>OZ038398.1:21179070-21923785 GCA_964036045.1 Eutreptiella sp. 'Long Island Sound 2002' | reverse complement strand
CCAAAATGATCAAATATCCTATGTAAAGCATGTTTTGGCCCCTCTTCATGTGTTTTTCACCCAATTGGGGTGTGTATGGGGGGGGGGAGGGGGGGGGGGCCAAGGGGTTTACGGCACACAACCTGCTGAAACAGTTTTCAGGCATCGTCAGCTCAAAAATGGAAATTTCTGAAACTGATTTTTTTGATACTTTGACCATCCAAAATGATCAAACGTCCTATGTGAAGCATGTTTTGGACCCTGTTCATGTGTTTTTCACCCTATTTGGGTGTGTGGGGGGGGGGTGCCAAGGGGTGTAGGGCACACAGCTTCAGGCCTCGGCAACATTGATCCACCTACAAACAGCAATTTGAAGCTTTTGGGGGGCCCATGGTTCGGGCTAGATGGGCCCAGTGGCCACTACGTGGGCCCCCATGGGTGCTCAAGCACCCAAGTATCAAAAAAATCAGTTTCCCACAAAATGACTGCCATCAAGTGAGTTGGAGCTGATCAATGACAACCAATGGCAACGGTTGTTCACAGAGTTCGTGCAAAGACCAAGCGAACATGGAATCGGTGGGAGCAACGTAAATGATGCTATCCCTCCCTGTTTGCAATGGGCTTTGGATAAGACTCCCCTGCAGTACTGTCCAAAGGAAAAGAGGATGCACGTGGCGGACCAGTCCAAGCAAGTTTGCTTCAATGGCATTTGGGGTGTGCACAAACAAAAAGCAGTTTTCCACCCTCTACAGGTCAAAAATGGAAAATTTTTGCAAAATTTTTTTTGATATTGTGACCACTTACAATGATGAAATATGCTATGTACAGCATGTTTTAGACCCTCTTTGTGTGTTTTTCAACCTATTTGGGTGTGAGGGGGGGGGTACCAAGGGGTGTAGGGCACACAACTTGATTGTGCAGTTTTCAGGCCTCGGCAGCTCAAAATGGAATTTTTCTGAAATTGATTTTTTCCATACTTTGACCATCCAAAATGATCAAATATCCTATGTAAAGCATGTTTTGGCCCCTCTCCCCTCTTCGAGGTGCCTTGCCGAAGGCAATAGAATTTTTCATGCATGTGGACGATGTGGCAATGGTAGCACCTACTCAAGTATGCGCTGATCAGCTTGCCAGTGCTGTGGGATTTCATCCCTCGGGAAAAGATACAAAATTTATCAAAATTTAATGTATGAAGGAACAGCACTTGTTATGACTGTACATTGTCAGGACCATTGGTCCACCCGTAATCTGGGTGCCCCCGTACTGTACACAAATTGATTTTCTGCTCTCTGGGGTTCTCCCAAGTACAATTGCAAACCGTCAAAAGTTAAAGAGGTGCAATCGAGTCCCAAAAGAATCCATCACCTGGGGCACTAATATCGTGCAGGTGCAGGCACCGGGTTTTCACCAACTGGGACAACTGGCACAAGTGGTAGGGCACAACCTCCCTCCCGCTAGTTTAGGTGCAGCAGCCCCGCTGCCCCACTGGGGGTGTTTCTCCACAAAGGGGTTTTTTTTCACAAAAGCTTGGGTCTTCTTTGGTGCGCACCAAAAAAAACCCCAATTTGTACCAATTTTTACCAATTATTCCCCTGCCCCATTTGCTTTACCAAAAAACCCCCCAATCTGTACCGTTTTGTAACCCCCCCCCCCGCCGGCCCATTTTTTCAACCAAAAAAACCTCCCAATTGGCGCCAATTGGTACCAAACCCCCCCCCCCCTCCGCTGCCACTTTTGTTACCAACAAAACCCCCATTTGCACAACGGAATGCCATGCACATAGTGTGAAGTTTTGCATTCAAGCGCCCTTCGGATATCAAATTTCACCAACAAGGTAAGGCACTTGAGGATAACTCACAACCCACATTCTTTCATTGCATTTGTGCATTTGCTTTGTGTCTTGGGGCTAAAGGATTTTAAAGGAATCCCCACCCCATAGACTGGTGATAGGTATTCTTGGGTGAGTATCGTAGCCTCTGCGTGCGTAGCATCCACGCAGTGCAAGAATTTGGCCAAGGTTTGGTTTTTTTCGTTAAGGCTTTGGATGGGGGTTTTTTGGTCGAAAATGGGGGTCGGGGAGGTTGGTAAGTTTTGGAGAGGCTTTTGTGAAAGAATGGGAGGTTTTCTAGGTAAGGTTTTGGAGTTTTTTTGTGAAAGAAACCGGGGGGGGGGGTTTGGTAAGGTTTGGCGGAGTTTTGGTAACAGCTTTGGCTTTCTTGGGTATGGTTTGGTGTTTTTGGAAAAAAGTTTGGAGGGCTTTTTGGTAAAAGAAATGGAAGGTTGTTTCGAAACACACAACGAAAAAGAGAACTACTCGACTCCGTAGTAAGGTATGACTTGCTATAGAATATCCCCAAAATGCTTATATTTCAACTACTCAATGGTTAGCAAAACCTTCAAAACAAAGATTGAAAAATGGGCTCATGAAACTATGTAATTTTTGGGAGGGGTGCACACGAGCAAAAATTTATCTAAAACAATTTATGTGATTGTTTGCATAAAAATATTTCAATTCAAAATACTCCTAGGGTCATACCCGCAAACACAACAAACAAAACTACGAGCAAGTAAAGGCGAAGCAAGGAAGATACAAAGGAAATCACCACGTGTACATGCGAGTCATTGTTGACGATGTGGGGCCGCCGTGCCGTTGCCAAGGCCCCACCATTTCTGTTTCTCCACGGTGGCGGGTCGTGGTGGCCAAGGCATTCAAGATCCTTACGGCTCTACCCCCATGGACGGAACCGGGCTCACCACGGCTCCATGCTAAACAAAGCATGGGAGATGTGTGACACCACACCCAATATCATGCTTGCATTACCTTTATCCTTGCCCGTAACTAAACAATAATAAACCATGCAATGCACATCACTACGTGTAACAAACCAAATCCAAACAACAGTAAACAAACAACACATGCTTGAATGGAATGAATGCATAACAATGCAATGAGTGTAATGAAAGTATGTGAATGCAACACATGGAAAGCGACAAAGCAAAATAGTGGTGCGCCATCATGAATCTACGATTCCCACCTCGAAAGCGAACTAATGAATTGAAGAGGACAAATGTTCAATCAGAATCGAACCTAATGAATCCTTACATTCGCATGTACGGGCGACGGCACCGCTGGCTGCAACACAGCCTAAAGTAACCAATCACGATCTTTAAACAGCACCAATATGATTACGTGACAGAATTGAATTGATTGAAAGAATTGAATGACGCACCATCCGCACTGATCGCGGCTCGAAGACGACGCGATCTGTCTGGCACTGTACTGTCCTCTGTCTGGCACTGTACTGTATAAATCTGCAACTCAATCAGCGGAACTGTAGCGACCTTGATAGAAATCTATTTTTTTCAACTCCCCCCCAGACTCTACACTGAAAGTGGGGATGTCTACAAGGGCGCTACACCACAGAATTCGACAGACTACCCTGACCAGACATAACAGACTGTACAGACAGCTGACTTAGGACTGACATATCATCACGCTCTGCCTTCATATCAGCGCACATCTTGTCAAAGGATGAGGCGGAGACGGGCCGGCACTTGCAATCAACCTGCCATCTGATGGGAGCGTACAGAGAGCAAAGTGTGTTTCTTTTGGACGCGCCAGTGGTGAATCCTCAGTAGAGGGCCATGTCTGAGCCCTATCCGCGAGTGGCGTCAACCATCCTTCCGCGGACGAGGTTGGAAACATGGGCCTGCACACCAATTCTTTCCTAGGTTGTATTCCCAACCGCTGCCCAGTTGCAGAACACGCTACCTGCAAAGAAGTCTGGTACCACCAGCTGGCGGCTCGGAAACCAACTTGCTCCAATACCCTGCGAAACATGTTTTTTTTTTTGTGTAGCGAGAACACATGTGCAACCTGTACCATTTCTCATGTGTGCACTGGGGCTGCATCTTGTCCTTCTAGGTCTGCACTGAAAATAAACTGACGTCAGGCACCAGGCAACAGACAACAGACGTCAGGCAACAGGCAGACGTCAGGCAATAGGCAGACATCAGGCAACAGGCAACAGACAACAGGCGTCATACCACAGGCAGACGTCAGGCAACAGACAACAGACGTCAGACAACAGGCAGACGTCAGGCAACAGACAACAGACATCAGTTCTGCCAGTTGTACGCCGTGGTGCCACAGCCCAGGCCAGCCTCCACCCCCGGGGGAAACCCAGTGTCATCGCCTCGCCTTGGGGCACCCTCATGGGCTGTGGGCGTACAGACACCCTCCAGCCAGGTCGGGGGTCTGGACCTTGGTGGCACATCAGGGGGGTGTCGCCGGGGCTGTTACCGCAGTGGTGAACTTCGAGTCAGTTGAGTCATAGGAAGTGCACTGATAACCCATCTGCTCTGAGGAAACTGTAGTACTGGGTCCGCTTCCAGTTTAGTCATACTGGCCCGCTGAATAGTGCTCAGTTCCAAGGTGCCTCCTGACGTTGACTGGACACAGCTTACACAGCACAATACCGCGTGCGGACAGTGACATGACTACAATGTTGTATGTCAGAGGATCACGAAAAATCAAACCGAACCAGTCTGCAATTGTAATGCTGTGCTGAGCAGCAACAACTCTTCACAGGCATGACCTGGCCCCTCAATCCCACTACATCTGCCTCACAAACATGTTGTCATGCATTCTTGACCACAAAGACCTGCGCAGGAAATTGACAGTCAGACGAGGGGGCCTGTGCTGAGACAAGGCCGTGCTTGCGCAAAGAGGGGGACACTGCAGGGCCTACAAACCAATTCCGACACAGAACCAATTCTGAGAACGTCAGCTGACACTTTTGTTTGGCGATCCGCGGTCCGCCAGCTCCGGGCACTTCGGAGCTAGTCTGGGCGCCACGGTTAGTCCAGGATTGCTCCCAGGAGGGCTGGGTACACTCGGCGGACCTGAGAACAGACGGATGGCGGGGGGCATAGACAGGAGCATCCGGCACGAGAACTTTGCTGTCAAGTCCACCGACTTCTACCGACACAGGGTTATGCACTACACGCATATGAGAAACATCTGTCAGGTATATACCCCAGGGGGGGGTACGCACTTGTCAAAACACTTCAAAAGCGGGGCTAACACAGGCAAAGACTTCTGAAACACCGAGGAAGGTAATCGCATTGACAAACACTGCCACCGCTGCCAAACTGGTCTCACAGAAAATAATGGTCCCTTACTCTACACCCTCGAGATGGTTGACAGCCCAATCAGTCCACGTCGGCCTCCCCGAGGCACCAGCAGCAACCCGGCTCCACGCGTACCTCACAATTGACCGCTGGCTTACGATACTCTCTGTATGCTCACCCTGCACTGCTTTTAGCAGCGCACTGTCGCACAGCCATCAGGGAGTCCAGACCTTGGGCAGTATCTTGAAAAGAAAAATTGGACACACAAACGTCCCACAAACTGAACACTGCAGGACGGATGATGGTAACCTCAGACACGACAGCTGAAGACAGAGGTTCCATGAAAGCAAATTCCGGGAATTCCCAAGACACTCTCAATGGGAACCTACATCCGGATGAAAACAGACTCTATTGACGACCCACTGGCGACTGTCTGGCACTAAAGTGCAGGGGATGGCCTTTACAGACCCTCAGTTTACAAACCAAGTCCGACCGTACCTCTTCAGTACACTGCAGATTAACTTACAAGTCACTACTGCTGATCATCCGCAGAAGGTTGGCTAGGGGCAGGTGGGTTCTACTGAGTTGCCTGGAGACCGTTGGCGGAATACATGACCTGCAGAGTCATTCCCCCCGAGGTGCAGTGGTCGCGACTCCACGCACATGTTTGGTAAAGGGGTTGTTTTCTCCCTATAGGTCCCCCAGGTCAGTACGTTCCTTCGTGCTGTTGCCCTAGCCCATCCCTATCATTCTCCTAGACAGGAAATCAGCTACAAAGCCACTCAGTGCGGCAAACTTACCTCTATGTTTACACATACACTCTACCTCAAATTCACTACAAGCTGCTACTCAGTCCGGCTGCTACTCAGTCATGCTCTCACAGCGCTATAACCAGACTACCTGCAGTAGGCTGTCTTGCAGGCCTAAGGGTTTATCTGTCTGGCTGACTAAGGCTAAGCTATAGCAATACAGTAAAGTCATCTATGCTCACTAGAGTCCAGAGGTTAATCACCTAAAGGCGGTTTCTGTGACACTCAGGGTTATGCGTACAATACTCCTGTAATAATACACAGTACAGCACCCGCGGCCACAACATTGATGTTGCTTTACACACGGGTTTCCTGTACTGGCGTTACAGCCAATATACTCAAGTACACAGTAGGCTGTCTTCACTCACCTAGTGGTCTCCCAAGTTGGCAACCCAGGCATCTGTAACATAGGTGGTGCTTTAGTATGGCCTATGGGATATCCCATATAAGCTCACACCGTACGAGTACTAGTCCACCCAGGGTCACAGAGACTCAGTCTGCGGGTACTCACCTGGGTATCATGTACTTCAGCTACATGAAGTAGTCAGTCGCAATTGCAATTGCAGAGTAGTGGCGACAGTGCTCCCCTCTGGGGCCTGTCTCAGTGTCAGGTACACTACGCCTGGGCCTTCAAACTGGCTTCCAGGGTGCTACCAATAACATGCCTCGTGGGCTAACTAGGGAAGGTCAGATCACAGCAGCCACAGGGCAGAATCATACACAGCTCCTTCAATGGTAATAAAGAAGGTCCCTACCAGGACCGGCCCCTGCTGTGCCCCTTCCGCCTGTAACCCCTGCCGATTTGCTCCTGATCAACGATTGCATTTATCAAAATCCAGGGTTCCAAATCCAAAAAATATAGAAAATAAAATACAATCCTCCTTCAACCCTGAACAGCAACCAGATCCCACAAATCCAGCAATAATCCAATCCACACTGCGGGCTTCCGTTCAGCACACCGGTCGTCCCACGGTGGCGGGCATGTACAAGAATTGCACCAAAGAGAAAAGCCCTGAAATTGGCATATGAACACAATTAAAGCAAAGTTGGGGAAAGATGGAAACGTACACACTCACAGCCATAGACCCCTCATTCCCTGGACTCAAGACCTTCCCTTGACTCACCAACATGATGCCCTGAACCCAATCAAATAAGATGGCTAAATGCCATGTGTCACAAGTCACTACATAAACCCCAAAAATGTGTTCACTCCCAAGCCTATATATCCTAGCCCAATAGGGGAGGTGGCGTGTCATGGCCTAGAGTGGCACTCAGGACCATGCCCTACCCTGACATAACCTTGGTAGGACTTGGAGTCGAATGGGCTTGGTGAACTGCCCCATGATGATGACCTCACAACATGGCAAAATCAGGCAAATCACACCATTATGCCCAAAAGTCAATTATATACTCAAAAATGCGTACGGCGAATATCCAAATGCTCCATGCATGTGTCAAACCGGAAAGTAATATACAAGGGTGATATAGACCAAAGGTCTATGCCCAAGAATATCCCATCATTGGCTCCGAAACCTCTCCGGTTATGTACATGACATGCTTCACAAGTCAACACATGAATTTGAGACCTAATTTTGTGAGGCCTCGTGTGCCAAGCCAAAGTGACTACGTGATCCGGCATGTGGTGAGGTGCAACACGGAAGCATATGCCAACATCTAAGAACATATAAGCAACATACCATAGTTCACGGATCCCTAGGCACTTTACTGTTAGCCGACCAGTTGAACACATAAAACACAAAAATGAGCATAAAATGAGGTCAAATACATGAAAATATATCCAAATACAAAGTTGTCATGATAGTATATCTCTATGCTCACCCATGATATCCGCTCATGGTTCAATACACAAATGATTGGAACCATTAGCGAGCAATTCCCCCACTTGGATCCCCAATCGGGCGCATGGAGATACCTTCGCCACTCATATCTACATGCCCCATGAAAATGGGAGTGCACTCATGGATCTCTTTTCCAAACATACCATGAGCAATACATATGCGGTAGACTTGGTCTATCGCTTTGAATTCCACAATTGGGACATGGGCAAAGCCCTTGTCACTTATGGCTCCCCATCTCTTCGGCCACACGAAGATATATAACATGGGTGTGAGCATATCAAGACATATACCATGCATATAACACATACCCTCAAAATATGGCTCCCACCATGATATGCCATGTCCCTCCATGGTCATAACTTCACGTTAAAAATGTGTAGGAACCCAAGGAAAGATGCTATGCAACCCCAACACTCATGTGGTACACTCGAAAGTCACAATAAAATGTTCGGTTGCACGGTCCAAGAGATATATATCACTTTATACCCTCTTGACCATTATCCCTTGCTATACCGGGCATGTGTACACACCAAAGGCGTTTGATGCCTCCTAAATTAATTTGAGACCAAGGCGTTTGCAACCCAACCTTCCTTATTCTCTTTCCTCACACTCGCGCGTAGATATGGCCCTTCAAAGTGATCCCACGATCCGCTTTTGTTTCCCTTATATCTCCAAGTCAAATGGGTGGCACGTATAAGGGAAACCTGATTCGGGCATAGGGAAAAGAGTATGACCACTCGAAGAAGACCAAATCAAGTGCGGCGATGTCGAAGTCGAAAATCCGATTTCGACATCGCGAAAAATTCAGATTAAAATTTCGAGTGCTTATTTAGAAAATTGCGGAAGCAACGAACCCTTTACTGATGAAATCTGACCCTTCATCGGGGTTTCCGCCAGAATATCTGGAAATAACAGTTAACCAATCGGTTAACGCAAAATCGCGAGCCAACTGACAGTCGCCGATACATTGACCATCAGAACGAAAGGCTGAAAAATTACGGAAACATTATGATAAAAAAACCCTGTTGATTCCTGATACTCTGATATATAAATCTCCGCTGGCGGCGCCTCGGTACTGAATATGGCCGCTCACAGCCGGAATGGCCAAACCTATCACACTATCACATCGGGTTAGGTCAGGTGGATGGGAGATTATGATATCAGCCAATGGCGGCTTGCCGGCACATAGATACACACCCCAAGTGACCCCAAGATGGCCACGGGGGTCCGAACCGGCTTCACCCCCCTTCTCAGAGCGTTGTTACCGCTCGGAAGCCATTGAAGAGAGGACGGGAGGACCCCAATGGGCTCCAACCCCCCCCTCCATGTCCCAAGGACACATGGAGGCCCCACACACGTCGTAGGCGTCCCCCATGCCCCAAGGGAGGGGTGAGGACACTGAAAATCGGTGCCCTACGCCATATCCGGTCTCCTCTTGATCTACAACATGGACCAAGGGGATCAAAGATAGAGAAACGTCGTCGGTCGACCTAAATAAGTATACCACAATGAAATATATATGTGGATATCGAGTGAAGGGGGTATATGGCCAATCAAGGCCGACAAATCCCCGGATGAACGCCCTCACTCGTCTCCCCAAGCACAGAAACAAACAAAATGCCAAGGGGAATCCATTACGGTGCTACAGCAGCCACCAAATGGACCAACACGTCCTTGACATCCAAAGAAATGTTCTTTTTCTTCAGGTAGTCCATCCAGACCGTGGTGTACCTCGGCACAAAGCTGCTCGTAGGCTCCAACGAATCCCTGGATGCGGCGAATCCTTGCCAATGGACTTTATAAAGCCTGCCCCCAGGCGTCCCCGGGTCCGGCTTGTCCGCCAGGATTCTCTCGGCGGTGAAGTCGTCGTCCTCACCCTCGTCGTCCGAGTCCACATCGCCGGCCGTGAACTCGAAGGTGACGGGACGTCCGCTGGGGTCTGGTGCTCGGGGACGAAGCTGGGTGTGGTCGCGGTCCAGAATCTTGTTATCCTTCACACGAACCGCATACACATCCTGCCTGACCTTCCGCACGATTACCCCCGGCACATACCAGGATGCCTGCCGATGCCTGGACAGGACATCCTTGTGGTGCCGCTCCACCCACACGGTGTCTTGGAGAGCATACTTCTGGACCTTTCCCTGCTTGAAGTACTTGGCCCTCTTGTCATGAGAAAAGTTTATAGTGTTTTCAGCACTGTGTTTTTGCGTCTCCTGCTGCTTGCTGTTGCTGTAGGGTGTCCTGCTGCTTGTTTTGGGAGATGAAAAGCTTTTGTTTATTGAAATACAGCAAGTCCAAGTCAATCCAGGATAGCCCAAGCCAGAAGTGTGCAAGGAGAAGGTAATTCAGGATCAAAGCATGAAGGGCTGCAGTGTAAATAGTGAAAGATGATTGGATATTCACAGAAACTGCAACTCAGGTCACAAATGAATGCATATTCACAAAGATAGCTGAAATGTTTTTGGAAAAGAGTTAGAAAACTGCCTCAGGGTCACTCTCTCTCCATAGTGCCATCTCAGGAGATGTGCACTCTTTGTTTTGGGTCCCATATGTGCTGAGGTGGCATGGTATGTGGCGATGAGGTCACTGCCATGTCACATGGGATCTTCCTACTTAGCTAGGCTGACCAGGAATTGAACCCAGGACCTCTCAAAAAGAGGTGCCCAGCCCCCTAGGGTGCATACCACTAGGATAGCTAAGAATTCATGGAAAAACATAGATAAATTCATAGGCTCTACTTTAGGTATGTCAGTGCTCAGTCAACTCAGGAAAAGATGAATAGCTTCACATTGAAAGGGGATTAAGGGGTCCACTCCATATCCTGATTGGGTGTTTGGTTCCATAGGTCAAAATGTGTTATCACCACTTTTGGTGGGACCAATACTAAGATAAAAATGCATGGATGCTCAGTGCATCTCTAATACAACTAGAGTATGTCCCAAAGCATTGGAAAAGCACTTTTTCTTACTCCCCCCTTGTGCTGTGGTGGCCACCACTGTCGCATTTTAGGAAAAAGGGATTTTTTCTTGGCCTTTCCTTGGTTTCCACATCTACTTTAAAATACCTATAGCTTCCCTCACACTGAAAAATGGGCGCTCACCATGGCTGGCGTCCTTTTGCTGCTCTGATTGTATCATTTCCTACAGAAGACTCAGCGCTCATGGCGCTGCCGGGGCTCCTGTGGCTTGGTTGGGTTAGTATGGGAGCATGCCAAACATGTGTATATGTACCCTCCCTCCAAGACGCAGCGTCGACACAAACCGAACGCAAGACACATTATACACACTCGCATGGGTTCTCGTAAACCTGCTGGCGACCTGTGACCTGTCTTAGGGCGAAGGGAGTCTCAAAAGAATTAAATTGCCCCTTGGTGGGGTCTTGGTTCTGCTCAGTCTCTCCAGGCACCTGCTTTTCGGCCCGAACACGGCCTACTCAGCGAGGCTGCGCGTGGGTATCTGCAGAGGCAGGAATGGGAGAAATATGGACGAATCCACGCAAAAACGAAGCGACGACACCAAAATCCGTCAAATGACGGCGTAGAATTTTTCTGAAACGACACACCTGGGCAGAATCCAATTGTGCATCAGAAGCACATTTTTATAGAAATTATAGTCATCTCTGGATTTTTTAAATCCAGAAATTCATACGCATAAAATGGCGGCGCGCAGGAGCGGCTCCTAGCGAAGCGCCGGAAAATGGAGAAATAATGGAATTATAAACGTATGTCTCACGTAGTCTTGAAAATGACGAGACACACATTAATAAATAAACATACAGATTCCACCCACACTAATAGAAGCTTCAAAAATTCAAGAATTCAAGAATCAATCGAAAAGACTTCAACGAATCAGGTATAAACTACAGGTATGCTCGTCTCGTATGCCGCATACACATTGCTCGTCTCGTGTCTCCGTGAACGAGCCTTGTAGCAGCGCTGACAACGATAGGGGGCGATAGAGGGATTGATTAGAAAGATTGCAGATGATTAGCGGTCAGATCAGGGTGATTAGACATACACACAAGTGCATTGCAACGTTCTTCGCGTGCGCCCCTTTTTTCCTCTCACCTTGTTTCACTTCCCAGCGGTAGGTAAGGTAGGTACGCCCAGGCGGGGCCACCCCCTGGTGGAGTTCGGGATTGACGCGCAGATGGGCAGGTTTGCCGAAGATCACGTGCATACTCGTGCATGCACACACGCATTAAAGGGTAGGCCACGCGAAGTGCCCACGGTAAACCTTGTTTAGGCTACCCAGGGGCTCCTCGGTACGTTCTTTGAGAGAACCTGAGGAGTCCCTTAACGCTTGCTTGCTTGACAAGGGTAGCTGGTCTTCCAGCGTGTTTGCGGACAGTGTATTATAGGTCACACTGAGAAGGGTATAATACCTGGAGTGTGGCTTGGTTCCTCCGCCGCAAACGCCCTTTCATTTGCCTTTGTTTTACAGGTGGGCAGGTAGGGTGATTGGTGCAGCAGCATTTTTTTTATGCCCTGCTAAACAAGGGCGCAGATCACACAAACAAGTAACTCCACTCCGCCTGTGGCAGAGCAGGGAGTCCGACTTCATCGACATCTGCGCCTTGCACGCGAGAGCACTCCTTCCCTCCAAGCCCTAGCAGGGGAAACGCGTTGTGGCGTCCCCTGTTAGGCCACAGTTGCTTAGCAGCGCTGTGTTCTCTTGTCAATTTCACAGGAGGGTCGCTAGGACCCAAGAGACCTTTGACTTCGCAACGCCCAGTAGCGTGTGGGTGTAGGAGTGGTAGTCCTGTGTGGGGGCTTGAGCCAGTTGCCCCAGTGCTCGCCCACCAGGATGGTGCCACTGTAGGGTGTGTAGGACCTGTAGTGCGTGTGTCACTGTCCCACCCGTTTCCTGCATTTTTAGCAGGGTTGGTGGGCTGTGGCAGTGGTTAGGTCAGTGTTTTGGCCATTTAGCAAAACGGCGTTTTCAAGCCTTCATAGCTTTTGGCCACCCCTCCCTGTAGTAGACAGATAGGTAGGGAAAACAATACCTGGATTAGTACGCCGGGTATTCCCCAAAGGTTTTGCGCCAGCACAGAGATTGGGCGCTTAGGGGAGGGGAGACCCGGGGCGTACCCCGTGGCATCAACAAGCCAACCCTCCAGTTTTAGCAAGGGCGCAGACTTGGGTATAATTAGGACACCACTTCTGCGGCTTGCTCTCAGGACCTTAGGAATAGCACACTCACACATACGCTTTGGCAGGTAAGGGTAAGGTTCAGTCCCTAGCTTTGGTCTTGGAGGCAAGCGTCTCAGCGAGCCTCAGCAACTAACCAAGGTTGTTCTGGGACAAGTAGTCAACCAGAACTGAGTGTAGGCATCCCTCCGGTAGAACAAATGCAGAGAAGGGCTCCCAGGTGGCCTCTTCGACTCCAAACCCTTCCCAGAGGGTGAGGAAGCGCCAACCCTGGCGATAGCGGTGGCGTAGGACAGACTTCACCAGGTAGAAGCCCTCCTTAGCCATCTCCTCGGCGTTCATGTCGGGGAGTTCACCTTCAACTTCCATAGGGCTGGCAGCCCCTTGTAGGTCCAGAGCGGCGATTTCCTCGTCGTTCAGCTCCCACTCCTCCCCACAGAGGTCTTCATGATCATGGTAGCGTTTCAGGTGTTGAGCAGCGCACACCAGGGCCCCCCCTAGACGGGGAGAACACCGCACGGTGATACGGTGTCCATCCACAGATAGGATCTTGTACGGCCCGAAGTATGGGTCATCGCTGGTAGAGCGTGGCCAGGCGGGTAGTCGACTGTGGTGCACCAGCACCCAGTCCCCCTCTTGGTAGGTGGCCGGTACACGGTGCTTGCTCTTTTTGTTCCACTGACGCTCCCTCACTCTCTGGAGCATAGCCTTGGCCTTGTCCACCTTCACTTGTTGCTCTTGGACCCATTCACCCACAGAAGAATGTGTGTCCTCTGGATAGGGGGCATGTAGGAACCATGCCGGGCGCCCCATGAATAGCTCATGTGGCGAGTAGCCAGTAGCTGAACTCTCTTGGGAGTTCATCATCAAGGATATGACGGGGAGTAGTCTCACCCAGTCTCTGGTGCGTTCAGTTTTGCACCATATCCTGACGTTCTCCTTCAGGACACGAATCTGTCGCTCACATAGGGGGTTGCTCGTGTGAGAGTAGGGAATCCCCGTAGACACCTGGACATTGAGGGATCTCAGGACCCTCTTGTACCAGCCAGTATCTGAGCGTACTCGTACGTCCTCATCGGAGTTGATCTCCTTGGGCGCCCCATAGACACAAAACCACTCCTCCAGGAGTATCTTGATAGTCTCCTCTCCGGTAATGTGCTTGGTACATGGGAACAGCCTGGTAAACCTGGTCAACCCACAGGTTACCACGAGGGCGAAGTCATAGCCCCCGAACTTCGGCATGTCCGTGTAGTCCACGTATAGAACACTGTTGGCACAGTGTGGGATGGGCAGGGTCGAGTAGAGACCTCTGTCCCTGATATCTCCTGGTTTACAGGACCTGCACGGGCACTTGTCCACGATAGGCTGGAGTGTCTTCCGCAGTTGGTCGTCAGTCCACGTAGTGTGGAACCACTGCTTGAACAGCCTCAGGGTACGGTCAGCACCCACATGACCGCTGGACTCATGGGTCCACTTCAGCAGCGCTGGGACTCGGTTACTAGGCACCACAATGCGGTCCTCGTGCCAGAGGTAGCTCTTGTCCCTCTTCCACTGGTCCTGGTTGACCAGGAGGGGTTCAAGGCGTTTCTCCAGGCGCTTGTAGATATCCCCAAACTCCTTCAGGTACTCCGATTGTTGGAGTCCATCCAGGGGGCGTATCATGGTCATGTTCAGGTCCAGGTGTACGTCCATACGGCTGAACGCCTCCTTAGCCAGCGCTTCAGACCGGGCAGCAATCAGGGCGTCGAAGTTGTTGCGGCTGATGTAGTCGGCGCACTCGTTCTTCACTCCCTGGATATGGTGTACCGTCAGCCGTAGTTGACTGAGGTAGGTCCACCAGCGCCGTAGCTTGGCCTTCTCAGGTGGGGGACCCTTCTGGAAACTGCGGACCGGTTCTTGGTCGCATAGCCAGACCACAGGGTTACTCCCCAACAGTCGTGCTTGTGAGGATAGCACCAGCATATCCGCGAGCAATTCCTGCTCATAGGTGGAGTAGTTCCCCCTGGCCTGGTTCCACTTCCAGTTCCAGTGGCCCAGAGGTACTAGGACCCACTTGTCGTCAGGGTAGCTGTGCTTGAGGGTTCCATCTCGGTTGAGACCTTCCGTCCCCCATTGAGAAATGGCCGAGTCGAACTCCTCCTTCTCTAGTGCTTGCCATTGGAACAACGTTCCACCACCGCCCACATTGCTGGCGTCGGTCACCAGGATAATCTCCCCTTGTGCCCTAGGCACGCCCAAGCATTTAGCGTTTGCTACCTTGTCTTTGAGCTCGTCAAACGCTTGTTGCTCTTGTGGGCCCCAGCGCCAAGTAGTACTCTTCTTGATCAAGTCAGTCAGTACAGCGCTGGTGTAGGTGAAGTTTTTGATGTGGCGGCGATAGAAGTTGCACGCCCCAATGAAACTGCGTACATCATGAAGTCCTTTCTTGGGGTCTTCGTGTCGTACTTTGGCATCCATCAGGGGTTTGGCCTTAGAGGCCGCTGGGGTCCACCACCCATAGCCAACGTCAAACCCCAAGTACTGCATGGTCTCCTGCATGAACTCACACTTCTCCAGCTTGAGTCGTGTGTGGTTCTCCTGGCAGACCGCAAAGAACTCACCCAAGAGGATTAGGTGATCCTCCTGGGTATTGGTCCCGAGGCATACATCGTCGATGTGTGCCTCCATTTGGGCACCACGGGATATGAGCTCCTGCACCTTAGGTCTCCTTCGTAGGATGGACAAGATCTTGTTCATCAGCTCTTGGAATAGAGCGGGTGCGTTAGCCACGCCAAACGGCATGACCTTCCACTTGAACACCCTCCCCTGAGGGGTGATGAAGGCCAGTAGTTCCTGTGCGTTGGGCGTCAGGTCCACTTGCCAGAATCCGCTTCGCTTGTCCATCTTGGTCTTGTAGCGGCAGGAGGCTATCTTCTCCAGGGTAGACTCCATATTGGGAATGGACCCTGAGTGGTTCAGCGTCTTCTTGTTCAGCTCTCCATAGTCGACTACCAGCCGTTTGGCTGTAGACCCAGGTTTAGCCACCAGGAAACAGGGGCTGCAGTGTAGGGGGTAGTCCCCGTCCTTGTACTCCAGGACTAGGCCAGCGTCGATACACTCTTGTATCTGTCGCTCAATCTCGTCAGCCTGCTCTTTAGGGGCTGGAGAGGGTCTCCTCCTGATCTTGTGACCCACGAACTCGGGTTTGAGCTTGAGGTCCATCTGTACCAGCTTGTCACATGAGGCTGGTGGGGGTAGTTCTCCGAACACCTCCAGATAGGTCCTTATAAGCTTTTGTACCTGCGGGTCCAATACCTTGATCTTGTCCTCCATGTCCTCGTCGGAGTGTAAGTTGCTTGCCCCTTGAATAGACGTCGGGAGGTGGTCCTCCACCGACTCTTCGCCCGCGGTAGTGTCCTTCAGCCCTTGGTAGGCATATAGGAGGTCTTGTTCAACCATCTCCGATGGACGATGGCAACATAGGCACGCTCGAGGGGGTTCACATACACATTCCTCCGAGAGGTCGTCCTCCTCTGGGGTCCTCACATGGGCGCCCCACACGCTCTTCATGAGCTTGAGGTCTACCTCCCTTTGCCAGGTGGTGATCTTCTGTTCGAGGTCCTCCTTCAGTTGGGATAGGTGTCCCATACGTCCTTGCTTCAGTGGCCATGAGCTGCGGGTAGGCTTCGCGTAGCATAGCTTTTTCGCCACCAACTTCCTCTTGGAATCCACATACTCCCTGAGCCTGGATCGAGGGTCCAGCTCTTCATCCACGGGGTTCTCCACCCTCATGGAGAGTAGGGGCTTTAGTGGGGCGACGTACTCGGCGTTCTCCACTTCCTCCACACAGGTCTGCACGAAGAAGGCGTCGTGCTCAGTTTCGTCATCTGAGTGGATAGAGCTAGGTAGCTCAGATAGTCCACACTCAGAGACTCCATCAGGAACAGGTACATGACAGGGAGAGTTGGGGGCGTTGATGTCAGTCACGACGTACTCATCTCCTCCGGGTGTAGTTTCGACAGCATCTTGAGGTCGTAGGCGATCCTTCAAGTCACCCGAGGCGAGTCCATCGCTTTCTCGTTGTATAGCCTGGACCAGAGTCGGGTCCAGGTCCTCCCAGGGGATGGTGGTAAGACCTCCGTCTACCACGCTCAGCATACTCCCCCATCCGGGTTTTCCAATAGGCTTCTTACGACCCAGAGGCACGTAGATGGCCTCATCAGGTAAACGGACAGAGCTGATAGTCAGCCTGTCCAGGAGGTTTCACCAGTACTCGTTGCCCCCATGGGCTCCCCAATCGAGGGAACACAGGACCATACGGGAACGTTCCAAGGCCACCTTGGTCAGCACCTTCCCCAGTTCACTGAACCTGGGGTTCCCGTAGGCCATCCCGAAAGAGGGCCAGTAAAATCTGTAGCTGCAGTTCTTCCCCTTGCTGCAGTAAAGGTCCAGTACATGTTGCTTGTCGCTGGCGAACAACTCCACACTCAGGTCTTCTCGAGAGTAACCCAACTCCTTCAGACCTTGGTCTAGGACTTCCCCCAATAGTTGATAGTCCTCAGTTTTGGAGGCCGCCATCATGTTAGAGGGCTCCTCCTTCGATAGCCTCAGGTAACTCGAGGTATGTTCCGACTGCTCTAGTGGCACAGACTCTCTGCCACTGCCGTGGTCCACGTAGAGGAGGTAGGGCGCTTGCAGCGTCAGGGATTGTATCTGGGAGTGCTGCACAAAGAAGTCAGTCCCCAGTACAAAGTCGAAGGCATCAGTGTCCATCACATAGAACCGATGGGCGATAGTCCTGGAGCCCATAGGTACCTCCACTTCACAGTCCCCGCAGCTGTGCACCACATGTCCATCCCCCATGCGTATAGCGGCGGTGGTCATGGTGTTCTTCAGGCTCCCACAAGGTAACATTTTCTTGGCCACTATCGATATTGTGGCGCCAGTATCCAGTACCCCCAGGTATTCACGTCCCCCTAGTCGGATACGTACCCAAAACACCAGGTCTTGGGTGCCACCAGAGCGTCCCCGTCAGGACTCCGCGGGACAGGTCACCTCGAACCCCTTGTTCCGCAATTTGCGGGCCATCCTCATGAAACGGCTCCTCTTCTTAGCGTTGCCGTCATCACCACCTTCATGCTCACGCTTGGCTCCTTGTTCTTGCTGGGCCTGCGTCTGTGAGCGTGTGGTAGGACCAGACTGCCCTCCAGAGGGCTCGGAGTTCCCCCCTGGATTAGGGTTGGGGTTGCCTCCGTTCTTGTCCTTGTTCTTGTTGTCGGGCTGGCGGTTAGCGCCTCCTCCTCGTCCACCTTGACCCTTGTCTTGACCACCTTGACCACGTCCCTTCGACTTGCCCTTGCCGGAGTGGTTGCCTTTGGCCTTACCTCCACCTTTGCCTGAGCCTTTGCCAGGATCTTCCCCCTTAAGCTTCGCCGATAGGCGTTGCTTATGGTAGCACTCATCCTCGTAGTGCTTCCGCTTACCGCAGAATGCACACGTGATGGTGCAGCGGTAATGATCCGGCAGCTTCGCTTTGGCGCCGGTGTTCTTTTCCTGCTGCTTCCTCTGGACTACAAAGCAGTCTCGCTGCTCGCACTCAGAGGCGTGCTGCAGGTGGCCCTGCTCGTCTCTGGCATCACACCAGAATAGCTCCTTCACGTTCTCCATTAGACGGGCGTGGGCGTGTTTGGGGGTAGTCCCCTGCCCAGGTCGGGACCCTTGGTACCCTTTGCCTCCAGAACCTCCACCACCAGGACGGTAGTTGTTCAAGTGCTGGCCGCTCTCCTTCTCCGGCGCCATCTCCAGGAGCAGCACGCATAGATCCTGGTAGCGGAGGGATCTAGCCTTGCGCTCAGTCGTCAAACGGCACTCGTCCCATAGCTCACGGGGGAGCTTGGCGCACAACCAGAACAGCAGGTCGTCGCTGCTGTAGGAACCGGGCGTCAGTCGTCCAGCCCAGTGATCCAGGTCAGCCAACAGCTCGGAGACCCTGCCAGGTTTGGGGTTGTTGGGCAGCACGGGCAGGTTCTGGATCTCGGCCCTGATGGAGAGGTCGGTCTCGTAGGTCGGGTACTGCCTCTCCAGGGCAACCAACACATCGGCAAAGGTGGCGGAGTTGGTCACGATCTGCCTGACCTGCTTCTCCAGGTACTTGGTCTTGCAGCACTGCAGGAGCAGATCGCACTTCACTCGCCCACTCGCGTGGGTTTGGCCGGTCAGTCGTAGGAACCGGCCAAAGTTCTCAGCGAACTCGCTGAGGTCCTTGCCTGTGAACTCAGGCAGGTTGACCACTATCTTGGAGGTGGCAATAGCCTTCGCCTCCTGAGCTCGGCGTCCTTCAGGGCGTCGGGTCTTCTTTTTCTTCTTCTTCTTCTTCTTACCCCTGGGGTCCTCGGGGTCCTCGTCATCTGAGGGCG
Organism: Eutreptiella sp. 'Long Island Sound 2002'; assembly: GCA_964036045.1. Taxonomy (NCBI): domain Eukaryota; phylum Euglenozoa; class Euglenophyceae; order Eutreptiales; family Eutreptiaceae; genus Eutreptiella; species Eutreptiella sp. 'Long Island Sound 2002'. The sequence goes on along the minus strand of OZ038398.1, from coordinate 21,904,461 downwards.
AAGAAGAATCCATCGACGGCGGCTCGTCATCGGAGGGGTCTCCGCCAAGATCACTAGAGCCATAAGGCTCTACGTCGACCATAGCCTTTAAGGCTGTCAGCCCCAGCTGGTCCAGCTCGGCCCTCGTCGAGTTCGTCACGTGGCTGTAGGGCGGCTGGGCCGTTCTCGGGACGAATGGACTTCTCGGTATTGCTGCAGGAGTCGGCATCGGTCGGCTCCTCAGGCTCCCCAGGGTATTTGTCAACCCTGCCGCCAGGTGGTTAGCCTGTACTCGGTGGGGTGACATTCCCACCGTCGTAGGTGACGCATGGGACGGGATCATCAGGGGCTCCAGCTTCTCACGGATCTCTTGAGTGAGGTCGCCCACGATTTTTGAAGTGGCTCCTCGGAGCACCTCGTTGATCTCCGACCGCGTCAGGGACCTGTTGGAGGATCTTCCCGATCCTCTACTCCTGCCTCCCAGAGACTCTGGTCCTCTCCTCAACCCACTCAATGGTGCATACCCAGGTGCATACCCAGGAGCATACTGAGGAACATCCATGTAGGTTCCAGTGGCGTGGAGTGGATGGGGATAGTCAGCCGCATACCATCGCGGCGCAGAGCTGGAAGCCACCGGCTCACTGGCAGTAGTTGCCTCAACGAGCGCAGTGGTAGGTGGGCCCATACCATAGGCGGGGTAGGGAGGCATGCCAGTAAAGCCTGTGCCCTCTGCCATAGGCGGGTTCGTTGTGGAAGTGGATGTTGCGGCGGCTGGGAGTGTGGTGGTTAAGGGAGAGGGTGATGCATGGAGGCCAGAAGCGCTTGGTGCGCCTTCGAAGGTAGGGACATCCGTCGGGTCTTCCCTTTGCTCCTCTCCTTCGTCTCCTCCGTCTCCAGCATCCTTCTCGCTCTCTCTCTTCCTCTTTGCAGGCTGTGCCACCACCTCTTCGACGGACAGGGCCCCGAAGGCCGTCTGGAGTCCATCCAGGGAATCCTCAGCTGCATCCACTGGCCCATGTAAGGGCTCCGCCGAAGGTACAGCGCCAGGTGCCGGCCTTGCCGGTGCCTCAGGCGCTGGCGCTGTCTTCACATCAGCGTCCTCCTTTCCTAGATCCATCTTCTTTCACCCTTCAGCTTATATTTGCCCGTACTCGGCGCACTGGATGTACGGCACGGGGATGCTGCCGGTGCGCAGAGACAGGCTGCCTCTGCTACCAGAAAAGTTTATAGTGTTTTCAGCACTGTGTTTTTGCTTCTCCTGCTGCTTGCTGTTGCTGTAGGGTGTCCTGCTGCTTGTTTTGGGAGATGAAAAGCTTTTGTTTATTGAAATACAGCAAGTCCAAGTCAATCCAGGATAGCCCAAGCCAGAAGTGTGCAAGGAGAAGGTAATTCAGGATCAAAGCATGAAGGGCTGCAGTGTAAATAGTGAAAGATGATTGGATATTCACAGAAACTGCAACTCAGGTCACAAATGAATGCATATTCACAAAGATAGCTGAAATGTTTTTGGAAAAGAGTTAGAAAACTGCCTCAGGGTCACTCTGTCTCCATAGTGCCATCTCAGGAGATGTGCACTCTTTGTTTTGGGTCCCATATGTGCTGAGGTGGCATGGTATGTGGCGATGAGGTCACTGCCATGTCACATGGGATCTTCCTACTTAGCTAGGCTGACCAGGAATTGAACCCAGGACCTCTCAAAAAGAGGTGCCCAGCCCCCTAGGGTGCATACCACTAGGATAGCTAAGAATTCATGGAAAAACATAGATAAATTCATAGGCTCTACTTTAGGTATGTCAGTGCTCAGTCAACTCAGGAAAAGATGAATAGCTTCACATTGAAAGGGGATTAAGGGGTCCACTCCATATCCTGATTGGGTGTTTGGTTCCATAGGTCAAAATGTGTTATCACCACTTTTGGTGGGACCAATACTAAGATAAAAATGCATGGATGCTCAGTGCATCTCTAATACAACTACAGTATGTCCCAAAGCATTGGAAAAGCACTTTTTCTTACTTCATGCTCGTCCTGAAGTGCCTGGCATACCTTGGCCGCCGTGTCGTCCGCCTCAGCCATCATGGCATTCGCATCCCGGGCCACTTTGCCATGGTTCAACCACGGGAGAGTGCGTGACACTCGATCCCGTAGGAACAGGATGCGATGGGGCGACAGCCCAGTGGGTCCCGGAAGGTCGTGATACGCTTGGAGTACTCTCCACAGCGAATTATACCAATTCCGGCCCGGTTCGTTGATGTGCAGCTGGCGGAACTTCTCGAACATCTGCCGCCCGGCCACCTCAGCTCGGCCATTCGACCGGCTGTGGTACGCCACGGTCTTGGCGTGCCGAATACCCATGTGCTTGCACATCGTCTTGAACCACGTCCCCACAGTCTGGCTGCCCGGATGGCTGCAGATGACAGCTGGGACATCGAGAATCGTCAGCCAATGCCTGATCATGGCATTAGCGACGGTCTTGGCCCCCCTACCAGCCCTCCATGACAGCCCACATGCAACGCATGCCCCACTACCGCCGCCGCCGCGAATCCCCGCCCAACCCCGAGGCGGAGACCGTACGCGCACACCCGCGGGTCCACATCCGCGTACACCCCCACTCCCCACGCATCCCCACGGAACAGGACTACGAGGAATCCCCCAGGCCCGCCATCGCCGCCGGTCCCCACGACCCCGTCGCACCCACCCACGCCCACTCCTCCGCCCAAGACCGCAGGCCCGCCCAGGAACAGTGGTGGCAGCGCTGGACCCACACGCAGCTCTGGGAGCTGCGGAAGTGGGCCCGGGGAGAGCCCTCCCTCGAGGGCCTGGTCCATCGGCCCCGCAAGGGGTTGGTGGAGAACTGCCGCCTCCAGCCGGCGGGGGGGTGGATGCCGCAGGCCGCATGGGAAGCCATGCTGGCCGATGCGCTCCACCCCCTGGGAGTCCACCCCCGCAACCTCCCCGCGCCCCAGGACCACCCGTATGTCCTCAGGCGCCTGCGGGAGACCCTCCAGGAAACGCAGCGAGACGGCATCCGTCTGTGGGACATCACCCAAAGCCCAGCCCCGCACGCACACACCCCCTCACCACCCCACAAGCGTCGGCGCACCGACACCGGCGACACCCACAGCACCCCAGGAGCCCTGCGCGCCACACAACACGACGCGCCTGACCCCCCGACCAGCGGCGCCGCCATCTAACCCCGTTACCCAGCAAACCACCACCACGGGGTGCCACGCCAGGCCCCGCCCAGAAGTCACCAAACGAACTGGACGCCGAAGGAAGCCAACGCACACGAAAACGAGCACCACTACGCCCAAAGGCGCCGAACCCAGGCCCGCTACCGTGGGCTCCTCTCCACCCTCAGCACGACACACACGTCGCTGGCGTCACTCCTCCGCCGTGCCCCCTCCCACGCCACCGCCCCCCCCCCCCCCCTCCCGCCGCACGTCCCCACGCCGCCCAGCACCCAGCCCCACACACTGCGCCACAGCATTGCCCTAGTCCGGCTCCTCCACCAACGCGCCACTTGGCACCTCACAGTAGACCGCCGTCCTGTGGTCCCGCTCCCCCCGGCACCGCTCCCGGGGTCGCACCCGGCCCACGTAGTGTTCGCCCCCACGTCGCGGGCCGCGGACATCCTCCCGCTCCTCGCCACCACCCCTCCCGGGCATCGCATACTGCTTGCCGCCAACCCCTCGGTCCTCAGTGAGGTCCTCATCGGGCACGCCGACGCCCTGCACGTGCGCCCGCTGCTGCCCAACCTGCACGCTGCGTACGCCCCCGGCACGCCCGTCGACCCCTCCGTGTGGGACTCCCAGTGAGGCCACCGGCCACCGGCCGGCCCGCACGCACCACCCCGCACTCGCCTCGGGGGCACGACCCCGTGGACGCCGCTACCCACACGCCCGGCCCCGCGCAACCGCCTAACCGAGCCAGAACCCAAGCACAAATCAAACCCGAGCCACACCCGAAACCGCTAACCCTTGACTCCTAACCAAGCCCGCCGAGGGAACAACGTAACCACAGCCCACAGCCACAGCCCACACAGCCGCCTAACCAACCAGCTCCAGAAGCAAAGAGACACCTCACCAAACCCACCCTGACCCAAGCCCGTGTACATCAGGACGCGCGAGCCGCACCCCTGGGGCGCGACCGCTGCCACAGCACCGACGACACACGCCAGAGGACACAACGCTATTGCACCGCCGCACCAGCTGCCCGTGCCTGTGCCTGCAGTGTACGCGCCCCCCTGATTTTCTCTTTTTTGTTTTTACCTTTTTTTTTTTTTCCAAAAGAAAAAAAAAAAAGAAAAAAAAAACAAGAAAAAAAAAACAAAAAAAAAAAAAAACGAAAATTAGGGGGGGAGGAAGAGGGACACAACCACCCATGGCACACGCGCACCGCACACAGCACGCACACCGGTGAACAGGAGCCCAGTGGCCCAGGACACCGCACATGCAACACAACACACCGAGCGAGCACACCGGTGAACAGGAGCCAGCTGGCCCAGGACACCGCAGACGCACCACAGCAAACCGCGCGGGCACACCGGTGAACAGGAGCCCAGTGGCCCAGGACACTGCACACACGTAGGGCGGCCGAGGGACAGGAAAGAACCAATACCCCATGGGTCGGACGCACTGGGGCGACCCAGCCGACCCCCCGGGCCAGTGGCAGGAGCGGTACTCCAAGGCCACTGGTCCGAGCCCGGCCAGGCTGCATCGGGGACCATGGCAAACGTCACCCGGAGCCATGGAAGCAACCGGTGACAGGCGAGCCGGTACACAGTCCAGGAGGGGGTCACCTGCCAAGCAGAGTGGCCCCGCAACTCAAGCCACAAGGGTGAGGCGGTCGTACCGTAGACAAGCGGGAGCAACACCCCTTGTGGTGAGAGATACTCCACTCGGATGGGCAGCCCCCCAGAGCTGCCGCCCAAAGGAGGGGGCATGTGGCCCTACCCATGGACACATGTGGGGACACCCTCCCACCTGGGACACATGGACCGGGTGGCCGCGACAATGCCTTCCCAAGCACATGCAGGAGCGGCTCAAGAGGCACCTGACATAGGGCAGTGGGAGGGACAGGACGTCCCCTTGGTAAGACCTTCTTCCTGCAATGTCAAAGGAGGCATCCCGAGCTCCCGAAGATACCTACCTACCTACCTATGTGAATGCAACACATGGAAAGCGACAAAGCAAAATAGTGGTGCACCATCATGAATCTACGATTCCCACCTCGAAAGCGAACTCCTCAATTGAAGAGGATAAATGTTCAATCAGAATCAAAGCTAATGAATGCTTACATTCGCATGTTCGTGCGACGGCACCGCTGGCTGCAACATAGCCTAAACTAACCAATCACGATCTTTAAACAGCACCAATATGATTACGCGACAGAATTGAATTGATTGAAAGAATTGAATGACGCACCATCTGCACTGATCACGGCTCGAAGACGACGCGATCTGTCTGGCACTGTACTGTCCTCTGTCTGGCACTGTACTGTCTAAATCTGCAACTCAATCAGCGGAACTGTAGCGACCTTGATAGAAATCTTTTTTTTTCAACGAACACTTTCCGGTGGGTAATTTTTTTGGTAACAACTGGGAAGTTATATGGTGAGATTTGGAGCTTTTTTGGTAAACCCATTTCAAACCCACAATTTTTTTGTGGTTTGTTGACTTTAAGGTTTGTAACCTCCCCAAAAAAATAACCGGTTTCTTTCGATTATTATATTAAAAATAAACGATTCAATGCGATTATTGTATCTAAAATAACTGGTTCGATGCGATTATTGTATTTGATCGACCCAATTAACCGGGTTTTTCAGATTCATCGGGTATTTCCGATTGCATTTCCGATTGCACCTAGCAAGGCACACTATTCGAACTATTTGTCGGGAACTATAAAGTGAAAAAACAAAAAAGTTTTCACTGATTTCTGACTTCTGTGTCATGTTTTCAAACGAAAGTTTTTTTTTGCAATGCAAAACTTTTTCCAATCAAAACATGTTTGCAATAAAATTTTCTTTTCAAATCTAAAACGTTTTCGGAACTTTTTTCTCTGCCTGAGTGACATCATCGGTGATGTCATCAAACTGTGACATCAGTGCTGATGTAGCTTCATTTCCTGCACGCAAATATTGTTTTCCAATACAAAAGTTTTTGCACTCAATTTTCCTTTTCAAATCTAAAAAAAAATTTGGAATTATTTTTGTATATTTTTTTCAGTTGCGAAATGGGACGCCGTGGGAAGAGTGTTGCCAAACCTGCCACTCCACAGAGACTACCACCAAAGGGTCAAACCGGCAAACCACTGCGAACACCCCATCATTTGGCTGATCCTTATGGACAATTTGATACCCTTGAGGTGGAGGACATCGTTGTAGAGAGACTTGCAAAAAAAAAGAGAAAGTGCTTTTCCAATGCTTTGAGGCATACTCTAGTTGTATTAGAGATGCACTGAGCATCCAGGCATTTCTATCTTAGTATTGGCCCCACCAAAAGTGGTGATAACACATTTTGACCTATGGAACCAAACACCCAATCAGGATATGGAGTGGACCCCTTAATCCCCTATCAATGTGAGGCAAATCATCTTTTCCTGAGTTGACTGAGAACTGACATATCCAGGGCAGAGCCTATGAATTTATCTATGTTTTCTCATGAATTCTTAGCTGTCCTAGTGGTATGCACCCTAGGGGGCTGGGCACCTCTTTTTGAGAGGTCCTGGGTTCAATTCCCGGTCAGCCTAGCTAAGTAGGAAGATCCCATGTGACATGGCAGTGACCTCATCGCCACATGCCCTGCCACCGCAGCATATATGGGACCCAAAACAAAGAGTGCACATCTCCTGAGATGGCACTATGGAGATTGAGTGACCATGGGGCAGTTTTCCAACTCTTTTCCAAAACATTTCAGCTATCGTTGTGAATATGCAATCAGATGTGCCTTGAGTTGTAGTTTCTGTGAATATCCTTTCATCTTTCACTGTTTACACTGCAGCCCTTCATGCTTTGATCCTGATTCTCTTCTACTTGCATATCTCTGGCTTGGGCTATCCTGGATTGATTGTATTTCAGCAAACAAAACCTTTTCATCTTCAAAAACAAGCAGCAGGAAACCCTACACCAGCAGCAAGCAGCAGGAGAGGCACAAACACAGTGTTGAAATCACTATAAACCTTTCTGGTAGCAAGAGGCAGACTGTCTCTGCGTACCAGAGGCAACCCCGTGCCGTACAACCAGTGCGCCGAGATCAGTCACATATAAGCAGAAGGGCGAACGAAGACGGACACAAAGAAGGAGGACACCGACGTGAAGTCAGCGCCTGAGGCACCAGCAAGGCCAGCACCTGGTGAACCTGGACCTGGACCTAGCGCTGTACCTTCGGAGCCCTTCCATGGGCCAGTGGACGTGGCTGAGGACTCATTGGATGGACTCCAGTTGGCCTTCAGGGCCCCCTCAGTCGAGGAGGTGGTCACTCAGCCTGTGAAGAGGAAGAGAGAGAGCGAGAAGGATGCTGGAGACGAAGCAGACGAAGGAGAGGACCAAGGGCAAGACCTGACGAATGACCCTACCTTCGAAGGCGCACCAAGCGCTTCTGGCCTCCACGCATCACCCTCTCCTATAACCACCACACTCCCAATTCCAGACCCAGCCGCTGCAACATCCACTCCCATAACCAACCTGCCTATGGCAGAGGGCACAGGCTTTACTGGCATGCCTGCCTACCCTGCCTATGGTTTGGGCCCACCTACCACTGCGTTTCCTGCGGCAACTACTGCCAGTGAGCCGGTGGCCTACAGTTCTGCGCTGCGATGGTATGCGGCTGACTATCACCATCCTCTACCCGCTACGGGAACCTATGTGGATGTTCCTTGGTATGCACCTGGGTATGTAACCTTGAGTGGGTTGAGGAGAGGACCTGAGTCTCTTGGAGGCAGGAGTAGAGGATCGGGAAGATCCTCCAACAGGTTCCTGACGCGGTCGGAGATCAACAAGGTGCTCCGAGGAGCCACTTCTAAAATCGTGGGCGACCTCACTCAAGAGATCCGAGAGAAACTGGAGCCCCTGATGATACCGCCCCAAGCGTCACCTACCACGGTCGGAGTGTCATGCCATCGAGTACAGGCCAACCACCTGGTGGCAAAGCTGACAAACACCCTGGGGAGCCTGAGGAGCCGACCGATGCCGACCCCTGCAGCGATACCGAGAAGTCCTTTCGTACCGAGAACGGCCCAGCCACCCTACAGCCACGTGACGAACTCTACGAGGGCCGAGCTGGACCGGCTGGGGCTGACAGCCTTGAGGGCAATGGTGGACGTGGAACCTTATGGCTCTAGTGATCTAGGCGGAAACCCCTCCAATGATGAGCCGCCGTCTATGACTTCTGCTTCGCCCTCGGAGGACGATGACCCGGAGGACCCCGAGAACCCAAGGGGAAAGAAGAAGAAGAAGAAGAAGAAGACCCGACACCCTGAGGGACGCAGGTCTCAGGAGGCGAAGGCTATTGCCACCTCCAAGATTGTGGTGAACCTGCCTGAGTTCACAGGCAAGGACCTCAGCGAGTTCGCTGAGAATTTTGGCCGGTTTCTCCGAGTGACCGGCCAAACCTGTGCTAGTGGACGAGTCAAGTGCAATCTGCTCCTGCAGTGCTGCAAGACCAAGTACCTGGAGAAGCAGGTCAGGCAGATCGTGACTAGCTCCACCACCTTTGCCGATGTGTTGGTTGCCTTGGAGAGGCAGTACCCGACCTACGAAACCGACCTCTCCATCAGGGCCGAGATCCAGAACCTGCCCGTGCTGCCCAACAACCCCAAACCAGGTAGGGTCTCTGAGCTGTTGGCTGACCTGGACCACTGGGCTGGACGATTGACGCCCGGTTCCTACAGCAGCGACGACCTGCTGTTCTGGTTGGTGGCCAAGCTCCCTCGAGAGCTGTGGGACGAGTGCCGTTCGACGGCGGAGCGCAAGGCTAGATCCCTCCGCTACCAGGATCTATGCGTGTTACTCCTGGAGCTGGCGCTGGAAAAGGAGAGCGACCAGCACCTGAACAACTACCGTCCTGGAGGAGGAGGTTCTGGAGCTCATGGCAAAGGGTACCAAGGGTCCAGACCTGGGCAGGGGACTAGCCCCAAACACGCCCACGCCTGTATCATGGAGAACGTCAAGGAGCTCTTCTGGTGTGATGCCTGAGAGGAGCAGGGCCACCTGCAGCATGCCCCTGACTGCGAGCAGCGAGACTGCTTCGTAGTCCAGGGGAAGCAGCAATAGAAGAACACGGGCGCCAAAGGGAAGCTGCCGGATCATTACAGGTGCATCATCACGTGTGCCTTCTGCGGGAAGCGGAAGCACTACGAGGATGAGTGCTACCATAAGCAATGCCTATCGGCGAAGCTTAAGGGTGAAGATCCTGGCAAAGGCTCAGGCAAAGGTGGAGGCAAAGGCAAAGGCAACGACTCCGGCAAGGGCAAGTCGAAAGGACGGGGACAAGGGCAAGACAAGAGTCAAGGTGGATGAGGAAAAGGTGCTAACCGCCAGCCAGACAAGGACAACAAGAACTAGGACAAGAACGGAGGCAACCCCAACCCTAATCCAGGGGGGAACTCCGAGCCCTCTGGAGGGCAGTCTGGTCCTACCACACGCTCACAAACGCAGGCCCAGCAAGAACAAGGAGCCAAGCGTGAGCATGAAGGTGGTGATGACGGCAACGCTAAGAAGAGGAGCTGTTTCATGAGGATGGCCCGCAAATTGCGGAACAAGGGGTTCGAGGTGACCTGTCCCGTGGAGTTCTGACGGGGACGCTCCGGTGGCACCCTGGACCTGGTGTTTTGGGTACGTATACGACTAGGGGGACGTGAATACCTGGGGGTACTGGATACTGGCGCCACAATATCGATAGTGGCCAAGAAAATGTTACCTTGTGGGAGCCTGAAGAACACCATGGCCACCGCCGCTATACGCATGGGGGATGGACATGTGGTGCACAGCTGCGGGGACTGTGAAGTGGAGGTACCTATGGGCTCCTGGACTATCGCCCATCGGTTCTATGTGATGGACACTGAGGCCTTCGACTTTGTACTGGGGACTGACTTCTTCGTACAACACTCCCAGATACAATCCCTGACGCTGCAAGCGCCCTACCTCCTCTACGTGGACCACGGCAGTGGCAGAGAGTCTGTGCCACTGGAGCAGTCGGAACATACCTCGAGTTACCTGAGGCTATCGAAGGAGGAGCCCTCGAACATGATGGCGGCCTCCAAAACTGAGGACTATCAACTATTGGGGGAAGTCCTAGACCAGGGTCTGAAGGAGTTGGGTTACTCTAGAGAAGACCTGAGTGTGGAGTTGTTCGCCAGCGACAAGCAGCATGTACTGGACCTTTACTGCAGCAAAGGGAAGAACTGCAGCTACAAATTTTACTGGCCCTCCTTCGGGATGGCCTACGGGAACCCCAGGTTCAGTGAACTGGGGAAGGTGCTGACCAAGGTGGCCTTGGAACGTTCCAGTATGGCCCTGTGTTCCCCCGATTGGGGAGCCCATGGGGGCAACGAGTACTGGTGAAACCTCCTGGACAGGCTGACTATCAGCTCTGTTCGGTTACCTGATGAGGCCATCTACGTGCCTCTGGGGCGTAAGACGCCTATTGGGAACCCCGGATGGGGGAGTATGCTGAGTGTGTTGGACGGAGGTCTTACCTCCATCCCCTGGGAGGATCTGGACCCGACTCTGGTCCAGGCTATACAACGAGAAAGCGATGGACTCGCCTTGGGTGACTTGAAGGATCGCCTACGACCTCAAGATGCTATTGAGACTACACCCGGAGGAGATGAGTACGTCGTGACTGACACCAAGGCCCCCAACTCTCCCTGCCATGTACCTGTTCCTGATGGAGTCTCTGAGTGTGGACTATCTGAGCTACCTAGCTCTATCCACTCAGATGACGAAACTGAGCACGACGCCTTCTTCGTGCAGACCTGTGTGGAAGAAGTGGAGAACGCCGAGTACGTCGCCCCACTGAAACCCCTACTCTCCATGAGGGTGGAAGACCCCGTGGATGAAGAGCTGGACCCTCGATCCAGGCTAAGGGAGTATGTGGATTCCAAGAGGAAGTTGGTGGCGAAAAAGCTATGCTACACGAAGCCTACCCGCAGCTCATGGCCACTGAAGCAAGGACGTATGGGAGATCTATCCCAATTGAAGGAGGACCTCGAACAGAAGATCACCACCTGGCAAAGGGAGGTAGATCTTAAGCTCATGAAGAGCGTGTGGGGCGCCCATGTGAGGACCCCAGAGGAGGACGACCTCTCGGAGGAATGTGTATGTGAACCCCCTCGAGCCTGCCTATGTTGCCATCGTCCACCGGAGAGGGTTGAACAAGACCTTCTATATGCCTACCAAGGGTTGAAGGACACCACCAAGGGCGAAGAGTCCGTGGAGGATCACCTGCCGACGTCTATTACGCAGGGGGCCAGCAACTTACACTCTGACAAGGACATGGAGGACAAGATCAAGCTATTGGACCCGCGGGTGCAGAAGCTTATAAGGACCTATCTGGAGGTGTTCGGAGAACTACCCCCTCAAGCCTCATGCGACAAGCTGGTACAGACGGACCTCAAGCTGAAACCCGAGTCGGTGGGTCACAAGATCAGGAGGAGACCCTATCCAGCTCCTAAAGAGCAGGCCGACGAGATCGAGCGACAGATACAAGAATGTATCGACGCTGGCCTAGTCCTGGAGTACAAGGACGGGGACTACCCCCTACACTGCAGCCCCTGTTTCCTGGTGGCTAAACCTGGGTCTACAGCCAAACGGCTGGTAGTGGACTACGGAGAGCTGAACAAGAAGACGTTGAACCACTCAGGGTCCATTCTCAATATGGAATCTACCCTGGAGAAGATAGGCTCCTGCCGCTACAAGACCAAGATGGACAAGAGGAGCGGATTCTGGCAAGTGGACCTGACGCCCAACGCACAGGAACTACTGGCCTTCATCACCCCTCAGGGGAGGGTGTTGAAGTGGAAGGTCATGCCGTTTGGTGTGGCCAACGCACCCGCTCTATTCCAAGAGCTGATGAACAAGATCTTGTCCATCCTATGAAGGAGACCTAAGGTGCAGGAGCTCATATCCCGTGGGGCCCAGATGGAGGCTCACATCGACGATGTATGCCTCGGGACCAATACCCAGGAGGATCACCTAATCCTCTTGGGTGACTTCTTTGCGGTCTGCCAGGAGAACCACACACGACTCAAGCTGGAGAAGTGTGAGTTCATGCAGGAGACCATGCAGTACCTGGGGTTTGACGTTGGCTATGGGTGGTGGACCCCAGCGGCCTCTAAGGCCAAACCCCTGATGGATGCTAAGGTACGACACGAAGACCCCAAGAAAGGACTTCATGATGTACGTAGTTTCATTGGGGCGTGCAACTTCTATCACCGCCATATCAAAAACTTCACCTACACCAGCGCCATTCTGACGGACTTGATCAAGAAGAGTACTACTTGGCGCTGGGGCACACAAGAGCAACAAGCGTTTGACGAACTCAAAGACAAGGTGGCCAACGCTAATAGCTTGGGCGTGCCTAAGGCACAAGGGGAGAATCTCCTGGTGACCGACGCCAGCAATGTGGGCGGTGGTGGAACGTTGTTCCAATGGCAAGCACTAGAGAAGGAGGAGTTCGACTTGGCCATTTCCCAATGGGGGACAGAAGGTCTCAACCGAGATGGAACCCTCAAGCACAGCTACCCTGACGACAAGTGGGTCCTAGTACCTCTGGGCCACTGGAACTGGAAGTGGAACCAGGCCAGGGGGAACTACTCCACCTATCAGCAGGAATTGCTCGCGGGTATGCTGGTGCTATCCTCACAAGCACGACTGTTGGGGAGTAACCCTGTGGTCTGGCTGTGCGACCAAGAACCGGTCCGCAGTTTCCAGAAGGGCCCCCCACCTGAGAAGGCCAAGCTACGGCGCTGGTGGACCTACCTCAGTCAACTACGGCTGACGGTACACCATATCCAGGGAGTGAAGAACGAATGTGCAGACTACACCAGCCGCAACAACTTCGACGCCCTGATTGGTGCCCGGTCTGAAGTGCTGGCTAAGGAGGCGTTCAGCCGTATGGACATCCACTTGGACCTCAACATGACGATGATACGCCCCCTGGATGGACTCCAACAATCGGAGTACCTGAAGGAGTTTGGGGATATCTACAAGCGCCTGGAGAAACGCCTTGAACCCCTCCTGGTCAACCAAGATCAGTGGAAGAGGGACAAGAGCTACCTCTGGCACGAGGACCACATCGTGGTGCCTAGTGACAGAGTCCCAGCGCTGCTGAAGTGGACCCATGAGTCCAGCGGTCATGTGGATGCTGACCGTACCCTGAGGCTGTTCAAGCAGTGGTTCCACACTACGTGGACTGACGACCAAATGCGGAAAACCCCCCAGCCTCTCGTGGACAAGTGCCCGTGCAGGTCCTGCAAACCAGGGGATATCAGGGACAGAGGTCTCTACTCGACCCTGCCCATCCCTCACTGTGCTAACAGTGTTCTATACGTGGACTACACGGAGATGCCGAAGTTCGGGGGCTATGACTTCGCCCTCCTGGTAACCTGTGGGTTGACCAGGTTTACCAGGGTGTTCCCATCCACCAAGCACATTACCGGAGAGGAGACTATCAAGATACTCCTGGAGGAGTGGTTTTGTGTCTATGGGGCGCCCAGAGAGATCAACTCCGATGAGGACGTACGAGTACGCTCAGATACTGGCTGGTACAAGAGGGTCCTGAGATCCCTCAATGTCCAGGTGTCTACCGGGATTCCCTACTCTCACACGAGCAACCCCCTATGTGAGCGACAGATCCGTGTCCTCAAGGAGAATGTAAGGATATGGTGCAAAACTGAACGCACCAGAGACTGGGTGAGACTACTCCCCGTCATATCCTTGATGATGAACTCCCAAGAGAGTTCAGCTACTGGCTACTCGCCCCACGAGCTATTCCTAAGGCGCCCGGCATGCTTCACACATGCCCCCTATCCAGAGCACACCCATTCTTCTGTGGGTGAATGGGTCCAAGAGCAACAAGCGAAGGTGGACAAGGCCAAGGCTATGCTCCAGAGAGTGAGGGAGCGTCAGTGGAACAAGAAGAACAAGCACCGAGTACGGGCCACCTACCAAGAGGGGGACTGGGTGCTGGTGCACCACAGTCGACTACCCGCCTGGCCACGCTCTACCAGCGATGACCCATACTTCGGGCCGTACAAGATTCTATCAGTGGATGGACACCGTATCACCGTGCGGTGTTCTCCCCGTCTAGGGGGGACCCTGGTGTGCGCTGCTCAACACCTGAAACGCTACCATGATCATGAAGACCTCTGTGGGGAGGAGTGGGAGCTGAACGACGAGGAAATCGCCGCTCTGGACCTACAAGGGGCTGCCAGCCCTATGGAAGTTGAAGGTGAACTCCCCGACATGAACGCCGAGGAGATGGCTAAGGAGGGCTTCTACCTGGTGAAGTCTGTCCTACGCCACCGCTATCGCCAGGGTTGGCGCTTCCTCACCCTCTGGGAAGGGTTTGGAGTCGAAGAGGCCACCTGGGAGCCCTTCTCTGCGTTTGTTCTACCTGAGGGACGCCTAAACTCAGTTCTGGTTGACTACTTGTCCCAGAACAACCTTGGTGAGTTGCTGAGGCTCACTGAGACGCTTGCTTCCAAGACTAAAGCTAGGGACTGAACCTTACCTTACCCCTAAGTGTGCTACGTATGTCTGTGTGTGTCTCACTTCTCTCCCGGGCGTGGCTCCCGGAGACCGGGCTTCGCTGATGTCGGACCGAAGGTCCTAGTCAGGTACTGTTATCACTCCTATGGCGCCCAATTTCTGTGCTGGCGCCTATCCTTTGGGAAGACGGCAAAAGCCCTACCTACTACAGGAGAGGGGTGGCCAAGTGTGCTAAGGGCATACAAAACGCCCATTTTTGCTAAAGGCCAAAAGCTAACGCACTCCCCTGCCCAGGAGGAAAAGCACGCGGGACAGGAGACACAACTACACTACACACCCTACCTACAGTGGCACCATCCTGGTGGGCGAGCACTTCTGCAACTGGCCCAAGCCCCCACTCAGGACTACCACTCCTACACGCACACTCTGCTGGGTGTGGTTGAAGAACACGTCGTGAGTCCTAATGACCCTCCCGTGAAGAAGACAAGAGAACACAGCGCTGCTAAGCAACTGTTGCCTAACAGGGGACGCCACAACACGTTTCCCCTGCTAGGGCTTGGAGGGAAGAGGTGCTTTTTTTGCGTGCACTGCGTGGATGTCGATGGAGTCGAACTGCCCTCGCCACTCCTGGCGGAGTTGCAGTCAATTGTTTGTGTGATCTGCGCCCTTGTTTAGCAGGGCAAGAAAAAAATGGTATGCTGCTGCACCAATCACCCTACCTGCCCACCTGTAAAGCAAAGGCAAATGAAGGGGTGTTTGCGGCGGAGGAACCAAGCCACACTCCACGTATTATACGCTTCTCAGTGTGACCTATAATACACTGTCTGCAAACACGCCCTGTCAAGCAAGCAAGCGTTAAGAGACTCCTCAGGTTCTCTTAAAGAACGTACCAAGGAGCCCCTGGGTAACCTAAACAAGGTTTACCGTGCGCATTTCGCGTGGCCTACCCTTTAATGCGTGTGTGAAAGCACGAGCATGCACGAGTGTCTTGGGCAAACCTGCCCATCTGAACCACAATCACGAACTCCACCAGGGGGTGGCCCCACCTGGGCTTACCTACCTTACCTACCGCTGGAGAGTGAAGCAAGGTGAGGAGAAAAACGAGGCGCAAGCGAAAAACGTCGCTATGCACTTGTGTGTATGTCTAATCACCCTGATCTGACCTCTCATCATCTGCAATCTTTCTAATCAATCCCTCCATCGCGTTCTATCGTTGTTAGCGCTGCTACAAGACTCGTTCACGGAGACACGAGACGAGCAATGTGCATGCTGCATACGAGACGAGCACACCTGTGGTTTATACCTAATTCATTGAAGTCTTTTCGTTGATTCTCGAATTCTTGGATTTTTGACCCTTCTGGCAGTATGGGTGGAATCTGTATGTTTATTTATTAATGTGTGTCTCGTCATTTTCCGAGGTACATGAGACATACGTTTATAATCTCATTATTTCTGTATTTTCCGGCGCTTCGCTAGGAGCCGCTCCTGCGCGCCGCCTTTTTATGCGTAGGAATATCTTGATTTAAAAAATCTAGAGATGACTATAATTTTTATGAAAATGTGCTTCTGATGCATAATTGGATTCTGCTCAGGTGTGTTGTCTTAGGAAAATTCTAGGCCGTCATTTGACGGACTTAGGTGTTGTCGCTTCGCGTTTGCGTGGATTCGTCCATAATTATCCCATTCCTGCCTCTGCAGATATCCTCGCGAAAGCGTCGCTGAGTAGGCCGTGTTCGGGCCGAAAAGCAGCAGCCAGGAGACTGAGCAGAACCCAAGATCCCACCAAGGGGCAATTTATTTTTTTAAATGACTCCCTTCGCCCTAAGACAGGTCACAGGTCGCCAGCAGGTTTACGAGAACCCATGCGAGTGTGTAGAATGTGTCTTGCGTTGGGTTCATGTCGCGCTGCGTCTTGGAGGGAGGGATGCACATGCACATGTTTATGGCATGCTCCCAAACTAACCCAGCCAAGCCACAGAAACCCCGGCAGCGCCATGAGCGCTGAGCTTTCTGTAGGAAATGTCACGAACAAAGCAGCAAAAAGACGCCAGCCATGGAGAGTGTCCATTTTTCTGTGTGAGGGAAACTATAGGTATTTTAAAGTAGATGTAGAAACCAAGGCAAGGCCAAGAAAAAATCCCTTTTTCCTGAAGCCGCGACAGTGGTGGCCAGCACAGCACACGGGGGGAGTAAGAAAAAGTGCTTTTCCAATGCTTTGAGGCATACTCTAGTTGTATTGGAGATGCACTGAGCATCCAGGCATTTCTATCTTAGTATTGGCCCCACCAAAAGTGGTGATAACACATTTTGACCTATGGAACCAAACACCCATTCAGGATATGCAGTGGACCCCTTAATCCCCTATCCATGTGAGGCAAATCATCTTTTCCTGAGTTGACTGAGAACTGACATATCCAGGGCAGAGCCTATGAATTTATCTATGTTTTCTCATGAATTCTTAGCTGTCCTAGTGGTATGCACCCTAGGGGGCTGGGCACCTCTTTTTGAGAGGTCCTGGGTTCAATTCCCGGTCAGCCTAGCTAAGTAGGAAGATCCCATGTGACATGGCAGTGACCTCATCGCCACATGCCCTGCCACCTCAGCATATATGGGACCCAAAACAAAGAGAGCACATCTCCTGAGATGGCACTATGGAGATTGAGTGACCATGGGGCAGTTTTCCAACTCTTTTCCAAAACATTTCAGCTATCTTTGTGAATATGCAATCAGATGTTCCTTGAGTTGTAGTTTCTGTGAATATCCTTTCATGTTTCACTGTTTACACTGCAGCCCTTCATGCTTTGATCCTGATTCTCTTCTACTTGCATATCTCTGGCTTGGGCTATCGTGGATTGATTGTATTCCAGCAAACAAAACCTTTTCATCTTCAAAAACAAGCAGCAGGAAACCCTACAACAGCAGCAAGCAGCAGGAGAGGCACAAACACAGTGTTGAAATCACTATAAATTTGGGATACTGGGATATCAGAGAAGCAGTGGCACGTCCATCGGAAGGGTTACCCTGTTTCAGCCCGGACGTGGGAACCCTTGGAACACCGCAGCGGCTGTGAGCAATTTTTTCCCAGATTCAATGAGGCGAGGGAGCGAGAGGGAATGAAGCGGTACCCAGAACCTATGGCCCATGGCCCGGAGGCCTGTGAGCCGTCACACCCGTTATGGCCCATGGCCCGGAGGCCTGTGAGCCGTCACACCCGTGGAAGCCGTTGACACCGGCTGTCAGCGGGATATCCCTGTTCTTTAACCCGCGAAATCTGGAATCCGATTTCCAACCATTAAATCGATGTGGAATTACCATAACTTTACTGTCTTGGTCGATTTGCGGTTAGAAATCGGTGAAATACCGGATTTCTACCGCGATTTCTAATTGTCGTGAAATCGCCGCCTGACGTCGCCCGTTCCGTGCACTGCATTGGATGATTCTGTAGAACGATCTTTCTTGAAGTTAAGACTGAAACACTCTTCGAGTGATCCGCAATTTTTTCCTTGATAGAATGCATCGCGTCCCAGATTTTTCCCAGAAAGTCTGGGCGGCCGAAGGCGCTTTGAACCCCGGAGTGAAATAACAAGGGTTACGAGCGTTCAAGCGCCCAAGGACGAATGAACGTACCTCATAGGCACTGTGTATGAGGTTTTGCCCCCCATAGTCATGGGATGAGGCCAAAGGATCCCAACTCCATAGGCCCAAAGGGTTATTTATTTTGAGTGTTCTACAAGAAGTGCCCTTTCTCACGTACTTGGCGTCCAAGTACGTGTAGAAGTACGTTGAGTTGGCGTTTTCTCCCTCTTTGCTTGCCTCTACATCCGGGGCATTTCACTTGTCTTCCCCGGATAGTACATATATGATCTCCATATATATATTGGCAGCTTATTTTGCGTGCATGCTAAAATTCGGCTTTCCAAAAGGAGGTCAATTTTCGACCAAAGCACTTGCATGCGTGTTAAGGGACCAAAGTCACTTTAGAATATAGGCAGACTTTGGTTCTAGGCCACTAGATTGGGTGTAGAAGGCGAGGGTAGGGTTGTATGCCATATTTGGTGTCATATCACGTGCCCATTGGGCGGGTGCACCATTCCAAGACTAACCCGCCAATGGACCCCATATCGCACGAGGCCCTTCATTGTACTCCCAAACAACACTCGCAAGCGTAACCTTCGTGAAGGAACGCTTGTGGAGCGCTCCCGAAGCGATGCGTTGCGAGCAAGGTGTGTTTTTTGCAATATTCCATATTTGCATGTGCCCACTTGGGAGGCAGCGCGCGCGGCCTTCCAAAGCGCCCCAAGTGGAGAACATATGTGGAATGGAAGGTCATTGGTGTCGAGTCATTGTGTTTAGAAGGATTGGTCGATTACTCAATCCAAGCCGAAGATATTATAATATATTTGTGTAGTTTTCAAGGCACGTTTGCGTGTCTTTTCGCCAATCTTGCTGTTTTTTGCCCGTCATGATGTCAAGTGGCGACCGTGTATCTCAACGTTGCGCCCAATTGACATCATGACCCAAGTATGTTATGAGGGTACATACTTCGGTGCCCAACATATCTTGGACTCGGCGAACAGCTCCTCTTGGGCTTGGCATACCGTGTCCGCCATGTTGGCGATTTGGGACGATCCCAAATCATGGGCTCACTTGGCGACCCTGCCATTCCCAAAACCGGAGGGGTTTGGGCGACGCCCAAAAGATATGTTGGACGCATATGACTTGATACCAATTCTATGGCACACTCCGGTCCAAGTCGGGCATGTGCCTCATTTGTTCCACCCATGAGTGTGCGCATTTTCGACCATTTTGAGCTATTTTCCACATTTTCTGCCCGCCGTGCACCATGTTCAGCCCCCTCGTGCACGCCGGACGCATGAACCAAAGGACCATATATG
Organism: Eutreptiella sp. 'Long Island Sound 2002'; assembly: GCA_964036045.1. Taxonomy (NCBI): domain Eukaryota; phylum Euglenozoa; class Euglenophyceae; order Eutreptiales; family Eutreptiaceae; genus Eutreptiella; species Eutreptiella sp. 'Long Island Sound 2002'. The sequence goes on along the minus strand of OZ038398.1, from coordinate 21,884,881 downwards.
ACATGGGTGTTATGTATACTGGTCACCATGGCTCGCACACCACGTGGGCGAAGCGGAGCAACCTTTGTCAAGGTGCTAGCCCAAAGTGAGTGTGGACGATTTTGCCATTTTGGCAATTGTGGACCCAGTTTGGAATGTCACCACGCCGAGTGGCATGGAGATCTTTGAGAGCCAAGGGCATGGGAGTCTCTGTTGAATTCTCAGTGGATAGCATACGGAATGGCTGATCCGATCTCCAAGCCGGCGTGGAGATATACCATTGGGAGTACCCCAGATTTTGGCTCATTTTGAGCAGCCAAAATGACGCCCTTTTGGGACCCCAATTTCACCCCCCCGTGTGGTCAATTGGCGGCCACATATCTCTATGCCCACAGGGAGCCCGGACCTAATTTCAAGTTGTGCACTCAGATATAGGTCCTAGGTCCTGCCTCCTATCCTGTGAGTCATTGACCTTGCCCTGGCCGGGCGAGCCACCCGTGGGAATGACGCCCATTTTGGTGATTTTGGCATCATGACCCCACTTGATGAACCCCTGGTGCCCTGATGCTGGGACCTCAGAGGGAACCAGGTTGGGTGAGGGCTCCATGGGAGTTCGTATTCGAAGGGCATAGGGTCAGTTGCCTCGTCCCTACCTCTGGCGGGTCCGGACGAGGGGTCAATTTTGGAAGTTTTTGAGCTAATATCAGTTTGGGCTGAAACAGCCCATTTTCAGTTACCGACTCCTAGGGGATAATGGCGGGGCCATATCTCTAGCTCAGACGGGAGTTGGAACCTGCCGTTCAGGGAGCATAGGGAGCCACTGTCGGTTGGCCTTGAAGTCCCTTGGTTCCCAGGAACTGGCCTGTGGCTGGGCGGGACAGCCCCCCTATTTGCAGGGTTGCAGGGTCCGGACTGAGTAGGGCATGGGTTGTGTTTGAGCCCCCGCCCCTGCCAGCCACTGAGAGGGTCGGACCTGGGATTGGGTCATGAGTTGGGACTGAGTGTCTATTGTCCTGTGATGCCCTTACCCCAGTCCAGTCTTAACCCCATGTGTGCATATCCTGATGTGTTGCTGTACATACTTTCGTTCCCTTGTTTCAGAGTGGCAAGGATCCTGAAAAGCTTTGTCACATGACACGAGCGTAATGATGCCCCTGTGAGCGCAGTGCTTTGCCTGCCTGCTTGCTTGTGCGTGTCCACCGCAGCGTCCCGTGGCCAGGCTCCCCACGGGAACGCGTCAAAATCGTTTCACCGCCGCGGGGCTACCCATCCCTCGCGTGCCACTCGGGGCCACCCCCCCCCGAGTACCACGGGCTTCGCAGCACCGCCCGGCAACAGCGCCGAGTCCGTGAAGGAGTTGTACTGACCGGAACTCCGACATCAGCGAGTTCCTTCGGCCGACCAGCAAGGCCGCACTCCCAGTTACAGCAACCGCCTCAACAACCACAACCAGGACCAGTCCATCAAGGGGAACGATGGTGAATTGGCAGGAGGCGGGCAAGACGTGGCCGCGGCCCCACCCCCCTGCGGTGGGCCTACTGCGTGGGTTGGTGTGAGACCAGCACTACCGCCACAGCCATCCCCAGTGCGAAGGCGGCATGCCCGGGAGCTTCGAGCTCCGCGAGGATATGGGCGCCGACCGCCTGCAGGCAGTGGAGGAATGGCTGCGGGTGGAAGGGTAGGCCTACCGCTTCCGCACGAAACGCCGGAGGGTCTGGACCCAACCAGACAGGCCCGGCGAAGGACTGCGCCCCGACGGGATTGAGGAGGACGAGAACGCCAACGAGTACCCGTCAAGCCCCACGATCAACGTCTCCATGTGGGACATGATCGAGAAGAAGTTCCCGGAGGCGGGGAGCGAGCGCAGGCTGCAGGGCAGCAGTAGCAGCGCGTCTCCTGGGAAGGAGAAGCGTTCCGCCGGGGACAGGAAGCGGGACAGGAAGTGGCGGGAGTACCAGGAGTCCCTGGCCGCCGAAGCCGCCCGAGGCGCCAAGGGCGGAACCCCAGCCCAACGGGCCAGTGGCGGTCACCACCCCGGCCACACCACCCTTGGCGACTTCCTCGAAGTCGCCCAGCAGGCCAAGGCCAAGCCCCGTCAGCTGCACCTGAGGAAGTCAGGCCCCAGCAGCGACGTGGAGCCGGCCCACCGCGGGAGGATGCCGGCCGACAAGGCCAGCTCCAGCAGCGGCGTCGCTCCCGACCAAAGGGACGTGGCGCGCGCCTGCGAGCGCACCTGTGGGGTGCCCTGCAACCTTCGGGTTGCCCGGCAACGGGCCACGCAGCAGAACGCTGCCGTGGAGGGCGCCGTTGGCATCGCCCAGGAGGAGGCTGCAGATTGGGGCAGAGGCATGGCCTTCCATGCCTCGACCGTCGCGGCCATCGCGGCCGGTCTCACGGCTGCGGCCGCCCATGAGGCAGCGACTGCCCGGGTCAGGGGTGAGGTGGTGGCAGCCGCCCAGGAAGCCCGCCTGACCCAGGAGGCCATTGCCTACAAGGAGGCCGAGGTGAAGGCGCTGGAAGAGGCGCTTGCCCAAGAGAGGGCAAAGAAGGAGGCGGAGGAAAGGGCCCACGCCGAAGCAACGGCCAAGGCCCAGGGGGACGCCGCCAGGAAGGACACCATCGAGGCCGCGCGACGGAATGTCGCTGAGGAGAGGGCCAGGACGGAGGCGGAGCTGGCAGCGCTGGAAGCGGAGAAGGCTCGGCTGCAGCAGGCCCGGGAAGCCGAGGCTGCTCACGCCCGGGAGGAGGCCGAAAGGCGAGCTTCTGCAGCCACGGCCGCTGCGATGGAGGAGGCGGAGGCCAAGCTCCAGCGCAAGACTCCCCGGGGAGGATCCCGAGTGGAGACCCTTCAAAAGCTCTTCGAAGGGGACACCTCCTCCAAGATGAAACTGGATCTGGAGGAGTTTGACACGGGCAGCAGTGGGGACAGTGGCCCCAGCGCCTACCGACAAAAGAAGGGTAAGGCGAAGACCCCCGAGAGGTCACGGAGGCCAGCGGGCGGACACCCCCACGACTCCGACCCCTTCTTCACCGCCAGCGACGGGGATGAACGAGGCCGCCGACATCGCCGAGGAGTGGCTGGCAGACGAGGGGGAGACGTCCCCATGGAGCCGGAGGGTGAGAGTGAGGACCTCCCTCCTCCCTACCGGAGCTCGGAGTGTTCCGCGTGCGAGACCAAGACGCCCAGGTGGGGCGACATGGACGAGGATGATGACATGGACTTCGACCACACGAAAAAGCCCCCATCCTCGGACCCACCGAGGCGACCCGGCGGAGACCCACCGGGACCCCGTGGCGGAGGACCATCAGGACCCCCTGGAGGACGCCCACCAAGAGGACCCCCTGGAGGCGGACTTCCGGGCGGGGGAGGACCCCCTGGACGGGGCGGACCTGGCGGAGGCCCTCCTGGAGGACCCCCTGGGGACCCCGACGACCCACCAGGGAATGGTGACCCGGAGGCCGCCTGGCGGTGGATTGTCCACCTCCGCAGGAGGGTCCAGTCCCTCGAGCGCGAGGTAGACACGGGCAAGGGCGAGATGATCCGCATCGCCAGGGTCGCCGCGGGCGCAAAGAAGGAGCTGGACATCGCCAAGACGGAGATGGTCAAGATCGCCAAGGTCGCCACCGCTGCCCAGAGGGAGCTGGACATTGCCAGGGGCGAGACCAGGCTGCTGAACAAGGTCATCAACGGCCTGCAGCAGAGGTTGGACGAGCTGGAAGGCCGTGGGAGCGTCGGCAGCGACCACCCACCCCTGGAGTCTGGCTCGTCGGACGACGGCTGGGGACCTGGACCAGGTCCAGGCAGACCCCACGCCCCCGGCGGAGCCCCCAGGAGTCGCCCCAGCGCCAGTGCCCCCTCTCTCAGCGCCCCCTCTCACCACAGCGCGGGCCGCCGTAAGGAGTGCGTGCCGCCCGGCAGTGGCAGTGAGGAGTGGCGTGATGAGTGGCTCTGTGTGGAGTGCCACAACCGCCGTGTTCCACCGCAGACACCGGTACGCCCCCGACGCCCCGCACCAGCCCCGGGGCCAATCCCAATGGCTGGCGGGCGTTATGGTGGACTCAGGGATGAGGTCCCCGGAGGAGACGTGGAGTGGGATATCGGCGGAGGTGAGGAAGACCTGGAGGAGTTCGGCATTACCCCGCCGCGTGGTGTACGACCGGAGGCCGCTGAACGCAGCCGCCGGCGCCGTGATGAGGAGGCATACATGGAAGGAGTACGGCGTGAACATCTAGGTTCAGCGTACATGGAGGAACCACGGCGTAGCCACACGGATACCGTAGAGGAGTTGGAAGTGGCGGCCGTGGGAGTCCGTGGGGGACGCCGATGGGAACCTCGGTCGACCTCGCGGCCGGCTTTCATGGTCTCTAAGGCCGCGGATGCCGCCGTGTGGGAAGACCTGAAGGACATCAAGCCCCCCACGTACGATGGCAACCCCCTCAACCTCGACCGCTTCTTGGAGAAGCTGGACGATTGGGGGGTGACCGTCACTGAAGACATGGATCCCGCAGATGCGGAGAGATGTGTCTTCAAACGGTTCAGGTACCGCGTGCCGGAAGTGCTCCAAGAGCTATACTTCGTGGCGACCAAGGAGGGGAAAATCAAGACCCTCAAGGAAGCCAAGAAGTGGCTCAACGAGCAGGAGCGGGTGGACGCTCGGCAGGTGGCTGCCAAGCGGTGGAAGGCCATCAAGCTTGAGCATGATGGTCGGGAGATCCGCCTACGAAACTGGCGGGACTTCCGGGGGCAATACACCCTCTTCCGCCGCAACGTGGAGGACTGGAATGAGGGTGACGAGCAGGCTCGCCTGCTCTTCATGCTGCCGGAAGCATGGATCAAGAGAGTCACCAAGGAGGAAGCCAAGAGGGCCAAGTCCAACCACACGGTCAAGATGATGCTCCCCAAGGAGTATCATACGAACGTGGTGGCTTGGACAAGGAAGAACGTGGCCCGGGATGTCAAACGGCACTTCCTGCGGAACGCCCTCCTCATCACCGTCACGGGCGATCGCAAGAAGACCGCGATGTGGCGCCTTGATGAGTGTGACGTGAGCGGCCAGACCATCCGTCTGCAGGCCATCCCAGCGCGGATGAGTTGCGACGAGATCCTGGAGTGGGTTGGAGAGGAGGTACTCAAGGAGTACCGGAATCTCCACAACATCCGCGGGTTGAGGCCCGGCGACCGTGACGTCAACTACGTTGGCGAGGGCCCTGGCGGGGAAGCTGCCATGGACCGAGCGGGAGCCGATGGCGATGAGGCTCTCGATGACGATGACGACGACGATGAGCCCGCCGAGATGGCCGTTTGTGCCTTCGTGGCCCACAACCTGAACGCGGGAAGCAACCGGGGAAGCTGGAAGTCCCTGCAGAAGGGCTGGAAGAAGAAGGAGAAGAAGGACCCCCGCCGCATTGGAGACCCTGCGCTCTCCTTTGGGGCGTTCATAGGAGCTCACCCTCAGGGCTGTTTCGTGTGTTATGGGAGGAACAAAGGGTTCATCCATGACAACCGGACATGCCCCATCCACAAGGCCGACACGGAGGCCTACAAGAAGGTGCACGGGTTGAAGAAGCGTGCACCCGCGGGTATCCGGGAGACCAAAGTGGAGGTCGAAAAGGACGAGCTCTCCAAGCTGATGTCGGTGGGGACCGAGCTGGCCAAGGAGATCCAGGAGATCAAGAGGAACTGGGTCCCCAGGTCGGACAACAAGAACAAGGAGAACAAAGAGAACGACAAGAATAAGGACAAGGACAAGAAGGGTAAGAAAGGGGGAAAGAAGAAGGGTGTCAACGAGGTTGATGCGGAGGAGAGTACCCCTACTACCACAACCGACGCCCCTTAGCGGAGCCCCTGCAGCCAAGGGCCCCAGCTAGGGCGGTCGCAGGATGGTGTCCTGGGAAGCGCCACACCATCCCAGTCGGGAGACGATAAGCACAAAGGGACTGCCGCGGGCGGAAGGCCCGGTCCGGCACCCAAAGCGAAAGACAGTCGCGGTGGCAGGGTGAGGGCAAGTGAAGGCACGAACCCTTGCACCCGTGCATCCTTCGCGACCAAGAATGTATTCTATGTGCTTCAAGATCTATCCAAGAGTATCGGAGGATCACCCGGACCGCAGCTGGATGCTGCAGATGGGCAGCCTGAGCCCATTGTCCACGACCTGCACCAGTCGCTTGTTGAGCTTCTGGAACGGCCGGAGATCCTGAGCTTGCACGCTGTGCGCCGTGTGGGGCATAAGCGGCAGTTGCACCTTAAGGTCCGTGCCTTATGCGGGGAAGTGGAGAAGGTCTTCGACGTGTTGATGGACACGGGAGGTCAGGTCAGCTTGGTCAAGGCTGGCCTACTTCCGCCAGAGTGCTTGACCGACAGTCGGAAGCCTGTCAGGCTGAAGTTGGCGAACGGCCAGTACATGGTGGGAGGCACGAAGGAAGCGGCCATTGGGCTGCAGTTCGTGAACCACCGTGAGCTGAGCCGCCCGGACCTCGGCAAGGAAATCCTCCTGCAAGGTCGCTTCTACGAGGCCGAGATGGACTGGGACATGATCGTTGGGTACGACTTCATGATGGAGACGGACTCCGGCGTTCTCCCGGCCCAAGCCTCCATCACCCTGTACCAGGACGACCAGCTCTCGTGGCTTTCGTCACCTGAGCACCATGTGGAATGCCAATGGATCCACCCGGAACGCAATCAGCTCGAAGTAGCCGCGCTGGGCACTGAGCCAACTGGGCCAGCAAACCAGGAGTACGGCGTAATGCCGGAGGTGGCGAGTCGAGTGGTTGCGGACCTGGGTGCTTCGGATCTGACCCTGGATGCGTTCTCTTCAGGAACCTCCGCCCATCTTCGGGTTTGTGAGAAGTACTGGAGCGCCCAGGACTCCGCGTGGAAGAAGCACTGGGGTCCGCATCAGCGTTTGATGTGGATCCATTGCCCCCGATGGGACATTCCAAGGGCGGTAGCGAAGATTCGCAAGGACCGCTCCAAGGCAGTGCTGGTTGTGCCTATGGGATGCACCGAGGAGGAAAGCACCCGAGATTGGGTGGTCTCGTTGACCAGCATGACCTCAAACAAGGTCGTCCTACCGGCTGGAGAGAGTGTCTATCAGGACGCTAAGGGACAGCCCATGCCACCCCAGAGATGGCCAACGGAGTTCCACTATGTGGATGGGGGCCTTGAACAGGCCGACACCACGGAATTCGTGTGTGTCAAACGCATCATAGTGGAGCCATGGCGGCAATGCTTTGCGGTTTCCCCTGTTGACATCGGAGAATCGGAGGACCCCCTCACTGAAGAGGAGTTTGATCTGGTTCAGGGGTATATGGATCAGCCCTTTCACGACTGGGGAAGCCAGCGTGAGGGCAAGGGCCAGGACACAGCCTGGTGGGAAGTGGACTCGATCGTCTCTGGTTCCTATGATGGGAATACTTTCGTAAAGAGGGTGCTGGACCACATGTCCAGCCAGGACGAGCCAATCGGCGGGAACCCACCCACCTACGGCGACCTGTTCCGAGGCAAGACCAGGGATGGCCCTTTGGGCCACCTGGGAAGACCACCTGAGCCGAAACCGAGCGGGGTCGCTACCCCTCAAGTAAGCTCAGTGGTCCAGGTGCCCGGAAAGGCCAAGGCGGAGTCCGATGATTGCCCCAAGATCCAGGCATTGAGGGCCAGGCTGAAGCAGAAGTATGGGGACACCTTCTTCAGCGGAAAGCCTGTGTTTCCCCCACCGGTGCGTGGACCGTATGGCGAGGCCAAGATACGACTGAGGCAGGACCCCCGTGTGTATCGGCACCGGGAGTTCGCCCTGCGGGGCGAGAGGAAGGAGGCCATGGAGAAGATCCTCCGTGACTTCATCGAGAGAGGCTGGCTTGAGCCGTGCCACTCCGAGTGGGCCTCCCCATGCTTCGTTGTCCCCAAGAAGGTGGCCGGTGAGTGGCGGCTCGTGGTCGACTACCGCGGCCTAAACGCCCAAACGCAGCATGACAGCTATACGCTGCCCCTCATTGAGGACATGCTGCAAAAACAACACCAGCGGAGGATCTTCACGGTGATTGACCTCAAACATGGTTATCATCAGATGCCTCTCGCCGAGGAGTCCCGTGCCTGCACAGCCATGAGCACCCCACTTGGACCTCTCCAGTGGAAGGTGATGCCCATGGGTGTTACCAACGGCAATGCGGCTTTTCAGCGGATGCTGGAGAACCTGCTTGAGCTGGTGCGTGACTGTGCGGACCCCTTCGTGGACGACGTGATCATCGCGTCCGGGGACCCCAGTATGAGCTATGAGGAGCTCCTGGAGGCACATGAGAGGGACGTCACCCGAGTGCTGGACCTTCTGGTTCGGCACAAACTCACGGGCAGCAGTGACAAGGCCACCATTGCGGTAAGTGAGGTGGTCTTCGCTGGCCCCGTAGTTGGGAACGGGCAGCGGAAGCCCATACCTGGCAAGGTGGCTGCGATCGAGCACTGGGAAAAGCCCAAGACGGTCTGTGAGCTACGGGCGTACTTGGGGTTCTGCAACTACTACTCGGGGTATATCAAGATGTATGCTGAGTATGCAGCCCCCATGACGACCATGCTCAAGGGCAACCGAGAGGAGACCAAGAAGGGGTCCAAGAAAGCTCCGGTCTGGAATGCTGAGTCCCACCGTGCCTTTGAGGGGATGAAGCAGGCGCTGCTATCCGCAGTGGGTCTGCACCTCGTGGATCCTGACCGAGGGTCCGTCCTGCGCACCGACGCTTCCGACTATGCCGTTGACGCTGTGTTGGAACAACTGCTTGACGATGGGAGGCACGTGCCAGTGGCCTTCTGGAGCCGAGTCCTGGCGGAAGGCCAGAGATGGACGTGGACGCCCCGAGAAAAGGAGGCGTATGCCATCATCATGGCTCTCAGGAAATGGGCTGGGTACATAGCCCTCCATCCCGTCACCGTCTGCACCGACCATCAGAGTCTGCAGTCGTGGCACAAAGAGCACGTGGACACCCCCTCTGGTACCGCCTCCCGACGGGCAAGATGGCATGAGACCTTGGCCAAGTTCGACCTCACGGTTGTGTATGTTCCTGGCAAGGACAACACCGTGGCGGACTGTCTCAGTAGGTGGGACTATCCTGCCAGCAAGGGCATGACACATGTGTCTGCCCATGGCGATGAGGCTGAGACCGCTGAAGCCAAGAGGATCATAGAAATGGAGCGCCTGATGGAGGAGGAGGGTGTCAAATGCTTCGTCGTCATGGCTGCGGATGCCCCCCTCGGAACGAAGATGGGCAGAGCGGTCAGAGTACTCGCCCCTGACGGAGCTGAGTCCGACAAGCACCTCTTCCAGGAATCTTGCCTCCAGGACAACTGGACCGACGACTACGCTAAGTCTGAGGCCTTTGAGGCCAAGTATAGGGCTGTCACCGACCCTGATGACGAGCAGAAGTGGCCAAAGGGGCTGACTGAGGAAGATGCCAAGCTCTACCGGAATGGTAAGCTGCTGGTCCCAGAGTCCCGAGTGCTCAAGCTATGTGAGGCTTGGCACCACCACATGATGCACCCAGGGGTAAAAAAGCAAGCCCTGGACATGCAGCGCCGGTTCGAAATCGACCAGATCAGTCTCTACAGCGCTATCGAGAAGGTCAGAAAGGGTTGCTTGGTCTGTCAGGCCTGCAATCCCGACAACCGGAGCGTCAAGGGGGAAGCCCAATGGACTCCGGTGCCTGACCAGCCCATGGAGAGCGTGGCCATGGACGTCTTCTCCATGCCCGAAGTTCACATTGGCAAGGAGACCTTTGACTGTGTGGTCCTTTGTGTGGATCACCACAGCGGCTACGTAGTAGCCGTTCCGGCACGCAAAAAGGGGTTGCTTGCCAAGGAAGTGGCAGTCATGATGATTCGTCATTGGCTGACCGTCTTTGACATCCCCCGCACCATTTGCAGTGACCGACAGCCCCAGTTTACTGGTGGCTGGTTCAAGGCCATGTGTTCCCTCATAGGAATACGTCATGCCAAGAGCGTCGCCTATCTCAGCCGGTCCAATGGCCGGGCTGAAGTGGCTGGAAGGCAGCTGTTCGAGAAGCTGCGCAAGATTCACATCACCAATCCACGTCGGAACTGGTTTGAGGAGATGTGGCCTGCTCTGAAGGCCCATCATGACACCCCCACTCCGGGTGGTTTGTCCCCTCACCAGATTCTGTTCGGCAGGGACCCCCTTGGTCGTGGACTTTCCTTGTCTGGTGATGGCATGGCCATGGACGCCAAGGAACTCTTTGTGCGGCAAGAGGCAACGGCGCGGGACATCCGCCTGCAGCTCGAGAAGGAGCATGCTGAGCGTCAGAAGTCTGCCCCGAGCTCGACAGCGCAAAAGTTCAGGGTGGGAGACCCGGTGTGGGTGATCAGACCCCGCCCTATGGGCACCCACCGCACCAAAACGTGGTTCACACCCTGAGAGGCGGTCCGCAGGATTGGTGAGGACACCTACCGCATCAAGGTGGGTCACGGACAGTTCCGAGAGCGCCACGAGAGTCAACTCGGTGTGCGGGAACCCGACCTCCGTGGCCAACATGTGTCCCTGGACTATGCCGCACATGAGGCTGATTCGGACGACGACTATGCTGAACAGGACGACTATACCGTCGAGAAGATCCTGGCCCAGCGTCCGAACGCCTCGGCACCTGGAGGCCTGGAGTTCAAGGTTCGTTGGCGAGGCTATGGGCCGTCCCACGACACCTGGGAACCCGTCTCCTCGTTCGTGCCACGGATTAATACCCCCTTCATGGACTACATCCGCAAGCACAAGACCAAGATCCATGTCTCGGACTTGGCAGCACTCAGCCGGGCGATGGCAGCCAGGGGTGCCTGATCACTGCCCTGAGCTCTCCCCTGATGCAGTTTGAGCGCTTGTTAGGTCGACGGATCGTCCCTCACTTGCTTGCTCTCTTCCATCTTCCTGTGACCTGCCATCAGAGTGGCCATATACCCCCCCCTGCTGAATCCAAGGGAGGATGGCCCCTATCTTCCAGTTCTATTCGTCACTCTCCGCCTGCTGAATCCTTGGGAAACCAGGCAGGGCGACTGACCTTGACATTTCCTGAGCTCTTAGGGTCTTGAAGCCCATACGACGTTGCGCAGCGGATGCCGCTGTCATCGGCATTGCGATTTTTTGGTGAGTGGTCTGGTCCCATGGCACTTGCGGGATCCAGACCAGTCTACGTGTGTCTGCAGACTATATATGGCCTGAACTCAGGCGTTTTCCTGTCCACCCTCCTGCATATGCCTTATCCTAACCGGGGCGTGGTTTGGCACTCTGTCCAGAGTGTGTTTACACGCCTCTTTACCCCGTTTATTGCTTGCTTTTCTGCCCCCCAGGATATGTGCATCTGTATGTTGCGTATTGTCAGTCCATCACCGAGATATGGACTGTTTTTCCCCCCGAAGGGACACGAATCGGAATACGCAGGCGCCCTGAGTCGCCGTGTACCTGCTCTTACATAAGGTCCAGCCTGGACCAGTACCTAAGTACAGATTCTTCTGTTTGAGTGCCCGTGATACCGTGTGCCCTAGTGGGTGTGATGTGCTGAGATCCTGATGGCGCCAGGCGGGAAGCCCAGTTGCCTGACTACACTCCCAGCGGTCCCCCACTGTCAGTCCCAGTGTGAGCCTACCGACTCGCAGACGCACTTGCAGTCAGATGGCGACCTCCGGTGTCCTGACCTCGGTCAGTCTGCCTGGGAAACTGGTGGTTTGAGGAGTCGACGCCTCCGCCCAGACTGCATGGGGACTCCCCCATGCATGGCCTTCGTGGTAATGGGGCGAGGGAAAAGACGGCCTTGATGCCCGATCCCTTATGGAGGAGCTCGTTCGGCTTTACCGCTCCGGACTCGCGTCGTGGATATGGACATGGTGCGCCCAAGGAAGGACCCGTGGGGACTCTCCCCCAGACTGCGGCCTTGGGAAGCCTGGGGTAGCCTGATGGATCTTTGTGGTGGCTTTCAACCTGTGGGACCACCTCGGTCGTTGTGTGACGCCTATGTTGGCCGTGTATGCCACTGCCACTGTGGTAGTGACCGTCGCAGCCGGCACCCGGTGCGCCTGGTATGGGTTAACGGGTCCTTTGGATGCCGTACAATCGCCGCCAGGACCCGGGACTTAATACTTGATACTATACTTGCAGTTACTAACAAATACAGCACCGTACTTGTCTTACTGTGGAATTGTACTCGGCAGCCTAACCCGCAAATCGGCCTGAGATGAGGATGTGACACCCTCCCCCCCTTCAGGGGATGGTCCTGAGTACCCGCTGCCATGCTTGGGTGTTATCCAGCCCCCCCCAGGGTTTGCTCTAAGGAGGAGGGTGAAGCGATACCCAGAACTTATGGCCCATGGCCCGGAAGCCTGTGAGCCGTCACACCCGTTATGCCCCATGGCCCGGAGGCCTGTGAGCCGTCACACCCGTGGAAGCCATTGACACCGGCTGTCAGCGGGATATCCCTGTTCTCTAACCCGCGAAATCTGAAATCCGATTTCTAACCATTCAATCGATGTGGAATTACCATAACTTTACTGTCTTGGTCGATTTGCGGTTAGAAATCGGTGAAATACCCGATTTCTACCGCGATTTCTAATTGTCGTGAAATCGCCGCCTGACGTCGCCCGTTCCGTGCACTGCATTGGATGATTCTGTAGAACGATCTTTCTTGAAGTTAAGACTGAAACACTCTTCGAGTGATCCGCAATTTTTTCCTTGATAGAACGCATCGCGTCCCAGATTTTTCCCAGAAAGTCTGGGCGGCCGAAGGCGCTTTGAACCCCGGAGTGAAATAACAAGGGTTACGAGCGTTCAAGCGCCCAACGACGAATTAACGTACCTCATAGGCACTGTGTATGAGGTTTTGCCCCCCATAGTCATAGGATGAGGCCAAAGGATCCCAACTCCATAGGCCCAAAGGGTTATTTATTTTGAGTGTTCTACAAGAAGTGCGCTTTCTCACGTACTTGGCGTCCAAGTACGTGTAGAAGTATGTTGAGTTGGCGTTTTCTCCCTCTTTGCTTGCCTCTACATCCGGGGCATTTCACTTGTCTTCCCCGGATAGTACATATATGATCTCCATATATATATTGGCAGCATATTTTGCGTGCATGCTAAAATTCGGCTTTCCGAAAGGAGGTCGATTTTCGACCAAAGCACTTGCATGCGTGTTAAGGGACCAAAGTCACTTTAGAATATAGGCACACTTTGGTTCTAGGCCACTAGGTTGGGTGTAGAAGGCGAGGGTAGGGTTGTATGCCATATTTGGTGTCATATCACGTGCCCATTTGGCGGGTGCACCATTCCAAGACTAACCCGCCAATGGACCCCATATCGCACGAGGCCCTTCATTGTACTCCCAAACAACACTCGCAAGCGTAACCTTCGTGAAGGAACGCTTGTGGAGCGCTCCCGAAGCGATGCGTTGCGAGCAAGGTGTGTTTTTTGCAATATTCCATATTTGCATGTGCCCACTTGGGAGGCAGCGCGTGCGGCCTTCCAAAGCGCCGCAAGTGGAGAACATATGTGGAATCGAAGGTCATTGGTGTCGAGTCATTGTGTTTAGAAGGATTGGTCGATTACTCAATCCAAGCCGAAGATATTATAATATATTTGTGTAGTTTTCAAGGCACTTTTGCGTGTTTTTTCGCCAATCTTGCTGTTTTTTGCCCGTCATGATGTCAAGTGGCGACCGTGTATCTCAACGTTGCGCCCAATTGACATCATGACCCAAGTATGTTATGGGGGTACATACTTCGGTGGCCAACATATTTTGGACCCGGCGAACAGCTCCTCTTGGGCTTGGCATACCGTGTCCGCCATGTTGGCGATTTGGGACGATCCCAAATCATGGGCTCACTTGGCGACCCTGCCATTCCCAAAACCGGAGGGGTTTGGGCGACGCCCAAAAGATATGTTGGACGCATATGACTTGATACCAATTCTATGGCACACTCCGGTCCAAGTCAGGCATGTGCCTCATTTGCCCCACCCATGAGTGTGCGCATTTTCGACCATTTTGAGCTATTTTCCACATTTTCTGCCCGCGTGCACCATGTTCAGCCCCCTCGTTCACGCCGGACGCATGAACCAAAGGACCATATATGACATGGGTGTTATGTATACTGGTCACCATGGCTCGCACACCACGTGGGCGAAGCGGTGCAACCTTTGTCAAGGTGCTAGCCCAAAGTGAGTGTGGACGATTTTGCCATTTTGGCAATTGTAGACCCAATTTGGAACGTCACCACGCCGAGTGGCATGGAGATCTTTGAGAGCCAAGGGCATGGGGGTCTCCGTTGGACTCCCAGTGGATTGCATACGGAATGGCGGATACGATCTCCAAGCCGGCGTGGAGATATACCATTGGGAGTACCCCGGATTTTGGCTCATTTTGAGCAGCCAAAATGACCCCCTTTTGGGACCCCAATTTCACCCCCCCGTGTGGTCAATTGGCGGCCCCATATCTCTCTTCCCACAGGGAGCCCGGACCTAATTTCAAGTTGTGCACTCAGATATACGTCCTAGGTCCTGCCTCCTATCCTGTGAGCCATTGGCCTTGCCCTGGCCAGGCGAGCCACCCGTGGGAATGACGCCCATTTTGGTGATTTTGGCACCATGACCCCACCTGATGAACCCGTGGTGCCCTGATGCCGGGACCTCAGAGGGAACCAGGTTGGGTGAGGGCTGCAGAGAGGTGGTACTCGAAGGGCATAGGGTCAGTTGCCTCGTCCCTACCTCTGGCGGGTCCGGACGAGGGGTCAATTTTGGAGGTTTTTGAGCTAATATCAGTTTGGGCTGAAACAGCCCATTTTCAGCTACCAACTCGTAGGGGATAATGGCGGGGCCATATCTCTGGCTCAGAGAGGAGTTGGGACCTGCCGTTAGAGGAGCATAGGGAGCCACTGTCGGTTGGCCTTGAAGCCTCTTGGTTCCCAGGAACTGCCTGTGGCTGGGCGGGACACCTCCCCTATTGGCAGGGTTTCAGGGTCCGGACTGAGTAGGGCATGGGTTGTGTTTGAGCCCCCGCCCCTGCCAGCCACTGAGAGGGTCGGACCTGGGATTGGGACATGAGTTGGGACTGAGTGTCTATTGTCCTGTGATGCCCTTACTCCAGTCCAGTCTTAACCCCATGTGTACATATCCTGATGTGTTGCTGTACATACTTTCGTTCCCTTGTTTCAGAGTGGCAAGGATCCTGAAACGCTTTGTCACATGACACGAGCGTAATGATGCCCCTGTGAGCGCAGTGCTTTGCCTGCCTGCTTGCTTGTGCGTGTCCACCGCAGCGTCCCGTGGCCGGCCCCCCACGGGAACGCGTCAGGAACACAAATATGAACAATAGCGCAAGAGAAAAACACTGGATGCTGAGCAGTCGGCGGCAACAGAAGGTGCAGAGAGTCTCTCGCACGCAACCTTAACTACAGCATCGTTACTTACACCGAATTCATCTTCTCGTGGAACATCCACTGTGTGGTTTGCATTCACGGATGCTCCTCAGCCCGGTTTTGTGCAGTGCACCCTGCAGAGAAAAGATGGGAAGCCCTGCAACACAATCATCAAGCATTGTGGTGGAACGACAAATTTACGCAGCCATCTGATTGCACAACACAAGGAATGGTACACCGAACAAATGGGAAAGACGATCAACAATCAAGCCTTCTTGCAGGTGACAGAGGGTGGGACTGTTGACTTATCCACGGCTCCGAAGTGGTCACAGGAGAAGAGACATCCATCCTGCCGCAAGCTGGCATATTGGCTTTGCACAAAGAAGAGGCCAGCTCACTTGGTGACGGATCCAGAGTTTCAGGATTTTTTAATGCAGATTTTCTGCTCAGAAATTTGATTCGTGTTCCGAGAAGGAGATTGACAAGCAGGAGCGCTTGTTCAGTGCTACCGGGTTGGCTTTCTCGGATTTAGCACAAGCAATGAAGGAAGGCACATTGGGAGCCCGGTCGCTGGCTGCCTACAATTATAAGCCTCATATGTATGTTGCACCTTGAGCGCTGTTTCTTTTGTGCGACATCGGATGCCGATCGCCAAATGCTACAAGCTTCACTTCTGCTGTGGTTGCTGTTTTTGCACGCAGTCTTACGCGACATGTACATTCAAGGATGTAACATGTGGCATACCATTTGGATCTGTTGTTTTTTTGGTATGGATCGCAATTTTCAGTTGGTGCAGTCTGACCGGTTGCCTGCAACAGTTGTCAAGGTTGAAGCTAGTTCAGCGTAAATGCATGGGACCATGAAAGCATGGGATACACATTCAAATCCTGCTGGCAGTAATTCTTTATTACGTAACTCTGGAGCTGCGCTCCGCGATGTTTGCGGCGCGCTTCGCAGTGGCATTTCTGATTAAATAATCGATGCGATGGTGATTTTTTTTGAAAAAAGCAAATTCGATGCAATTTTTTTCAAAAATTATCGACGATGATCGCTGATTAACCGATTAATCGGTTGATCGCCAGAACCGGTTACAAACCTTAGTTGACTTGGGGATAGGGATTCATGAATCCACAAAGTTGTGTGGATATGGACCCCCATGCTTCGGTGTGACCACTCGAGTTGTCCCCATGCTTTGGTGTGGCCATTCGAGTTGTCCGCATGCTTTGGTGTGGCCACTTGAGTTGGAGATATGGACTACTACGCTTCAGTGTGGCCTTTCAGGTTGGAGACATGCTTCAAGATATGGACTTCATCGCTTCGTTGTGGCCTCTCAAGTTGGCTATGGACCCTTGCTCTTTGTTGTGGCGTTTTGAGCTGGGGATGTGGACTCCCAGGCCTCGGTATAGCCCGTCGAGTTGGGGATATGGACTGCTACGATTCAATATGGCTTTTCGATTTGCTGATATGGACTCCCACACATCTGTGCGACCGCTTGGGTTGGAAGTATGGACTCTCACGCTTGAGTGTGGCCCTTTGAGTTGATGATACGGACTCCCACGCTTCAGTAGGGTTCGAAACCGGTTTTACCAATTAATCAGAAAAACCGGTTATCGGCAATAATCGGAGACTATTTTCAAAACAATCGGCACAACCGATTATTTTGAAATTTGATTCAAACAAAATTGTTGGAACTCTTTTCAGCACTACATTTTGTCCCATTTTTGCATCGAAAAGAAGCTTTGATGGCCACAGAACGTGGTCAATAGTGAAATACAACTTTCAAGGTAGTTTTGATGACTGCTCTCCGACTTGGATGGGCTCTCTTTTGAGGCATGGCACAAAAAAAATTGGTTGGAGAACGGCAATTATTTGCAAAGACCGCTTATTTTGAAAACCATTAATCGGCAAAACCGGTTGTTTTTGCCACAACAATTGTTAAAAACTGTTTATTTTGGAAACTATTCGTAGCCCACGCAAACTGCACCCCCTTTTTTTCACCTAAGCACCTAGATTTTGTCACCGAAAAAAATAGTTTTTTTGGCCATCTTGAAAATACTGTTTTTCAAACCCGCTCAAAAAATGCATTTTTCATCAGGTTTGCCCATTTTTTGCTGTTTCAGGGGGGTCAAATAACCATTCTTTAGTCCAAAATCAGAGGGCTTACCGGTCATTTTGCCCGAAAAAAAATTTTGTTGGCTAATTTGAAGAATACCAATTTTTGGATCGTCTGCAAAAGGATTAAAGATGGGCGCTGTTCACACATCCTGTACATGTCAACATGAAAAGTTACTTATTATGGGAGGCTGAGTGCTCGAGGCCTCGCGCACTCAGCCAGCTGGAGTGAGATTTTCAGGCTTTTTTGAAATCACTTTTTGACATCGGAAGTGGCATGAAGCACGGATGAAGCGAAAGCAAAACTGCAAGATTCAATATGGGTTAAAGACTTGCACAGCGGAACACTCAGTGCGCGAGCGCTGGCGCACTCAACATGCTAGAAGCATGGGTTTTTGAATACCCCTGACTACTTGCATTCTGCCGATAGCCTCCAAAAGGCTTTTTGAGATTCCTCCCTTTTGGAATCCTGTGAAAACAGTGAGCTCAAGAGTAGCGATTAGACTATCCTCCTCTAGAGCACTTGCTTCATACGTCCTGTGACCTAGCGCTTCTGACAAATTGTTGTACAGCCCCAAAAGATGGGAGGCCGGGCACCTCATTTGTAGGTAAACTAACGGAAAATCGTATGTTTAGCAAGGACTGAGGGCAACCCGCCTTTTTAGATCTATTACACCTTACATAGTGCATGGCGTGTACAAAACGTCCATTGATTGACCACTCTTGCTGCTGACATGACCCGAACGGTACACCATGAGGCACCCATTAAGACATCAGAGCCTCATTTGGCATGGAATACTGTTTATTCAGGACCATTGGGAAATACACATTCTGCATAATTGAGTGCGTGAGGCCTCGCGCACTCAACATGCCAAAAAAAACGTTTTTTTCATACCTCTGACTACTTGCATTCCGCTGTTAGCCTAAAAATATATATTTCAGATTCCTCCGTTTTTTAATTCTCAGTTTTCAGGTGGAAACACGCGGAAACTGCGCGTCTTTTTTTTGCAAACAAATGCCACCCTTGAGGTGAAAAACAGGGTGCAGTTTGCGTGGGCTAAGCTATTGGGTTCCGAACCTTACGCTTCAGTGTAGATCTTTGAGTTGGGGATGTGGACTCCCGCATTTTAGTGTGCCTTCTTGAATCGGGAATATGGACTCCTACACTTTGGTGTTGCCCTTAGGGTGGCACATATGTACTTCTACATCTTACTGTGCCCTCTTAAGTTGAGAATATAGACTACCATGCTTCAGTTTGGCCTGGTGGGTTCGGGATATGAATGCCCACGCTTCGGTAGGGCGCTTTGAGTTGGATATGTGGAATTGGAACCTTTATTGTGGCCCTTTGAGTCAGGGATTCGACTTCTGTTGAGCACCTCACAGGAATCGGAAGTAATGTGCAGAATTACCCATCAGCAGAAAAGGAACTTTTATCGCGGAACGTTAAACCCCTCTCCCCCACAAACTATATCAGCCCGCCACCATTTATCGCTGTCAAATAATGTCTCCTCCTTGGCTTAATGGGCGTGTTGCCAATTTCGGTCACCCCTTTTACCGAATACAAGCACACTACCTGCATCATCAACGTGTCATAGCCAGTCTCAATATCGTCACCGGTGACAAGTTCTTCACATTCTTTAGAAGTTGCGTAAGAAGGTGGATGGGAAAAATTGTCATGTACACTGTCTAGCATGTGCAGTTCAAAATCAGAGGCAGAATCTGAATCCTCAATGACCACAAAATGAAGCAAAGCAAAGCAAAGCAAAAGGAAACATGCAGAACATCCAGCACCGAATAATATTCCCCCCAAATAATATCCCGCCTGGCCCTATTCAACATCCGGCTACCATATACCCCGGGGGATATGTATTGGGGAGAGGTTTATTTCAGCATTACCTAAAACATTAGGTCCAAGTTATGATAAGGTAGGTAGGTGGGTGCACTCGGTCGTGGAGAGGCGCCCCATGGTTTGCCCTGGCGTCGCCCCTGTGACGAACAGGAAGAGGCTCCGCGCGTGAAGAGGGGAGGCGGCTTACTTCCCGCTAGACCTGACTGTTGGCCCCCAACAAAGCGGCCCCGGGCAACACCAGGAGGGCTGATCGCCGCCAGCGTGACGTGCTTGTCTCGCCGGGAGGGTGTGCCCCCGTGCTTGCGCACGTCCCCTCCTTTGGGCGGAACCCTAGAGCTTCACCGGACTTCCTGGCGTATCCCGTTTCCAAGGCATGCATGCAGGTTCTTGGTACTAGGGTTCCGAGGCGCTTGGGTGTCGCACGCTCCGCCCCGAGTCCCAAAGCAGCGCAGGCCTTAGGATGCAGCCTTACCCCCGGTCTCCGGATCTCGTTTGGCCGGGTCACCTGCATGGCACGGGCTACCTCAGTGCCCGGGCTGTGGGCACTGGGTTTCCTACTGTTGTGCGGCGTTTGTGTTTGGGTCTGGTTGGCGGCTGGGTGTGGGTTTTGTCAACCCCGCGAGTCCTGGCTGGAGTCTTGGGTGGGTGTGTTTGGGCACGGTTTGTGGTGTTGTCCCTCTAGTGTCGGCTGTTCGTGGTGTTCGTGGTTGGGCTTCGGTTTCGGCCTGCTTATGGAACGTGTGTGGTTTCGTGGGCGCCCCGCTTGCCCCCCGCCGTTTCCGGTTCCGGCGTGCGGTGTGGGCGTGTGTGCTGGGCCCGGGTCTCGGCTGTGCCCAGCCCTTCTTGGCTGGGTTGTCGGGGTGTGTTTTTTGCGCTTTAGTTTTTTTTTTTCCTGTCCCGGGCTTTCTGGTCCCTGTCCCTCCATCTCCTTTCTTTCGGGCTGGGCTGGTGGCTCTTTTTTTTTTTTTTTTTAATTTCGGTGTCCCTCTTCCCGGTGGGCCGCTGTTCCTGGCTTGGTGTTGCCGGTTTGATCCCCGTGTGCCTCTTTGGGGGTCCTGTCTTCGGTGCCTTCTGGGGGGGGGGTTTGGCCGCCTCTGGTGGTGTTTGCGGGCGGTTTGGCGGCTGTGGGCTGTTTTCGTGCCTTTTCCCCCTCCCCCCTCCTTATTTTTTTTTGGGGGGGGGGGGCTTGCCTGTTCCTCCCTCTGCCTTCCCTGGGCTGGCGCACGCACTGGCCTGCATTCAGTGTTGTCTTCCGGGCTGCTGTTTTCAGTTGCGTTCTGTTTGGCCGCGTTCCGGCCCCATGGGTCGGGTGGGCTATGTACACGGTGGGCTCGGCACCCCTTCTTTCCGGGTTAGGTCCTGGCTCTGCCGGCTGGGCGACTGCGCCAGCCGGCTGCTTGTGGTTTTCGGTTAGGGGGCTGGGGTTGTTCGTGTCCTTTCCCCTCTGCGGTGCCGGCTGTAATCTTCTGGGTGGTCCGCCACCGTTGTCGCCAGGCGCGCTGTGGCCCCGTGTGTGGCCTGCGGTGCTGGTGTGTGGCGTGCTGGCGCGGCGCCTTCCAGGGTCTGCGCTGGCTGGCTTCGGTTAGTCCTTCAGGTTAGGGTCAGTTGTGTCGTGTTGTGCCGCTCTGTGCCGCGTCGCGTCGCGTCGTGCTGTGGCGCGTTGCACTGTGGCGCGCTGTGGTGCGGTGTGCCGTGGTCTCGCGTGGTGCCGCGGTGGGTCAGTGGAGGTCAGCCTGGCCTGTGTCGTGGTGCGGAGTGCGGGCCGGAGTGTGGCTGGCTGGTGGCTGGGGGGTGCGGTTAGGTGTGGGTGTCTCGCTGGGTCCGTGCTGTGGGGGCTTGGGCGTGCCGCTCGGGCTGATGGGTCGGGTAGGTCGATTGCGTGATGGTCCGTGGGGTTGCCCTCCCTGGGGCCCTGTGCCTTGGTCCCGTGTCCTCTTGAGGTTTCGGTCCCTAGTCCTGGGTGCCGCGGCCGTGCCTTCGTCCTCTTCCGGTGCCTGTGACGTGGCCCTTGTGGTGGCCGGGGTCTTCGCCTGGCGGTGAGGGCGTGGTGGTGCGCCATGCGGCGGCGTTCCCTGCGGCTGCCGCTGTGGGTGTGGCCCGTTCTCCCCGTGTAGGTGTGCCCTCCATTCTCCGTGTGGTTTCCCGTGGCCGCTGGGTGTGCGCTGGTGTGATCCGCATGGCGTCCGATGTTTGCTTCGGTGGTGTGTGTTGGGGTGTTTGGTGGGGGTCGGGCAACGCTGGTCCCCCCGTCGTGGTGTGCCCTTCCTGGGTCGTGGTGCCTGCCGTGGTGCCCCTTTCCTCCGTGTCTGGGTCCCCGCTCCCGCCCCTTCCTGGTTCTTGGGTGGTTTCCTGCCCCCATGTGGTGTCGCTTCCGGCGTCCTGTCCCTGCGAGTGCCTGTCCTCACTTGGGGCCCCTCCGTGCCCTCTTGCCTAAGTGCTCCTTGTTGCCCCTTGCCCTTCCCTGGCCCTTGTCCTGCCCCTTCCTGGTGTGGTGGTGGCGGGAGGGGCGGGGTGGGGAGGGGGCGCCGGCGGCCCAGGCTTGGGGGTGGGTGGCCTGGAGCCACTGGCGGAGGGCTTGGGGGGTGTAGGGGGGGCGGAGGCCCTGGACCGCATCGCGGAGGAGGGCCTCCCATGCCGGTTGCGGCATGATGGCCTCCGGGGCGGCCTCGTTGGGGTTTGCGGGGGTGCGGGTGCGCACCTCCTCGAAGGTATGCACCATGTGCACCCCTTCGTGCCTTCCCGCTCCCCCGGCCCACTTCACCCAGCGGCGGAGCTCCTGCAGAGCGGGGGCAGACCACCAGGCGAGGTGGGCGGGGGCCCGGGGGGGGGAGGGGTCCGTGCGCGGGGTCCTGGAGCGGCGGGGGGAGGACGTGGACCTGCGGTGGTGGCGGGGGTCGCGGTGCCTGGGGGAGCGGGAGCGGCGGTGGCGGGGGCTGGGGGTGGAGGACGGGTACTGGCGGAGGGGGGAGCGGGAGGGGGAGGTGGACATGGGGCGGCGGTGGCGCGCTCGGTGGCGTCCGGGGGAGCGGGAGTGGTGGTGGCGGGGGCTGGGGGTGGTGGATGGGTACGGGCGGCGGGGGGAACGGGGAGCCCGGCGGGGCGTGTGGGGGGACGGGGAGGTGGACGTGGGGCGGCGGTGGCGTGCCGGGCTGCGTCAGGGGGAGCGGGAGTGGTGGTGGCAGGGGCTGGGGGTGGGGGTCTTGTATGGCCGGTGGGGGGAGGGGGAGGCGGACATGGGGCGGCGGTGGCGCTCGTGGTGGTGCCCGGGGGAGCGGGAGCGACGGGAGCGGGGTCCCGGGGGGTCGTGGTGGCACCTGGGGGAGCGGGAGCGGCGCGAGTGGGTGGTTGAGGCGCCGTGGGAGTGTGGGCGCCGTGGGCGAGTGTGCCGTGCGGGGGGGGAGCGAGAGCGCCGCCGTTTGCGGGACCGGGCCTCATTGCTGGAGTCGGGCCAGTCCGGAGGCATCGGCGGCCCCTGGGGGGCCTCGCGCGGTGCCGCCTGGTACTTGGGGGGGGGGGGGGGGGAGGTCCCCTGTCGTCCATGGATCCGCCACGTAGGGGTGTGGTGGCGGCAGCGGCTGGTGGTATGGGTCGAGTGGCTGTCCTTGGCGGGGTTGGGCCCGGGGGGCCCCTTCGGCGTGGACGTGGTGGCCGGGGGGGTACGGATACGGTTCCTGGTACGGGGGGGGGTGGGTGGTACGGGGGGGGTGGCCCCTGGCGGTAGGTGGGGTATGCGGGTGGAGCGCTCGGTGGCTGCCATCCCATCCGCTGGTGCTGTTCGTGCACGGGGGGTTGTGGCCCCCCGGGGTAGGGCGCTGGGCAGTGGTAGTGGTGGGGGTGGTGTTGGTAGTGGTGGTGGTGGGGCCGCTGGTGGTGGTGGTGTGGGTAGTGGTGGGGTTGGTGTTGCGGGTATGGCCCATGGACCCCTTGTGGGTTTTCCGGTTCCCCTTGTGGGGCTAGGGGGTTGGGCATCGTGGGCAGTCCCCGGGGCTGCACTATGTGGTGGGCAGGGGGGGCGGGTCGGGGGCTGGGCTTGACGGTGACGGTGGTCGAGGGGTCCCACGTCCCTGGGTCGGTTTGGCCGGCGGTGGTGGTGGTTTGTGGCGGATGGATGACGGGGCGCTTGGTGACGGGGATGCGGACGAGGGCTTGGACGGGGTCGTGCTAGGTGGCCGCCTCTGCGGTGGTGGTGGGTGCCGGCGGGAGGGGGGCGCGGGTTGCGGTGGGTGGGGGGTCCCGGCTTGGGCGAGGGTCCGGGCGGGGGTGGTGTGGGGTGGGTTTGTGTTGTTGCGTTTGTGGTGTTGTGTGTGCTCGCGTGGGCGACGGCTTGGGTTTGGGGTCGGGTTTGGGGTTGGGGTCCGGTTCCAGGTTGAGGAGTACCTCTGTCCGGAGGTGTGAGGGCGCCGATGTCGGGTCGGGGGTCGTCCCGGTGCGTTGCCGGGGTGCCCGAGTCGCCTGTGTGGGGGTCGGGGGGTCGGTGTGTGCGGCCCCGGCCTTGGCTTTTTCCGTGGCCTTGAGGATGAGGGCGGCGGGGAGGGGGGGGTCGGAGGATGAGGTGGAGGAGGTGGACGAGGCTGAGGATGAGGAGGAGGTGGTGGACGCGGGTTGGGCTGTGATGCGGGCGGGCTTGTGGGCGGCGGCTTCTGCTGCGGCCACGGCGGGGAGGATGGAGGGCATGTCCTCGGGCTGTAGGTTGGGGGCGGGCGGCTGGGGGGGCCCGGTTGTGACCAGGCGGCCCGGCGGGCCGATCTGGTCGGCAGCGGCGGGGGAGGGAGGCGCGGGGCTGTGGCCTTCTCCTTCTGGGCTTGGCCTGGGCCCGGGTCCTGCAATGTGCGAGGTCGTGTGGGTTGGTGTCCGCGGGGGGGAACAGTTCGCGTGGGCTGCATTCAGGGGCCGGGGGGGGTGGGCCTGGGTCCTCTGGGGTGTGTGCGGGGGGCGTGGGCGGGCCACTGGGTGGGGTGGGCGTGCTGCGGGGCGCGGGGCTCCCCTCGGCGGGTGTGTGTGGGTTGTCGAGTGTGGGGAACGGTGAAGGGTGTCCGGCGGGTGGGTGTGTGGCGGGCGTGTGCTGGTGTTCGGGCGGGTGGGGGAGGCCTGTGTCGCGGGGCCCAGGGGTGCGCGCGATGGTGGGCGTGTGTGGGTCTCCGGTTGAGCAGCGAGAGGGGAGGGGCATGGGCGGGGATTGTGCGATGGGGTGTGCTGTGTCGGTGTATGTGTCCGCTTGCCGCGGCGCGCTTGCGTGGGCAGTTGTAGGCCGGGCGGTTTGGAGGAGAAGCTTGCCGTCTTGTGCTGCCGCGGCAAGGATTTCGCAGACGAGCTTGCGTATCTGGTGGACCTCTTGGTCAGTGGTGGGAAGGGGGTATGCTAGCTTTGTGCTAAGACGCGCGCGGTTGAGGACCCTGTTGATGGCGTGGTACCCGCAGGTGAGGGACTGCTGCGGTCTGGGGGGGGGGTTTGGTCGTGTTTCCGGGCCCGCCTCGACTTGTGTGTGGGCGGTGGGGATGGCCCAAACCCTGGGCACGGTCCCCGTGGGTGGCCAGCGGCGCTGGATCCAGTGGGTTAGGCAGAGCATGGCCAATCCCAGGTGGTAGCCCGCCTTCCCTGAGGTGATTTGGTCCAGGGCGCGGGCTGGGGGCTTGTCCCCTGGCTGGAGGACGCCCCTGAGGACCCTGTGCTGGGTGGTGGGGTCCCCCACTGCCCCTGGTGGGGCGGTCTCCGGGGCGAACATGGTGTCTGTCCCTTGGATGAGCCACTGCGGGCCGGGGGACGTAGCCGTAGCGGCTATCACGTAGTAGTGGCCGCGCTCGAGGACTGTAACCCAGACCTCCGGCGGGGGGTGGTCACTGTCTGTAGGCGGGGGGGGGAGGTCGTCGTCTGGGGTGCGGAGGCCGGCGGTGCAGAGGGCGGTGTCGCGGTTTGGTGCGGTGGCCTGGTCCCACTGCTCCGGGCGGTTCCGGTCAGCTGGGTGGTCCGTCTCCGCTGGGGCCCGTCGTAGGCGTACGGTCCCTTGACGCGTGACGTTGATGCCGGTGTCGTGCGTCAGGGCCTGGCCCCACTCGATGGGGGGGATCCAGACGTGCTGGCCCCGGGTGTGTTTGCAGGCTCGCCAGAGTACCAGGTCTACGATGGTCTCGTGGAGGCCGCTGCCTGGGGTGGTCAGGTCCCGGAGGGCTTTGACGGTGAGCTTGGTCCAGTTCTCTTGTAGGCGGTACCAGCCCAGGGGGTTGGTCGGGGCCCTGTCTTGGAGGGTTGCTCGGAGGAGGTCGGGGTCGCGGATGGTGGCCGGTGTGAGGGGGGGGTGCCCCGGGTCCGGGGGGGGTGGGCTGGATGGGCTGCCGGGGTCTTGCGCGTCTACGTCGATGCATGGTTGGCCCTGGTTGGGCTCGGCCGGACTGGGCGGTGCCGGGTGGCTTCTCCGGTGTGAGACGGGTCTCGGGGCGCTGTGGTGGTGTCTTGGAGACCTGTGGATGGAGATGGGGGGCGTGTGTGGGGCGCGGAGTGGGTTAGTGGACGTCTGGGTCATGCACGGCATGGTAATGGAAGAGACGCTGCATGTGTGTAAGGTTTTCGTGCAACCTATATTTTCGCTTTTTTCAGTGTATTTTCCTGATATATGTGTACAAACGGAAATCGGCTATCTCAGCACTGTTTTGGACAGTGTTGGTATCAGTCAATCAGGAATTTCTGTAGTTTTACACTGATGGTGTTTTCACCATTTTCTGTACAATAAAACTGAGTTTGGGTCGGCGACGGCCAGTCCTGAGATCGCGCGCGCCGATCCAGAAATTGTCGATTTCTGACGATTTTTAAGAGAATTCAATCAGTTGTATTGATAAGATTAATTCTATATCAATTTTAGACATAAGCGGATGTTACGGCACTATCGCGACGCCGTTCCGTGCCAGTTTTTTTGGCGCAAGTATGCCATGTTCATGAATGTTTGTAAAATTGTAGGTGTCTTGAATCCTGAAGTTAAGTACACCAAATCACAGCCCATTAGTAGGGCTTTGCATGCATATGCTGAATTGGTTTCCAAACGCGTCGGTGCACCGGCACCACGCGTTGGGGGGAGACCCGTGTTCATGTTGTAAATATGCATTGTTTTGCTCATATTTCATTGTTACATGTCCCCCTTTGTTCATATCTTCTTAGGACATGAAAGGGACCGTTTCGAAATCACTCCCGTGATTTCGTCGAACACGTAGTATGTTTCCGTCGCCTTTTGTGGTTGCATTTGGGGTGCATTTTTGGGTTATTTGAAGGAAAACTTGGATAAATTTCAAGGAAAACAAGTTCAAAGTCATTCATTTCCAAAAATGAAAAGAATTTCGAAACGCCCTCAACGACGACGACGACGACGACGACGACGTTGAAGACGACAACCACGACGACGCAAACATCGTCGACAAGATCTATGGAGCAATTGGTAAACCCCAAAATGATGTTCAAGAAGGTCCTTGGTGCCTACACCATTTGAGGACCATTTGACTACTTTGAGCCCTATCACAAGGACATTGACGACCAAGGAGACCTTCAGCATCGCGCTGGGAGTGCGTAGCGCTGAAGAACAAGTTGCAGCGCGATTATCCCAATGGTGTGTGCGACTTGATATTTTTAAATTGATTACTCCAGTTGGGTGCCATGGACAAAGTGCCATGGACCTTTGGATGGTTCTCAAGATTGATTACTCCAGTTGGGTGCCATGGACCAAGTGCCATGGACCTTTGGATGGTTCTCAAGATTATATCATGATCATTGGTGAGTTCTCAACCTCCAGCAAGGACGACAGCGCTGCCCACATCCTGCAGATTACGAAGTGGTCAAGTTGGAAGTCAAAAATATGAAGATTTCAGAAAAAATAATTCATGGTATGGGCCAAGAAGATTGGTGACCAGAATTGTAATCATAATAACTATGGGCCATGAGAAATGGTCTTATTGGTTATTTCTGTATTATATTATATGATCAGTGGATGATTTTACAAACTGTGAATTTTTCTGATTTGCTTTGTGTTGTCTTTGGTTTTAGGGTCAGGACATCTCAGAAGTGCATTTTTTTATTTTTTGTTTGTTCACTATTTTTTTTCACTATTTTTTATTTTAAATTCTGTGCAGAGGTCATTTTTTCATGATTAATCTCTGTCCAGGATTGCAGAAATTTTACTGTGATTGAGCCTGGGGGTCAGAGGACCCTATGTGTGAGGCACTTGTGAGTGCCATGAGTGGTGTGTGTGTAGACATGTACATTACATGCGGGTACCGGAACCCAGCGGTGCCTCCTAAAATCCCAGGTCCGGGATCAAAGTAAAAATCTGTGTTTTTTTATTGCTCCTCGGCTTATCTTCATAGATTCAGCCACAGAAGCACCCATTTTCTGTGGGTGTTTCTGAGCTTGGGAGGGGAGTGTTAACCCGTAAAGCAATTCAGTTGCGGGGTTAACACCCGACCCAAATGCTTTGCATTTTTCCCACCCAATTTTGTTGTTGCACTGCACCTTCTTTGTGCTTTTCAGCCTGAGATGTGTCTCAGGACTTGGGAGGGGAGTGTAAGGTTTTCGTGCAACCTATATTTTCGCTTTTTTCAGTGTATTTTCCTGATATATGTGTACAAACGGAAATCGGCTATCTCAGCACTGTTTTGGACAGTGTTGGTATCAGTCAATCAGGAATTTCTGTAGTTTTACACTGATGGTGTTTTCACCATTTTCTGTACAATAAAACTGAGTTTGGGTCGGCGACGGCCAGTCCTGAGATCGCGCGCGCCGATCCAGAAATTGTCGATTTCTGACGATTTTTAAGAGAATTCAATCAGTTGTATTGATAAGATTAATTCTATATCAGTTTTAGACATAAGCGGATGTTACGGCACTATCGCGACGCCGTTCCGTGCCAGTTTTTTTGGCGCAAGTATGCCATGTGCATGAATTTTTGTAAAATTGTAGGTGTCTTGAATCCTGAAGTTAAGTACACCAAATCACAGCCCATTAGTAGGGCTTTGCATGCATATGCTGAATTGGTTTCCAAACGCGTCGGTGCACCGGCACCACGCGTTGGGGGGAGACCCGTGTTCATGTTGTAAATATGCATTGTTTTGCTCATATTTCATTGTTACATGTCCCCCTTTGTTCATATCTTCTTAGGACATGAAAGGGACCGTTTCGAAATCACTCCCGTGATTTCGTCGAACACGTAGTATGTTTCCGTCGCCTTTTGTGGTTGCATTTGGGGTGCATTTTTGGGTTATTTGAAGGAAAACTTGGATAAGTTTCAAGGAAAACAAGTGTGGAGCAATTCAGTTGCGGGGTTAACAATGTGCTCCCTGGCGGTGGGGTCGGTGAGTTGCTCCGCGTGTGTTAACAGGAGGTGTTTGCGGTGTACCATTTGGGCCGCTGCTCTGCGGACTGCCTCTAGCTGGAGGTGTGCTGCTGGCTCCATGGGGCTTTCCGTGTGTTTGGTGAGGTGTCGGTGCAGGGCCTGTGTCACTGCCCCTCTCATGGTGGCTTCTTTGATCAGGGGGTCCCGGAAGAGGTGTTCGGTGGCCTGGTGTGCGTGGCTGTGGGTTGGCCATCCTTCGTGTTGTGGCAGGGTTTCCGCCGGGGACCAGCCCACTAGCGTGTCCCTGCCTGTATGGAGGGGGCATTTCTTGAAGTGTTCCCAGTCCTCCGGGGTGGTGTGGTCGCACGGGCAACGGGTGTGTTCGTCGGGGACGTGGATGTGCTTGCGGGCGAGCCATCTGGCGACCCTGGTGAGGAATGGCAGTTGCTCCCTGAGGAGCTGGATGCGTCGTTTTTGGAGGTGGGCTGGGACGTTTGCTGGGCGCAGCGCTGAGTGGTAGAGGGGGACTTGCAGTCTGTCCTGGAGCTCCTGGATGTGCGCCCGGCTGTCTGCGTCGCCGAGCACGCGGGCGAGATGTTGGACGGGGTTGGGGTAGTGGTATGCTCTGTCGTGGCAGGAATAGGGGGCGTCCTCTGGTACCCAGTCCGGGGTCTGATGGGGCTCGGGTACAGGGGGCACGTGTTGGAGGTGTGTGTGGTTGCGGCCGAGGTCAGGGATCTGGAGGGCTGGTAGGTGTGTTGTAGGCTGGTGTACTGCCTGGTTGTCGACCTTACCATTTCCGTATTGGTGTCTGTGGGACTCTTGTTTCACGATGTGGAGTGGGACGTAGGGGGGAAGGCTGCGAAGGGCTTTCCAGAGCAGCAGTGCCTGGGTGCCGAGGCTCGTCGCGGTGGCTTTGTGAAGTGGTTGCCTTGCTATGCGGAGGAGCAGGTGTGTGTCGACAGTGGCGTCTACCACGAACCAGACCCGGACGATGTGCGCGGAGTGGGCGGGTAGGTGGGCCGCGATCTCGGTGATGGCGTCGGCCATGGCCCCTAGCTCCCCGTGGGAAGAGGCCCCATAGGTGGTGTGGCCCGTGTGGTGGTCCATGTGGTAGTGTCCCCCGGTGTGGGTTAGCTGCAGGGTGGCCCCCCCGGTGATGGGCGTGAGGGCGGATTCGCCTGAGGCGTCGGTGAAGAAGAGCCGGTCCGCCGGTGATGGTTGTGGGAGGCGCCATGGGTTCATGGGCAGGTAGGCGTATATGGCAAGGCCCGTGGCGAGGTGGGCTACTGGGGTTGTGGGCTGCAGGATGGGGGTGGCGTACACCCCTATTCCTTTGGAGATGATGTGTTTTGCTTGGGGGGACAGGGCTATGAGTCCCTGCTCCGGCTGTCCTTGTGTGAGGTAGGAGTAGATGTAGTGGAGGATGCAGGCTGTGTCGGGGTTTAGGTCGTGGCATGTGAGGGTTTGTGTTTGGTGCTCCGGTGTGTGGCAGGAGTGGTGCAGCGTAAAGTAGGGGTGCTCGTGCTTGCCCGTTCTGCCTGGCTCGTACATGCTGTAACGGATGGCGACTCCTGCCGGGTCGGGGCGGGGCCATGTGGGTGTAGTGGTGAAGAGCCATTTGGGCGCGTGGTCGGGGTTCCATGCTACCGTGGGGTTAGTGTCGGTGCGGTGGAACCATGGGGCTATCCATGCGTAGGCCTGTGGTGGTAGGTGGGTTGTGGGGTGGGTGTGGTGGCGTGCTATGAGGTGTAGTACGGGCCATGGTGTGGTTGGTGCCTCGGGGTCACAGGCCCAACACACCTATGATTTTAGCAGCTGTTTTTTCCCAAAATTCAAAAAGTCAGCAAAAAGGGGTTTTTCGCGAGAAATGACCTATTTTTTTGGTTTCTACGGCCCCAAAATTAGGGGGGGGGCGGCTCCTACCCGAATTTTGTCCAAAAATTTCAAAAACCCTGAAATTTGGCTTATTTTGGGGTATTTTTGCCTGCTCTGGGCTGGTCCTGCAGAACAGTGTTGCACACCAGTGTACCTGCCTATAGAGGACTTTCGACAGAAATTCCAATTTTCTTTGGATTCTCTGGCCCCAAAATAGGGATGGGGGGGTTCCTCCCGGCCGAGCTTTCTCTCAAACCATCAAAAACCCTGGAATTCGGCCTATTTTGGAGTATTTTTGTCTGCTCTAGGGTGGTGCAGCAGAACAGTGCTGCACACCAGTGTACCTGTATAGTATAATATGGGCACGAAAAAACATGAAAATAGGTTTTGTACCCAAAAAGACCAAAAGTAACCTTTTGTTTTAATTATACCCCGAATAGCAAGGGGGTTCCTCCTACCCCATTGTTCCCCAAAAATAACAACCTAAGCCCCAAACATGTGTGTGTACGGTGATAGGCACGCAAAGTCCTACCTATGAACCATATGGAAATGGACCACAAACGGTGCAAAATAGGGCCAAAAACACCTCAAATGTTCATCGCTCATCCCATTCTTATGCACATACTATCATATTTTATGTAGTTCTTTGGCGTATTTCGCTTTTTTGCAACGAGCACCCTCCAATCGGGAGGGCGGGTGGTTCAACTGCTTGTTTCAGGCTGGAAAAAACAAACAATTTTTGATAAAAAAATGGCTTTTTTTCGCCGATTTTGTTGAAAAATGGCAGATTTTGGGGCATAAGAATGCTGTAAATTGCGTTTGGGCAATCGGTGTGTCCACACAGCATGCTTTTTTTGCATCCAGCACCCTCAAAATGGGGGGGGGGCTCTGCAACTGCCTGTCTGAGGCCAAAATACTCAATTTTTGAGCAAGAAACGGCCATTTTTGGCAGTTTTTCCATGAAAAATAGCAAATTTTGGTGCATACAGATGCTGTAGATTGTGCTTTCGTAGTCCGTGCTTGCATACAACTTCGCATTTTGCATCCAGCACCCTCAAAATAGGGGGGGGGATCCTTCAACTGCTTGTACGAAGCCAAAAAAAATCAATATGTGACCAGAAAAGGGCCATTTGGATATTGGACCACAAATGGTGCAAAATAGGGCCAAAAACACCTCAAATGTTCATCGTTCATCCCATTCTCATGCACATACTATCATATTATATGTAGCACCTATCATACAAATGCTTACAATAACAACCTAAGCCCCAAACATGTGTGTGTACGGTGATAGGCACGCAAAAGCCTACCTATGAACCATATGGAAATGGACCACAAACGGTGCAAAATAGGGCCAAAAACACCTCAAATGTTCATCGTTCATCCCATTCTTATGCACATAGTATCATAGTTTATGTAGTTCTTATCATTCAAATGCATACAATACCAACCCAAGCCCCAAACATGTGTGTGGACGGTGATAGGTGATCAAAACCCTACCTATGAACCATATGGATATTGGGCCCCATGGTGCATGAGAAAGGGATGAATAGCCTAGAATAAAGGCAGAACATCGCGTGTCATGTAGGCTTCTACCAATGGTGATGACAATTTGTTCATATATCACCTCTATACCATCTCTTCCAGCCCTGTAAGGCCCTCTACATGGCCTCCATAGAGCCTAAAACCATGAAAAAGAGTGGTTTTTGGCTAGAAAAGTGTGAATTTCTCAAAATCTGTGCCTGCCAATCTGGATTTTTTTAGGTCAGCAGCAAGGTATTGATCTCGGGGACACGCTCATGCCTTTACTTCGCTTCCAACTGCGAAAAAAAGTGGACTTTTTGGCGATTTTCTATTGCGCACGGCGGTCGGGAATCTGAAACTCGCGTACGCGGCAGTTGTTGACAGTTGATCTGCGGCTCCAGCTCCAGCGACAGCATAATTTTGTTAAAAATTTGAGAAAACACAAAAACAACAGTACTACTGTGTACAGTTTGATATCGCCGTTCTGAAAATGCATGACTTGGAATTTTGGGAAAACAGAGCTGCTAAAATCATAGGTGATGTGCGTGGCATGCTCTGGGAATCATGGGGGACCCGTGGTAGGTCTCGGGCGGTCATACGGTGTTTCGGTATGCGCCATTTTGCCCTCTGGTGGATGACGGTGGTCTGCGTGGGTTTGGCTTCATGCGGGGCCAGTAGTAGGGTTGGTGGTGGGACTGGGCCCGTCACCGGGGGGACGGGTTCGTGTTTCGATCCGGTGGGTGCGTAGGGCGGTGTCGCTGGGATGGGTCGGGGGTGTTGCTTTGTGAATTCTCGGTAGGCTGTGTGCATGTCTTTGCTTCCCGGTAGAGTGTGTCCCGCTGCTCGTGCCGTCTGCGTGAGGTACTGGTGGAAGAGGCGGTATTGTGGCCATTCGGGAAGCTGTAGAAAGGGGGTGTGGTGTGCCCCGCTGTGGTGCAGGACCCGCATTTGGGGGAGGGTGACATATACTACGGTGATGGAGGCCCCGACAAGGTCTATGGTGTGGATGGTGCCCTTGGGGTGATGGTGGAGGTCCCCGTAGAGGACAGCTAGTGGCCCTTCCTCTGGGCACGTGTGGTTGGTGAGTATGGCGTGGTGTGGGGATGGGAGGAGAAGCTGCAGGTGGTTCCACAGGCGCGTGTTCATGTTGGTGGGCATGCCCGTCTGGTGGAGTACCCAGCGCGGGCATGTGTTGCGGGCCCGTTGTGCGGCTTGGAGGCGGATTGCGGTGACCTCGCGGACCTCCGGTGAGTGGTTGTGGGTCATGCGGTGAAGGAGGAGGGCGGTGTGTCTGGTGTAGGCCGCTTTCACCTCGTCCCCTATGGCGTCCCCATAGTGGGGCCATGCCGCTCGGATGACGCGGATGGGTATGGAGGTGGGGCAGCCCCCGTGTGCTGCCCATGCCTTGGTCACGGCGCGTGTGGCCGGCTGGAGGGCGGTGGTGGGGTGTGTCAGGTGGAGTGCTTGGAAGCCTATGGAGGCGTTCAAGACCCCGGTGAGGTAGTACGCCAGGCTGTGGTGGGACAGGGAGAGGGCCTTGGTGGTCAGGGACGCATATCTGGGGAGATGGGCGAGGTGTGATTGCAACTTGGGAGGGAGGGTGGCGTCCTCAGGGTTGGCGGCCTGGATTACCCCCAGGTGGGTGGTGGTTGTCACGACTTGCATGGGGGGCCCTTGTGGCCCTAGGGTGGGAGGTGTGGCAGACCCCTTGATCATGGCCACTGACTTTGTGGGGTGGACGATGAAGTTGTTGTGGGAGAGCTAGGTGACGGTCACGTCCAGTAAGTCATTGGCCTGTTGGGTGACCGTTGGCCCGGGGTCCGGGGCATGGGGTTCGTGTGGGGTGTGCGCGACCGTGAGGTTGGTGTCGTCCGCGAAGCCCACCAGGGGGGAGAGGAGGGGGTAGGGTGCGTAGGCCGGGTAATCCTGCTCGATTGCGAGGGTCAGGGGGAGCGTCACTAGAAGGTACAGGAAGGGGCCCTCTGCTCCCCCTTGGGGGACCCCGCTGCCTGGCTCCAGGAAGGGGGTGAGGCCTGCTCCAGTGCGGACCGTGTATTTGCGGGTGCGGATGTAGCCGGAGGTGAAGTTGTAGAAGGGGAGGCCTAGGCGTTTCCACACCGCTTCTAGAAGGAGCCAGGGGGTGTTCGGGAAGGCTCCTTTGACGTCGAGGGAGGCGATAATGAGGTCCACCGGGTCCATGTCTGCGATGGTGTCCTGGAGGAAGATGGCCTCGTGTGGGGACCAGCCTGGGATGGCCCCCCAGAGGCTTGCCAGTATGTGGGGGTCCAGGTGGGGGCGGATGCGGCGCAGGAGGATGGTCCAGACGTATTTGACCTCCGTGACCGCACAGACTATGGGGCGCCAGTTGTCCGGGTTTGCCAAGTCCCCTTTTTTGTAGAGGGGGCGGACAACGTTTGCCCAGTCTGGTGGCAGGGGGGTCCGCCCCGTGACGATGTTCCAGAGGCGGTGGGCGAGGATGCGGAGGAGGTAGGCGGGGAGGTGGTAGTATGCCTCTGCAGGGAGGCCAGCGTAGCCTGGGGTTTTGTGTTGCCGGAGACTGTGGATGGCCTTGCGGACTTCGTGGATGGTGAAGGTGCGTTTTTCCAGTTGCCTCCTCTGGGCGTGGTTGAAGACCCGAGGGAGGCGGTCGATTTTGGCCTGGGTGTCTGGGTCCAGTGTGTCTTGGGTTGGGGTGTGTTGCCGGAGGAAGCTGTCTTGGGTGGCTTGGAGCACTGTGGCTGGGTCGTTGGTGAGGGAGCCGTCCTCCTGCCGGACCGTGGTGATGGTGCGGTGGCCGGTGTCGGTCATGGCGTCGTTGAGGTGGCGGATGGCCTTGTAGGGGAGTTCATGTTGCGCATACCGTTCGTGTTCCTGGGCGATGCGCTGTTGCCTGTGGATGTGCCACCGCTGCAGGTCTGCCCTGATGTGGGCTATCCGTGTCCTGCAGTGGTGTATCTGGCGGCGGGTTTGGGGGGTGTCGGTGTGGAGGAGGGTCGCCAGTTGTTGCTTCGCATGCCAGAGGTCATGGAGCATGTCCCCCAGGGCCGTGGGCGGTTGGTCGTCGTCTGCGTGGGGGTGTTGTTGGAAGCCGCAGGCGACGGCGGCCGTGCGCATGGCTGTGAGTAGGTCGGTGGGGTCTGGTTGGATGCGCCGGGCGCGGTATATGGCCCTGTGATATTGGGACCAGGCATGCTTGTCATGCAGCGGGGGCATCTTCAGGGGGGGTGGTAGGCCTTGGTCCGCATCCTCTGGGGGGCTGGGGGGAAGGTTGGGGATGGTGAGGCGGATGTGCAGGGGGCTATGGCCTGTGGGTCCCAGCGGGAGGGGTCCATATCGGGCCTCCGCTCAGATGATGGTGGTGGGGTCGCCATAGCATACGTCGATGCGGGATGGGGCGGCATCTGTTTGGTGGGGGAAGTGGGATGGTTGGCCTTCGAGGTTGGCTGTCAGGTCCACGAGCCCCAGCATTTCGATGGTGTCCCGGACTGCTTGGTCCTGGGGTGTGGCCTGTCCCCCTCGGTCCGCTGGGGTGGGGGCGGCGTTCATGTTGCCGATGATGACTGTGGGGGCGAGCATGGCCATCTGGCGGTATGCCTCGGCCAGGGCTTGGAGGAAGGGTTCCGTGGCTTCGCCGAAGGGGACGTGGGTGTTGATGACGTTGAGTTGCCATCCGTCCCCGCCGACCTCATAGACACCTAGCCTCCTTGGGTCGCTGAGGTGGTGGACGAGGTGGACGTGGATGCCGGTTTGGGCGTATAGGGGGGTCCCCTTGTGCCAGTAGCATTTGTACGCTTTCTCGTCCGGGGTATATATGGGGGTGGTTTCTGGGGGGTCGTCGCGTTGTAGGCCTTGTTCCTGGAAGGTGAGGAGGTGGGGAACCCACCCCGGCCCCTGTGCCATCGGGAGCTCTTGGAGGGCAGTTGTGGCGTCCTTGGAGTATGTGACGGCCGGGTGGTTGAGGTCGTGGAGGTTGACGGTGGCCTCGGTGGGGGCGGGCCGGGGCTGTGGAGGCTTGTGCCCTCGGCCCTTGCCCCGTCAGGGAGGGGGACTGGGGCTCGGGGACTTTTTGCCGGTTTGTGGGCGTTTGGGTAGGCGCGGCGGGGGGGGTCCTTGGCTCCACTCCGGGAAGAGCTCCCCAGTGTATTTGGTGCCTGTGTGGGGCTTGTTCTCTTCGGTGCGGAGCCGGATGGGGTGGGCGCTGGTGAGCTCCAGGGTGTAGCTGACTGGCTTGTCCGGGGCGCTGCTGCCTTGGTCTAGCTCCTTTTGGCGGTGCCAGATCACCCGGATCTGTGGCCCCCCGTTGTGCCCCGGTTCCTTGAGGCGGTACTGGATCGTGCCCTCACACCAGATCCAGTCGCCTGTGTGGTCGTTGCGGAAGGGCTGTTGGACCTTCGCGCCTTTTTCGAATCCCGGGTACGCTTTGGGAGGGGGCAGTGCTGGTGGCGGGAGGGAGGATGATGAGGATGCCTAGTCCGGGTGGGGCGGTGGTGGTGATGGGAGGGAGGATGACGAGGATGCTTGGTCCGGGTGGGGCGGTGGTAATGGTGGGAGGGAGGATGACGAGGATGCTTGGTCTGGGTTCGCCGGGTGGGTCGGCTGGGATGCGGGGGGTCGGGAGGTCGCTGCTTTTCTGGCTTGGCTGGGGGCGGGTGCGCCCCTTTGTCGTCTCGTTCGCTTGGGTG
This sequence comes from Eutreptiella sp. 'Long Island Sound 2002', assembly GCA_964036045.1. NCBI lineage: Eukaryota > Euglenozoa > Euglenophyceae > Eutreptiales > Eutreptiaceae > Eutreptiella > Eutreptiella sp. 'Long Island Sound 2002'. Next base: position 21,848,171 of record OZ038398.1, on the reverse strand, counting down.
GGACTGGAGGTAGCGGGGCTGGAGGGGCATGGGGTTTGAAGAAGGGGTGCGTTGCTTGCTGGTCCGGATCCCTCAGTGGGGGTTCTGCCGGTGTTTGCATTTTCGCTTTCGCGTGGCTGCGTATGATGTCGGCGAGCTTGCGCACGGTCTCCGGGGGATCTGTTGGCCATGGCAGTGCGGCCGGGCTGTCGTCGAAGGGGTGGTGTAGGTGGTAGTTCCTCACGGCCTTGGCCTGCATGACCCAGGCCTCTGTGCGTTCCGGTGTGTCCGGGCCGTTGGGGGAGCCTTGAGCCCAGTAGAGTGCTGTGTGGAGGGCTTCCCAGGGGGCGCCTTCGCGGCCTGTGAGGGTGGTGGCCTGGAGGAGTCGCTGCTGGCCCCGTGGGGGGTCTTCCGGGTCTATTTCCGGGGTATAGGCCTGGGCCGCCATGAGGACTCTGTGTACCCAGTGGAGGACCCACCATTGGGCGTCCGCTTTGAGGATGTGGATGGCGGGTTGTTGGGGGGGCGTGTCCAGGGTGTCCCACGATGCGATGGCTAGTGGTATCCTGGAGGGGTGGAGGTGTGGGGGGGCCTTGTGGCTTAGGAGTTGATCGATGTGGAAGGGGGTGACGGGATCTTTGGGGCCCTGGGGTGGTGGGGGCATTGCTGGGATGGTTGTGGGGTCCCAGTGGCGTTCGTGGGCGGCGAGGGTGTACAGGGCGGCGGTGATGATGTGGTGGGCTTGCCCCTCCAGGACGATGTGGCGCTCCGTGCCGAAGTCCTTTGGTGGGTGGGCTGCGGGGTGGACGGTGATGTGGGCCAGGGCGTGTTGGTGGGCCTTTTTTCCCCCGTCTGGCGCCTGTGTCCCTTTGTCCCCCGGGATGTGCTGGTGTTGGTTTTTTGGTGGGGGTGGTCCCAGGGCGAGGGATTCTACACCGTGGAGGGGGATGGCGTGTTCCCTGGACCTGTTGGGCAGGATGTATATGCCCGGGTCTCCCGGTACGGTGCCCAGGTACATGTTGCCCGTGATGGTGGGGGCCGGCAGCGGTTGGCGCAGGGGCGAGGTGCATGGGGTGGAGCAGGGCGGGTCATGGTGCTCACACCGGGGGTGGTCGATGCTGTACGGGGTGACGTGTACGGCGAAGGGTCCAACGGCGCGCTGGAGTTTGTGGGGTTGGATGTTGTGGAGGCGCGCCACCGCCCGTGTGTGGGAGCGCCCTTCGCTGATCCACACGGCGTCTGCCCGCGACGCCGCTGGGTTCAGGCAGTCTGTGGTGATGCCTGTGATCGTGCGGTTGTGGGTGGTATCTGATACCCTGGCGGGGGGGGCGCTGATGCGGGGGATGGTGTGGTCGTCGTGGAGGGTGCGGGCCTTGCGCCTCGCATCGTGTCGGTGCTGGGCCTCCTGGGCGGGGGTGTGCACACCTGTGTGTTTGGGGTTCTTGTTGGGGCGGTCTGCTGTGTGGAAGGGGGTGGGCCAGGAGGGGGCGTGGTGGAGGGTGGGGTGTGGGAGGTCCCCCCGTGTTGCCCATGTGTACAGGGTGGTCGCGGCGGCCCCTTCCGCCTGTATGGTGTATCGCTCGTCGTGTCGGCGACGGGTGACGAGGACGTTGGGGGCCGTCAGCTCATACACCTGTGTGGTGTGGGGGAGGTGGCGGGTGACGGTGATCTTGGCGGCGTGGTTCTTGCGGGTGGTGGTGCGGGGGATGATGTAGTGGGTCGCCCATTCGTCCTGGGGGGTGTGTTCTGTCGGGTCTAGCTTGAGTCGGGGGTGGAGCGGCTTCGGTGTTGGGGGCTTGTCTTGGCCCTTCGCGTGGGGCGCCACTTTGGTTTCGACCAGGTATTGTGGGCCCCAGGTTTCCGGGGCCCCTACCTGTGTGGCTGCCGCTGTTGCGGCTTGGAGGAGGGCGGTTGTGTTGGTGTCTAGAGGGGGGGCCCCCGGTCCGGGGGTGAGGGTGTCGTGGTCTTGGTATGCCCACCAAATGGTGTAGCCTCGTTGGGTGTTGCGGTGCGGGGTTTGGGTCTGGGCTTGCTGGATGGATAGGGCGGTCTGGATGTCCTCCGCTACTTGTGGGTTTATGGGTGTGGCGTACGCCCATACTCCCGGGGCGTGTATGCCGTGTGGTGCTTGGCCTACTCCTCGTATCGGGTGTAGGGTGTGGTGGGTGTGTGTGAGCCGTAGGTGTTCTTGGAGGAGGTCTTCCCGGATGTCCTCCCACCGTTGCTGCCAGGTGTGTGTGTGGTCGTTGGGGGCGGGGTAGGTGATGACGATGACTTGCCATGGGGTGGGGCCTGGATGTACCGTCATAGGTGCCGACGATGCCTGCGGGGGTATGTGGACGGCATGGGCGGGGGCTGCTGTTACGGGGTCTCCCTCCGTGGGTGTGATCGTGGCATCGCCTTGGACGGTGAGGAGGAGGTGGTGGCGGTCCGTCGGTAGTGCCCAGGTGGTGGTGGGCTCGGTGATGGAGTGGAGGCGGATGGCCTGGAGGCCCTTGTGATTTCGTCCCATCGGAGTGTGCCGTTGTTGACCGACCATTCCCGTGGCAGCTCTCGAAACCCGTTTCGGTCTGGGATGGTGCGGTTTTGTGGGGGGAGCTCCATTGTGGTGATGGGGTGGATGAGGGGCTCTGTGCGGGGTTGGTCTTGTGTGGTTGGTGGTGATGGTGCCTGGGGCATCTCTTCGTCCAGTTGCTGTGGGGCTTTCGCCTCCTGGAGTTCTGCACTGATGGTGGCGAAGACATCTGGGAGGGTGGCAGAGGCGGGGGGGGGTGGGGTGCCGGATCGTTCCAGGTGATGTGGTATTCCTCCGGGTTCTCGGGGCTTTGCTGTACGGTGATGGCGGCTGTGGCGTCGTCTTCAGGTGTCCATCGGTGTGGATTGTGGTCGAGGGGGTGGAGGGTGACGGTGTGGCGGTGTTTCCAGCTGTGGAACAGCTGTGGAACAGCTGTCAACATGAAAAAATACTTATTATGGGAGGCTGAGTGTTCGAGGCCTCGCGCACTCAGCCAGCTGGAGTGGGATTTTCAGGCTTTTTTGAGATCAGTCTTTGACATCGGAAGTGGCATGAAGCACGGATGAAGCGAAAGCAAAACTGCAAGATTCAATATGGGTTAAAGACTTGCACAGCGGAACACTCAGTGCGCGAGCGCTCGCGCACTCAACATGCTAGAAGCATGGGTTTTTGAATACCCCTGACTACTTGCATTCTGCTGAAAGCCTCCAAAAGGCTTTTTGAGATTCCTCCCTTTTGGAATCCTGCCAAAACAGTGAGCTCAAGAGTAGCGATTAGACTATCCTCCTCTAGGGCACTTGCTTCATACGTCCTGTGACCTAGCGCTTCTGACAAATTGTTGTACAGCCCCAAAAGATGGGAGGCCGGGCACCTCATTTGTAGGTAAACTAACGGAAAATCGTATGTTTAGCAAGGACTGAGGGCAACCGGCCTTTTGAGATCTATTACACCTTACATAGTGCATGGCGTGTACAAAACGTCCATTGATTGACCACTCTTGCTGCTGACATGACCCGAACGGTACACCATGACGCACCCATTAAGACACCAGAGCCTCATTTGGCATGGAATACTGTTTATTCAGGACCATTGGGAAATACACATTCTGCATAATTGAGTGCGTGAGGCCTCGCGCACTCAACATGCCAAAAAAAACGTTTTTTTCATACCTCTGACTACTTGCATTCCGCTGTTAGCCTAAAAATATATATTTCAGATTCCTCCGTTTTTTAATTCTCAGTTTTCAGGTGGAAACACGCGGAAACTGCGCGTCTTTTTTTTGCACACAAATGCCACCCTTGAGGTGAAAAACAGGGTGCAGTTTGCGTGGGCTAAGCTATTGGGTTCCGAACCTTACGCTTCAGTGTAGATCTTTGAGTTCGGGATGTGGACTCCCGCATTTTAGTGTGCCTTCTTGAATTGGGAATATGGACTCCTACACTTTGGTGTTGCCCTTAGGGTGGCACATATGTACTTCTACATCTTACTGTGCCCTCTTAAGTTGAGAATATAGACTACCATGCTTCAGTTTGGCCTGTTGGGTTCGGGATATGAACGCCCACGCTTCGGTAGGGCGCTTTGAGTTGGATATGTGGAATTGGAACCTTTATTGTGGCCCTTTGAGTCAGGGATTCGACTTCTGTTGAGCACCTCACAGGAATCGGAAGTAATGTGCAGAATTACCCATCAGCAGAAAAGGAACTTTTATCGCGGAACGTTAAACCCCTCTCCCCCACAAACTATATCAGCCCGCCACCATTTATCGCTGTCAAATAATTGTCTCCTCCTTGGCTTAATGGGCGTGTTGCCAATTTTGGTCACCCCTTTTACCGAATACAAGCACACTACCTGCATCATCAACGTGTCATAGCCAGTCTCAATATCGTCACCGGTGACAAGTTCTTCACATTCTTTAGAAGTTGCGTAAGAAGGTGGATGGGAAAAATTGTCATGTACACTGTCTAGCATGTGCAGTTCAAAATCGGAGGCAGAATCTGAATCCTCAATGACCACAAAATGAAGCAAAGCAAAGCAAAGCAAAAAGAAACATGCAGAACATCCAGCACCGAATAATATTCCCCCCAAATAATATCCCGCCTGGCCCTATTCAACATCCGGCTACCATATACCCCGGGGGATATGTATTGGGGAGAGGTTTATTTCAGCATTACCTAAAACATTAGGTCCAAGTTATGATAAGCAATTTCAAAACAAGCAAACGCAGGAAACTATTTAGCCTACTTGTTTTTTTTTGTATATCTAGATGAGTCTCTACTTTAAAAGTTGCCTATGCTAAAGCTACCTTGAGGTGCGATGTCAAATGGAATTTGCTCATAGGCTGCACAACTAAAAGACCTAGCTTGGCGCTACTTTCTTGGGTACATTTGATAATGGAATAAATTGCAAATTAAATCTTGAATTGATGCCATAGCATAAGCAATCCGTTGCTTGATGGTCATGGTGTTTGGCGAGGTTGCAAACTTTTGATAAGATGTGGCTCCACAATACGTATGTTAGTTACTTTACATCATGGAACCGTAGGAGTCCATATCCCTGAAAGGACCAAACTGAAGCGTAGTAGTTCACATCCGCAAATCAAAGAGCTACATGGAAGCATGGAAGTCCATTTCTTCAATTGAAAGGGCCACAACGAAGAGTGAGATTCCATATCTTCACCTCTAAGGGCCATACCGAAGCTTGGGAGTCCATATCTCCAACTCAAGGGTCATAGCGGTGGAGTCCATATGCCGAACTTCAACAGCCACACTAAAATGTGGGAGTCCATATCTCCAACTCGAGCAACCTATCCGGAGCGTGGAAGTTCATATCTCCATCTCAAACGACCACACCGAATGTATCCAATTCCAACGGCCACATCGAAGTTTGTATGCCCAACTCGAAGAGCCACATCGAAGTGTGAGAGTCCCTATATCCAACTCGAAAAGCCACACCGAAACAATAGACTCCATATGCACTAAGAAAAAGCGCATTTTAGGCGCCACTTGAGTAGCTTTAGTCGTATTAAAGACACTCAGGGACGCACGACATTTTCATCTTAGTAATTATTCACACACAAAATGACGTAAATGCATTTTGCCCCAAAAAGAAATTACTTTTGTTGGAGCAGTGATGCAATCCTTGTCCCACTACCTTTGATTGGAGATTGTGATAGGATATCCTAATCCACTTTAGGCACTGCTCTGGTCTGGAGCCCGTACATTTTTATCTATTTTTTAGTGGTATGCTCCCTAGGGGCTAGGGCACTTCGTTTTGATAGGTCCTAAGTTCAAGTCCTAGTTAGCCTAGCTGGGTAGGATGAGATCCATTGCTAGGTTAGGCCTGACTACAGTGCCACAAGCCATGCCATCTCAGCAAAATATGGAGCTTATCCGAAAAGGTTTACACGGCAGTGAGGCACTGAAGTGCGAGGGTGAGACCTTGTGGCATTTTTTTGCTATTTCATTTTAGTTTTAACTATCTATCTGAATTTGTCTTAATCTAGTTGAATCCTGCTGTACATAACTGTTTGTTCTTGCTTTTCCTATGTACAGCCCTTCATGTTTGAAATGAATCGATCCTTGTCTTGGTGCCCTACTTAACTACTTAGACTATCTGCTTTTCTCGGGTTTTCAGTCCACAAAACTGTTTCAAAACAGCCAAAGCCTAGGAATAATAAGTCACAAGCAAGATATAAGCAAGAGCCAAGACACAAGAGAGTACAACAAACCTTTGTTTAAGTCCTTCAAACATTTTTTTATTCACAAGTCAAAGGGCTACACCGAAGCGTGAAAAAAAACGAACTAACAACTAATGTAACAAAAGTTATCATCAATCTTTGACAGCCTTGAAAAGCAAAGACTTTTGACATCGGCTGCGCAAAAAAGCTAAAAACATCTTTGACAGCATATAACGTTGCTATTGACAACTTGGTGTTTCATTTTTGTGACGCTATGTGCTTTTCCTTCACTGAGATCTCAAATTTGGCAATGAAGCGTGCATACCCAGGGGATGCCTAAAAATCCCTTTGGAGTTCACCGGCCTTTACGGAGCCACAAAGAGCCTTCCCTAATTGGTCCCAAATCTCACAAAGCGGCGTGGACCTTTCGACGAGAATTTAAGCTTAACCTATACGGCAACCCCCACCCTTCTCAATGGGAAAAAATCTTTGAACGAATTGGGTCCACAAAAAGGTGGACCACTTTGAAAAGGTTGTCCTAATCTTCTAATACACCTTCCTTTTTATGACGTGACGAAATTTTTGGCGCCAACCCATTTCAACTCTGATAATCGCAACGGTATGCACACCCGGAAGCAACTAGAGGCACCAAAGGTGCCAAAGAGGTTCATGCATCGGGTATATACCCAAAGGCTCTGGGTATATGCTGGTTGGAGTCCGTGTGCATATGTTGTTGCCTTTCATTTGATCACTGCGGTGAAGATTCCCCGATAAGACAGCGGGACAGCTTGTTTGTTGTTGTAACAACCTTCGTTTGCGCATGAAAAACATGTTTTTCAGTTGGCGGACCACTTTGTGGCAGGTGATAAAACTGCCCCCAGTGGAATTTGAAGCATGATATTGCATTTGTCAGGTCGGTGTTACAAAAAGGATGGCAAATATCATTACGTTGGCATGAAAGCTGTAGCAACAGGCTTAAGAGCAGTCGGCAGACAAAATGGACCATAAAGTACACATAGTGAAGACAATTCAGCATCTTGGGCTTGAACAAAAAGTGCAACATTTGTCGCTGCCTGCCAAGAGAGACACTTGCAACGAAAAACATATGGCGATAGAACTAGCCTATCCCTACAAGCAAGAACACACGTGGACACTAAGTAGTGTCAATCACCAAAAAGGCCAAGAATCCAACAAATTGGGGCACAGAGTCGTAGCAAATGAGGGAAATCGGCCCCCAACTTGGTGGGGAGGGATATTGGGGGCGATTTTTATCATCCAAATTGCATAGACATTATGCTTGGGATTATCTAGTGCATAACTCACCCAAAGGTTGGCATCCACAACTAAAATGCCCAAAATTTTCTTTGGCACCTTGATGACACATTTCTCGTTGCAACACTTTTCTACCTCTTTTGTTTCCCATACTTCTTTTGGAACACCCCTCTTCTAGTTACTTGGTGACAAAAGAATCCTTGCACTGTGCGCTACTCTTAGACCAGATTCCCCCGTGAAGAACCCCCCTACCGACCCCTTCCAAACACCTTGAAAACTAAGCCACCTCAGCTGCCCTAGCTCAAAACAGCTGGGTACTACCTTATCTTCCTGTAGTACGCAATGAAATAATGCCCCTTGAATCTTTGAAGCCCTTTTGGATCCGAAAGCAGAACACCCGCCAGTGTCATGAAGTACAAAGGTAAGTCTTTCTTCCCATCGAATCTCAGTGACAACACAATTCAAGTAAGTCTACACACTATGCACATTTGTCCACCATGCATCCTCAGTAAGAAAAAGTGCTTTTCCAATGCTTTGAGGCATACTCTAGTTGTATTAGAGATGCACTGAGCACACAGGCATTCCTATCTTAGTATTGGCCCAACCAAAAGTGGTGATAACACATTTTGACCTATGGAACCAAACACTAAATCAGGATATGGAGTGGACTCCTTAATCCCCTATCAATGTGAGGCTATTCATCTTTTCCTGAGTTGACTGAGAACTGACATATCCAGGGCAGAGCCTATGAATTTATCTATGTTTTCTCATGAATTCTTAGCTGTCCTAGTTGTATGCACCCTAGGGGGCTGGGCACCTCTTTTTGAGAGGTCCTGGGTTCAATTCCCGGTCAGCCTAGCTAAGTAGGAAGATCCCATGTGACATGGCAGTGACCTCATCGCCACATGCCCTGCCACCTCAGCACATAAGGGACCCAAAACAAAGAGTGCACATCTCCTGAGATGGCACTATGGAGATTGAGTGACCATGGGGCAGTTTTCCAACTCTTTTTCCAAAGCATTTCAGCTATCTTTGTGAATATGCAATCCGATGTGCTCTGAGTTGCAGTTTCTATGAATATTCTAACATCTCTCACTGTTTACACTGCAGCCCTTCATGCTTTGATCCTGATTCTCTTCTACTTGCTTATCTCTGGCTTGGGCTATCCTGGATTGATTGTATTTCAGCAACTAAAACATTTTCCTCTTCAAAAACAAGCAGCAGGAAACCCTTCACCAGCAGCAAGCAGCAGGAGAGGCATAAACACAGTGTTGAAATCACTATAAAACCTTCTGGTAACAAGAGGCAGACTGTCTCTTCGTACCGGCAGCAACCCCGTGCCATACAGCCAGTGCGCCGAGATCAGTCATATATAAGCAGAAGGGCGAACGAAGATGGACACAAAGTAAGAGGACACCGACGTGAAGACAGCGCCTGAGGCACCAACAATGCCAGCACCTGGTGAACCTGGACCTGGACTTAGCGCTGTACCTTAGGAGCCCTTACATGGGCCAGTAGACGTGGCGGAGGATTCGTTGGAAGGACTCCAGTCGGCCTTCCGGGCCCTCTCAGTCGAGGAGGTGGTCACTCATCCTGTGAAGAGGAAGAGAGAGAGCGAGAAGGATGCTGGAGAAAGCATAGCAGACGAAGGAGAAGACCAAGGGCAAGACCTGACGAATGATTCTACCTTCGAAGGCGCACCAAGCGCTTCTGGCCTCCACGCATCACCCTCTCCTATAACCACCACACTCCCAATTTCAGACTCAGCCGCTGCAACATCCACACCCATAACGAACCCACCTATGGCACAGGGCACAGGCTTTACTGGTATGCCTACCTACCCTGCCTATGGTTTGGGCCCACCTACCACTGCGAAACACCATGTCAGACCACCAAGACCAACCGTCCGGCCAAGGCCAACCCAGCGGGTACGAAGAGGGTAGGCAGGCAGGGCAGGCCGGCGAAGAGGGACAGAGGGACAAGGCGGGGAAAGCGAGAGGAGAGGAACCAAACCCCCCCCCCAACGTGCACACACCCCACTGCCGCGCACCGTGCCACAGCTGGGCGCCAGCAGGGCCCGCCATGGAGCCAAACGGGCCCGCCAGAGAGAGGGTGTGTCCCCGCGCCTGCGCAACAGCACGCCCGGGCAAGGAGCGCGCGCCACACGCAGGCCAAGCAGGGCACACGCGCAGCACCGCACGCCAGCACGCACCACGGCACAAAACACGACACCACCACAGCAAACACCCACACCCGACGACGAGGTACCCGCCAAGAACAAGTCCAAGCCCCGCAGTCCCCACAGCGCAACAGCCGCCGTCCGGATGGACGTGTGTGCACCCGGCAGTGAACCCAGCCCCTGCCGGCTACGAACCAGCTGCCGTCCGGATGGACATGTGTGCGCCCGGCAGGGTACCCAACCCCTGCCGGCTACGAAACAGCCGCCGTCCGGACGGACGTGAGTGCGCCCGGCAGAGAACCCAGCCCCTGCCGGCTACAAACCAGCCGCCGTCCGGATGGACGTGTGTGCGCCCGGTAGTGAACCCAGCCCCTGCCGGCTACGAAACAGCCGCCGTCCGGATGCACGTGTGTGCGCCCGGCGGTGAACCCACCCCCTGCCGGCTACGGAACAACCGCCGTCCGGACGGACGTGTGTGCGCCCGGCAGTGAATCCAGCCCCTGCCGGCTACGAAACAGCCGCCGTCCGGAGGAACGTGTGTGCGCCCGGCAGTGAACCCAGCCCCTGCCGGCTACGGAACAGCCGCCGTCCGGAGGGACGCGTGAGCACCCGGCGGGCACGCACTGCCTGCCAGACGGGCTACCGGACCACCGGGCCCGCGCCACCCGGAGGGGTGAGTGCTCAGTTATCGCAAACCACACGCCCAACGGTACCAGACCCAACACCACCCGCAATGACACACCATCACGGCCGCCATACACGCCCAGCCGCCACCACACACCCAAGGCCCATCATCAGGGCCGCCCGCCGACACCACAACCACCAAGCAGTCCAGCCACAACCACCATCACCACCCAGCCCACACCGGCCCGACCACACCCGCCACCAGCCGGCCACACACGTCAGAGAACCCACCATCACGCCCGACCACACCGCGCAGGCGACGCACCCACATCCAGCACCCAACCACAAGCACCCACACCGGCACCATCCACACGGAGCATACGCCAGCCACGCACCATCAGACAACACAAGCTGCCCACCAAGTACACGTCCACGCGCGCACCCGCACCCAACCACGCCCAGCAAGCGCCCAGCGCACCGACCCCCACCACCACCGCCACACACAACGGCACAAACCGCACACAGGCAGCCAACCAACGGCGGCACCAACTCCACGGGCAGAAAGGCGGACAAACCGCCGACATCAACACACCCGCACCAACAAGCGCACCTAAGATACCCGGCGCAGGCCACACACACCGGGCGCCACACCACCAGCCGCACCCGCCTCTGGCTGACCACCCATACCGAAGAACCCAACATCGCGCCCGGCCGCACTGCCGCCCTCTCCTCTCCGCCAGCCTCTCACCGGCGGCACCACCACCCACAGCATCACCAACAACACCCTCCCCCCCAGCAGCACTCACGACGCCGTCGCCAGGCACACCACCATCGACCCCGCACCACACCTGCAACACCCCCACGCTCAACACCACCCACAGCACCCACACCGGAAACCGCCAACACCGCCGTCCCACCCTTACCACCTGCAGCACCGTCACCATCGACGTCGCCAGCTGCACCACCATCACGCCCGACCACACCGCGCGGACGACACGCCCACAACCAGCACCCAACCCCAAAAACCCACACCGACACCACCCACGCCGACCAGAGCCCACACCACCCACGCAAAGCACACGCCGACCACGCTCCACCAGACAACACAAACCACCACACGCACGGCAACAGCGCACCCGCCACTCACAGACCCCCCGCAACCCGCACCAAGTACACACCAACACGCGCACCCGCACCCAACCACGCCCACCAAGCGCCCGGCGCACCGACCCCCACCGCCACCACCACACGCACAGGCAACCGCCCAACGCCGGCACCGACTCCACGGGCAGACAGGCAGACAGACCACCTCGTCGGCACCACCAACAACACCATCACCCAATCCACCACCTGCGGCACCATCGCCACCATCGCCCGTTGCACCAACGGCAACCCCCCCTCCGGCCCCCCACCACCCGTTCCCAACGCGTCACCTACGGCACACACCGGCCTCACCGTCACCCAGTGCATCGCCTACGTCACCCTCGCCATCGGCACCACCGACGACACCACCGCCCACAGCACCCCCAGCAACACCCTACGTAGGGACAGTACCAGCGGCGCCACCAGCCGGCACATCACCTGCAACACCCACATCAACATCGCTACCACCCATGACATCACCCGCAGCGCCCTCACCATCGACGTCACTGGCAGCACCCTCACCGCCGACATCACCAGTTACGCCACCACCCACTGCACCACCTACAGCGACCACCGGAGCCGCAGGCCCCCCCAGCGCCTGCCCCGTCACCTATGACACCATCAGCGTCACCAACCCCGTCGCCGCCCGGCGCATCACCCGAAGCACCCACGTCAACAACACAAACCTGTTTCGACGCCTACAGCACCCCCCCCGTAGGCGTCACCAGCATCTCCTCCACCCATTGCATCGCCCACAGTGCCCTAGCCCAACCCACTGCGCCTTCGGCGCACACGTACCCGACACACACACAAACTAACCACGCCCACACTGCCCACCACCCCATCAGCCCACGCCATGAACACACCCACACGCACGCCCACGCCCGGCGACGCCACCCAGGCACTACCCAGGAGCCGCGACCACCCACGCAAGCGCCACGCCACCACTGCCGCCAACCACCCGCCGTCAGCACCCCCCGGACCGGCGCCCTGGGAACCGGAAGCCTGGGGGCCGGCGCACACACAGGGAACCCAGAGCGCAACAGCCACCCGACCCCCGTCCCCCACGACACCCACGCCCACACCGGCGCCAGCACCGGCACACACCCACACCCACGCACAGCACCCCAGCCAACCCCCCCCCCCCCCCAAAAAAAAAAGAAAGCCAAACAAGCCAGCGAAAAGAGAGGAGCAAGTGAAAGGCAGAAGAAGAGACCGCGGGGAGAGCAGAAGGCAAACACGCAAGCCCACACACGCCCCCCCCCCCCCCCCAGCCAACCCAACCCCGCATGTCCCGCACCCTCCGAGGAACCGCCAAGCCCAAGGCCACCCCCCAGGCACCACCACAACAGACCACCATGAGGAGCCGCCGAGGACGACACACGACACACCGCCGCCAACCACACGGACGACACCGACACAAGCCCCACCCCCACAACCCGCCGCACCCACCGCTGCGGCGTGCCAACACACAATGGTGCCCCCATGGATGCGGTACACCCCAAAAACCCCCTTCAGCCAGCCGACCAGAGACCACCACGGGACGCAACAAGAGGACACTGCGGAGGACCCACCCACAGTGAGGCCCCGAAACCCGCTACCAGCCGGCAGCCTACCACGGGCCCACCCCACACACGAGCAAATAGCCTCCCCCCCACCGTGGAAACGATACATTGCAGCCACACACCGCCACTCACCACCTGCGAGCGCCGCACCGGGGCCACAACACGCCCAAGATGCCGCGACCCACCGACCCGCGGACCCCGCAAACGCAATAGCCCGCGGGTGGCCCATACACGGCGCTCCCCGCACCACTGGGCCCACTCAACGGCGGGCCGACACCCCCAAGCACCACACGACCACACCCCCCTGGTTGCGACACTCCAGTCCCGCACACCCCGCCCCAGGGGACCCCAGGCCCCACGCCACACCAACCCCGCACGGCCCACGTACTGAAACACGCCAGGAGGACAATCAAGAGACCGCGCGGAGCTGCCCCACACCGCCAGAGGACAAACCACGGGCGACAACCCACCCCACCAGACCTGGACACGGTGCCCCCCCCCCCCCCCACCGGGAAGGCCACCACACAACACAACACCACCATACCACACCGCACCCCCCTCCCCCACCCGGGGACACGGGACACCACAGCCCACCAACACAGGAACGAAGCCGCGCCACGCCGACTCCGCACCCCACCCCACCGGCACCACCCCTGGAAACCCCGCACACCTCACGCCAGCTCAACGCCCACCACCGGCCACAACCTGAACCGCACACAGGGGGAACACCACCGGCCAGGACAGCCACCAGCGAGCAGCCACACACCACAACCACGCCAAACGGCGCGCTTCCCCGGACACCGGCGCACAACCCCGCACCGGCCGCCGCACGTGCCCCGAACACCAGCATCACACGCCCACCGTGCCATGAAGCAGCACCCCAACACGTGAACACACACGATGACCCCATGGCCCTGGACATCGACAGCCTGCTAGAGCTGGAGCTCCAACACACGGAGAACACGGAGCATCATATGGACCTCAGCCCGCCGGAGCTCGAGCCCGCAGCAAGCGGCCCCGCGGACCCCAGCCCGCATAATGCCCCCCCACGCCCCCCCCCCCGCGAGCGGGCGCCCTGGACGCACCTGTCCAATGCCCTGCGGCGCCACCACCCCACCCACGAAGCCAGCAAAGGGCCCGCCGAGTACCGGGCGTCCCTCGAGCACGACCTGCCCGACGTCACGGGGCCGGGACTCCACGGGTACACCACCGCCCCCCCCCCTCCAGGCACCCCCACACAAGAATGGGAGGACGAGTACGCCGTCGGCGTCACCGACATGACGGCACACGTGGAAAGCGTGGAGGACCGGAGCAAGACACCGTCCTCAGCCTCCTCGCCTACCACAGCTGGAGATGGGGCCACCAGGTCACCCTCCACGGACCGCAGAACGGACCCCACCAGTGGTCCGCAGAGCAAACGGCGAAGTGGGACATCGTCCTCCAACTCACCCCCGAGGGCTTCTACATCCTCACGCACAGCGGATTACCCGACGCCACACCCAATGCACAGGCGCTGCCGCTGGCCCAGCCCCAGGAGGACGACGCAGACGCACCCCCCCCGGAGGAATGTAATTGGGACCGCCCCACAGCCACCACCGAACGCATGCCGCACCGGCTCACCAAACGTCACCTCCCCCACGACTACCATGCCACCAACAACTCGCGGGGACGCCGCACACTGCCCCTGCAGTGGGCATCACCCGAAGGCACCTTCACGTGGGGGGAAATCCTCCCCGGCACCGTGGCGCTCATGTACCTGTGGCTCCGGGACGCGGAGACGCACACGCAGCCCCCCGGCACACACCTCCTCCTCACCCTAGAGGGAGAGGCCGCCGTCGAAAACGTCCACACAGCGGAGGGAGAGGACTACGTGACGGCGAACGCAGACACCGCAGTATGGCTGCACGCTCACGAGCACACCACACCCCCCACCGTAGTACCGGGGTCACACCCCTGGCACGTGGTCATCGTGCGACTGCCCACAGGGGCAGACACAGGAAGCGCCCAACAGGGATGGGCGGACAGGTGGGCACATGTGTGCGCCTCCCTGCACGAAGGGCTGCACAGACCCTCCCTCACCAGTCACACCCTCGAGCCGGCCCCCACCACGGCCGAATCCCACACCGGGGCGGCCCCCCCCACCGGAGTCTGGGCCTACACGCGCACCCTCCACCGCGAGGCAGCGGAAGCCCTCAAGACCGCCATCTCCAACCACCAGGGCCTCTCGCACACCCCCCACGATAACACGCAAAAGGGCTACACCCTATGGTGGCACCACCCCGCACCAGAAGGGGGCCTGCAGCCGGCGGCGGACCAGCCTGGCATCGGCCCAGACCTCACAGCGATCGCCCACGCCGTCGCCGCCTTGGCCCAGCAAGTTGGGGCACCACCCCAATGGGCACCGTCCATCATCAAAGAAACAGCGGCACGCCACAACCCAGCTTTCCCACACTTCCGGGGGCGCCCCATTGATCCCACCCTACCGGACCTCGACCTCCCTGCCCACGATGCGTGGGCCGTCCACATCCTCGTGCCCCACGACACCGCGCCCAAAACGGGGGACGCGACGGCACGCATCACCAAACAACTCCCCAATACCGCACTCCACTACGACATACCTACGCCTAACGTCATCGTCACCCAAAACACGGGTCGCGACCACTACTACCTCCAGGCCACGCATGAGCGCTCCCCCGTCACCATATTCACCTTCACCACCTACCCTGGCCTCCAGCCACCGCAACACCACCCGCGCCCGGCATGGAAGCATCCACTACACGTCGCCCCGACCCCGCGCAAAAGGCCCACCCACCACGCGCCCCCTCCCGCCGACAGCACCGCCCTCCACACAGCCCGCAGACGGGCCGCGGCACACCACCAAAACCACCTGCTCCAACGCATTAACGCTGGACCCGGCACCGTCACCGAGGCCACCCACAAAAGCACCTTGAACCTACTGGCCCGCAAGCTACGCCCCAAAATGGCACTGGAGGACACACTCTGGATATACTATGGCGAAAGCCGCACGGCACGGGTGGCGGACCTCCGCACCATCATCCCCGGCAACATCCAGCGCGCGGTAGGGCGCTTCACCGTGTACGCGGTACCGCACCCCATAACAGCCCCATGCACCCACTGCAACCCTCGGTGCGCGCTACCATGCGCAGGCGCTCTGCAGCAACCCCTGCCCACCCCTACCTACAGGGGGGGCATATACCTCGGCACGATACCCGGGGACCCACACCCCTACCTCCTGCCCGCAGCGGACCGCCACCACGCCATACCGCTACACCTTGTCGAGCACCTGGCGGTGGGACCATCCCCCTTCCAGAAGCGCCCCCCCCACACCCCATCCGACGGACGCCCGCCAGATGAGCCGACGCACGCCACACCTGGACCCAAACGCGCCATCGCACTCCTCACCCTAAAGGCGGAAGCCACCGTCCCCCGAGACCTGGAGGGGGAAAACCACCTCATGGTGGAAGGGCTGACGGAACACGTCCTGATCGCAGCCATGTACGCCACGGCGTCCGCCTCCCGCCTCTGGGAGGACCGCCCCTCCCCACCTCTAGCCCAGGCAGCGCAGGACGCCCCCGACACGGGCCCTACCGCCGAGGACATCCACCAAATCCTCAACATGCGAGCACCCCCGAAGACCCACCCTGCGGTCCGCCCCATCCAGCTCGTCAGCTGGGACGCCATGGACGCCCCCCCGACCACCACGGAGGTCCACATCCTCAAACACCGGGACACCTGGTGGACGGTGGAATGGGACGACCACGGCAAGGTCGGACGGGCAACGGCACACGCCCCCGACGACGAAGTTCCGCCCCCACCACGCGGAGGGGACCGCTTGCGACTCGCCGCACGCATCCCCCACGCCCCAGAGGCAGCCTGGGAAGCGCTGCACTACGCCCTCTACTGGGCACAGGGGGCGCCAGAAGGCCCCCTCCCCCCGGAACGCAGCCCGGTGTGGACACGCCACGCCACCCGCTACACGGCCCACATGCGCCACCACAGGGCAGGCACCGGGCACCGGCTCCTCACCTGGCCCACGGACCCGCCTGACGCCCTGCAGGAGGCCGAGGAAGTGCTTGGCCTCATGACCAAGCAAGTGTTCCAGCTGGAGGACCCCGTCCCCACGTGCAAGCCCGACGTCCCAGCCGCCCGCGAACACCCGGTGTTTGCACCGGGCAACGCACCCGTACAGCAGCCCCAGGGCGCACCTCCCAAACGGGGACAACCCGCTGCCCGGCGCCGCCAAGGTGCGCAGAAGCGCAAGGCCCCCGCACAGGCCAAACCCGCGCCCAAGCCAAGAGCCAAGTTGAAGAGCTGGACCAAAGAGGAAGCCGCTGCCCTGTATCCCGAATACGCCATCGGTACCCGGGTGCAGCTGCCCTTCGAGTACGCCACGGCCGCGGGCCCCTCCAAGTGGATATGGGCCGCGGGGGAGGTCAAGCACCGGTACCTCGTCACCGGGGACCACCAGGGGTTCAAGATCCACGTCAAGTGGGACCCGGCCACCCCCAACGACAAGAAGGTGGGGCGCACCATCGAACTCTGGCGAGACCGAACCGGTCCTGAGATAGTCCCCATGCAGCTGTGCACCCCCGACAGGGAGCACCTCACCGGCAACGAGTACACGGGCGAAGTCCACAATGCATGGGCCCTACCCCAGCCCCAGAAGCGGAACCGCAAGGCACCCGCAGCTCAGGGTGTCATCAACCTCCTCGATGCCTGACGGGGCCAGGGCCGGACACGGCCCGCCCCCCCTACTACCGGTCCCCAGAAACCGGCACCTGCGGAGGCCCACGCCCGCATCAACATCCTCAACGAGCCCGCGGTCACCTACGACCCCACCAAGGCCGCCACACTGCAAGCCATGCCCGGGCCGCACCCCCAAGGCGCAGACCTCCTGGGGTTCCTGGAGCAAGCCCTCCGCAGAGCGGACCAACCCGAGCCAGCACCGATCCTGGACCCGGAGAGGAACAAATATCACGCCCACTGGGAACGGGGGGTGCCCCTCTACCACAAGACGTCGGTCACGGTGCATGCCCACCCCGACCTCGGAGTGGATGGTCGCCTCGGGGCGTACGAGTGCGAGGGGCCCGGATGGCAGCTAAACGTGCTACTCACGCACGTCCCATTCGGGGAGGAGACCAGGGACTTCCTTGACACCCTGAGCCTGGCGTACCGCCGACTCTCCCTCCTGGCACCCACCATCATCATAGGCGACCTAAACGCCGCCCCCACTGACGACAACCGCACCGCCCCACCCACAGCCACCGACACAGCTGTCCGGGACCCCATGCACCAACTGGGCCTCACCGACCTCACAGCAGGACTCACCGGCACACCCTCCCATTACCCCCAACAAGCCGGCACCCACCCATCCCGCATCGACACGTGCTACGGGGACCCAACCACGGTGCGCGTCCACGGAGCAGCCTACGGGGACCTCCCGCCCACAGGCACGGGCCACCGCCCCCTCTACATCGACCTCATCATCCCCAACCTACCCCCACCCGCGGCCACCCTGCCAGACGACACCCTCCCACCCACACTGCAGTTCCCGGCCGAGGACGACCACGGCGCCTGGCACAGGTATAACAGGGCCCTACACGCCATCCTGTGCCGCCCGGATGCACCGACACTCACCACCGCCATGCGCCGGGCGGCACAAGCATGCGGCATGGAGCGTGACACCAGCCACACGGGAGCACCACCAGACCTCACCCTCCAACAACTCGTCCATGACATCTGGACCACGAAAGAGGAACTCGCCACCCTGCTACGCCCCAGCACACCGGAGGCACAAGACCGGGACGCCCACCTCCGTGCGCTCCTCACCACCCGCCGCCACCAACTCCAGGAATGGCACGCCCACCGCATAGCGGCCGCAGCCCAGGAACGCGAAAGATACGGCAGAAAGGACACGCCGTACAAGTCCCTACGGTACGTCAGGCGCATCCTGGAGGACACGGGGCGCCGTACCATCCACGCGGTGCGCACCCCCGAAGGAGGCCTCACCAATGACCCCGACGCCGTCCTCCAGGCAGTCCTGGACAGCTTCCAGGCACAACACGGGGACGCCCTCCCCGAGCTCGACCCCCACACCAGAAACACCATCCGCGAGCATGTGCCCAGGGTCTTCAACCGGGAACAGCGGCGCGCCATCGAACACGACCCCTTCAGCATCTCAGAACTGCAACGCGCCCTAGACCGCCTGAAGAAGGGTGTCGTGCCCGGCGTCCACGGTCTGCCGGCCGAAGCGTACCAACGCCTCACCCTGCCTGCCAAACGCCGCCTGGCAGCCCGCCTGTGGGACATCGTCACGGGCGCCACGCCCATCCCCCCTGAGTGGGCCAACCTGGTCCACCCCCTCTACGAAAAGGGGGACTGGGCGCAGCCGGGGAACTGGCGGCCCATAGTCTGCGCCACCACCGAGGTCAAGCTGGTGTGGACGCTCATCTTAGGCCGCATCGCGCCGGCGGTCTTCGCCCACGTGCCCGCCAGCATGTGGGGAGCCATGGCCGGCAGGTCCCCCCACGAGGCCATCTTCCTCCAGGACACCGCGCTGGACATGAACCCCTACGAGATGATTATCGCCTCCCTCGATGTCCAAGGCGCGTTCCCCCACGCCCCACGCCGGCTCCTCACGGAGGTATGGGATGCCATGGGCCTCTCATTCCTATCCTTCATGACCGGGTACATCCAGACCCGACTCTACGCCGTCATCACAGCCGCAGGCCTCACCCCCTGGACCGGCACAGACAGCGGGGTCCCCCAGGGAGGCGCCGAAGGCCCCTTCCTCTACCTCCTCGTCACCCTGCCACTGGCATTCGAGCTAGCACTGGTATACCCGGGGTACGCCCCATACCCGCTACGGTCCCCCCTCATCAACTTCGCGGACGACAACCTCCTAACTACGGCCACCCGCCACCGCGACCCTGAGAACGCAGGGCTACCAACGACCACCGAGCAAGCGTCTGCCATTCTCCAACTCACCACAACCTACCTGGACGCCCACCAGCTCCTAGTGCACCCCCGCAAATCGGTTGGGCTGGCCGACGCCAGGACCCCCACCCCCCCACATCCGGAAAGGCGAACCCCTACACCTGGAAGACACCACAGTCCACCTGGGAGTCACACAGGCCACGCGGCACCACCACATCAAGTAGGAAAAAGTCACTGCCATGTTTTTCTTGGAGGACTTGATCCAGGCC
Source organism: Eutreptiella sp. 'Long Island Sound 2002' (assembly GCA_964036045.1). NCBI lineage: Eukaryota > Euglenozoa > Euglenophyceae > Eutreptiales > Eutreptiaceae > Eutreptiella > Eutreptiella sp. 'Long Island Sound 2002'. The sequence goes on along the minus strand of OZ038398.1, from coordinate 21,827,992 downwards.
AAGCCCCCCTTAAAACCCTTTTGTTGATGCTAAGACAAACTTAAGTGTTTTTATCTCTCTTTTGTAGCCTAAAGTACACTTTCACAAAGTAACTAGGGTTGTGACCCTAGCCCCCCATGAAGTTCACCCCTACCACTCAACTGAGCGGAGGTACCTTCCTTCATGGAGGATATACCGAAATAAAATAGGCATTACATGCTTTAGGCCTTGGAGGTTAAGCCTAGTGGTCTCCCACCCCAAGACCCCTATACTCAATTGTTTCTACCACTTATTGTGGTCCTACTTTGTAACTGTTTCTGAATTCAGTTGCTTGGCCAATTCATTTTCTGTGTGGTCCTGACATCTATGCCCCACATTCCTAACCAGCACCATTTCACCCTAAAGAGTGCACATGAAGTGCCTAATGCTATCTCTGAGGCAAGAGTCAGACCAATTTTCATATAAAATCTTTTGTATTATCCATTTGTGATTGAATCTTTGTGTATAAACCTGCTTTGTCTATCTGCAGCCCTTCTGTGTTACACTGGATTGCAAAACCAATCATTGATTCGATCCACATCGTGTTCTTGCTCTACTTGCTGCTTTGGTTTGGGTTTTCAACTACAAAACCTGCAGGATTTCATCAAAATATCTAGGGCATAAATCAAGGACATCTTTCCGGTAGCAGAGACAGTCCCTTGTGACCTTTTGAACCGACCCTGAGAAGGAGTGCAGCACAAAAAAAGCTCAACAACAAGTTCATCATGTCCACGCCAAGCGTCAGGACCTGGCCCATCAGAACTGTCCAAGTGCAAATGGGCAGCATGGTGCACCCCATGAGTGAACCATCTTACCGAGCACCACAACATCTCAGTGGCGCATCTGGGTCCCAAGGAGATCCAGAACACAGAAGGGCGGAAGAAAATAAAGGCCTTACCACCGAGGCCTTAGCAGCCCACGGTGGAGACAGCTTCAGTCATCTCCACAGACGTGTAGCTGCCTCAGTATCCAGATCCAACTGCCCGGCTTCATCCTCAACAGCGATTGAAGGCCCTGAGGAGTATGAGGAACTGAGAAAGAAAGTGGATGAATACATCCTCCATGAGGAGTACTACAAATCCATTCGTGGAGAAGATGGAGAGGAGCCATTGGCAGTACATGGATCCAGATGTGATGGCCCTATCGGAGGCCATTAAGGCTAAACTGGGTATTGCAGAACCCTTACCCAAGCCAGAGTTGCCCTCTCTCTCTCCAGGACTGAGTACCCTGGCCGAAGATCTTAAGAGATCAAGGGTCTCAAGGCTGTTGCCTAAGGTCACCTGCCCCAGCCCCTTTCACCCCCGTGCCAGGACAGTGCCTATGGCCGATCTACAGGACGTGCCTGTCACAGAGATTGAGAGAAGAGGGCTGTCAGCCCTGGCACCTCTTGAGGGCGTGTCGCCCTCAGGCCTAACTCCGGGGGATGGGAAGACGGGCAGACCTATTGCCCAGGCGAACATCCAGCTGGAACTGCCGGAGTTCGACCCCAAAAATCTGCCCGAATGGGCAGAAGAATTTGCAGAGTTCCTTTTGTTGACTGGCCAATCCCATGTGGATGTGGCCACCAAATGTTCACTGCTGAAACGCTCATGCAAAAAGAATTTTTTGCAAAAACAGGTGAAACAGATTGTGAAAACCTGTTCTACCTGGGCAGAGGTACTCCTGAGGTTGGAGAAAACATTCCCAGTCTATGAGACTGACCTCAGCGTGCGCACACAGATTGAGGAGCTACCTATGCTCCCTGAGTTTCCATCCGCTGCGCGAATTTCTGAATATGTGTGCGACTTGGAGTACTTGTTTTCGAGGATGAATGTGGGCTCCTACGGAGCCACTGAGCCCCACCTGTGGCTCATGAGTAAGATCCCCCAACGTACGTGGGATGATTGCCGCTCCACCTCTGAGAGGGAGAGCAGGACCCACTCGTACGATGAACTGGTGGATCTCTTGATTGAGCTAGCTCTTGAGAGAGAGAATGACTCCCACATGGAGAAATTCCTCAAGAAGCATTTGGGACGAGGTGGTACCCCTACCCCCGAACGTGGCGAAGGGAAAGGGCATAAAAATCCCACTAACACCAACCAGGGAGGTGGTAAAGGGAGGGGTAACCTACGTGCCATGAATGAGGTTAAACCTGATGCAGGTACACCCCCCCTGTTCTACTGCAGACCTGTCAATGACAAGTGGGGACCTTGTCATGCCTCTGACTGCGATCTCCGCAGTGGCTGTATGCTGCAGATGAAACGTCAGCAGCATACCAAAGATGGGAAAACTGTGACCCATCAGGACCATTTCAGGTGTACCATCACCTGTGGTTACTGTGGCAAACGTCGTCACTACGAGGACGAGTGCCACATCAAGAAACGCGAGAGTGACAAACTCAAGCGTCAAGAGGCGGAACGTCAGAAGACCCAAACGCCCGCCAGAAATCCCCCGAATGGGGATAAAGGTGGTAAAGGAGGTGGCAAGGGGGGTGGCAAAAATGGACCCCCTAACCCCCAGAGGCGCTCATCAGCGCCCGTTGCTACACCCAATCCTGCTCCTACACCCGCACCTGCCGCAGGTGACCCCAAGAAGCGCCCCCAAGGGGATAACGCTACCCCTGAGGGGAAGAATTCCAACAAGAGGCGCTTGGCCTGGATGGCCAAGTCCCTCATTGCTGCAGGGGTGGATGTGAAGTTCCCTGATGAGGAGTAGGGGGGCGGCTCTGAAGAGGAGGACTTGGTTTTCTGGATCCTCGTGAAAATCGGGGATCAGGTTTTTCGAGCGGTGCTTGATACCGGTGCAACACTTTCCATAGTGGCCCGGCGCCTGATAAAGACTTTCAAGAAAACTAAGATAGTGGCCATAAGAGTAGGGGATGGGCGTACCATCCATTCCTTGGGGGGGTTCGATGTGACTATATGTCTGGGCGACGAAAGCGTGACCCAACACTGCAGAGTGTTGGACACTGACGCCTTTGACATCGTCATTGGCACCGACTTCCTACGAAGAAACCCCCAGGTAAAAATGCTGTCCCTACAGCGCCCCTATTCTTTGCACTGCTGACGCGTTCCCGTGGGGGGCCGGCCACGGGACGCTGCGGGACACGCGCAAGTGAGCAGGCAGGCAAAGCACTACGCTCACAGGGGCATCAATGCGCTCATGTCATGTGACAAAGCGTTTCAGAATCCTTGCCACTCAGAAGTGAGGGAATGAAAGTATGTACAGCAACACATCAGGATATGTACACATGGGGTTAAGACTGGACTGGGGTGAGGGCATCACAGGACAATAGACACTCAGTTCCAACTCGTATCCCAATCCCAGGTCCGACCCTCTCAGTGGCTGGTGGGGGCGGGGGCTCAAACACAACCCATGCCCTGCTCAGTCCGGACCCTGAAACCCTGCCAATAGGGGAGGTGTCCCGCCCAGCCACAGGCGAGTTCCTGGAAACCAATGGGCTCCAAGGCCAACCGACAGTGGCTCCCTATGCTCCTTAAACAGCAGGTCCCAACTCCTCTCTGAGCCAGAGATATGGCCCCGCCATTATCACCCAGGAGTTGGTAGCTGAAAATGGGCTGTTTCAGCCCAAACTGATATTAGCTCCAAAATTCCCAAAATTGACCTCTCGTCCGGACCCGCCAGAGGTAGGGACGAGGCAAGTGACCCTATGCCCTTCGAGTACAAACTCCCATGGAGCCCTCACCCAACCTGGTTCCCTCTGAGGTCCCGGCATCAGGGGAACACGGATGAGTCAAGTGGGGTCATGATGCCAAAATCACCAAAATTGGCGTCATTCCCACGCGTGGCTCGCCCGGCCAAGGTAAGGCCAATGGCTCACAGGGTAGGAGGCAGGACCTAGGACTTATATCTGAGTGTACAACTTGGATTTAGGTCCGGGCTCCCTATGGGCTTAGAGAAATGGGGCCGCCAATTGACCACACGGAAGGGGGAAATTGGGGTCCCAAAATTGGGTCATTTTGGCTGCTTGAAATGAGCCAAAATTCGGTGTGCTCCCAATAGTATATCTCCACGCCGGCTTGGAGATCGGATCCGCCATTCCATACGCGATCCACCGGGAGTCCAACGGAGACTCCCATGCACTTGGCTCTCAAAGATCTCCATGCCACTTGGCGTGGTGACGATCCCAATTGGGTCCACAAATGCCAAAATTGCAAAATTGCCCACACTCACTTTGGGCTAGCGCCTTAACGAAGGTGGCTCCGCTTCGCCCACGTGGTGTGCGGACCATGGGGACCATTACCCATAACACCCATGTCATGTATGGTCCATTGGTCCATGCGTCCGGCGTGCACGAGGGTTAGAACATAGCGCACGGCGGGCAGCAAAAGTGGAAAATTGCTCAAAATGGCCAAAAATGCGCACACTCATGGTTGGGGCAAACGAGGCACATGCCCGACTTGGACCGGAGTGTGCCATAGGATTGGTATCAAGTCATATGTGTCCAACATATCTTTTGGGCGTCGCCCAACTCCTCCGGTTTTGGGAATGGCAGGGTCGCCAAGTGAGCCCATGATTTGGGATAGTCCCAAATCGCCAACATGGCGGCCACGGTGAGCCAAGCCCAAGAGGAGTTAATCGCCGGGTCCAAGATATGTTGGGCACCGAAGTATGTACCCTCATAACACACTTGGGTCATGATGTCAATTGAGCGCAACGTTGAGATACACGGTCGCCACTTGACATCATGACGGGCCAAAACGGCAAAATTGGCACAAAGACACACAAAAGTGCCTTGAAAGGCACACAATTATATTATAATATCTTCGGATTGGATCGTGCAATCAACTAATCCTTCTAAACACAATGACTTGACACCAATGACCTTCGATCCCACATATGTGCTCCACTTGGGGCGCCTTGAAAGGCTACGGGCGCTACTTCCCAAGTGGGCACATGAAAATATGGAAAATTGCAAAACACACACCTTGCTCCCAACGCATCGCTTCGGGATCACCACACAAGCTTCCCTTCACGAAGGTTAGGCTTGCAATTGATTGTGGGGAGTATGGAGAAGGGGCTTGCACAATATGAGGTCCATTGGCGGGTTTGGCTTGGAGCGATAGACCCGCCAAATGGGCACGCAACGAAACACAAGGCACATACTCAATATTGCCCAAAAAGGTAGCTCCCACCACGATATGTCATGCCCCTCCAAGGGCATAACTTTGTGTCAATCGCTCATAGGAACTCAAGGAGAGTTCCTATGCAACACCAACACTTGCGCGCTACACTCGAAAGTTATCTTAACGCACGCAATGTCATGGCCAAAGAGTTATAACGCAAACTCTACCCTCTTGACCATGATCCATTACACTAGCGCGCACGTGTGAAAACGCAAGGCATATAAAGCTTCCTAAATTACGTCGGGAGTATTGTGAATACATCCCACGTTTCCCTATTGTCATTCCTCGCAAGCGGCACGAGATATGACCCTTACAAGTGGCCTCACGAATCAACTTTGTTTTGCCCATATCTCTGAGTCAAATGGAGGGCAAGATAAAAGGAAAGTTGATTCGTGCATAGGGAAGCACGTAGGTCCACTCGAAAGAGGTCAAATCAAGTGCGGGGATGTCGAAGTCGAAAATCCGATTTCGACATCCTGAAAAATTCGGATTAAGGTTGCGAGTGTAAGATGTGAAAATTGCGGAAGCGTCCATGCAGTTCCTGAAGGCTTTGGAGCCTTCGTGACGGATTGCGTTAAAATTTCCATTATAAACAGTTAAACTGGCGGTTACGGTAAAGTCGCGATCCAACCGCCAGCAGTCAAAACAGTGAGTATCAGAACGGAAGCGTAAAAATTGACGGAAACAATATGAAAGTAAAACCCTGTTGATTCCTGATATTCTGATACACAAATCTCCGCTGGCGGTGCATCAGTTGCCGATGCGGGGCTTTACGGCACGGAATGGAGCGTCAACGGGCATCTTCCCTTCCGTACATGGGGTTAGTGGACCGGAGACCGGTTGTATGCCGTAACCTAGCCATGGGGTTCTGGGTACCGCTTCACCCCCCTCCTTAGAGCAAACCCTGGGGGGGCTCGATAACACCCAAGCATGGCAGCGGGTACCCAGGACCATCCCCTGAAGGGGGGGGTGTCACATCCTCACTTCAGGCTGATTCTGGGTTAGGCTGCCCATTCCAACGCATAGTAAAACAGGTATGATGCTGTAGAAGTTAGTAATATGAGGTACAGTATCAAGTATCAAGTCCCGGGTCCTGGCGGCGATTGTTCGGCATCCAAAGGACCCGTTAACCCATACCAGGCGCACCGGGTGCCGGCTGCTACGGTCACCACCACAGTGGTAGTGGCATACACGGCCAACATAGGCGACACACGACGACCGAGGTGGTCCCACAGGTCGAGAGCGACCACAAAGATCCATCAGGCTACCCCAAGCTTCCCAAGGCCCGCCGACTGGGGAGAGTCCCCACGGGTCCTTCCTCGGGCGCACCATGTCCATATCCATACGACGCGAGTCCAGAGTGCCATAGTCGAACTCTTTAAGAACCCCAGATCTTAAGGGAGCTCCTCCTGAAGGGATCGGGCATCAAGGCCGTCTTTTCCCTCGCCCTATTACCACGAAGGCCATACATGAGGGAGTCCTCATGCAGTGTGGGCGGAGGCGTCGACTCCTCAAACCACCAGTTTCCCAGGCAGACTGACCGAGGTCAGGAGCACCGGAGGCCGCCATCCGAATGCAAGTGCGTCTGCGAATCGGTAGGCTCACACTGGGACTGACAGTGGCGGACCGCTGGGAGTGTAGTCAGGCAACTGGGCTTCCCGCCTGGCGCCATCAGGATCTCCACATCACAGCGAATAGGGCAACACGGTATCACGGGCACTCAAACAGTAGAATATGTATTTGGGTACTGGTCCAGGCTGGACCAGGCTGTATGAACATGTACACGGCGACTCAAGCGCCTTTGTATCCCGATTCGTGGTGAAAAACAGTCCATCCCTCAGCGATGGGCTGATGACACTTAACATACAGATGCACATATCCTGGAGGGCAGAAAAACAAGCAATAATCTGGGTAAATAGGCGTGTAAACACGCTCTGGACAGAGCGCCAAACCACGCCACGTTCAGGATAAGGCAAATGCAGGAGGGTAGGCAAGAAAACGCCTGAGTTCAGGCCATATATAGTCTGCAGACACACGTCGACTGGTCTGGATCCCGCAAATGCCATGGGACCAGACCACACACCAAAAATTGCAATGCCGATGACAGCGGCATCCGTTGCGCAACGTCGTATGGGCTTCAAGGCCCCAAGAGCTCAGAAAATATGAAGGTCAGTCGCCCTACCTGGTTTCCCAAGGATTCAGCAGGTGGGGAGTGACGAATAGAATTGAAAGAGAGGGGCCATCCTCCTCTGGATTCAGCAGGGGGGGGTATATGGCCACTCTGATGGCAGGTCACCGGAAGATGAGAGAGAGAGCAAGCAAGTGGGGGACGATCCCTCGGCCTCACAAGCGCCTCAAAGCACATCAGGGGAGAGCTCAGGGCGCTGATCAGGCACCCCTGGCTGCAATCGCCCGGGTGAGTGCTGCCAAGTCCGAGACGTGGATCTTGGTCTTGTGCTTGCGGATGTACTCCATGAAGGGAGTATTGACCCGCGGCACGAATGAGGAGACGGGTTCCCAGGTGTCGTGGGACGGCCCATAGCCCCGCCAACGAACCTTGAACTCCAGATCTCCGGGTGCCGAGGCTTTTGGACGCTGAGCCAGGATCTTCTCAACGGTATAGTCGTCCTGCTCAGCATAGTCATCGTCCGAGTCAGCCTCATGTGCGGTGTAGCTCAGGGACACATGTTGGCCACGGAGGTCGGGTTCCCGCACCCGGAGTTGACTCTCGTGGCGCTCCCGGAACTGTCCGTGACCCACCTTGATGCGGTAGGTGTCCTCACCAATCCTGCGCACCACCTCGCCGGGTGTGAACCAGGTCTTGGTGCGGTGGGTGCCCATAGGGCGGGGTCTGATCACCCACACCGGGTCTCCCACCCTGAACTTCTGCGCTGTCGAGCTCGGGGCGGACTTCTGACGCTCAGCATGCTCCTTCTCGAGCTGCTGGCGGATGTCCCGCGCCGTTTGCTCTTGCCGCGCGAAGAATTCCTTGGCATCCATGGCCATGCCATCACCAGACAAGGGAAGTCCCCTACCCAGGGGGTCCCTGCCGAACAGAATCTGGTGAGGGGACAAACCGCCCGGAGTGGGGGTGTCATGATGGGCCTTCAGAGCAGGCCACATCTCCTCAAACCAGTTCCGACGTGGATTGGTGATGTGGATCTTCCGCAGCTTCTCGAACAGCTGCCGTCCAGCCACTTCAGCTCGGCCGTTAGACCGGCTGAGATAGGCGACGCTCTTGGCATGACGTATCCCCATCAGGGAACACATAGCCTTGAACCAGCCACCAGTAGGCTGGGGCCCTCGGTCACTGCAAATGGTGCGGGGGATGTCAAAGACGGTCAGCCAATGACGAATCATCATGACTGCCACTTCCTTGGCAAGCAACCCCTTTTTGCGTGCCGGAACGGCTACAACGTAGCCGCTGTGGCGGTCCACAAAGAGAACCACACAGTCAAAGGTCTCCTTGCCAATGTGCACTTCAGGCATGGAGAAGACGTCCATGGCCACGCTCTCCATGGGCTGGTCAGGAACCGGGGTCCATTGGGGTTCCCCCTTGACGTTCCGGTTATCGGGATTGCAGGCCTGACAGACCGAACAACCCTTCCTGACCTTCTTGATGGCGGTGTAGAGAACGATGTGGTCGATCTCGAACCGGCGCTGCATGTCAAGGGCTTGCTTCTTGACCCCTGGGTGCAGCATGTGGTGGTGCCAAGCTTCACAAAGCTCGAGCACCCGGGACTCCGGTACTAGCAGCTTACCATTCCGGTAGAGCTTGCCATCTTCCTCAGTCAGCCCCTTTGGCCACTTCTGCCCGTCGTCAGGGTCGGTCACAGCCCTATACTCGGCCGCAAAGGCCTCAGACTTGGCGTAATCGTCGGTCCAGTCGTCCTGGAGGCAAGACTCCGGGAAGAGGTGCTTGTCGGACTCAGCTCCCTCAGGGGCGAGTACTCTGACCGCTCTGCTCACCCTTGTTGCGAGAGGGGGCATCCGCGGCCATGACGACGAAGCATTTTGCACGCTCCTCCTCCATCAGGCGCTCAATCTCAATGATCCTCTTGGCTTCAGCGGTCTCAGCCTCATCGCCATGGGCAGAGATATCCTGCATGCCCTTGCTGGCGGGATAGGCCCACCTACTGAGACAGTCCGCCACGGTGTTATCCTTTCCAGGAATATAAACAACCGTAAGGTCGAACTTGGCCAAGGTCTCATGCCATCTTGCCCGTCGGGAGGCGGGACCTGAGGGGGTATCCACGTGCTCCTTGTGCCACGACTGCAGACTCTGATGGTCGGTGCAGACGGTGACGGGATGGAGGGCTATGTAGCCAGCCCATTTCCTGAGAGCCATGACGATGGCATACGCCTCCTTTTCACGGGGCGTCCACGTCCGTCTCTGGCCTTCCGCCAGGACTCGGCTCCAGAAGGCCACGGGCACGTGCCTCCCGTCGTCAAGCACTTGTTCCAACACAGCGCCAATGGCGTAGTCGGAAGCGTCGGTGCGCAGGACGAACCCTCGGTCGGGATCCACGAGGTGCAGACCCACTGCGGATAGCAGCGCCTGCTTCATCCCCTCAAAGGCACGGTCGGACTCAGCTGTGCAGACCAGAGCCTTCTTGGACCCCTTCTTGGTCTCCTCTCGGTTGCCCTTGAGCATGGTCGTCATGGGGGCTGCATACTCGGCATACATTTTGATATACCCCGAGTAGTAATTGCAGAACCCCAGATACGCCCGTAGCTCAGAGACCGTCTTGGGCTTTTCCCAGTGCTCGATCGCGGCCACCTTGCCAGGTATGGGCCTTCGCTGCCCGTTCCCGACTACATGGCCAGCGAAGACCACCTCGCTTACCGCAATGGTGGCCTTGTCACTGCTGCCCGTGAGTTTGTGCCGAACCAGGAGGTCCAGCACTCGAGTGACGTCCCTCTCGTGTGCCTCCAGGAGCTCCTCGTAGCTCATACTGGGGTCCCCGGACGCGATGATCACGTCATCCACGAAGGGGTCCGCACAGTCGCGCACCGGCTCAAGCAGGTTCTCCAGCATCCGCTGAAAAGCCGCATTGCCGTTGGTAACGCCCATAGGCATCACCTTCCACTGGAGAGGTCCAAGTGGAGTGCTCATGGCTGTGCAGGCACGGGACTCTTCGGCGAGAGGCATCTGATGATAACCATGTTTCAGGTCAATCACCGTGAAGATCCTCCGCCGGTGTTGCTTTTGCAGCATATCCTCAATGAGGGGCAGCGTATAGCTGTCGTGCTGCGTTTGGGCGTTCAGGCCGCGGTAGTCGACCACGAGCCGCCACTCACCGGCAACCTTCTTGGGGACGACGAAGCAGGGAGAGGCCCGCTCGGAGTGGCACGGCTCAAGCCAGCCTCTCTGGATGAAGTCACGGAGGATCTTCTCCATGGCCTCTTTCCTCTCGCCCCTCAGGGCAAACTCCCGGTGCCGATACACACGGGGGTCCTGCTTCAGTCGTATCTTGGCCTCGCCATACGGTCCACGCACCGGTGGGGGAAACACAGGCTTGCCGCTGAAGAAGGTATCACCATACTTCTGCTTCAGCCTGGCCCTCAATGCCTGGATCTTGGGGCAGTCATCGGACTCCGCCTTGGCTTTTCCGGGCACTTGAACCACGGAGCTTACTTGAGGGGTAGCTACTCCCCTCGCTTTCGGCTCAGGTGGTCTTCCCAGGTGGCCCAAAGGGCCATCTCTGGTCTTGCCTCGGAATAGATCGCCGTAGGTGGGTGGGTTACCCCCGATTGGCTCGTCCTGGCTGGACAGGTGGTCCAGTACCCTCCTTACGAAGGTATCTCCATCATAGGAACCAGAGACGATCGAGTCCACTTCCCACCAGGCTCTGTCCTGGCCCTTGCCCTCACGCTGGTTTCCCCAGTCGTGAAAGGGCTGATCCATATACCCCTGAACCAGATCCCACTCCTCTTCAGTGAGGGGCTCTTCCGATTCCGATTCTTCGATGTCAACAGGGGGAACCGCAAAGCATTGCCTCCAAGGCTCCGCCATGATGCGGTTGACACACACGAAGTCCGTGGTGTCGGCCTGATCAAAGCCCCCATCCACATAGTGGAATTCCGTTGGCCATCTCTGGGGTGGCATGGGCTGTCCCTTAGCGTCCTGATAGACACTCTCTCCAGCCGGTAGGACGACCTTGTTCAAGGTCATGTTGGTCAATGAGGCTATCCAATGTCGGGTACTCTCCTCCTCGGTGCATCCCATAGGAACAACCAGCACTGCCTTGGAGCGGTCCTTGCGAATCTTCGCTATCGCTCTTGGAATGTCCCATCGAGGGCAATGGATCCACATCAATCCCTGATGCGGACCCCAGTGCTTCTTCCACGCGCAGTCCTGTGCGCTCCAGTACTTCTCACACACCCGAAGATGGGCTGAGGTTCCTGAAGAGAACGCATCCAGGGCCAGATCCGACGCTCCCAGGTCCGCGACCACTCGGTTCGCCACTTCCGGCCTTACGCCGTACTCCTGGTTTGCCGGCCCAGTGGGCTCAGTGTCCAGCGCGGCCACTTCGAGCTGATTGCGTTCGGGGTGGATCTATTGGCATTCCACATGGTGCTCAGGTAACGAAAGCCACGAGAGCTGGTCGTCCTGGTACAGGGTCATGGAGGCCTGGGCCGGGAGGACGCCGGAGTCCGTCTCCATCATGAAGTCGTACCCGACGATCATGTCCCAGTCCATCTCGGCCTCGTAGAAGCGACCGTGCAGGAGGATTTCCTTGCCGAGGTCTGGGCGGCTCAGCTCACGATGGTTCACGAACTGCAGCCCAATGGCCGCTTCCTTCGTGCCTCCCACCATGTACTGGCCGTTCGCCACCTTCAGCCTGACAGGTTTCCGACTGTCGGTCAGACACTCTGGTGGAAGTAGGCCAGCCTTGACCAAGCTGACCTGAGCTCCCGTGTCGACCAACACGTCGAAAACCTTTTCCACTTCCCCGCATAAGGCACGGACCTTAAGATGCAACTGCCGCTCGCGACCGACACGGCGCACGGCGTGCAAACTCAGGATCTCCGGCCGTTCCAGAAGCTCAGCAAGCGACTGGTGCAGGTCGTGGACAATGGGCTCAGGCTGCCCATCTGCAGCATCCAGCTGCGGTCCGGGTGATCCTCCGATAATCTCGGAAAGATCCTGTAGTACATCAAACACATTCTTGGTCGCGAAGGACGGACGGGTGCAAGGGTTCGTGCCTTCACTTGCCCTCACCCCGCCTCCGCGACTGGGCGCCAGACCGGGCCTTCCGCCCGCGGCAGTCCCCTTGTGCTTATCGACTCCCAACTGGGATGGTTCGGCGCTTCCCACGTCACCATCCTGCGACCGCCCTAGCTGGGGCCCTTGGCTGCAGGGGCTCCGCTAGGGGGCGTCGGTTGTGGAAGAGGGGGTGTTCTCCTCGGCCTCAACGTCGTTGACGCCCTTCTTCCTCCTCTCACTACGAGTAGGCTTCTTGTCCTTGTCCTTGTTCTGGTTGTTCTGGTTGTTCTCCTTGTTCTTGTTGTCCGACCTGGGGACCCAGTTCCTCTTGATCTCCTGGATCTCCTTGGCCAACTCGGTCCCCTGCGACACCAGCTTGGAGAGCTCATCCCTGTCCACCTCCACCTTGGCTTCCCGGATACCCGCGGGCGCACGCTTCTTCGACCCGTGCGCCTTCTTGTAAGCCTCCGTGTCGGCCTTGTGGATGGGGCATGTTCGGTGGTCATGGTTGAAGCCTCGCTTCCTCCCATAACACACGAAACAGCCCTGAGGGTGAGCTCGTATGAACTCCCCAAAGGACAGCGGAGGGTCGCCAATACGGCGAGGGTCCCTCTTCTCCTGCTTCCTCCAACCCTGCTGCAGGGGCTTCCAGTTTCCCGGCTTGCTCCCCGTGCTCAGGTTCTTGGCCACGAAGGCACACACGGCCACTTCGGCGGGCTCATCGTCGTCGTCATCGTCGACGAGAGTCTCTTCGCCGCCGGCTCCCGCTGGGTCCATGGCAGCTTCCCCGCCAGGTCCCTCGCCAACGTAGTTGACGTCGCGGTCGCCGGGCCTCAACCCGCGGGTGTGGTGGAGGTTTCGGTACTCCTTGAGTACTTCCTCGCCAACCCACTCCAGGATCTCGTCGCAGCTTATCCGCGCCGGGATGGGCTGCAGACGGATGGTCTGGCCGCTCAACTCACACTCGTCAAGGCGCCACATCGCGGTCTTCTCGCGATCGCCTGAGACGGTGATGAGGAGTGCGTTCCGCAGGGAGTGCCGTTTGACATCCCGGGCCACGTGCTTCTTCGCCCAAGCCACCACGTTCGTATGATACTCTTTGGGGAGCATCATCTTGACCGTGTGGTTGGACTTGGCCCGCTTGGATTCCTCCTTGGTGACCCTCTTGATCCATGCTTCCGGCAGCATGGAGAGCAGGCGAGCCTGCTCGTCACCCTCGTTCCAATCCTCCACATTGCGGCGGAAGAGGGTGTATTTCCCTCGGAAGTCTCGCCAATCTCGTAGGCGGATCTCCCGTCCATCATGCTCAAGCTTGATGGACTTCCAGCGCTTGGCAGCCACCTGCGGAGCGTCCACCCGCTCCTGCTCGTTGAGCCACTTCTTGGCTTCCTTGAGGGTCTTGATTCCCCCCTCCTTGGTCGCCACGAAGTATAGCTCGCCGAGCACTTCCGGCAGGCGGTACCTGAACCGTTTGAAGACATATCTCTCCGCATCCGCGGGAGGCAGGTCTTCAGTGACGGTCAGCCCCCAATCGTCCAGCTTCTCCAAGAAGCGGTCGAGGTTGAGGGGGTTGCCATCGTACATGGGGGGCTTGATGTCCTTCAAGTCTTCCTACACGGCGGCATCCGCGGCCTTAGAGACCATGAACGCCGGTCGCAAGGTCGACCGAGGTTCCCATCGGCCTCGCCCACGGACTCCCACGGCCGCCACGTCCATCTCCTCCATGGAATCCCTGTGGCTACGCCGTGGTTCCTCCACGTACGCTGAACCAAAATGTTCACGCCGTACTCTTTCCATGTACGCATCCTCATCACGGCGCCGGCGGCTGAGTTCAGCGGCCTCCCGTCGTACACCACGCGGCAGGCTGATGTCAAACTCCTCCAGGTCCAGATCCAGGTCCTCACCTTCACCGACATCCCATTCCACGTCTCCTCTGGGGACCTCATCCCTGAGTCCACCATAACGTCCACCAGCGATGGGGATTGGCTCCGGGGCTGGTGCGGGGCGTCGGGGGCGTACCGGTGTCCGCGGTGGAGCAGGGCGGTTGCGGTACTCCGCGCTGAGCCACTCATCACGCCATTCCTCACTGCCACTGCCGGGCGGCACGCGCTCGTTGCGGCGGCCCGCACTGTGGTGAGAGGGGGCGGTGAGAGAGGGGGCACTGGCGCTGGGGCGACTCCTGGGGGACCCGCCGGGGGCGTGGGGTCTGCCTGGACCTGGTCCGGGTCCCCAGCCGTCGTCCGACGAGCCAGACTCCAGGGGTGGGTGGTCGCTGCCGACGCTCCCACGGGCTTCCAGCGCGTCCAGCCTCTCCTGCAGGCCGCTGACGACGTTGGTCAGCGACTTGGTCTCGGCCCTGGCGATGTCCAGCTCCTTCTACGCGCGCGCGGCGACCCTGGAGATGCGAGCCATCTCGCCCATGCCCGTGTCTACCTCCAGCTCGAGCAACTGGACTCTCCTGCGGAGGTAGACAATCCACCGCCAGGTGGTATCCGGGTCGCCGTTCCCTGGTGGGTCGTCGGGGTCCCCAGGGGGTCCTCCAGGAGGGCCTCCGCCGGGTCCGCCCGGTCCAGGGGGTCCTCCCCCGCCCGGTGGTCCGCCTCCAGGGGGTCCACTTGGTGGGCGTCCTCCAGGGGGTCCTGATGGTCCTCCGCCAGGGGGTCCCGGTGGGTCTCCGCCGGGTCGCCTCGGTGGGTCCGAGGATGGGCGTCTCTTCGTGATGCCGAAGTCCATGTCGTCATCCTCGCCCATGTCGCCCCACCTGGGCGTCTCGGTCTCGGAAGGCTCCGAGCCCCGGTAGGGAGGAGGGAGATCCTCATCCTCACCTTCCGGTTCCATGGGGACGTCTCCGCCTCCTCCGCCCGTCCAAGCCACCACTTGGCGATGTCGGCGGCCTCGTTCATCCCCGTCACTGGCGGTGAAGAAGGGGTCACTGTCGTGGGGGTGTCCACCCGCTGGCCTCCGCGGCCTCTCGGGGGTCTTCCCTTTGCCCTTCCTCCGTCGACGGGCGTTGGGGCCACTGCTCCCACTGCTGCCCGTGTCGGCCTCGTCCAGCGCCATCCTGGAGGAGGCGTCCCCTTCGATAAGTTTTCGAAGGGTCTCCACCCGTGATCCTCCCGGGGGAGTCTCGCGGCGGAGTTTGGCCTCTGCCTCCTCCATTGCGGCGGCGGTGGTTGCGGCAGCTCGCGCTTCGGCTTCCTCCCGAGCACGATCCGCCTCGGCTTCCCGGGCCTGCTGCAGCCGCGCCTTCTGCGCTTCCAACGCTGCCAGCTCCGCCTCCGTCTTGGCCTTCTCCTCAGCGACCTTCCGTCGCGCGGCCTCGATGGCTTCCTTCTTGGCGGCGTCCTCCTGGGCCTTAGCCGTTGCTTCGGCGTGGGCCCTTTCCTCCGCCTCCTTCTTTGCCCTCTCTTGGGCAAGCGCCTCTTCCAGCGCCTTCACCTCGGCCTCCTTGCAGGCAATGGCCTCCTGCGTCAGGCGGGCTTCCTCGTCGGTTGCCCTGATCCGGGCAGCCACTGCCTCATGGGCGGCCGCAGCCGTGAGACCGGCCGCGATGGCTGCCACTTTCGAGGCGTGGTAGTCCATGCCTCTGCCCCACTCGGTGGCCTCCTCATGGGCGATGCCGACGGCGCCCTCCACGGCAGCGTTCTGCTGCGTGGCCCGTTGCCGGGCAACCCGAAGGTTGCAGGGCGCCCCACAGACGCGCTCACAGGCGCGCGCCACGTCCCTTTGGGCGGGAGCGGCGCTGCTGCTGGAGCTGGCCTGGTCGGCGGGCATCCTCCCGCGGTGGGCCGACTCCACGTCGCTGCTGGGGCCTGCTGGGGCCTGCTGGGGCCTCAGGAGCAGCGGACGGGGCTTGGCCCTGGTCTGCGTGGCGACTGCCATGAAGTCACCAAGGGTGGCGTGGCCGGGGTGGTGACCACCATTGGCCCGTTGGGGACTGGGGGCTGGGGTTCCGCCCTTGGCGCCTTGGGCGGCTTCGGCGACCAGGGACTCCTGGTACTCCCGCCACTTCCGGTCCCGCTTCTTGTCCCCGGCGGACCGCTTCTCCTTCGCCGGAGACGCGCTGCTGCTGCCCTGCAGCCTGCGCTCGCTCCCCGGCTCCGGGAACTTCTTCTCGATCACGTCCCATATGGAGACGTTGATCGAGGCGCCCGACGGGTAGGCGTTGGGGTCCTCGTCCTCCTCAATCCCGTCGGGGCGCAGCCCTTCGCCGGGCCTGTCCGGCCGGGTCCAGGTCCTCCAGCGCCTCTGCTGGTGGCGGTACTCGTACCCTTCCGCCCGCAGCCAGTCCTCCACGGCCTGCAGGCGGTCGGGGGCGATGTCCGTGCGGAGCTCGAAGCTCCTGGGCATGCCGCCTTCGCACTGGGGGTGGCTGTGGCGGTAGTGCTGGTCCCAAACCAACCCACGCAGTAGTTGCGCTGCATGGGGGTGGGGCCGCGGCCACGTCCTACCCGCTTGTTGCCAATTCACCATGGCAGCGGGGGCGTAGTTCGTCTTGAGGTCCTTGGTATGCACTCGTTCAACTCAACGAACTGGTGGTGGTTGTTGAGGCGGGTGCTGCAGCACTGGGCTGGGTGTGCGGCTGGTGCTGGTCAGCCGGTGGTTGTGGAGGTGGTTGACGCGGCCTTGCTGGTCGGCCGATGGGACTCCGGGTCGGCCAATGGGGCTGATGCAGGAGTCCTGGTCTGTGCACCTCTTTCACGGTCGCTGCGCGGTCAGGGCGATGCTCTGGTCGGCGCTGCGGGCTCCGTGACGAACTCGGCGCTGTCGCTGGGCGGCGCTGCGAGCCGCTGCGCTGCGCTGCGAGCTGCTGCGCTGCGCTGCGAGCTGCGAGCTGCGAGCTGCTGCGACGCGCTGCTCGGGGCTGGTGGCCCCGAGTGGCACGCGAGGGTTGGGTAACCCCGCGGCGGTGAAACGCTTTTGACGCGTTCCCGTGGGGGGCCGGCCACGGGACGCTGCGGGACACGCGCAAGTGAGCAGGCAGGCAAAGCACTACGCTCACAGGGGCATCAATGCGCTCATGTCATGTGACAAAGTGTTTCAGAATCCTTGCCACTCTGAAGTGAGGGAACGAAAGTATGTACAGCAACACATCAGGATATGTACACCTGGGGTTAAGACTGGACTGGGGTGAGGGCATCACAGGACAATAGACACTCAGTCCCAACTCGTATCCCAATCCCAGGTCCGACCCTCTCAGTGGCTGGTGGGGGCGGGGGCTCAAACACAACCCATGCCCTGCTCAGTCCGGACCCTGAAACCCTGCCAATAGGGGAGGTGTCCCGCCCAGCCACAGGCGAGTTCGTGGGAACCAAGGAGCTCCAAGGCCAACCGATGGTGGCCCTCTATGCTCCCTCAACGGCAGGTCCCAACTCCTCTCTGAGCCAGAGATATGGCCCCGCCATTATCACCCAGGAGTTGGTAGCTGAAAATGGGCTGTTTCAGCCCAAACTGATATTAGCTCCAAAATTCCCAAAATTGACCTCTCGTCCGGACCCGCCAGAGGTAGGGACGAGGCAAGTGACCCTATGCCCTTTGAGTACGAACTCCCTGGAGCCCTCACCCAACCTGGTTCCCTCTGAGGTCCCGGCATCAGGGCAACACGGATGAGTCAAGTGGGGTCATGATGCCAAAATCACCAAAATTGGCGTCATTCCCACGCGTGGCTCGCCCGGCCAAGGTAAGGCCAATGGCTCACAGGGTAGGAGGCAGGACCTAGGACTTATATCTGAGTGTACAACTTGGATTTAGGTCCGGGCTCCCTATGGGCTTAGAGAAATGGGGCCGCCAATTGACCACACGGAAGGGGGAAATTGGGGTCCCAAAATTGGGTCATTTTGGCTGCTTGAAATGAGCCAAAATTCGGTGTGCTCCCAATAGTATATCTCCACGCCGGCTTGGAGATCAGATCCGCCATTCCATACGCGATCCACCGGGAGTCCAACGGAGACTCCCATGCACTTGGCTCTCAAAGATCTCCATGCCACTTGGCGTGGTGACGATCCCAATTGGGTCCACAAATGCCAAAATTGCAAAATTGCCCACACTCACTTTGGGCTAGCGCCTTAACGAAGGTGGCTCCGCTTCGCCCACGTGGTGTGCGGACCATGGGGACCATTACCCATAACACCCATGTCATGTATGGTCCATTGGTCCATGCGTCCGGCGTGCACGAGGGTTAGAACATAGCGCACGGCTGGCAGCAAAAGTGGAAAATTGCTCAAAATGGCCAAAAATGCGCACACTCATGGTTGGGGCAAATGAGGCACATGCCCGACTTGGACCGGAGTGTGCCATAGGATTGGTATCAAGTCATATGTGTCCAACATATCTTTTGGGCGTCGCCCAACTCCTCCGGTTTTGGGAATGGCAGGGTCGCCAAGTGAGCCCATGATTTGGGATAGTCCCAAATCGCCAACATGGCGGCCACGGTGAGCCAAGCCCAAGAGGAGTTAATCGCCGGGTCCAAGATATGTTGGGCACCGAAGTATGTACCCTCATAACACACTTGGGTCATGATGTCAATTGAGCGCAACGTTGAGATACACGGTCGCCACTTGACATCATGACGGGCCAAAAATGGCAAAATTGGCACAAAGACACACAAAAGTGCCTTGAAAGGTGCACAATTATATTATAATATCTTCGGATTGGATCGTGCAATCACTTAATCCTTCTAAACACAATGACTTGACACCAATGACCTTCGATCCCACATATGTGCTCCACTTGGGGCGCGTTGAAAGGCTACGAGCGCTACTTCCCAAGTGGGCACATGAAAATATGGAAAATTGCAAAACACACACCTTGCTCCCAACGCATCGCTTCGGGATCACCACACAAGCTTCCCTTCACGAAGGTTAGGCTTGCAATTGATCGTGGGGAGTATGGAGAAGGGGCTTGCACAATATGAGGTCCATTGGCGGGTTTGGCTTGGAGCGATAGACCCGCCAAATGGGCACGCAACACAACACAAGGCACATACTCCATATTGCCCAAAAAGGTAGCTCCCACCAGGATATGTCATGCCCCTCCAAGGGCATAACTTTGTGTCAATCGCTCATAGGAACTCAAGGAGAGTTCCTATGCAACACCAACACTTGCGCGCTACACTCGAAAGTTATCTTAACGCACGCAATGTCATGGCCAAAGAGTTATAACGCAAACTCTACCCTCTTGACCATGATCCATTACACTAGCGCGCACGTGTGGAAACGCAAGGCATATAAAGCTTCCTAAATTACGTCGGGAGTATTGTGAATACATCCCACGTTTCCCTATTGTCATTCCTCGCAAGCGGCACGAGATATGACCCTTACAAGTGGCCTCACGAATCAACTTTGTTTTGCCCATATCTCTGAGTCAAATGGAGGGCAAGATAAAAGGAAAGTTGATTCGTGCATAGGGAAGCACGTAGGTCCACTTGAAAGAGGTCAAATCAAGTGCGGGGATGTCGAAGTCGAAAATCCGATTTCGACATCCTGAAAAATTCGGATTAAGGTTGCGAGTGTAAGATGTGAAAATTGCGGAAGCGTCCATGCAGTTCCTGAAGGCTTTGGAGCCTTCGTGACGGATTGCGTTAAAATTTCCATTATAAACAGTTAAACTGGCGGTTACGGTAAAGTCGCGATCCAACCGCCAGCAGTCAAAACAGTGAGTATCAGAACGGAAGCGTAAAAATTGACGGAAACAATATGAAAGTAAAACCCTGTTGATTCCTGATATTCTGATACACAAATCTCCGCTGGCGGTGCATCGGTTGCCGATGCGGGGCTTTACGGCACGGAATGGAGCGTCAACGGGCGTCTTCCCTTCCGTACATGGGGTTAGTGGACCGGAGACCGGTTGTATGCCGTAACCTAGCCATGGGGTTCTGGGTACCGCTTCACTGCGACTTTGGCAGTGGGCTATTCTCCGTACCTTTGGAGCTGTCAGGACGAAAAGAGTCTGGGCTGTGCTACGCATCCAAGACGAACTATCGTACTGAAAATTACCAATTGGCCCGTCACGTTCTTGAAAATGGACTGGCGGCCCTTCAGGTAAACCTGGATGAGATCCAGGTGGAATTGTTTGCGAGCCAACAACAGCACATCATGCAGTTGTACTGCTCGAAACAACTGAACAATGCTTTCCGTTTCTTTTGGAAAGCAATGGGCCTAGCGTATGCTAACCCTCCCTTCTCCCTGCTCGCGAAGGTTCTAACCAAAATCGCTTATGAGGGAGGAAGGGTTGTTATGTGCACCCCTGACTGGGGTTGCTCTGGTGAACATCCTTACTGGCGCCGTATGCTAGATCAAATGACCGTGGGAAGAGTGCAACTCCCCGACGGCCCCATCTATGTGCCTGAGGACTCAGACACAGCTATGCAGGCCCCTGAGTGGGCCAGTTTCCTGTCCATCGTTGATGGATCTCTCAATCCTGTACCCCTGCGTGACCTAGACCAGGTGCTACTGAAAGAGGTCATGGCCGAAAATCGTGGCCTGACCCTTTATGATCTCAAAATTCGATCTCCTGAGCACCTATCTGCCACACTTACAGGGTGTGAGTCTCCCGATGACTATCTGGAACCTGCAGCTGTAAAAGAGGATGCTGACGACCAACTGTCTGGGATCGCCAGCACTATTCCCTCTGTTGATCCCAGCTGTGCTGACCTAAAACATAGTGCTTTCCTAGCCCAGCTGTTGCTAGAAGAAGTAGATCTAGAGTCAACCTCTGAACCCGCTTCCCCTGTTGGGAAGCCAGTGCTACACATGCAGCCTATGCACACAGGTGAACCCGTGGCCCGGAGTGCTGATGCTCTGGCGCGGCCTGCTGCTAATAACATGCCATTGTCTGAGCATGACACTCAGGAACTCCGGCGGCTGTTGTACCTGAAGGCCGAAGGTATTGAGCGCCAAGAGCGGCTGCAATACCTCAGACAGACCTGGAAATCCTCCATCTGGTCTGAGGAGGACGATGAGTCCTATACGCTGCCTGATCCTGAGATACCTCTAGTGTATTCTCTGCAATATGGGCAGCAATGTCCCCCTGAGTGGGACGATGGTTCAGTGCCTGCCGAAACTGCTGATCGGCAGAAAAAGAAAGAACATGGAAAAAGCAACCTCCATGCTGAGGAGGATTTCCTTCAGAAACTCGAGAGTCTTAACCTTGACCCCCGCCTGAAGAAACTGCTCATAACCTATGAGGAGGTGTTCGGCGCCTTGCCGCCTCCCCTTTCTTGTAAAAAACTGGTCCAGATGGACCTGAAATTGAAACCCGAATTCGAAAAGACGCGAGTGAGGCGTCGTCCCTATCCCGCTCCACAGGAACTGGTTGAAGAAATCGAGCGCCAGATCCAGGGATGCATTGATGCTGGCCTCGTTGAAGAGTATAAGGACGGGGACTATCCCCATCACTGCAGTCCCTGTTTCCTTGTTGCCAAACCAGGGTCGACTGCCCCACGTCTGGTTGTAGACTTTGGTGAGGTCAACAGGAAAACCCAGAACCACTCAGGGAGTATTCCTAACATGGAAAACACCCTGGAGCGTATTGCCAAATGCAGGTACAAGACCAAAATGGACAAACGCTCTGGTTTCTGGCAGGTGGACCTAACCGCCGCAGCTCAGGAGCTGCTGGCCTTTATAACCCCTAAGGGTCGTGTCTTCAAGTGGAAGGTTATGCCTTTCGGGGTGGCTAATGCCCCAGCGCTCTTCAAGGAGCTTATGAACAAAATTTTGTACATACTGAGGCGCAGGCCTCTAGTACAAGAGTTGATTTCTCGGGGTGCAGAAATGGAGGCTCACATCGACGACGTGAGTTTGGGTACTAATACCAAAGAGGACCATGTCCTTCTCCTCCGTGAATTTTTCATTGTCTGTCAAAAAAACCGTCTCCGAATCAAACTCGAAAAATGTGAGTTTATGAAAGAGGAGATGGAGTATTTGGGTTTCGACGTGGGGTATGGCTGGTGGAAACCAGCCGCGTCTAAGATGCAGCCCCTACAGGACATGCAGATTCGCGATGACCCTAAGAAGGGTCTACACGATGTGAGGAGTTTTGTGGGCGCCTGTAATATCTATCGGCGTCACATCCACAATTTTACTTACTCCTCTGCACCCCTCACTGACTTAATCAAGAAAACTACTCCCTGGAGGTGGACCTCCAGAGAGGAAGAGTGTTTCCAGAAGTTGAAGAAGAAGATTGCCTCCTCCAACTGCCTGGGAGTGCCCCGCCCTGAGGGCGAGATAGTCCTGATCACTGATGCCAGTGATGTAGGGGGGGGAGGTACGATCTACCAATGGCAGGAGCTTAACCGCGCTGAACTAACCCACTGCCATTATCGTACTACTGGGCTGAACCGTGATGGTTCGCTGAAACATGACTATCCTACCAGCGAGTGGCGACTGGTACCACTGGGACACTGGAATTGGAAATGGAACCAAGCACGTTCCAACTACAGCACCTATGACCAGGAACTCCTGGCCGGTATGTTGGTGCTATCGTCACAATCCCGACTCCTGGGATCTAACCCTATTGTCTGGCTGTGTGACCAGGACCCTGTGAAGTCTTTTCAGAAGGGCCCACCACCAGAAAAAGCAAAGCTAAAACGGTGGTGGACTTACCTGAGCCAGTTCTGGTTGACAGTGCATCATATCCCGGGTATAAAGAATGAACTGTCTGACTATACATCGCGCAACAACTTCGATGCGCTTATTGGTGAGAGCTCTGAGGCGCTCGCCAGAGAGGCTTTCCAGCGTATGGATGTCCAGCTTGACCTGTCCATGCGCACTGCTGGAATCCTGGAGGGTTGGAGTCTAACCGACTATCAGTCAGAGTATAAAGAAATTCTCCAAACCCTCAGCACTGGTCTCGAACCCCGTGTCATTGACGGGCACCAGTGGTAGAAAAACAATCAGTACCTCTTCTACGAGGACCGAATTGTGGTGCCTGAGGCACGACTGGATGGGTGCCTACAGTGGACCCATCTCAGTTCTGGTCACACTGGCGCTAATCGCTCAGTGGACTTCTTCCGAGAGTGTTTTTACTCTAGTCTAACCCTGACTGAACTGAGGTCGCGTATGCAGACCATTGTGGATGCTTGTGGCTGTCATGCCAGCAAGCAGAGCGACAGTAGGGATAGGGGCCTGATCTCCAGCTTCCCCATACCCTATTGTGCTAACTCTCTTCTCTACGTGGATTTCATCCACGGCCTACCACGCTTTGGCGGCTATGATAGTTGCCTCGTGGTCACCTGTGGTCTATCTCGCTTCACCCGTGTGTTCCGTTGCAGTAATAAAATCACAGGTGAGCAGACTCTGAAAATGATGGTCGAACAATGGTTCGAACCCTATGGAGCACCTAAGCAGGTGCACTCTGATGAGGATGTACGCATCCGCAGTGACACTGGGTGGTACAAACGAGTGCTAAATGCCCTCAACGTGGAGGTAACCACAGGTGTGCCCTATACCCACACGTCTAACCCTCTCTGTGAGAGACAGAACCGTGTGTCGGAGCAAAATTTAAGAATCCTGATGAAACAGGAACGCACCAAGGACTGGGTACGCCTAGTGCCCTGGGCAGTGCTGACCATGAACTCACAGCGGAGCTCTTCTACGGGTTTCACCCCCCACGAACTGTTTCATGGAGGACGACCTGCTTGGTTCTTCAAAACCCCCTTTCCTGAGGACTTCAAGAGCCCTTTGGGAGATTGGCTGGAACACAAGCAGTCTCTGGCTAACCAGGCTGGTACTAACCTGAGACACATTCGTGACCGTGAACAGAGCCGACGGAATCGCCTACGGCGACCTGCCAGCTTCAAGGTTGGTGACCTTGTTTTGGTACACCATTCACGCCTACCCTCCTGGCCACGTAACTGCCTACAGGACCCTTACTTTGGACCCTATCGTATCATCAGGATAGATGGATCCAGGATCCATGTCAGGTGCAGTCCACGTCTAGGTGGAGAACTGCTGTGTGCACCTAAGCAGTTGAGGCACTATCACTCCCCTGACGACTTGTCTTGGGATGAGTGGCGCCTCAGCGACAGTGAGGTTGAGCGTATAGACCTAGAGAACGCTGCCAGTCCAGAGGAGCCAGAAGAACTCGAAGAGATGACTGCCAATGAGATGGCAGTCGATGGTTACTACGTGGTTGCAGGTATTGCCCGCCACGAGTATAAACAGGGCTGGAAATTCCTAACCCTGTGGGATGGCTATGGGTTATCTGAGGCCACCTGGGAACCTATGTCAGCCTTCATACAACCAGATGGGAGTATCAACCCCATCTTCCGCACTTACCTCGTTGAGAACAACGAGGGGCAGCTCCTAACCCGTGCTGAGACTATGTCCCTGCGTAAGAAGCGAAACTAATTTCCCTGTGTCAGTCTACTGACAGGTGCAGTGAGCACTCTTCTGCAGACGTGCCTGTGTATGGGTGTAAGAGCAGTTGTCACAGTTGCCCCGCATTGCATCGCAGGACAGGACCGTTAGCCCCCCGTGACAACCACTCCCTGGCCGAAGGCCATTGGTTTTTTCACAGACTACTGCGTACTGAGCACTGCACTGACCCTGTCGGTGCCCTGCAGACCCATGCCTATGGTTTCCAGCGTGAGCCAGGTGGCCGCTTATCAGGATTGCAGCCACCCAGCGAGTGTATGCCTTGTTGACCATGTGTTGCATGGGAACTGCCCTGATGTAATGACCTTGGGGAGCCAACGAAGAACGGTGGCTTACTACACCAGGGGGGAATGACAAGCAAGGTGTTATGAGGCAAGGTGTGTCTTCCCTCCTTGGGGACAAGCGAGCCCACAGTTAGGACCCCTGACTGGTCCAGACCCATGGGGTTCTACCCTTCCTTACAGGGTTTACCATAACCCTATGTGTGCTACTTATGTCTGTGTGTGTCTCACTTCTCTCCCCAGCGTGGCTCCCGGAGACCGGGCTTCGCTGACGTCGGACCGAAGGTCCTAATCAGATACTATAACCACTCCTATGGCGCCCAATTTCTGTGCTGGCGCCTATCCTTGGGGGAAGACGGCAAAAGCCCTACCTACCAGAGGGGAGGGGTGGCCAAGTATGCTAAGGGCATACAAAACGCCCATTTTTGCTACAGGCCAAAAGCTAACGCACTCCCCTGCCCACGAGGAAAAGCACGCGGGACAGGAGACACCACTACACTACACTCACTAACGCCAGCACCGGCCTTCGAAGGCAGGGTGAGCACTCATCACTTGCACTCCACGCCTGCCAGGCCTGCTGACCCTAACCCCTACACACGCTACTTGGTGCTGCTGTCGAAGAAGTCTCGGGCCCTAATGGCCCTCCTGTGAAGGAGACAAGAGAACACAGCGCTGCTAAGCAACTGTGGCCTAACAGGGGACGCCACAACGCGTTTCCCCTGCTAGGGCTTGGAGGGAAGGGGTGCTCTCGTTGCGTGCACAGCGCAGATGTCGTTGAAGTCGAACTGCCCTCGCCAGTCCTGGCTGAGGCACAGTCATTTGATTTGTGATCAGCACCCCTGTTTTGCTGGGGCAGAAAAATGGATAGCCGCCGAAGGCAGCTGCTGCGTGCACCAATCACCCTGGACGTCTCCCACCTGTACAACAGAGGCAAATGAAGGGGTGTTTGCGGCAAAGGAACCAAGCCACACTCCACGTATTATACGCTTCTCAGTGTGACCTATAATACACTGTCCGCAAACACGCTGAAGGATCAGCTCCCCTGTCAAGCAAGCAAGCGTTAAGAGACTCCTCAGGTTCTCTTAAAGAACGTACCGAGGAGCCCCTGGGTAACCTAAACAAGGTTTACCGTGCGCAATTCGCGTGGCCTACCCTTTCATGCATCATGTGCACGCAGGGAAGGGAGGCTGAACCATAACCACAACGACTCTACCAGGAGGTGAGCTCCTCCTGGGCTGACCTACCTTACTCACCATGCATCGTGTGAATGCCGGATGAAGCGAACACAAAACAAGCCTAAGCGTTTTAAGCAACCCTACTTTAACGCCACGGCCACACACACGAACAAACACTTTCTTTACTTACCTGTGAAGAGGAAAACAAGGGTGAATTTGGGGTACAAAAAGCGTCACAGCGTGTGAATGCCTCGATTAGGCACATGCATCGCGAGCACAGCGCATATTCTAACCCTACGTGCGCGCTGCGCGCTCCATTCGCATCGCATACCTTTCATTCCTGTTTTGACCTGTGCAGAGCACGAGAGAGGAACACCCGACCCCCCAACGAGCACAGCGTTGACAACCCTAACGTTTTGACGGAACAACCAACATGAACGCAATGCGTGAGTGTCAGATGACACTGACATACCTGAGAGGTGGGTTGTTGACCTGCTCTGTGGCGTGGGTTGAATTTGAATACTTTTCTCTGAAGTTTATAAAAGTTTTGATGCAACTGTGCAAAAATTTCCTTTAGAACTTTAAAAACTACGGCTCATACCTTCTTTTTCAAAAGCCATTTACGCTTGCGCAACCCTTTTCTTGGAGTCCGCTTCCTTTGCGCTTGTCTGCGACTTTGAGTTATGTGTAAAAATGACGATTTCCCACGTGGTTTCGTCAATTTTTAACGATTTCACTTGCTAAATCGCAACCCCTTCCGCTAAACCGCAGGAATCACTCCCTGCCGGTTACATTTTCTATTTTTTCCAGCTCCTGGAGGTTTGTGTCCTCCATTGGGAGTATTGCTCCGCCCTGGCCCTTGGTCAGGATGTTTACTAAAACGCTGCTTATACAGCAATGGCCGTCCGCATTAGAGCGTTCCACTGTACCCTAGTGGGCAAGCATATGTGCTCTAGGGAGGGAGTCCTGGGTTCAAACCCCACTACCCCCAAACTTTTTCCAAAAGTTTTCGTCGCACGCCGGCGACTTTTGAGGAATGCCCCATCGAAGGGACATCATTCACGGTACATTACACTGTTTTTCAAGGGTACCTACAGTGTGATAGGCTTCTATGAAGTGATGGGGATGTTTTTGGTAAGTTTAATGTATTTTCTGAGGTAATTTTGGGGATATTTGAGCCTTTTTCCCTGGTCCTACTAGCTTAGCTAACTAGTACTCCAGGGGGGAGTAAGAAAAAGTCACTGCCATGTCTTTCTTGGAGGACCTGATCCAGGCCAAGCCCCCCTGAAAACCCTTTTGTTGATGCTAAGACAAACTTAAGTGTTTTTATCTCTCTTTTGTAGCCTAAAGTACACTTTCACAAAGTAACTAGGGTTGTGACCCTAGCCCCCCATGAAGTTCACCCCTACCACTCAACTGAGCGGAGGTACCTTCCTTCATGGAGGATATACCGAAATAAAAGGGGCATTACATGCTTTAGGCCTTGGAGGTTAAGCCTAGTGGTCTCCCACCCCAAGACCCCTATACTCAATTGTTTCTACCACTTATTGTGGTCCTACTTTGTAACTGTTTCTGAATTCAGTTGCTTGGCCAAGTCATTTTCTGTGTGGTCCTGACATCCATGCCCCACATTCCTAACCAGCACCATTTCACCCTAAAGAGTGCACATGAAGTGCCTAATGCTATCTCTGAGGCAAGAGTCAGACCAATTTTCATATAAAATCTTTTGTATTATCCATTTGTGATTGAATCTTTGTGTATAAACCTGCTTTGTCTATCTGCAGCCCTTCTGTGTTACACTGGATTCCAAAACCAATCAGTGATTCGATCCACATCCTGTTCTTGCTCTACTTGCTGCTTTGGTTTGGGTTTTCAACTACAAAACCTGCAGGATTTCATCAAAATATCTAGGGGATAATTCAAGGACATCTTTCTCATCACACTCCCAAGCAAGCTGGAAGAGCGCCTCGCCCGGCTACCCCAAATTGCCAGGGGGGACCTCCTGTCTACGCAGGGCCTGGCGTACTTCATGGAGGCGGTGCTCAACGCGGCCATCGGGTACCCAGCCCTGCACCTCCTGCGCCCCCAAGACGCCCTACGCCACGCTCGACAGCAAGTGACGAAGGCGTGGGCGCAACACAGAGGCTGGCCCACGTCTTTCCCCAAGGAGGCCATGATGGCCCACTGGCGCTACTACGGAGACAATACAGGCGCCCTGGTCGACATGGCCTATGCCAAACACGCAGCGCACCTCCTACACAGGGTGACACACAACCACCAACCTCAAGTTCGCGAGGCGGCAGCCATACGCATAAAAGAAGCGCAAATGGCCCGCAACACCTGCCGCCGGTGGACACTGGCGCAACACGGCGTCTCCACCTCCGTGGGCACTGGCATCTGGGCCCAGCTACAACTCCTCCTACCGCACCACACACACGCCATCCTGACAAACCACCACTGCGATCAACAGGGGCCACTCGTGGGCACACACACCGACATCCACCGACACCCGGCAGGCGAGGTGGACACCCTGCGCCTCGTGGGGGCCACCGTCACCATAGTGTATATCACCCCAACACAGATGAAGATCATGGCCCAATGCGACGCCCACCACGCCCCGTTCTTTTCCGATCCACAATGGCCAGCACGCCACGTCTTCCAAGCGTACCTCCGCGCATGTGCTACGAAGGCAGGGCGCGACATGCCGAGGCCCAAGGACATCGACACGGCGTACACAGCCTTCCAGCGCCAGCACCCCCGGCCCCGCCCGAGCAAGCACAAGACCCCCAACGACGGCGGCACGACGCAGGAGGAGCCCACCCCGTCAGCCAAAGGCTGGACACCACCCACCATCCTGCTACTAGCACCAAACGGCCACAAACATGCTACCCGCACTGTCCAGCGACACCATGCCCCCTGGTCCATCCCCAAACACAATGCCCCGAAGACCGATGTACCACCAGTCAGGCACAGTGACCAGGGCATACCACGCACGTGCTGGCACTGCGGCCCAGCAGCCCTCGACACTCAGTGGCCCCTGCTACACCTCATCTCCACCCACTACGACACCCCCACCGCCGCCACCACCGCCGACCAGCAGGCATGGCTCTCCCCCTGGTTTCACACGGTACCCCCAGACCACCCGGCGCACGTAGCCTGGACCCGAACACCCACGGCGACATGGACGTTCACCAACGAGCGAACAGACCCGGACAGCGTGGCCATAGAGTACGACTGCTGCGACCCGCACCGCGCAAGACCTCAGGAGGCACCCATGCGCCCCCTACAGCACAAATGCCCCACCCTCCGCGGCGACAAAGACGACAAGGAGCGGCGACAGACCATCACGTGCCAGAAGTTCCACCCCAATACGGGATACCTCTTCCACCTGGTGTACGCGTATATCACCCAGGGGCGCCCAGACAGGGGCCTCCTCGGCCTCACCCCACGAGCCCAGGCCATCATCACCCAGGGGATAGGCGTCTATGCAGCGCCACTACTGCAACCCACGCAAATCACCGCCAGAACAGCCCAGGGGAACCCCATCTACGTCTATCACCCCACAGCAATTGCGCGCCTACCCATACCCAGCGACACCGACATCATCTACTTCACTGACGCATCCGGCACCCAGCAAAGCACCCCCACGGTCGGTTGCGCCTCTGTGCGCATCACCCGGCACGCGGACGGCCTCCACGTGGAACACCACACCGGGGCCACCATCTTTGGGGCGTCCTCCCACGGCGAACTGCGCACCATGGCAGACGCCGTCACCGCCACACCGCCACCCACAACAATCCGGCCCCGCAACATCTGGGTAGTCGTGGACGCCACGGTCGACATCCACCTCACCAGGCGCCTTGCGGACCTGCCCCTCCACAAGGCACTCGAGGTAGGGTAGGTAGGTGCACTCGGTCGTGGAGAGGCGCCCCATGGTTCCCCCTGGCGTCGCCCGTGTGACGAACAGGAAGAGGCTCCGCGCGTGAAGAGGGGAGGCGGCTTACATCCCGCTAGACCTGACTGGTGGCCCCCAACAAAGCGGCCCCGGGCTACGCCGGGAGGGCTGATCGCCGCCAGCGTGACATGCTTGTCTCGCCGGGAGGGTGTGCCCCCGTGCTTGCGCACGTCCCCTCCTTTGGGCGGAACCCTAGGGGTTCACCGGACTTCCTGGCGTATCCCGTTCCCAAGGCGTGCATGCACGTTCCTGGTACTAGGGTTCCGAGGCGCTTGGGTGTCGCACGCTCCGCCTCGAGTCCCAAAGCAGCGCAGGCCTTAGGATGCAGCCTTACCCCCGGGCTCCGGATCTCGTTTGGCCGGGTCACCTGCATGGCACGGGCTGCCTCAGTGCCCGGGCTGTGGGCACTGGGTTTCCTACTGTTGTGTGGCGTTTGTGTTTGGGTCCGGTTGGCGGTTGGGTGCGGGTTTTGTTAACCCCGCCAGTCCTGGCTGGGGTCTTGGGTGGGTGTTTTTGGGCACGGTTAGTGGTGTTGTCCCTCTAGTGTCGGCTGTTTGTGGTGTTCGTGGTTGGGGTTCGGTTTCGGCCTGCTTTTGGGACGTGTGTGGTTTCATGGGCGCCCCGCTTGCCCCCCGCCGTTTCCGGTTCCGGCGCGCGGTGTGGGCGTGTGTGCTGGGCCCGGGTCTCGCCTGTGCCCAGCCCGTCTTGGCTAGGTTGTCGGGGTGTGTTTTTTTTTTTGCGCTTTGGTTTTTTCTTTTCTTTTTTTTTTTTCCGGGCTTTGTGGTCCCTGTCCCTCCATCCCCTTTCTTTCGGGCTGGGCTGGTGCCTCTCTCTTTTTTTTTTTTTTTCCGTGTCCCTTTTCCCCGTGGTCCGCTGTTACTGGCTTGGTGTTGCCGGTTTTGGGTGGGTGGTCCCCCTGTGCCTCTGTGGGGGTCCCCTTTTTTTTTTTTTTTGCCTTCTGGGGGGGGGCTTGGCCGCCTGTGGTGGTGTTGGCGGGCGGTTTGGCGGCTGTGGGCTGTTTTCGTGCCTTTTCCCCTTCCCCCCTCCTTTTTTTTTTGGGGGGGGGGGGCTTGCCTGTTCCTCCCTCTGCCTTCCCTGGGCTGGCGCACGCACTGGCCTGCATTCAGTGTTGTCTTCCGGGCTGCTGTCTTCAGTTGCGTTCTGTGTGGCCATGTTCCGGCCCCATGGGTCGGGTGGGCTTTGTACACGGTGGGCTCGGCGCCCCTTCCTGCTGGGTTAGGTCCTGGCTCTGCCGGCTGGGCGGCTGCGCCAGGCGGCTGCTTGTGGTTTTGGGTTAGGGGGCTGGGGTTGTTCGTGTCCTTACCCCTCTGCGGTGCCGGCCGTAATCTTCTGGGTGGTCCGTCACCGTTGTCGCCTGGTGCGCTGTGGCCCCGTGTGTGGCCTGTGGTGCTGGTGTGTGGCGTGGTGGCGCGGCGCCTTCCCGGGTGTGCGGTGGCTGGCTTCGGTTAGTCCCTCAGGTTAGGGTCAGTTGTGTCGTGATGTGCCGCTCTGTGCCGCGTCGCGTCGCGTCGTGCTGTGGTGCGTTGCTCTGTGGCGCGCTGTGGTGCGGTGTGCCGTGGTCTCGCGTGGTGCCGCGGTGGGTCAGTGGAGGTCAGCCTGGCCTGTGTGGGTCGGTTAGGTCTTCGGGAAATTCTGCTGAATGATCACGGTGTCCTTGGGGCGTGCACGCTGACTCTCACCCATGGACTCAATCTTCACCGGGCCTCGCAGACAGGCAGGCGTACTCGGGGTGTAGGAAAGGCGTTCCTTCTCCAAGGCAGACAAACAGAAATCAGGAGTCGGACGGTGGAGGTGGCTTCCGAACGCTGTTTGAGTGGCGAAAGGCTTTCACTGCAGCTCGGCTGCGCTGGCAGGGTCCGGGTCGGTGCCGCCGGCAGGGATGAGCTCATACTTCAGGGTCAGGGGGATGTCCATATCTCCGGTGCTGAATTGCAGGGGTCCGGGGCACCGGTAGTAATCTTGGCACTTCCAGTCTTCACGGCGCCTGGAGATGGCCTTGAAGGGGGTACCGTCCAGCAGCACCAAGGCCTTCGCGATCGATCACAGCCTTTCACTTCCCCTTGCGGCGCTCGATATTCATCATGGACGGGATCGGTGTGCCGCCGCAGTGCCATTCCTCCGCTGGACGCAACAGGTTGGTGACGGACGCCCTCACGGACGTGAGACCAGCCGAGATCAAGCCCCCGGCCGTCAATCCAAGTGCTTAGCAATACTCTGCGTCAAACCGCGACGGTAACGCAGCCCGGCCCTTATAGCCCATGGTGTGGTCGCGTGACGGTCTCTGGGGTTGCCCTCCCTGGGGGCCTGTGCCTTGGTCCCGTGTCCTCTGGGGGTTTCGGTCCGTAGTCGTGGGTGCCGCGGCCGTGCTTTCGTCCTCTTCCGGTGCCTGTGAGGTGGCCTTTGTGGTGGTCGGGGTCGTCGCCTGGCGGTGAGGGCGTGATGGTGCGCCGTGCGGCGGCGTTCCCTGCGGCTTCCTCTGTGGGTGTGGCCCGTTCTCCCCGTGTAGGTGTGCCCTCCGTTCTCCGTGTGGTTTCCGGTGGCCGGTGGGCGTGCGCTGGTGTGATCCGTATGGCGTCCGATGTTTGCTTCGGTGGTGTGTGTTGGGGTGTTTGGTGGGGCCGGGGCGTCGCTGGTCTCCCCATCGTGGTGTGCCCTTCCTGGGTGTGGGTCGTGGTACCTGCCGTGGTGCCCTTTTCCTCCGTGTCTTGGTCCCCGTTCCCTCTCCTTCCTGGTTCTTGGGTGGTGTCCTGCCCCCATGTGGTGTCGCTTCCGGCGCCCTGTCCCTGCGTGTGCCTGCCCTCACTTGGGGCCCTTCCGTGCCCTCTTGCCTGTGTGGTCCTAGGTGCCCCTTGCCCTTCCCTTGCCCTTGTCCTGCCCCTTCCTGGTGTGGTGGTGGCGGGAGGGGCGGGGTGGGGAGGGGGCGCCGGTGGCCCAGGCTTGGGGGTGGGTGGCCTGGAGCCACTGGCGGAGGGCTTGGGGGGTGTAGGGGGGGCGGAGGCCCTGGACCGCATTGCGGAGGAGGGCCTCCCATGCCGCTTGCGGCATGATGGCCTCCGGGGCGGCCTCGTTGGGGTTTCCGGGGGTGCGGGTGCGCACCTCCTCGAAGGTATGCACCATGTGCACCCCTTCGTGCCTTCCCGCTCCTCCGGCCCCTTTCACCCAGCGGCGGAGCTCCTGCAGAGCGGGGGGGAGACCACCAGGCGAGGTAGGCGGGGGCCCGGAGGGGGGAGGGGTCCGTGCCCGGGGTCCTGGAGCGGCGGGGGGAAGACGTGGACCTGCGGTGGTGGCGGGGGTGGCGGTGCCTGGGGGAGCGGGAGCGGCTGCGGCGGGGGCTGGGGGTGGAGGACGGGTACGGGCGGAGGGGGGAGCGGGAGGGGGAGGTGGACATGGGGCGGCGGTGGCGCGCTCGGTGGCGTCCGGGGGAGCGGGAGTGGTGGTGGCGGGGGCTGGGGGTGGTGGATGGGTACGGGTGGCGGGGGGAACGGGGAGCCCGGCGGGGCGTGTGGGGGGAGGGGGAGGTGGACGTGGGGCGGCAGTGGCGTGCCTGGCTGCGTCGGGGGGAGCGGGAGTGGTGGTGGCGGGGGCTGGGTGGCCGGTGGGGGGAGGGGGAGGGGGACATGGGGCGGCGGTGGCGCTCGTGGTGGTGCCCGGGGGAGCGGGAGCGACGGGAGCGGGGTCCCTGGGGGTCGTGGTGGTACCTGGGGGAGCGGGAGCGGCGCGAGTGGGTGGTTGAGGCGCGGTGGGAGTGTGGGCGCCGTGGGCGAGTGTGCCGTGCGGGGGGGGAGCGGGAGCGCCGCCGTTTGCGGGACCGGCCCCCGTCGCTCGAGTCGGGCCAGTCCGGAAGCGTCGGCGGCCTCTGGGGGGCCTCGCGCGGTGCCGCTTGGGGGGGGAGGTCCCCCGTCGTCCATGGGGCCCCTTCGGCCATCGGATGGTGGCCGGGGGGGTACGGGCCTCACGCGGTGCCGCCTGGGGGGGGAGGTCCCCCGTCGTCCATGGGGCCCCTTCGGCCATCGGATGGTGGCCGCGGGGGTACGGCTGGTACGGGGGTGGTGGTTGGTACGGGGGGGGTGGCTCCTGGTGGTAGGTGGGGTATGCGGGCGGGGCGCTCGGTGGCTGCCATCCCGTCCGCTGGTGCTGTTCGTGTACGGGGGGTTGTGGCCCGGTGGGGTAGGGCGGTGGGCAGTGGTAGTGGTGGGGGTGGTGTTGGTAGTGGTGGTGGTGGGGCCGCTGGTGGTGGTGGTGTGGGTAGTGGTGGGGTTGGTGTTGCGGGTATGGCCCATGGAGTCCTTGTGGGTTTTCCGGTCCCCCTTGTGGGGGTGGGGCATTGGGCATCGTGGGCAGTCCCCGGGGCTGCACTATGTGGTGGGCATGGGGGAAGGGTTGGGGGCCGGGCTTGACGGTGACGATGGTTGAGGGGTCCCACGTCCCTGGGTCGGTTTGGCCGGCGGTGGTGGTGGTTTGTGGGGGATGGATGACGGGGCGCTTGGTGACGGGGATGTGGACGAGGGCCTGGACGGGGTCGTGCTGGGTGGCCGTCTCCGCGGTGGTGGTGGGTGCCGGCGAGAGGGGGGCGCGGGTTGCGGTGGGTGGGGGGTCCTGGCTTGGGCGAGGGCCCGGGCGGGGGTGGTATCGGGTGGTTTTGTGTCGTTGCGTATGCGGTGTTGTGTGTGGTCGCGTGGGCGCCGGCTTGGGTTTGGGGTCGGGTTTGGGGTTGGGGTCCGGTTTGGGTTTGGGGTCGGGTTTGGGGTTGGGGTCCGGTTCCAGGTTGAGGAGTACCTCTGTCCGGAGCTGTGAGGGCGCCGATGTCGGGTCGGGGGTCGTCCCGGTGGGTTGCCGGGGTGCCTGAGTCGCCTGTGTGGGGGTTGGGGGGTCGGTGCGTGCAGCCGCGGCTTTGGCTTTCGCCGTGGCCGTGAGGATGAGTTTGGCGGGGAGGGGGGGGTCGGAGGATGAGGTGGAGGAGGTGGACGAGGCTGAGGACGAGGAGGAGGTGGTGGACGCGGGTTGGGCTGTGATGCGGGCGGGCTTGCGGGCGGCGGCTTCTGCTGCGGCCACGGCGGGGAGGATGGAGGGCATGTCCCCGGGTTGTAGGTTGGGGGCGGGCGGCTGGGGGGGCCCGGTCGTGACCAGGCGGCCCGGCGGGCCGATCTGGTCGGCAGCGGCGGGGGAGGGAGGCGCGGGGCTGCGGCCTTCTCTTTCTGGGCTCGGCTGGGCCCGGGTCCTGCAATGTGCGAGGTCGTGTGGGTTGGTGTCCGCGGGGGGGAACAGTTCGCGTGGGCTGCATTCAGGGGCCGGGGGGGGTGGGCCTGGGTCCTCTGGGGTGTGTGTGGGGGGCGTGGGCGGGCCACTGGGTGGGGTGGGCGTGCCGTGGGGCGCGGGGCTCCCCTTGGCGGGTGTGTGTGGGTTGTCGAGTGTGGGGGGCGGTGAAGGGTGGCCGGTGGGTGGGTGTGTGGTGGGCGTGTGCTGGTGTTCGGGCGGGTGGGGGAGGCCCGTGTCGCGGGGCCCGGGGGTGCGCGCGATGGTGGGCGTGTGTGGGTCTCCGGTTGAGCAGCGAGAGGGGGGGGGCATGGGCGGGGATTGTGCGGGGGGGTGTGCTGTGCCGGTGCATGTGTCCGCTTGCCGCGCGCTTGCGTGGGCAGTTGTAGGCCGGGCGGTTTGGAGGAGAAGCTTGCCGTCTTCTGCTGCCGCGGCAAGGATTTTGCAGACGAGCTTCCGTATCTGGTGGACCTCTTGGTCAGTGGTGGGAAGGGGGCATGCTAGCTTTGGGCTAAGACCCGCGCGGTTGAGGACCCTGTGGATGGCGTGGTACCCGCAGGTGAGGGACTGCTGCGGTCTGGGGGGGGGGTTTGGTCGTGTGTCCGGGCCTGCCTCGACTTGTGTGTGGGCGGTGGGGATGGCCCAAACCCAGGGCACGGTCCCCGTGGGTGGCCAGTGGCGCTGGATCCAGTGGGTTAGGCAGAGCATGGCCAATCCCAGGTGGTAGCCCGCCTTCCCTGAGGTGATTTGGGCCAGGGCGCGGGCTGGGGGCGTGTCCCCTGGCTGGAGGACACCCCTGAGGATCCTGTGCTGGGTGGTGGGGTCCCCCACTGCCCCTGGTGGGGCGGTCTCCGGGGCGAACATGGTGTCTGTCCCCTGGATGATCCATTGCGGGCCGGGGGACGTAGCCGTAGCGGCTATCACGTAGTAGTGGCCGCGCTCCAGGACTGTGGGGGCCTTCTGTGTTACACTGGATTCCAAAACCAATCAGTGATTCGATCCACATCCTGTTCTTGCTCTACTTGCTGCTTTGGTTTGGGTTTTCAACTACAAAACCTGCAGGATTTCATCAAAATATCTAGGGCATAATTCAAGGACATCTTTCTCATCACACTCCCAAGCAAGCTGGAAGAGCGCCTCGCCCGGCTACCCCAAATTGCCAGGGGGGACCTCCTGTCTACGCAGGGCCTGGCGTACTTCATGGAGGCGGTGCTCAACGCGGCCATCGGGTACCCAGCCCTGCACCTCCTGCGCCCCCAAGACGCCCTACGCCACGCTCGACAGCAAGTGACGAAGGCGTGGGCGCAACACAGAGGCTGGCCCACGTCTTTCCCCAAGGAGGCCATGATGGCCCACTGGCGCTACTACGGAGACAATACAGGCGCCCTGGTCGACATGGCCTATGCCAAACACGCAGCGCACCTCCTACACAGGGTGACACACAACCACCAACCTGAAGTTCGCGAGGCGGCAGCCATACGCATAAAAGAAGCGCAAATGGCCCGCAACACCTGCCGCCGGTGGACACTGGCGCAACACGGCGTCTCCACCTCCGTGGGCACTGGCATCTGGGCCCAGCTACAACTCCTCCTACCGCACCACACACACGCCATCCTGACAAACCACCACTGCGATCAACAGGGGCCACTCGTGGGCACACACACCGACATCCACCGACACCCGGCAGGCGAGGTGGACACCCTGCGCCTCGTGGGGGCCACCGTCACCATAGTGTATATCACCCCAACACAGATGAAGATCATGGCCCAATGCGACGCCCACCACGCCCCCTTCTTTTCCGATCCACAATGGCCAGCACGCCACGTCTTCCAAGCGTACCTCCGCGCATGTGCTACGAAGGCAGGGCGCGACATGCCGAGGCCCAAGGACATCGACACGGCGTACACAGCCTTCCAGCGCCAGCACCCCCGGCCCCGCCCGAGCAAGCACAAGACCCCCAACGACGGCGGCACGACGCAGGAGGAGCCCACCCCGTCAGCCAAAGGCTGGACACCACCCACCAACCTGCTACTAGCACCAAACGGCCACAAACATGCTACCCGCACTGTCCAGCGACACCATGCCCCCTGGTCCATCCCCAAACACAATGCCCCGAAGACCGATGTACCACCAGTCAGGCACAGTGACCAGGGCATACCACGCACGTGCTGGCACTGCGGCCCAGCAGCCCTCGACACTCAGTGGCCCCTGCTACACCTCATCTCCACCCACTACCACACCCCCACCGCCGCCACCACCGCCAACCAGCAGGCATGGCTCTCCCCCTGGTTTCACACGGTACCCCCAGACCACCCGGCGCACGTAGCCTGGACCCGAACACCCACGGCGACATGGACGTTCACCAACGAGCGAACAGACCCGGACAGCGTGGCCATAGAGTAGGACCGCTGCGACCCGCACCGCGCAGGACCTCAGGAGGCACCCATGCGCCCCCTACAGCACAAATGCCCCACCCTCCGCGGCGACAAAGACGACAAGGAGCGGCGACAGACCATCACGTGCCAGAAGTTCCACCCCAATACGGGATACCTCTTCCACCTGGTGTACGCGTATATCACCCAGGGGCGCCCAGACAGGGGCCTCCTCCGCCTCACCCCACGAGCCCAGGCCATCATCACCCAGGGGATAGGCGTCTATGCAGCGCCACTACTGCAACCCACGCAAATCACCGCCAGAACCGCCCAGGTGAACCCCATCTACGTCTATCACCCCACAGCAATTGCCCGCCTACCCATACCCAGCGACACCGACATCATCTACTTCACTGACGCATCCGGCACCCAGCAACGCACCCCCACGGTCGGTTGCGCCTCTGTGCGCATCACCCGGCACGCGGACGGCCTCCACGTGGAACACCACACCGGGGCCACCATCTTTGGGGCGTCCTCCCACGGCGAACTCCGCACCATGGCAGACGCCGTCACCGCAACACCGCCACCCACAACAATCCGGCCCCGCAACATCTGGGTAGTCGTGGACGCCACGGTCGACATCCACCTCACCAGGCGCCTTGCGGACCTGCCCCTCCACAAGGCACTCGAGTCCGGCCTCACCACACAAGCGTTGGGACTATGGATGGCCTTCAAGGGCATGCACCCCCAGGACGCCCTACACATCGTCAAACAGGAGTCACACCGCTACGCATACGGCAATGGACGCGGAGACACGCAGGCCAAACACCAGAACACCAACCACACCCCAGGGCTCGAACACGTGCGACTGGACACCCCACACCACAGCCACCTGCAGCACCTGCCCCCGATACCCCCGGCCACACAGCCCCCCCAAAGGATGCCCGAGGACACGCCGTACACGGATCGAGACAAGCAGTACCACTACCCCACACCCATCCAGCAACTGGCCACCACACTGGGCCACCCAGCGAACACCGAACTCCTCCGACGCCTCGAAGACCCCGTCCACACCCCCCTCTACTACTCCGCCCTGCGCCCAGATAGCCTCCCGGCACACCTACAAAAAACCCGACTCCAACTCGCCCTCGAACAGCTTCCCCTCCTCACCCGATACCACCAATGGTATGCGCGCCGCTCGATCCACGTCCCCGCAGGATACACCAAATGCATCTGCAGCCACACGGAAGAAGAAACCTGGGACCACTTCAAGGTCTGCCCCCTGTACAGAGGACTGGACACCCTCACAGACTGGAACCCAACCCACACCATCGCACAGCACGCTGGATGGCTGACGCAGTCCCCGGCGACCCAGCAACTCAGCACCGTCCTCAAGCAGACGGAGGTACTCGAGGCGGTCCGCAGGGGACTCGTCCCCACTGCCGTCTACACCTTGCTACGCACCCAGGCGGAGGACCCCCAGGCCACGGCGGCGCACATGCAGCGGACGGCCATTGCCAAGACGGCGGAGCAGCTCACATATCGCACCCACAAATACCTGCAGCATGCAGCAACCCTGCCCCAAACAGACCAAGCCCACCTCCTCAAACCCTGTTCTACCAACCATGATAACCTACCCCGTGACATACCAACACGGAACCCCCACCACGTCTACACACCGTCCACCGAGCACAGCACTGGCACAGCACACACGGGCACCACAGGCACCGCACACACTCCCACCAGCATGCGCGCGCCACCAGCCCCCATCCCCCCACGCCGCCGTCCGTCCACAGGTACCACCAACCGCCAGCCACCGCATGTCCTCTCTGCGTACGCCAGCGGCTACCACAGACAGCCCTGCCCTGCAACCCAGACCACTGGGTCTGCCTGGGAGCCGCGCACCGCCTCACCCACTGCCCCCACTGCGGGGACCTCAACCCCCAACACCGCGAGCGGCCCGCGGCCCCAGCCGCACCCCCCCCCCGCCAGCCACCCCAGCTTCTTTGGGTTCCTCAGCGACACCCTGCGGGACCACCTGGGAGGGTACTACGTGGCGGACGCGGCGGACCATGCATGGACCAAAGCCGTGGCCACGGGCAGCACACCCCTGCCCCACCACAGCCCACCCCTACGCCACAACGGAGGCGGCTTGAACGTGGCAGCCCGCCACACCCTCCTCGCCCTATACCTCCACCAGCGTGACCTACACCGCCCAGACCCACAACTCCCGGCCCCCCAAGCAGCAGCCCTGACGCCAGAAGCGTGGGCCGACACGGCATCAGAGGAGATAGCAGCCCACCTCCGGATCACTTGCCGCCGGTTCAACACCGCCCTCGGCCGACGGAAGGGAACACCTTACCGACTCAGCGCACTCCTCTACCGGGCACACCGCCCCCACCCCGCACAACAGAAGCCCCCGGAGGGCTGGGCGTCTTTCCGGGACGCCCACCTGGCCGCCCCCGACGAGGCCACCGCCACACGGATGGGCCTCACGGACCAGGAAACCTACGTCAGAGGCCTCAAGACGAGCCTCCAAGAGGCACACCGCTGGCACGCCCGCTCCCCGTTGCCCCCACGGGGACAGGGGGGTTCACCCGCCCCCGACACCCACCAGGCCAAGAAGACCAAGACAGGTCAGGGGGCCCGCCAACGCGCCCGCCAGCAGGGCGCGACGCCCCAACCAGGGCCCGGGTCCAGCCACACCACACCACCCCACGCCCAGACCCGCGGGGCACACCAACAACACCGCCACCGCCAGCGCCCACCACCACCACCGTACCGCAGCATCCAAACCCTGCAGCCCAGTCAGCCACCACCGCCCACACACGTCCACACCATGCCAGGACCACCATACGCGCAGAGCCAGGGGACATGGCACCACCAACACCACCACCACGCCCCCGTCCCTCCCAACCCCTACCCCCTAATGCCCCCATGCTACAGCGACCCCCACCAGCTACATCCCCACCACGCCCCAGCACAACCAGGCCCCACGAACCACCCACCCCACATAGCGCACATCACCGCACCACACCATCACGTATTCCACCACCACCAGCCCATGCCATCACACCCACCAACGCCGGGGTACCACACACAACCAGCACACCCCCAACACCACCACCACGCGGTCCAGCACCACCCGCCGCCCCCGCTACAAGGGCCCACGACACAAGAGCCACGGTACACCCCCATGGACCCGCGAGGAGCCGCGCACGCACACCAGCAACACCAGGGCCTAGTAGGAGCGCCCCACCACCACCAGCAGCCCCCCCTCCCACACCCCATACCAGCGAACACCATCCACCAGCAGCCACCCATTACATACGGACCACAGCCCCACCCGGACGCTCGTGCGGCCGCCTCCCACCCACACCCCGGCACCACAACCAGTCAAGAACCACAAGGGCCGCACGGCGCACACACGCAACACCCACACGACCCACAGGGACGCCCAGACCCCCAGCCAGCACAACACCCACCCCCGCCCCCCCCAACCACCAACAGCGCCACCCCCACACCACCCCCCCCCCCCGCCCCCCCCCCGAGACCAGGCCACGGACGCAACACGCGGCAGCCAGCACCAGCCAATTGACGTCGATACCCCCGCCGACACACGCCACCGCGAATCCCCCCTCCCGCGACCGCCACAAGAGACCCCATCACCGGACCCCACGCGCGACAACGTGAACCACCCCCCCCAACCCACACCACCCCCCTCATCACACCCCGCACCACCAGCCGCCGCACCGGCCGAACCCTACGCCCTACACAACCCCGCAGCGGTACGGCAACACCTCCGGGGACTCGGGGAACAGGACGTCGTGCTGTGCCTCCGCACCTCCGGCACCAGCACCCGCATCCGGGCAGCCACCCTGGTCCAGGCGGCCACCCTGGGGGAAGGCGTCAGAGATTTCGTCTTCGACGCCTTCCTCCACGTCGCCCGACACGACCGCGCCCCACGCGCCACCCCAGACGGCGAGAGCCCGCCCCCCACGGGGAGCCGGATCTGGGTGCCCCCCATCGACTGGGGGCGACACCTAGTCGGACACCCCGTGCCGGGGCGGGTGGACACCAAGGGCCGCACCCGCTACCACGAGCCCGACATGGCCCATCCCCCACCTGGCGCCACCCCTGACAACACCAAAGAGTGGGAGCGGGAAACATGGGTAGCCCGGATGGCCTCCCTGAGCAACTTCCGGCACCACGTCCCGGGGGACATCCCCACCCCCGACGAGCGGCAGCCAGCCCCCTCCACGTACATGACCCTCATGTACAATCTGCACTACACCCTCTCCACCACCCACTACCACGCACCCACTAACCACTGGGTGGTACACAACACCGACTCCCTCCTCCCCGCCGACTACGCCCCCCCCCCCCCCCACACAACCCAGGCCCCGACACGTACACCAAGGGGGACGACCCGGGCGACCCCCACATTTGGGGCACGTGGGAACGCAAATCCCTGGACACGCTGCTCTCCATCCGCAGCAGCTGCCAGGGCCTTGGTAGGGCGATGTATTGCCTCGCCAAGTGGACCCAACGGACCTGGGGGATCCCCACGGACCGGTGGGTGTGGGTGGTCACGCTGCGCCCCCAGCAGAGGGAAGCCCCCCCAAACCGCAGGGGACCCACCCCCCGACGCCCCACCACCCTACAGCTCTGCCCATACATGGTGGCAGCCCGCCTCATGGCGCTGCTGTGGCCGGGCCCAGACACCCCCACC
Source organism: Eutreptiella sp. 'Long Island Sound 2002' (assembly GCA_964036045.1). Taxonomy (NCBI): domain Eukaryota; phylum Euglenozoa; class Euglenophyceae; order Eutreptiales; family Eutreptiaceae; genus Eutreptiella; species Eutreptiella sp. 'Long Island Sound 2002'. The sequence goes on along the minus strand of OZ038398.1, from coordinate 21,785,475 downwards.
CAAAACTACCCCCACCTCACAGAGGAGGACATGCCCGGCATCCAGCGATGCTTCTTCCAGACCCTCGACTACCTCCAGCAAACACACCCGCACGTTCTGGAGCAGATATGGCCACCCCCCGGGTAACCCACTTGCCCGCGCAGCCGAGACAACGCCGCCACACCAGGACCAGCACGCACGGATCACCAGGGAAAACGCGCGCACACGCCCGGTGCCCGAACCCGCACCCTCGTTCTCGCTACTTGCAGGACCCAGCATCCTACGCCCGCCCCCGAAGCCCAGGACCCTCCGCCGTATCCCACAGCCCTCTCCTCCGCCTCCGACTCCACAACCTCCACCACCACGACCACCTCATCCACCACCACCACCACGTCCTCATCCAGCACTCCACCCCCCAGGCCGCGGGGGACACCTCCCAAACGGGCCCCCAAACCCGCCCCCACCGCGAGCAACCCCGCCGCCGCCAAGGCCCACGCCCCGACGAGGCCCATTCCAGCGACCCAGCCGAAACCCAAGACCGCCGCCAAACAGCCGCCCAAACCCGTCAGCGCGCCACGACCGCAACCCGCAGCCAAGCCCAAACCCAAATCCAAACCCGGCGCCACGACGGCAGCGCGAGCCCGGCTCCCCGAGGAGGTCCTCTATGACATTCGGCTCCAGCCGTCCCAGGCCCGGAGGCAGCAGCGCCCAGCACGGCGCCCCCCCACCGTCACCAACGCCACCGCCACCACCTTCATAGCGGAGCGCGCCGCGGCCGAAGCACGACGCACCTCGTCCCGCCACCTCTCAAAGCCCGCACCCCAGGCCCAAGGACCGCCCCCGACCAGGCCAGAACGACGCCAGGGTCCGCCAGCAGCGTCCCCGCCCCCCTACCGACCCTCGCTGACAGCCCACATACAGCGCATGCCCCACTACCGCCACCGCCGCGAATCCCCGCCCAACCCCGAGGCGGAGACCGTGCGCGCACACCCGCGGGTCCATATCCGCGCGCGCCCCCACTCCCCGCGCACCCCCACTGAACGGGACTACGAGGAATCCCCCAGGCCCGCCACCGCCACCCGTCCCCACGACCCCGTCACACCCATCCCCGCCCACTCCTCCGCCCAAGACCGCAGGCCCGCCCAGGAACAGTGCTGGTAGCGCTGGACCCACACGCAGCTCTGGGAGCTGCGAAAGTGGGCCCGGGGAGAGCCCTCCCTCGAGGGCCTGGTCCATCGGCCCCGCAAGGGGTCGGTGGAGAACTGCCGCCTCCGGCCGGCGGGGGGGTTGATGCCGCAGGCCGCATGGGAAGCCATGCTGGCCGATGCGCCCCACCCCCTGGGAGTCCACCCCCGCAACCTCCCCGCGCCCCAGGACCACCCGTATGTCCTCAGGCGCCTGCGGGAGACCCTCCAGGGGACACAGCGAGACGGCATCCGCCTGTGGGACATCACCCAAAGCCCAGCCCCGCACAAACACACCACCTCACCACCCCACAAGCGTCGGCGCACCGACACCGGCGGCACCCACAGCACCCCAGGAGCCCTGCGCACCACACAACACGACGCGCCTGACCCCCCGGCCAGCGGCGCCGCCACCTAACCCCGTTACCCAGCAAACCACCACCACGGGGCGCCACGCCAGGCCCCGCCCAGAAGTCACCAAACAAACCGGACGCCGAAGGACGCCAACGCACACGACAACGGGCACCACTACGCCCAAAGGCACCGAACCCAGGCCCGCTACCATTGCAACCGCCTAACCGAGCCAAGACCCAAACACAAATCAAACCCGAGCCACACCCCGAAACCGCTAACCCTTGACTCCTAACCAGGCCCGCCGAGGGAACAACGTAACCACAGCCCACACCCACAGCCAGCACAGCCGACTAACCAGCCAGCTCCAGAAGCAAAGAGACACGTCACCAAACCCACCCTGACCCAAGCCCGTGTACATCAGGACGCGCGAGCCGCACCCCTGGGGCGCGACCGCTGCCACAGCACCGACGACACACGCCAGAGGACACAACACTATTGCACCGCCGCACCAGCTGCCCGTGCCTGTGCCTGCAGTGTACGCGCGCCCCTGTTTTTCTTTTTCTTCCAACAAAAAAAAAACGAAAATTAGGGGGGGAGGAAGAGGGACACAACCACCCATGGCACACGCGCACCGCACACAGCGCGCACACCGGTGAACGAGAGCCAAGTGGCCGAGGACACCGCACACGCCACACAACACACCGAGCGAGCGCACCGGTGAACAGGAGCCAAGTGGCCCAGGACACCGCAGACGCAACACAGCAAACCGCGCGGGCACACCGGTGAACAGGAGCCAAGCGGCCCAGGACACTGCACACACGTAGGGCGGCCGAGGGACAGGAAAGAACCAATACCCCATGGGTCGGACGCACTGGGGCGACCCAGCCGACCCCCCGGGCCAGTGGCAGGAGCGGTACTCCAAGGCCACTGGTCCGAGCCCGGCCAGGCTGCATCGGGGACCATGGCAAACGTCACCCGGAGCCATGGAAGCAACCGGTGACAGGCGAGCCGGTACACAGTCCAGGAGGGGGTCACCTGCCAAGCAGAGTGGCCCCGCAACTCAAACCACAAGGGTGAGGCGGTCGTACCGTAGACTAGCGGGAGCAATACCCCTTGTGGTGAGAGATACTCCACACGGCTGGGCAGCCCCCAGAGCTGCCGCCCAAAGGAGGGGGCATGTGGCCCTACCCATGGACACATGTGGGGACACCCTCCCACCTGGGACACATGGACCAGGTGGCCGCGACAATGCCTTCCCAAGCACATGCGGGAGCGGCTCAAGAGGCACCTGACATAGGGCAGTGGGAGGGACAGGACGTCCCCTTGGTAAGACCTTCTTCCGGCGATGTCACAGGAGGCATCCCGAGCGCCCGAAGATACCTACCTACCTTTTCCAGGCATACTCTAGTTGTATTAGAGATGCACTGAGCACACAGGCATTCCTATCTTAGTATTGGCCCAACCAAAAGTGGTGATAACACATTTTGACCTATGGAACCAAACACTAAATCAGGATATGGAGTGGACCCCTTAATCCCCTATCAATGTGAGGCTATTCATCTTTTCCTGAGTTGACTGAGAACTGACATATCCAGGGCAGAGCCTATGAATTTATCTATGTTTTCTCATGAATTCTTAGCTGTCCTAGTTGTATGTACCCTAGGGGGCTGGGCACCTCTTTTTGAGAGGTCCTGGGTTCAATTCCCGGTCAGCCTAGCTAAGTAGGAAGACCCCATGTGACATGGCAGTGACCTCATCGCCACATGCCCTGCCACCTCAGCACATAAGGGACCCAAAACAAAGAGTGCACATCTCCTGAGATGTCACTATGGAGATTGAGTGACCATGCGGCAGTTTTCCAACTCTTTTTCCAAAGCATTTCAGCTATCTTTGTGAATATGCAATCCGATGTGCCCTGAGTTGCAGTTTCTATGAATATTCTAACATCTTTCACTGTTTACACCGCAGCCCTTCATGCTTTGATCCTGATTCTCTTCTACTTGCTTATCTCTGGCTTGGGCTATCCTGGATTGATTGTATTTCAGCAACTAAAACATTTTCCTCTTCAAAAACAAGCAGCAGGAAACCCTACACCAGCAGCAAGCAGCAGGAGAGGCACAAACACAGTGTTGAAATCACTATAAAACCTTCTGGTAGCAAGAGGCAGACTGTCTCTGCGTACCGGCAGCAACCCCGTGCCATACAACCGGTGCGCCGAGATAAGTCATATATAAGCAGAAGGGCGAACGAAGATGGACACAAAGAAAGAGGACACCGACGTGAAGACAGCGCCTGAGGCACCAGCAATGCCAGCACCTGGTGAACCTGGACCTGGACTTAGCGCTGTACCTTCGGAGCCCTTACATGGGCCAGTGGACGTGGCGGAGGATTCGTTGGAAGGACTCCAGTCGGCCTTCCGGGCCTCCTCAGTCGAGGAGGTGGTCACTCATCCTGTGAAGAGGAAGAGAGAGAGCGAGAAGGATGCTGGAGAAAGCATAGCAGACGAAGGAGAAGACCAAGGGCAAGACCTGACGAATGATCCTACCTTCGAAGGCGCACCAAGCGCTTCTGGCCTCCACGCATCACCCTCTCCTATAACCACCACACTCCCAATTTCAGACTCAGCCGCTGCAACATCCACACCCATAACCAACCCACCTATGGCACAGGGCACAGGCTTTACTGGTATGCCTACCTACCCTGCCTATGGTTTGGGCCCACCTACCACTGCGTGTCCTGAGGCAACTACTGCCAGTAAGCCGGTGACCTCCAGTTCTGCGCCGCGATGGTATGCGGCTGACTATCACCATCCTCAGTAAGAAAAAGTGCTTTTCCATTGCTTTGAGGCATACTCTAGTTGTATTAGAGATGCACTGAGCATCCATGCATTTTTATCTTAGTATTGGTCCCACCAAAACTGGTGATAACACATTTTGACCTATGGAACCAAACACTAAATCAGGATATGGAGTGGACCCCTTAATCCCCTTTCAATGTGAAGTAAAACATCTTTTCCTGAGTTGACTGAGAACTGACATATCCAAAGTAGAGCCTATGAATTTATCCATGTTTTTCCATGAATTCTTAGCTATCCTAGTGGTATGCACCCTAGGGGGCTGGGCACCTCTTTTTGAGAGGTCCTGGGTTCAATTCCTGGTCAGCCTAGCTAAGTAGGAAGATCCCATGTGACATGGCAGTGACCTCATCGCCACATGCCCTGCCACCTCAGCACATATGGGACCCAAAACAAAGAGTGCACATCTGCTGAGACGGCACTATGGAGAGAGAGTGACCATGGGGCAGTTTCCTAACTCTTTTCCCAAAACATTTCAGCTATCTTTGTGAATATGCATTCATTTGTGACCTGAGTTGCAGTTTCTGTGAATATCCAATCATCTTTCACTGTTTACACTGCAGCCCTTCATGCTTTGATCCTGAATTCTCTTCTCCTTGCATACTTCTGGCTTGGGTTATCCTGGATTGACTCTATTGACTCTATTTCTGCAAACCGAAGGTTTTCATCATCCAAAACAAGCAGCAGGAAACCCTACAGCAACAGCAAGCAGCAGGAGAAGCAAAAACACAGTGCTGAAACCACTATAAACTTTTCTGGTAGCAGAGGCAGCCTGTCTCTGCGCACCGGCAGCAACCCCGTGCCGTACATCCAGTGCGCCGAGTACGGGCAAATATAAGCAGAAGGGTGAAAGAAGATGGATCCAAGAAAGGAGGACGCCGACGCGAAGACAGCGCCAGCGCCTGAGGCACCGACAAGGCCGGCACCTGGCGCTGTACCTTCGGCGGAGCCCTTACATGGGCCAGTGGATACGGCTGAGGACTCCCTGGATGGACTCCAGACGGCCTTCGGGGCCCTGTCCGTCGAAGAGGTGGTGGCGCAGCCTGCAAAGAAGAAGAGAGAGAGCGAGAAGGATGCTGGAGACGAAGCAGACGAAGGAGAGGAGCAAGGGCAAGACCTGACGAATGTCCCTACCTTCGAAGGCGCACCAAGCGCTTCTGGCCTCCACGCATCACCCTCTCCCATAACCACCACACTCCCAGCCGCCGCAACATCCACTTCCACAACCAGCCCACCTATGGCAGAGGGCACAGGCTTTACTGGCATGCCTCACTACCCCGCCTATGGTATGGGCCCACCTACCACTGCGCTCCTTGAGGCAAGTACTGCCAGTGAGCCGGTGGCTTCCAGCTCTGCGCCGCGATGGTATGCGGCTGAATATCCCCATCCACTACCCGCTACTGGAACCTATATGGATGTTCCTGGGTATGCACCTGGGTATGCACCCTTGAGTGGGTTGAGGAGAGGACCAGAGTCCCTTGGAGGCAGGAGTAGAGGATTGGGGAGATCCTCCAACAGGTCCCTGACGCGGTCGGAGATCAACGAGGTGCTCCGAGGAGCCACTGCAAAAATCGTGGGCGACCTCACACAAGAGATCCGTGAGAAGCTGGAGCCCCTGATGATCCCGCCCCAAGCGTCACCAATCTCGGTGGGAATGTCACCCCACCGAGTACAGGCTAACCACCTGGCGGCAGGGTTCACAAATACCCTGGGGAGCCTGAGGAGCAGACTGATGCCGACGCCTGCAGCTATACCGAGAAGTCCTTTCGTACCGAGAACGGCCCAGCCGCCCTACAGCCACGTGACGAACTCGACGAGGGCCGAGCTGGACCGGCTGGGGCTGACAGCCTTAAGGGCTATGGTGGACGCAGAGCCTTATTGAAGCGGTACCCAGAACCCCATGGCCAGGTTACGGCATACAACCGGTCTCCGGTCCACTAACCCCATGTACGGAAGTGTTCCGTGCCGTGAAGCCCCGCATCGGCAACCGATGCACCGCCAGCGGAGATTTGTGTATCAGAATATCAGGAATCAACAGGGTTTTATTTTCATATTGTTTCCGTCAATTTTTACGCTTCCGTTCTGATACTCACTGTTTTGACTGCTGGCGGTTGGATCGCGACTTTACCGTAACCGCCAGTTTAACTGTAATTAATGGAAATTTTAACGCTATCCGTCACGAAGGCTCCAAAGCCTTCAGGAACTGCATGGATGCTTCCGCAATTTTCACATCTTACACTCGCAACCTTAATCCGAATTTTTCAGGATGTCGAAATCGGATTTTCGACTTCGACATCCCCGCACTTGATTTGACCTCTTTCGAGTGGACCTACGTGCTTCCCTATGCACGAATCAACTTTCCCTTTATCCTGCCCTCCATTTGTCTTAAAGCTATGGGCAAAACAAAGTTGATTCGTGAGGCCACTTGTGAGGGTCATATCTCGTGCCGCTTGCGAGTATTGACGATAGAAAAACGTGGGATGTATTCACAATACTCTTGACGTAATTTAGGAAGCATTATATGCCCTGCGTTTCCACACGTGCGCGCTAGTGTAATGGATCATGGTCAAGAGGGTAGAGTTTGCGTTGTAACTCTATGGCCATGATGTTGCGTGCGTTAAGATAACTTTCGAGTGTAGCGCGCAAGTGTTGGTGTTGCATAGGAACTCTTCTTGAGTTCCTATGAGCGATTGACACAAAGTTATGCCCTTGGAGGGGCATGACATATCGTGGTGGGAGCTACCTTTTTGGGCAATATGTGGTATGTGCCATGTGTTGTGTTGCGTGCCCATTTGGCGGGTCCATAGCTCCAAGCCGAACCCGCCAATGGACCTCATATTGTGCAAGCCCCTTCTCCATACTCCCCACGATCAATTGCAAGCCTAACCTTCGTGAAGGGAAGCTTGTGTGGTGATCCCGAAGCGATGCGTTGGGAGCAAGGTGTGTATTTTGCAATTTTCCATAATTTCATGTGCCCACTTGGGAAGTAGCGCTCGTAACCTTTCAAGGCGCCCCAAGTGGAGCACATATGTGGGATCGAAGGTCAATGGTGTCAGGTCATTGTGTGTAGAAGGATTAAGTGATTGCACGATCCAAGCCGAAGATATTATAATATAATTATGCACCTCTCAAGGCACTTTTGTGTGTGCTTGTGGCAATTTTGCCATTTTTGGCCCGTCATGATGTCAAGTGGCGACCGTGTATCTCAACGTTGCGCTCAATTGACATCATGACCCAGATATGATATGAGGGTACATACTTCGGTGCCCAACATATCTTGGACCCGGCGAATAACTCCTCTTAGGCTTGGCATGCCGTGGCCGCCATGTTGGCGATTTGGGACTATCCCAAATCATGGGCTCACTTGGTGACCCTGCCATTCCCAATATCGGAGGAGTTGGGCGACGCCCAAAAGATATGTTGGACCAACATAACTTGATACCAATCCTATGGCACACTCCGGTCCGAGTCGGGCATGTGCCTCATTTGCCCCAACCATGAGTGTGCGCATTTTTGGCCATTTTGAGCAATTTTCCACTTTTGCTGCCCGCCGTGCACTATGTTCTAACCCTCGTGCACGCCGGACGCATGGACCAATGGACCATATATGACATGGGTGTTATGGGTAATGGTCCCCATGGTCCACACACCACGTGGGCAAAGCGGAGCCACCTTCGTTAAGGCGCTAGCCCAAAGTGAGTGTGGGCAATTTTGCAATTTTGGCATTCGTGGACCCAATTGGGATCGTCACCACGCCGAGTGGCATGGAGATCTTTGAGAGCCAAGGGCATGGGACTCTCCATTGGACTCCCGGTGGATCGCGTATGGGATGGCGGATCTGATCTCCAAGCCGGCGTGGAGATATACTATTGGGAGCACACCGAATTTTGGCTCATTTCAAGCAGCCAAAATGACCCCATTTTGGGACCCCAATTTCCCCCTTCCGTGTGGTCAATTGGCGTCCCCATTTCTCTAAGCCCATAAGGAGCCCCGACCTAATTCCAAGTTGTGCACTCAGATATAAGTCCTAGGTCCTGCCTCCTACCCTGTGAGCCATTGGCCTTACTTTGGCCGGGCGAGCCACGCGTGGGAATGACGCCAATTTTGGTGATTTTGGCATCATGACCCCACTTGACTCATCCGTGTTGCCCTGATGCCGGAACCTCAGAGGGAACCAGGTTGGGTGAGTGCTCCAGGGAGTTTGTACTCGAAGGGCATAGGGTCAGTTGCCTCGTCCCTACCTCTGGCGGGTCCGGACGAGAGGTCAATTTTGGGGATTTTTGAGTTAATTTCAGTTTGGGCTGAAACAGCCCATTTTCAGCTACCAACTCCTGGGTGATAATGGCGGGGCCATATCTCTGGCTCAGAGAGGAGTTGGGACCTGCTGTTGAGGGAGCATGTGGAGTCACTGTCGGTTGACCTTGGAGCTTCTTGGTTCCCAGGAACTCGCCTGTGGCTAGGTGCGACACCTCTCCCATTGGCAGGGTTTCAGGGTCCGGACTGAGCAGGGCATGGGTTGTGTTTGAGCCCCCGCCCCCACCAGCCACTGAGAGGGTCGGACCTGGGATTGGGATATGAGTTGGGACTGAGTGTCTATTGTCCCTTGATGCCCTTACCCCGGTCCAGTCTTAACCCCATGTGTACATATCCTGATGTATTGCTGTACATACTTTCGTTCCCTCTTTGCAGAGTGGCAAGGATTCTGAAACGCTTTGTCAAATGACACAGGCGTATTGATGCCCTTGTGAGCGTAGTGCCTTGCCTGCCTGCTCACCTGTGCGTGTCACCGCAGCGTCCCGTGGCCGGCCCCCCACGGGAACTCGTCAAAAGCGTTTCACCGCCGCGGGGTTACCCAGCCCTCGCGTGCCACTCGGGGCCACCAACCCCGAGCAGCGCGTCGCAGCAGCGCGGCGCAGCTCGCAGCTCGCAGCGCAGCGCAGCGTCTCGCAGCGCAGCGCAGCGGCTCGCAGCGCCACTCAGCGACAGCGCCGAGTTCGTCACGGAGCCCGCAGCGCCGTCTAGAGCATCGCCCTGACCGCGCAGCAACCGTGAAAGAGGTGCACAGACCAGGACTCCTGCATCAGCCCCATCGGCCGACCAGGAGTCCCATCGGCCGACCAGCAAGGCCGCGTCAACCACCTCCACAACCACCGGCTGACCAGCACCAGCCGCACTTCCAATCCAGTGCTGCAGCACCCGCCTCAACAACCACAACCAGTTCGTTGAGTTGAACGAGTGCACACCAAGGACCTCAAGACCAACTACGCCCCCGCTGCCATGGTGAATGGGCAGGAAGCGGGTAGGACGTGGCCGCGGCCCCACCCCCATGCAGCGCAACTGCTGCGTGGGTTGGTTTGGGACCAGCACTACCGCCACAGCCACCCCCAGTGCGAAGGCGGCATGCCCAGGAGCTTCGAGCTCCGCACGGACATCGCCCCCGACCGCCTGCAGGCCGTGGAGGACTGGCTGCGGGCGGAAGGGTACGAGTACCGCCACCAGCAGAGGCGCTGGAGGACCTGGACCCGGCCGGACAGGCCCGGCGAAGGGCTGCGCCCCGACGGGATTGAGGAGGACGAGGACCCCAACGCCTACCCGTCGGGCGCCTCGATCAACGTCTCCATGTGGGACGTGATCGAGAAGAAGTTCCCGGAACCGGGGGGCGAGCGCAGGCTGCAGGGCAGCAGCAGCGCGTCTCCGGGGACGGAGAAGCGGTCCGCCGGGGACAGGAAGCGGGACCGTAAGTGGCGGGAGTACCAGGAGTACCTGGCCGCCGAAGCCGCCCAAGGTGCCAAGGGCGGAACCCCAGCCCCCAGTCCCCAACGGGCCAATGGTGGTCATCACCCCGGCTCCACCACCCTTGGCGACTACATCCGAGTCGCCAAGCAGACCAGGGCCAAGCCCCGTCAGCTGCTCCTGAGGCCCCAGCAGGCCCCAGCAGGCCCCAGCAGCGACGTGGAGTCGGCCCACCGCGGGAGGATGCCAGCCGACCAGGCCAGCTCCAGCAGCAGCGCCGCTCCCGCCCAAAGGGACGTGGCGCGCGCCTGTGAGCGCGTCTGCAGGGTGCCCTGCAACCTTCGGGTTGCCCATCAACGGGCCAAGCAGCAGAACGCTGCCGTGGAGGTCGCCGTCGGCATCGCCCGTGAGGAGGCCACCGAGTGGGGCAGAGGCATGGACTACCACGCCTCGAAAGTGGCAGCCATCGCGGCCGGTCTCACGGCTGCGGCCGCCCATGAGGCAGTGGCTGCCCGGATCAGGGCAACCGACGAGGAAGCCCGCCGGACGCAGGAGGCCATTGCCTGCAAGGAGGCCGAGGTGAAGGCGCTGGAAGAGGCGCTGGCCCAAGAGAGGGCAAAGAAGGAGGCGGAGGAAAGGGCCCACGCCGAAGCGGCGGCTAAGGCCCAGGAGGACGCCGCCAAGAAGGAAGCCATCGAGGCCGCGCGACGGAAAGTCGCTGAGGAGAAGGCCAAGACGGAGGCGGAGCTGGCGGCGTTGGAGGCGCAGAAGGCGCGGCTGCAGCAGGCCCGGGAAGCCGAGGCGGCTCGTGCTCGGGAAGAAGCCGAAGTGCGGGCTGCCGCAGCCACCGCCGCCGCAATGGAGGAGGCAGAGGCCAAACTCCGCCGCGAGACTCCCCCGGGAGGATCACGAGTGGAGACCCTTCGAAAGCTTTTCGAAGGGGACGCCTCCTCCAGGATGACGCTGGATGAGGCGGACACGGGCAGCAGTGGGAGCAGTGGCACCACCGCCCACCGACGGAGGAAGGGTAAGGAGAAGACCCCCGAGAGGCCGCGGAGGCCAGCGGGTGGACACCCCCACGACAGTGACCCCTTCTTCACCACCAGTGACGGGGATGAACGAGGCCGCCGACATCGCCAAGTGGTGGCTTGGACGGGCGGAGGAAGCGGAGACGTCCGCATGGAAGGCGAGGATGAGGATCTCCCTCCTCCCTACCGGAGCTCGGAGTCTTCCGAGACCGAGACGCCCAGGTGGGGCAACATGGACGAGGATGACGACATGGACTTCGGCATCACGCGCCCATCCTCGGACCCACCGAGGCGACCCGGCGGAGACCCACCGGGACCCCCTGGTGGAGGACCATCAGGACCCCCTGGAGGACGCCCACCGAGTGGACCCCCTGGAGGCGGACCACCGGGCGGGGGAGGACCCCCTGGACCGGGCGGACCCGGCGGAGGCCCTCCTGGAGGACCCCCTGGGGACCCCGACGACCCACCAGGGAACGGCGACCCGGATACCACCTGGCGGTGGATTGTCTACCTCCGCAGGAGGGTCTTTCCCCTCGAGTGCGAGGTAGACACGGGCAAGGTCGAGATGGCTCGCATCTCCGGGGTCGCCGCGCGCGCGCAGAAGGAGCTGGACATCGCCAGGGCCCAGACCAAGTCGCTGACCAACGTCGTCAGCGGCCTGCAGGAGAGGCTGGATGCGCTGGAAGCCCGTGGGAGCATCGGCAGCGACCACCCACCCCTGGAGTCTGGCTGGTCGGATGACGGCTGGGGACCCGGACCAGGTCCAGGCAGACCCCACGCCCCCGGCGGAGCCCCCAGGAGTCGCCCCAGCGCCAGTACCCCCTCTCTCACCGCCCCCTCTCACCACAGCGCGGGCCGCCGCAACGAGCGCGTGCCGCCCGGCTCGGCAGTGAAGAATGGCGCGATGAGTGGCTCAGCGCGGACTACCACAACCGCCGTGCTCCACCGCGGACGCCTGTACGCCCCCGACGCCCGGCACCAGCCCCGGTGCCAATCCCAATGGCTGGAGGACGTTATGGTGGACTCAGGGATGAGGTCCCCAGAGGAGACGTGGAGTGGAATGTCGGCGAAGGTGAGGACCTGGATCTGGACCTGGAGGAGTTCGACATCAGCCCGCCGCGTGGTGTACGACGGGAGGCCGCTGAACGCAGCCGCCGGCGCCGTGATGAGGATGCGTACATGGATGCAGTACGGCGTGAACATTTTGGTTCAGCGTACGTGGAGGAACCACGGCGTAGCCACAGGGATTCCATGGAGGAGATGGACGTGGCGGCCGTGGGAGTCCGTGGGCGAGGCCGATGGGAACCTCGGTCGACCTCGCGGCCGGCGTTCATGGTCTCTAAGGCCGCGGATGCCGCCGTGTGGGAAGACTTGAAGGACATCAAGCCCCCCATGTACGACGGCAACCCCCTCAACCTCGACCGCTTCTTGGAGAAGCTGGACGATTGGGGGCTGACCGTCACTGAAGACCTGCCTCCCGCTGATGCGGAGAAGTATGTCTTCAAACGGTTCAGGTACCGCCTGCCGGAAGTGCTCGGAGAGCTATACTTCATGGCGACCAAGGAGGGGAAAATCAAGACCCTCAAGGAAGCCAAGAAGTGGCTCAACGAGCAGGAGCGGGTGGACGCTCCGCAGGTGGCGGCCAAGCGCTGGAAGTCCATCAAGCTTGAGCATGATGAACGGGAGATCCGCCTACGAGAGTGGCGAGACTTCCGAGGGAAATACACCCTCTTCCGCCGCAACGTGGAGGATTGGAACGAGGGTGACTAGCAGGCTCGCCTGCTCTCCATGCTGCCGGAAGCATGGATCAAGAGGGTCACCAAGGAGGAATCCAAGCGGGCCAAGTCCAACCACACGGTCAAGATGATGCTCCCCAAAGAGTATCATACGAACGTGGTGGCTTGGGCGAAGAAGCACGTGGCCCGGGATGTCAAACGGCACTCCCTGCGGAACGCTCTTCTCATCACCGTCTCGGGCGATCGCGAGAAGACCGCGATGTGGCGCCTTGACGATTGTGAGTTGAGCGGCCAGACCATCCGTCTGCAGCCCATCCCGGCGCGGATGAGCTGCGACGAGATCCTGGAGTGGGTTGGCGAGGAAGTACTCAAGGAGTACCGAAACCTCCACCACACCCGCGGGTTGAGGCCCGGCGACCGCGACGTCAACTACGTTGGCGAGGGACCTGGCGGGGAAGATGCCATGGACCCAGCGGGAGCCGGCGGCGATGAGACTCTCGTCGACGATGACGACGACGATGAGCCCGCCGAAGTGGCCGTGTGTGCCTTCGTGGCCAGGAACCTGAGCGCGGGGAGCAAGCCGGGAAACTGGAAGCCCCTGCAGCAGGGTTGGAGGAAGCAGGAGAAGAGGGACCCTCGCCGCATTGGCGACCCTCCGCTGTCCTTTGGGGAGTTCATACGAGCTCACCCGCAGGGCTGTTTCGTGTGTTATGGGAGGAAGAAAGGCTTCAACCATGACCACCGAACATTCCCCGTCCACAAGGCCCACACGGAGGCTTACAAGAAGGCGCACGGGTCGAAGAAGCGTGCGCCCGCGGGTATCCGGGAAGCCAAGGTGGAAGTGGACAAGGACGAGCTGGCCAAGCTGATGTCGTCGGTGGGAACCGAGTTGGCCAAGGAGATCCAGGAGATCAAGCGGAACTGGGTCCCCAGGTCGGATAACAAGAACAAGGAGAACAACCAGAATGACCAGAACAAGGACAAGGACAAGAACAAGGGTAAGAAAGGGGGAAGGAAGAAGGGCATCAACGACGTTGAGGCCGAGGAGAACACCCCCTCTTCCACAACCGACGCCCCCTAGCGGAGCCCCTGCAGCCAAGGGCCCCAGCTAGGGCGGTCGCAGGATGGTGACGTGGGAAGCGCCGAACCATCCCAGTCGGGAGTCGATAAGCACAAGGGGACTGCCGCGGGCGGAAGGCCCGGTCCGGCGCCCAGTCGCGGAGGCGGGGTGAGGGCAAGTGAAGGCACGAACCCTTGCACCCGTCCGTCCTTCGCGACCAAGAATGTGTTTGATGTACTACAGGATCTATCCGAGAGTATCGGAGGATCACCCGGACCGCAGCTGGATGCTGCAGATGGGCAGCCTGAGCCCATTGTCCACGACCTGCACCAGTCGCTTGTGGAGCGTCTGGAACGGCCGGAAATCCTGAGTTTGCACGCCGTGCGCCGTGTCGGTCGCGAGCGGCAGTTGCATCTTAAGGCCCGTGCCTTATGCGGGGAAGTGGAAAAGGTTTTCGACGTGTTGGTCGACACGGGAGCTCAGGTCAGCTTGGTCAAGGCTGGCCTACTTCCACCAGAGTGTCTGACCAACAGTCGGAGACCTGTCAGGCTGAAGGTGGCGAACGGCCAGTACATGGTGGGAGGCACGAAAGAAGCGGCCATTGGGCTGCAGTTCGTGAACCATCGTGAGCTGAGCCGCCCAGACCTCGGCACGGAAATCCTCCTGCACGGTAGCTTCTACGAGGCCGAGATGGACTGGGACATGATCGTCGGGTACGACTTCATGATGGAGACGGACTCCGGCGTCCTCCCGGCCGAGGCTTCCATGACCCTGTACCAGGACGACCAACTCTCGTGGCTCTCGTCACCTGAGCACCATGTGGAATGCCAATGGATCCACCCCGAACGCAATCAGCTCGAAGTGGCCGCGCTGGACACTGAGCCAACTGGTCCTGCAAACCAGGAGTACGGCGTAAGGCCGGAAGTGGCGAGCCGAGTTGTCGCGGACTTGGGAGCTTCGGATCTGGCCCTGGATGCGTTCTCTTCAGGAACCTCCGCCCATCTGCGGGTGTGTGAGAAGTACTGGAGCGCACAGGACTCCGCGTGGAAGAAGCACTGGGGTCCGCATCAGGGACTGATGTGGATCCATTGCCCCCGTTGGGACATTCCAAGAGCGATAGCGAAGATTCGCAAGGACCGCTCCAAGGCAGTGCTGGTTGTTCCTATGGGATGCACCGAGGAGGAAAGTACCCGACATTGGGTAGCCTCATTGACCAACATGACCTTAAACAAGGTCGTCCTACCGGCTGGAGAGAGTGTCTATCAGGACGCTAAGGGACAGCCCATGCCACCCCAGAGATGGCCAACGGAATTCCACTATGTGGATGGGGGCCTTGATCAGGCCGACACCACGGACTTCGTGTGTGTCAACCGTATCATAGCAGAGCCTTGGAGGTAATGCTTTGCGGTTCCCCCTGTTGACATCGAAGAATCGGACTCCGAAGACCCCCTCACTGAAGAGGAGTGGGATCTGGTTCAGGAGTATATGGATCAGCCCTTTCACGACTGGGGAAACCAGCGTGAGGGCAAAGGCCAGGACAAAGCCTGGTGGGAAGTGGACTCAATCGTCTCTGGTTCCTATGACGGGAATACCTTCGTACAGAGGGTGCTGGATCACATGTCCAGCCAAGACGAGCCGCCTGGCGGTAACCCACCCACCTACGGCGATCTGTTCCGAGGCAAGACCAGAGATGGCCCTTTGGGCCACCTGGGAAGACCACCTGAGCCGAAAGCGAGGGGAGTAGCTACCCCTCAAGTAAGCTCCGTGGTTCAAGTGCCCGGAAAAGCCAAGGCGGAGTCCGATGACTGCCCCAAGATCCAGGCGTTGAGGGCCAGGCTGAAGCAGAAGTATGGCGAGACCTTCTTCAGCGGATAACCTGTGTTCCCCCCACCGGTGCGTGGACCGTATGGCGAGGCCAAGATACGACTGAAGCAGGACCCCCGTGTGTATCGACACCGGGAGTTTGCCCTGAGGGGCGAGAGGAAAGAGGCCATGGAGAAGATCCTCCGTGACTTCATCCAGAGAGGCTGGCTTGAGCCGTGCCACTCCGAATGGGCCTCTCCGTGCTTTGTCGTCCCTAAGAAGGTGGCCGGTGAGTGGCGGCTCGTGGTCGACTACCGCGGCCTGAACGCCCAAACGCAGCACGACAGCTATACGCTGCCCCTCATTGAGGACATGCTGCAAAAGCAACACCGGCGGAGGATCTTCACGGTGATTGACCTGAAACATGGTTATCATCAGATGCCTCTCGCCGAAGAGTCCCGTGCCTGCACAGCCATGAGCACCCCACTTGGACCTCTCCAGTGGAAGGTGATGCCCATGGGCGTTACCAACGGCAATGCGGCTTTTCAGCGGATGCTGGAGAACCTGCTTGAGCCGGTGCGCGACTGTGCGGACCCCTTCGTGGACGACGTGATCATCGCGTCCGGGGACCCCAGCATGAGCTACGAGGAGCTCCTGGAGGCACACGAGAGGGACGTCACTCGAGTGCTGGACCTTCTGGTTCGGCACAAACTCACGGGCAGCAGTGACAAGGCCACCATCGCGGTAAGCGAGGTGGTCTTCGCTGGCCACGTGGTCGGGAACGGGCAGCGAAAGCCCATACCTGGCAAGGTGGCTGCGATTGAGCACTGGGAAAAGCCCAAGACGGTCTCTGAGCTACGGGCGTATCTGGGGTTCTGCAACTACTACTCGGGGTATATCAAGATGTATGCCGAGTATGCAGCCCCCATGACGACCATGCTCAAGGGCAACCGAGAGGAGACCAAGAAGGGGTCCAAGAAGGCTCTGGTCTGGACTGAAGAGTCCGACCGTGCCTTTGAGGGGATGAAGCAGGCGCTGCTATCCGCAGTGGGTCTGCACCTCGTGGATCCCGACCGAGGGTTCGTCCTGCGCACCGACGCTTCCGACTACGCCATTGGCGCTGTGTTGGAGCAAGTGCTTGACGACGGGAGGCACGTGCCCGTTGCCTTCTGGAGCCGAGTCCTGGCGGAAGGCCAGAGACGGACGTGGACGCCCCGTGAAAAGGAGGCATATGCCATCGTCATGGCTCTCAGGAAATGGGCTGGGTACATAGCCCTCCATCCCGTCACCGTCTGCACCGACCATCAGAGTCTGCAGTCGTGGCACAAGGAGCACGTGGACACCCCCTCAGGTCCCGCCTCCCGACGGGCAAGATGGCACGAGACCTTGGCCAAGTTCGACCTTACGGTTGTGTATATTCCTGGAAAGGATAACACCGTGGCGGACTGTCTCAGTAGATGGGCCTATCCCGCCAGCAAGGGCATGCAGGACATCTCTGCCCATGGCGATGAGGCTGAGACTGCTGAAACCAAGAGGATCATCGAAATGGAGCGCCTGATGGAGGAGGAGGGTGCTAAATGCTTCGTCGTCATGGCCGCGGATGCCCCCCTCGCAACGAGGGTGAGCAGAGCGGTCAGAGTACTCGCCCCCGAGGGAGCTGAGTCCGACAAGCACCTCTTCCCTAAGGCTTGCCTCCAGGACGACTGGACCGACGACTACGCCAAGTCTGAGGCCTTTGCGGCCGAGTATAGGGCTGTGACCGACCCTGATGACGGGCAGAAGTGGCCAAAGGGGCTGACTGAGGAAGATGGCAAGCTCTACCGGAATGGTAAGCTGCTAGTCCCAGAGTCCCGGGTGCTCGAGCTGTGTGAAGCTTGGCACCACCACATGCTGCACCCAGGGGTCAAGAAGCAAGCCCTTGACATGCAGCGTCGGTTCGAGATCGACCATATCGTTCTCTACACCGCCATCAAAAAGGTCAGGAAGGGTTGCTCGGTCTGTCAGGCCTGCAATCCCGATAACCGGAACGTCAAGGGGGAACCCCAATGGACCCCGGTTCCTGACCAGCCCATGGAGAGCGTGGCCATGGACGTCTTCTCCATGCCCGAGGTGCACATTGGCAAATCGACCTTTGACTGTGTGGTTCTCTGTGTGGACCGCCACAGCGGCTACGTTGTAGCCGTTCCGGCACGCAAAAAGGGGTTGCTTGCCAGAGAAGTGGCAGTCATGATGATTCGTCATTGGCTGACCGTCTTTGACATCCCCCGCACCATTTGCAGTGACCGAGGGCCCCAGTTTACTGGTGGCTGGTTCAAGGCTATGTGTTCCCTCATGGGAATACGACATGCCAAGAGCGTCGCCTATCACAGCCGGTCTAACGGCCGTGCTGAAGTGGCTGGACGGCAGCTGTTCGAGAAGCTGCGCAAGATCCACATCACCAATCCACGGCGGAACTGGTTTGAGGAAATGTGGCCTGCTCTGAAGGCCCATCATGACACCCCCACGCCGGGCGGTTTGTCCCCTCACCAGATTCTGTTCGGCAGGGACCCCCTGGGTAGGGGACTTCCCCTGTCTGGTGATGGCATGGCTATGGATGCCAAGGAGTTCTTCGCGCGGCAAGAGCAAACGGCGCGGGACATCCGCCAGCAGCTTGAGAAGGAGCATGCTGAGCGTCAGAAGTCCGCCCCGAGCTCGACAGCGCAGAAGTTCAGGGTGGGAGACCCGGTGTGGGTGATCAGACCCCGCCCTATGGGCACCCACCGCACCAAGACCTGGTTCACACCCGGCGAGGTGGTCCGCAGGATTGGTGAGGACACCTACCGCATCAAGGTGGGTCACGGACAGTTCCGGGAGCGCCACGAGAGTCAACTCCGTGTGCGGGAACCCGACCTCCGTGGCCAACATGTGTCCCTGAGCTATGCCGCACATGAGTCGGATTCGGACGACGACTATGCTGAGCAGGACGACTATACTGTCGAGAAGATCCTGGCTCAGCGTCCGAAAGCCTCCGCACCCGGAGGTCTGGAGTTCAGGGTTCGTTGGCGAGGCTATGGGCCGTCCCACGACACCTGGGAACCCGTCTCCTCGTTCGTGCCGCGGGTCAATACTCCCTTCATGGAGTACATCCGCAAGAACAAGACCAAGATCCACGTTTCGGACTTGGCAGCACTCACCCGGGCGATTGCAGCCAGGGGTGCCTGATCAGCGCCCTGAGCTCTCCCCTGATGCGTTTTGAGCGTTTGTGAGGCCGACGGATCGTCCCTTGCTTGCTTGCTCTCTTCCATCTTTTGGTGACAGAGTGGCCATATACCCCCCCCTGCTGTATCCAGAGGAGGATGGCCCCTCTCTTCTTCTACTCGTCACTCCCCCCCTGCTGAATCCCTGGGAAACGAGGTAGGGCGACTGACCTTCATAATTCTGAGCTCTTGGGGCCTTGAGGCCCATACGACGTTGCGCAACGGATGCCGCTGTCATCGGCATTGCGATTTTTGGGTGTGTGGTCTGGTTCCATGGCATTTGCGGAATCCAGACCAGTCGACGTGTGTCTCGAGACTATATATGCCCTGAACTCAGGCGTTTTCCTGTCCACCCTCCTGCATTGCCTTATCCTGACCGTGGCGTGGTTTGGCGCTCTGTCCAGAGCGTGTTTACACGCCTATTTACCCAGATTATTGCTTGTTTTTCTGCCCTCCAGGATATGTGCATCTGTATGTTAAGTGTCATCAGCCCATCGCTGAGGGATGGACTGCTTTTCACCACGAATCGGGATACAGAGGCGCCTTGAGTCGCCGTGTACATATTCTTACAGCCTGGTCCAGCCTGGACCAGTACTTGATTACATGTTCTTCTGTTTGAGTGCCTGTGATACCGTGTTGCCCTATTCGCTGTGATGTGTGGAGATCCTGATGGCGCCAGGCGGGAAGCCCAGTTGCCTGACTACACTCCCAGCGGTCCGCCACTGTCAGTCCCAGTGTGAGCCTACCGATTCGCAGACGCACTTGCATTCGGATGGCGGCCTGCGGTGCTCCTGACCTCGGTCAGTCTGCCTGGGATACTGGTGGTTTGAGGAGTCGACGCCTCCGCCCACACTGCATGAGGACTCCCTCATGTATGGCCTTCGTGGCAGTAGGGCGAGGGAAAAGACGGCCTTGATGCCCGATCCCTTCAGGAGGAGTTCCCTTAAGATCTGGGGTTCTTAAGGAGTTCGACTATGGCACTCTGGACTCGCGTCGTATGGATATGGACATGGTGCGCCCGAGGAAGGACCCGTGGGGACTCTCCCCAGTCGGCGGGCCTTGGGAAGCTTGGGGTAGCCTGATGGATCTTTGTGGTCGCTCTCGACTTGTGGGACCACCTCGGTCGTCGTGTGTCGCCTATGTTGGCCGTGTATGCCACTGCCACTGTGGTGGTGACCGTAGCAGCCGGCACCCGGTGCGCCTGGTATGGGTTAACGGGTCCTTTGGATGCCGAACAATCGCTGCCAGGACCCGGGACTTGATACTTGATACTTGATACTATACATGTGCTACGAGCTTTTACAGCATCATACCTATTTTACTGTGGAATTACTGTGGAATTTGGGCAGCCTACCCTGAATCAGCCTGAAGTGTGACGTGACACCCCCCCCCTTCAGGTTATGGTCCTGGGTACCCGCTGCCATGCTTGGGTGTTATCGAGCCCCCCCAGGGTTTGCTCTAAGGAGGGGGGTGAAGCGGTACCCAGAACCCCATGGCCAGGTTACGGCATACAACCGGTCTCCGGTCCACTAACCCCATGTACGGAAGTGTTCCGTGCCGTGAAGCCCCGCATCGGCAACCGATGCACCGCCAGCGGAGATTTGTGGATCAGAATATCAGGAATCAACAGGGTTTTATTTTCATATTGTTTCCGTCAATTTTTACGCTTCCGTTCTGATACTCACTGTTTTGACTGCTGGCGGTTGGATCGCGACTTTACCGTAACCGCCAGTTTAACTGTAATTAATGGAAATTTTAACGCTATCCGTCACGAAGGCTCCAAAGTCAACAGGAACTGCATGGATGCTTCCGCAATTTTCACATCTTACACTCGCAACCTTAATCCGAATTTTTCAGGATGTCGAAATCGGATTTTCGACTTCGACATCCCCGCACTTGATTTGACCTCTTTCGAGTGGACCTACGTGCTTCCCTATGCACGAATCAACTTTCCCTTTATCCTGCCCTCCATTTGTCTTAAAGCTATGGGCAAAACAAAGTTGATTCGTGAGGCCACTTGTGAGGGTCATATCTCGTGCCGCTTGCGAGTATTGACGATAGAAAAACGTGGGATGTATTCACAATACTCCCGACGTAATTTAGGAAGCATTATATGCCCTGCGTTTCCACACGTGCGCGCTAGTGTAATGGATCATGGTCAAGAGGGTAGAGTTTGCGTTGTAACTCTATGGCCATGATGTTGCGTGCGTTAAGATAACTTTCGAGTGTAGCGCGCAAGTGTTGGTGTTGCATAGGAACTCTCCTTGAGTTCCTATGAGCGATTGACACAAAGTTATGCCCTTGGAGGGGCATGACATATCGTGGTGGGAGCTACCTTTTTGGGCAATATGTGGTATGTGCCATGTGTTGTGTTGCGTGCCCATTTGGCGGGTCCATAGCTCCAAGCCGAACCCGCCAATGGACCTCATATTGTGCAAGCCCCTTCTCCATACTCCCCACGATCAATTGCAAGCCTAACTTTCGTGAAGGGAAGCTTGTGTGGTGATCCCGAAGCGATGTGTTGGGAGCAAGGTGTGTATTTTGCAATTTTCCATAATTTCATGTGCCCACTTGGGAAGTAGCGCTCGTAACCTTTCAAGGCGCCCCAAGTGGAGCACATATGTGGGATCGAAGGTCATTGGTGTCAGGTCATTGTGTGTAGAAGGATTAAGTGATTGCACGATCCAAGCCGAAGATATTATAATATAATTATGCACCTCTCAAGGCACTTTTGTGTGTGCTTTTGCCAATTTTGCCATTTTTGGCCCGTCATGATGTCAAGTGGCAACCGTGTATCTCAACGTTGCGCTCAATTGACATCATGACCCAAGTATGATATGGGGGTACATACTTCGGTGCCCAACATATCTTGGACCCGGCGAATAACTCCTCTTAGGCTTGGCATGCCGTGGCCGCCATGTTGGCGATTTGGGACTATCCCAAATCATGGGCTCACTTGGCGACCCTGCCATTCCCAATATCGGAGGAGTTGGGCGACGCCCAAAAGATATGTTGGACCAACATAACTTGATACCAATCCTATGGCACACTCCGGTCCGAGTCGGGCATGTGCCTCATTTGCCCCAACCATGAGTGTGCGCATTTTTGGCCATTTTGAGCAATTTTCCACTTTTGCTGCCCGCCGTGCACTATGTTCTAACCCTCGTGCACGCCGGACGCATGGACCAATGGACCATATATGACATGGGTGTTATGGGTAATGGTCCCCATGGTCCACACACCACGTGGGCAAAGCGGAGCCACCTTCTTTAAGGCGCTAGCCCAAAGTGAGTGTGGGCAATTTTGCAATTTTGACATTCGTGGACCCAATTGGGATCGTCACCACGCCAAGTGGCATGGAGATCTTTGAGAGCCAAGGGCATGGGACTCTCCATTGGACTCCCGGTAAATCGCGTATGGGATGGCGGATCCGATCTCCAAGCCGGCGTGGAGATATACTATTGGGAGCACACCGAATTTTGGCTCATTTCAAGCAGCCAAAATGACCCCATTTTGGGACCCCAATTTCCCCCTTCCGTGTGGTCAATTGGC
Source organism: Eutreptiella sp. 'Long Island Sound 2002' (assembly GCA_964036045.1). NCBI lineage: Eukaryota > Euglenozoa > Euglenophyceae > Eutreptiales > Eutreptiaceae > Eutreptiella > Eutreptiella sp. 'Long Island Sound 2002'. Next base: position 21,762,956 of record OZ038398.1, on the reverse strand, counting down.
GGCCCCATTTCTCTAAGCCCATAGGGAGCCCGGACCTAATTCCAAGTTGTGCACTCAGATATAAGTCCTAGGTCCTGCCTCCTACCCTGTGAGCCATTGGCCTTACTTTGGCCGGGCGAGCCACGCGTGGGAATGACGCCAATTTTGGTGATTTTGGCATCATGACCCCACTTGACGAATCCGTGTTGCCCTGATGCCGGAACCTCAGAGGGAACCAGGTTGGGTGAGGGCTCCAGGGAGTTCGTACTCGAAGGGCATAGGGTCAGTTGCCTCGTCCCTACCTCTGGCGGGTCCGGACGAGAGGTCCATTTTGGGGATTTTTGAGTTGATTTCAGTTTGGGCTGAAACAGCCCATTTTCAGCTACCAACTCCTGGGTGATAATGGCGGGGCCATATCTCTGGCTCAGAGAGGAGTTGGGACCTGCTGTTGAGGGAGCATGTGGAGCCACTGTCGGTTGGCCTTGGAGCTTCTTGGTTCCCAGGAACTCGCCTGTGGCTAGGTGCGACACCTCTCCCATTGGCAGGGTTTCAGGGTCCGGACTGAGCAGGGCATGGGTTGTGTTTGAGCCCCCGCCCCCACCAGCCACTGAGAGGGTCGGACCTGGGATTGGGATATGAGTTGGGACTGAGTGTCTATTGTCCCTTGATGCCCTTACCCCGGTCCAGTCTTAACCCCATGTGTACATATCCTGATGTGTTGCTGTACATACTTTCGTTCCCTCTTTGCAGAGTGGCAAGGATTCTGAAACGCTTTGTCACATGACACAGGCGTATTGATGCCCTTGTGAGCGTAGTGCCTTGCCTGCCTGCTCACCTGTGCGTGTCACCGCAGCGTCCCGTGGCCGGCCCCCCACGGGAACGCGTCATTATGGCTCTAGTGATCTTGGCGGAGACCCCTCTGATGACGAGCCGCCGTCGATGGATTCTTCTTCGCCCTCAGATGACGATGACCCTGAGGACCCCGAGGACCCCAAGGGTAAGAAGAAGAAGAAGAAGAAGAAGAAGACCCGACGCCCTGAAGGACGCAGGACTCAGGAGGCGAAGGCTATTGCCACCTCCAAGATCGTGGTCAACCTGCCTGAGTTCACAGCCAAGGACCTCAGCGAGTTCGCTGAGAACTTTGGCCGGTTCCTACGACTGACCGGCCAAACCCACGCTAGTGGGCGAGTGAAGTGCGATCTGCTCCTGCAGTGCTGCAAGACCAAGTACCTGGAGAAGCAGGTCAGGCAGATCGTGACTAACTCCGCCACCTTTGCCGATGTGTTGGTTGCCCTGGAGAGGCAGTACCCGACCTACGAAACCGACCTCTCCATCAGGGCCGAGATCCAGAACCTGCCCGTGCTGCCCAACAACCCCAAACCTGGCAGGGTATCTGAGCTGTTGGCTGACCTGGATCACTGGGCTGGACGACTGACGCCCGGTTCCTACAGCAGCGACGACCTGCTGTTCTGGTTGGTGGCCAAGCTCCCCCGAGAGCTATGGGACGAGTGCCGTTTGACGGCTGAGCGCAAGGCTAGATCCCTCCGCTACGAGGATCTATGCGTGCTGCTCCTGGAGATGGCGCTGGAGAAGGAGAGCGACCAGCACTTGAACAACTACCGTCCTGGTGGTGGAGGTTCTGGAGGCCATGGCAAAGGCTACCAAGGGTCCCGACCTGGGCAGGGGAATACCCCCAAACACGCCCACGCCCGTGTCATGGAGAATGTGGAGGAACTATTCTGGTGTGACGCCAGAGACGAGCAGGGCCACCTGCAGCACGCCTCTGACTGCGAGCAGCGAGACTGCTTCGTAGTCCAGGGGAAGCAGCAGGAAAAGAACACCGGCGCCAAAGCGAGGATGCCGGATCATTACCGGTGCACCATCACGTGTGCATTCTGCGATAAGCGGAAGCACTACGAGGATGAGTGCTACCATAAGCAACGCCTATCGGCGAAGCTTAAGGGTGAAGATCCTGGCAAAAGCTCAGGCAAAGTGGAGGCAAAGGCAAAGGCAACGACTCCGGCAAGGGCAAGTCGAAAGGACGTGGTCAAGGGCAAGACAAGGGTCAAGGTGGGGGAGGACTAGGCGCTAACCGCCAGCCCGACAACAAGAACAAGGACAAGAACGGAGGCAACCCCAACCCTAATCCAGGGGGGAACTCCGAGCCCTCTGGAGGGCAGTCTGGACCAACCACACGCTCACAAACGCAGGCCCAGCAAGAACAAGGAGCCAAGCGGGAGCATGAAGGTGGTGATGACGGCAACGCTAAGAAGAGGAGCCGTTTCATGAGGATGGCCCGCAAATCAGGGTTGGTACCGTACGGCGTTCATGAACGCGTACCGTCCGCGAACGCGTACCGTCTGGTATTAATACCGCACAGCACGTGTGCGGTATTGAGATGGTGCCGCAGACAGGCACCGCATTGCAGCACGCGCGCACGCTAGACGGAAAATTGCCAGATGAATTGAAATATTGCGAAAAACACGCTGCTGGATCGAAGGTTTACTACCGATGTTGGTAATTAGCATTATTATGCATTACGGCACCACTTTTAGTCTTGAATCGTAATGTCGCAGTTTTGGGAACATAAGAACGAATTCTGCTAATACTAGTATTGTTGTGACCGCGTTGCAAATGCGCATTCAGCGGTGCATGAGTTTCCAGCAGCGGTGCCGTGTACGCTGAAAAACACTGCTCGCAAGGTTTTAAATCCCTCCTTTTAGATGGGCCATGTGAGGACGCCACCGACGCCACCGACGCCAAGCCCAAATGAAGCAACCCGTCGCCGAAGCTTGCAGCGATCAGCGTGATGACCACCCTACTGACGAGCGGCGTGTATGTTCGGGCCTCAGCCCCTCTCCCTGTGCAAGCGCAAGCCTCATGCGACAGTGATGCGTCCACCAACGTGCAAGCCTCAGCAATGGGCATAGAATCAGGGCGAAGCAGCCCTGCGCGCACTGCGCGGGACTTCAAGGCGAAGCAGCACTGTGCGTAAAGTCAAGGCGAAGCAGCACTGCGCGTGAAGTCAAGGCAAAGCAGCACTGAGCGTAGAATCAGAGCGAAGCAGCACTGCGCGCACGGCGCGTGAAGTCAGGGCGACGCGTGAAGTCAGGGCGACGCAGCACTGCCTGGGGCGACCTCCGCGCTGCGCCCAAGCGCCAAGGTAAATAAGCGTCGTCTGCCTCCACTTGTATTCGCCAGAAGTCTTGTTTTCAGTGTGTGTCACGTGCGTGTGCCTGTCATTGACATGCAATGAGTGGATCTGTAAATTTGACTTTGGCCTCTGTGCCTCCATCAACCCTGAGGCTTGGCATGCATGTGTGTATTGATATCCTGATGTGTAGCCTTGCCTTTGTTTAGCTCTGTTGAATCCTGGGACCCCTCTTTCAAGGCCCACGCTTAGCGCTGGACCAGGAAGAAGACAGTGTGCAGTAAAGTCGACGTTAAAGTATTCTTTGTGTCTGAGTTGCAGGGCAAGACAGGGTAGAGCTGAAAAGTCATTTGCACGGTGTTTTAAGAAACATTGTCTTTTTGGCTGAACTGCAGGCAGGGTAGTGCATAAAAGGGAAGCAAACAATTTAAGGTGTGAATCATTTGCAGGGTGTTTTGAGAAACATTTAAAAGCAGGTCTGTGGTAACAAATATTTGTTGAAATTTTCTGGTGTTTTTGGGACAAAAGTTTGGTTGTTGGAATCAGCTCAAATATATCGTAAAACCAAGGATTCAGCGGACATTTAGTGGTGCCTACTGGGTCTTCATTGGGGCTAGGCGATACCATACAGGACACCGGAGTACTGTATGGTATCGATACCGAACGGCACACGTACTGTATGGTACCAATGACGCGTTCCCGTGGGGGGCCGGCCACGGGACGCTGCGGTGACACGCACAGGTGAGCAGGCAGGCAAGGCACTACGCTCACAAGGGCATCAATACGCTCGTGTCATGTGACAAAGCGTTTCAGGATCCTTGCCACTCTGCAACAAGGGAACGAAAGTATGTACAGCAACACATCAGGATATGTACACATGGGGTTAAGACTGGACTGGGGTAAGGGCATCACAGGACAATAGACACTCTATCCTAACTTGTATCCCAATCCCAGGTCCGACCCTCTCAGTGGCTGGTGGGGGCGGGGGCTCAAACACAACCCATGCCCTGCTCAGTCCGGACCCTGAAACCCTGCCAATGGGAGAGGTGTGCCGCCCAGCCACAGGCGAGTTCCTAGAAAACCAAGGAGCTCCAAGGCCAACCGACAGTGGCTCCACATGCTCCCTTAACGGCAGGTCCCAACTCCTCTCTGAGCCAGAGATATGGCCCCGCCATTATCACCCAGGGGTTGGTAGCTGAAAATGGGCTGTTTCAGCCCAAACTGATATCAACTCAAAAATCCCCAAAATTGACCCCTCGTCCGGACCTGCCAGAGGTAGAGACGAGGCAACTGACCCTATGCCCTTCGAGTACGAACTCCCTGGAGCCCTCACCCAACCTGGTTCCCTCTGAGGTCCCGGCCTCAGGGCACCACTGGTTCGTCAAGTGGGGTCATGATGCCAAAATCACCAAAATTGGCCTCATTCCCACGCATGGCTCGCCCGGCCAGGGCAAGGCCAATGGCTCACAGGGTAGGAGGCAGGACCTAGGACTCATATCTGAGTGTACAACTTGAATTTAGGTCCGGGCTCCCTGTGGGCATAGAGAAATGGGGCCGCCAATTGACCACACGGAAGGGGGAAATTGGGGTCCCAAAATGGGGTCATTTTGGCTGCTTGAAATGAGCCAAAATTCGGTGTGCTCCCAATAGTATATCTCCACGCCGGCTTGGAGATCGGATCCGCCATTCCATACCCGATCCACCAGGAGTCCAACAGAGACTCCCATGCACTTGGCTCTCAAAGATCTCCATGCCACTTGGCGTGGTGACGATCCCAATTGGGTCCACAAATGCCAAAATTGCAAAATTGCCCACACTCACTTTGGGCTAGCGCCTTAACGAAGGTGGCTCCGCCTCGCCCACGTGGTTTGTGGGCCATGGGGACCAATGTCCATATCACCCATGTCATATATGGTACATTGGTCCAAGCGTCCGGTGTGCACGAAGGTTAGAACATGGTGCACGGCGGGCAGCAAAAGTGGAAAATTGCTCAAAATGGCTAAACATGCGCACACTCATGGTTGGGGCAAATGAGGCACATGCCCGACTCGGACCGGAGTGTGCCATAGGATTGGTATCAAGTCATATGTGTCCAACATATCTTTTGGGCGTCGCCCAACTCCTCCGGTATTGGGAATGGCAGGGTCGCCAAGTGAGCCCATGATTTGGGATGGTCCCAAATCGCCAACATGGCGGCCACGGTATGCCAAGTCCACGAGGAGTTATTCGCCGGGTCCAAGATATGTTGGGCACCGAAGTATGTACCCTCATAACATACTTGGGTCATGATGTCAATTGAGCGCAGCGTTGAGATACACGGTCGCCACTTGACATCATGACGGGCCAAAAACGGCAAAATTGGCACAAAGACACACAAAAGTGCATTGAAAGGTGCACAATTATTATTATAATATCTTCGGCTTGGATTGTGCAATCAACTAATCCTTCTAAACACAATGACTTGACACCAATGACCTTCGATCCCACATATGTGCTCCACTTGGGGCGCCTTGAAAGGTTACGAGCGCTACTTCCCAAGTGGGCACATGAAAATATGGAAAATTGCAAAATACACACCTTGCTCCCAACGCATCGCTTTGGGATCGCCACACAAGCTTCCCTTCACGAAGGTTAGGCTTGCAATTGATCGTGGGGAGTATAGAGAAGGGGCTTGCACAATATGAGGTCCATTGGCAGGGCCATCGCTCTTAGCCAAACCCGCCAAATGGGCACGCAATACAACACATGGCACATACCACATATTGCCCCAAAAGGTAGCTCCCCCCACGATATGTCATGCCCCTCCAAGGGCATAACTTTGTGTCAATCGCTCATAGGAACTCAAGGAGAGTTCCTATGCAACACCAACACTTGCGCGCTACACTCGATAGTTATCTTAACGCACGCAATATCATGGCCAAAGAGTTATAATGCAAACTCTACCCTCTTGACCATGATCCATTACACTAGCGCGCACGTGTGGAAACGCAAGGCATATAATGCTTCCTAAATTACGTCGGGAGTATCGTGAATACATCCCACGTTTCCTTATTGTCATTCCTCGCAAGCAACACGAGATATGACGTTCACAAGTGGCCTCACGAATCAACTTTGTTTTGCCCATATCTTTAAGACAAATGGAGGGCAGGATAAAAGGAAAGTTGATTCGTGCATAGGGAAGCACGTAGGTCCACTCGAGAGAGGTCAAATCAAGTGCGGGGATGTCGAAGTCGAAAATCCGATTTCGACATCCTGAAAAATTCGGATTAAGGTTGCGAGTGTAAGATGTGAAAATTGCGGAAGCATCCATGCAGTTCCTGAAGGCTTTGGAGCCTTCGTGACGGATTGCGTTCAAATTTCCATTATAAACAGTTAAACTGGCGGTTACGGTAAAGTCGCGATCCAACCGCCAGCAGTCAAAACAGTGAATATCAGAACGGAAGCGTAAAACTTGACGGAAACAATATGAAAATAAAACCCTGTTGATTCCTGATGTTCTGATATACAAATCTCCGCTGGCGGTGCATCGGTTGCCGATGCGGGGCTTTACGGCACGGAACACGCTCCCGCCGGGCTCGCACCGGGCGTCAACGGGCGCCTCCCGTACATGGGGTTAGTGGACCGGAGACCGGTCTTCCCTTCCGTACATGGGGTTAGTGGACCGGAGGCCGGTTGTATGCCCTACCCTAGCCATGAGGTTCTGGGTACCGCTTCACCCCCCTCCTTAGAGCAAACCCTGGGGGGGGCTCGATAACACCCCCGCATGGCAGCGGGTACCCAGGACCACTTCCTGAAAGGGGGGGGGGTGTCACATCCTCACTTCAGTAAGTCACAGTAAGACAGGTATGAGCTTGTATAAGCTCGTAGCACATGTATAGTATCAAGTATCAAGTATCAAGTCCCGGGTCCTGGCGGCGATTGTTCGGCATCCAAAGGACCCGTTAACCCATACCAGGCGCACCGGGTGCCGGCTGCTACGGTCACCACCACAGTGGCAGTGGCATACACGGCCAACATAGGCGACACACGACGACCGAGGTGGTCCCACAAGTCGAGAGCGACCACAAAGATCCATCAGGCTACCCCAAGCTTCCCAAGGCCCGCCGACTGGGGAGAGTCCCCACGGGTCCTTCCTCGGGCGCACCATGTCCATATCCATACGACGCGAGTCCAGAGTGCCATAGTCGAACTCCTTAAGAACCCCAGATCTTAAGGGAGCTCCTCCTTAAGGGATCGGGCATCAAGGCCGTCTTTTCCCTCGCCCTATTACCACGAAGGCCATACATGAGGGAGTCCTCATGCAGTGTGGGCGGAGGCGTCGACTCCTCAAACCACCAGTATCCCAGGCAGACTGACCGAGGTCAGGAGCACCGGAGGCCGCCATCCGAATGCAAGTGCGTCTGCGAATCGGTAGGCTCACACTGGGACTGACAGTGGCGGACCGCTGGGAGTGTAGTCAGGCAACTGGGCTTCCCCCCTGGCGCCATCAGAATCTCCACATCACAGCGAATAGGGCAACACGGTATCACGGGCACTCAAACAGTAGAATATGTTCTGCGGTACTGGTCCAGGCTGGACCATATGTAAAAACATGTAAACGGCGACTCAGGGCGCCTCTGTATCCCGATTCGTGGTGAAAAACAGTCCATCCCTCAGCGATGGGCTGATGACACTTAACATACAGATGCACATATCCTGGAGGGCAGAAAAGCAAGCAATAATCTGGGTAAATAGGCGTGTAAACACGCTCTGGACAGAGCGCCAAACCACGCCACGGTCAGGATAAGGCAATGCAGAAGGGTGGACAGGAAAACGCCTGAGTTCAGGCCATATATAGTCAGCTGACACACGTCGACTGGTCTGGATTCCGCAAGTGCCATGGAACCAGACCACACACCAAAAATTCGCAATGCCGATGACAGCGGCATCCGTTGCGCAACGACGTATGGGCTTCAAGGCCCCAAGAGCTCAGAAATATGAAGGTCAGTCGCCCTACCTGGTTCCCCAAGGATTCAGCAGGGGGGTGAGTGACGAATAGAAGAAGAGAGGGGCCATCCTCCTCTGGATTCAGCAGGGGGGGGTATAGGCCACTCTGTCACCGAAAGATGGAAGAGAGCAAGCAAGTAAGGGACGATCCGTCGACCACACAAGCGCCTCAAAGCACATCAGGGGAGAGCTCAGGGCGCTGATCAGGCACCCCTGGCTGCAATCGCCCGGGTGAGTGCCGCCAAGTCCGAAACGTGGATCTTGGTCTTGTGCCTGCGGATGTACTCCATGAAGGGAGTATTGACCCGCGGCACGAATGAGGAGACGGGTTCCCAGGTGTCGTGGGACGGCCCATAGCCTCGCCAACGAACCTTGAACTCCAGACCTCCGGGTGCCGAGGCCTTCGGACGCTGAGCCAGGATCTTCTCGACTGTATAGTCGTCCTGCTCAGCATAGTCGTCGTCCGAATCGGCCTCATGCGCGGCATAGCTCAGGGACACATGCTGGCCACGGAGGTCGGGTTCCCGCACACGGAGCTGACTCTCGTGGCGCTCCCGGAACTGTCCGTGACCCACCTTGATGCGGTAGGTGTCCTCACCAATCCTGCGGACCACCTCGCCGGGTGTGAACCAGGTTTTGGTGCGGTGGGTGCCCATAGGGCGGGGTCTGATCACCCACACCGGGTCTCCCACTCTGAACTTCTGCGCTGTCGAGCTCGGGGCGGACTTCTGACGCTCAGCATGCTCCTTCTCGAGCTGCTGGCGGATGTCCCGCGCCGTTTGCTCTTGCCGCGCGAAGAATTCCTTGGCATCCATAGCCATGCCATCACCAGACAAGGGAAGTCCCCTGCCCAGGGGGTCCCTGCCGAACAGAATCTGGTGAGGGGACAAACCGCCCGGCGTGGGGGTGTCATGATGGGCCTTCAGAGCAGGCCACATCTCCTCAAACCAGTTCCGACGTGGATTGGTGATGTGGATCTTGCGCAGCTTCTCGAACAGCTGCCGTCCAGCCACTTCAGCACGGCCGTTAGACCGGCTGAGATAGGCGACGCTCTTGGCATGACGTATCCCCATGAGGGAACACATAGCCTTGAACCAGCCACCAGTAAACTGGGGCCCTCGGTCACTGCAAATGGTGCGGGGGATGTCAAAGACGGTCAGCCAATGACGAATCATCATGACTGCCACTTCCTTGGCAAGCAACCCCTTTTTGCGTGCCGGAACGGCTACAACGTAGCCGCTGTGGCGGTCCACACAGAGAACCACACAGTCAAAGGTCTCCTTGCCAATGTGCACTTTGGGCATGGAGAAGACGTCCATGGCCACGCTCTCCATGGGCTGGTCAGGAACCGGGGTCCATTGGGGTTCCCCCTTGACGTTCCGGTTATCGGGATTGCAGGCCTGGCAGACCGAGCAACCCTTCCTGACCTTCTTGATGGCGGTGTAGAGAACGATATGGTCGATCTCGAACCGACGCTGCATGTCAAGGGCTTGCTTCTTGACCCCTGGGTGCAGCATGTGGTGGTGCCAAGCTTCACACAGCTCGAGCACCCGGGACTCCGGTACTAGCAGCTTACCATTACGGTAGAGCTTGCCATCTTCCTCAGTCAGCCCCTTTGGCCACTTCTGCCCGTCATCAGGGTCGGTCACAGCCCTATACTCGGCCGCAAAGGCCTCAGACTTGGCGTAGTCGTCAGTCCAGTCGTCCTGGAGGCAAGACTCCGGGAAGAGGTGCTTGTCGGACTCAGCTCCCTCAGGGGCGAGTACTCTGACCGCTCTGCTCACCCTCGTTGCGAGGGGGGCATCCGCGGCCATGACGACAAAGCATTTGGCACCCTCCTCCTCCATCAGGCGCTCCATTTCGATGATCCTCTTGGCTTCAGCGGTCTCAGCCTCATCGCCATGGGCAGAGATATCCTGCATGCCCTTGCTGGCGGGATAGGCCCACCTACTGAGACAGTCCGCCACGGTGTTATCCTTTCCAGGAATATACACAACCGTGAGGTCGAACTTGGCCAAGGTCTCATGCCATCTTGCCCGTCGGGAGGCGGGACCTGAGGGGGTGTCCACGTGCTCCTTGTGCCACGACTGCAGACTCTGATGGTCGGTGCAGACGGTGACGGGATGGAGGGCTATGTACCCAGCCCATTTCCTGAGAGCCATGACGATGGCATACGCCTCCTTTTCACGGGGCGTCCACGTCCGTCTCTGGCCTTCCGCCAGGACTCGGCTCCAGAAGGCCACGGGCACGTGCCTCCCGTCGTCAAGCACTTGCTCCAACACAGCGCCAATGGCGTAGTCGGAAGCGTCGGTGCGCAGGACGAACCCTCGGTCGGGATCCACGAGGTGCAGACCCACTGCGGATAGCAGCGCCTGCTTCATCCCCTCAAAGGCACGGTCGGACTCAGCTGTCCAGACCAGAGCCTTCTTGGACCCCTTCTTGGTCTCCTCTCGGTTGCCCTTGAGCATGGTCGTCATGGGGGCTGCATACTCGGCATACATTTTGATATACCCCGAGTAGTAATTGCAGAACCCCAGATACGCCCGTAGCTCAGAGACCGTTTTGGGCTTTTCCCAGTGCTCAATCGCAGCCACCTTGCCAGGTATGGGCTTTCGCTGCCCGTTCCCCACTACGTGGCCAGCGAAGACCACCTCGCTTACCGCAATGGTGGCCTTGTCACTGCTGCCCGTGAGTTTGTGCCGAACCAGAAGGTCCAGCACTCGAGTGACGTCCCTCTCGTGTGCCTCCAGGAGCTCCTCGTAGCTCATACTGGGGTCCCCGGACGCGATGATCACGTCGTCCACGAAGGGGTCCGCACAGTCGCGCACCGGCTCAAGCAGGTTCTCCAGCATCCGCTGAAAAGCCGCATTGCCGTTGGTAACGCCCATGGGCATCACCTTCCACTGGAGAGGTCCAAGTGGGGTGCTCATGGCTGTGCAGGCACGGGACTCCTCGGCGAGAGGCATCTGATGATAACCATGTTTCAGGTCAATCACCGTGAAGATCCTCCGCCGGTGTTGTTTTTGCAGCATCTCCTCAATGAGGGGCAGTGTATAGCTGTCGTGCTGCGTTTGGGCGTTTAGGCCGCGGTAGTCGACCACGAGCCGCCACTCACCGGCCACCTTCTTGGGGACGACGAAGCACGGAGAGGCCCACTCGGAGTGGCACGGCTCAAGCCAGCCTCTCTGGATGAAGTCACGGAGGATCTTCTCCATGGCCTCCTTCCTCTCGCCCCTCAGGGCAAACTCCCGGTGCCGATACACACGGGGGTCCTGCTTCAGTCGTATCTTGGCCTCGCCATACGGTCCACGCACCGGTGCGGGAAACACAGGCTTTCCGCTGAAGAAGGTATCACCATACTTCTGCTTCAGCCTGGCCCTCAATGCCTGGATCTTGGGGCAGTCGTCGGACTCCGCCTTGGCTTTTCCGGGCACTTGAACCACGGAGCTTACTTGAGGGGTAGCTACTCCGCTCGCTTTCGGCTCAGGTGGTCTTCCCAGGTAGCCCAAAGGGCCATCTCTGGTCTTGCCTCGGAATAGATCGCCGTAGGTGGGTGGGTTACCGCCGGGCGGCTCGTCCTGGCTGGACATGTGGTCCAGCACCCTCTGCACGAAGGTGTTTCCATCATAGGAACCAGAGACGATTGAGTCCACTTCCCACCAGGCTCTGTCCTGGCCTTTGCCCTCACGCTGGTTTGCCCAGTCGTGAAAGGGCTGATCCATATACCCCTGAACCAGATCCCACTCCTCTTCAGTGAGGGGGTCTTCCGAATCCGATTCTTCGATGTCAACAGGGGGAACCGCAAAGCATTGCCGCCAGGGCTCTGCTATGATGCGGTTGACACACACGAAGTCCGTGGTGTCGGCCTGATCAAGGCCCCCATCCACATAGTGGAATTCCGTTGGCCATCTCTGGGGTGGTATGGGCTGTCCCTTAGCGTCCTGATAGACACTCTCTCCAGCCGGTAGGACGACCTTGTTTAAGGTCATGTTGGTCAATGAGGCTACCCAATGTCGGGTACTTTCCTCCTCGGTGCATCCCATAGGAACAACCAGCACTGCCTTGGAGCGGTCCTTGCGAATCTTCGCTATCGCTCTTGGAATGTCCCAACGGGGGCAATGGATCCACATCAATCCCTGATGCGGACCCCAGTGCTTCTTCCACGCGGAGTCCTGTGCGCTCCAGTACTTCTCACACACCCGCAGATGGGCGGAGGTTCCTGAAGAGAACGCATCCAGGGCGGGATCCGAAGCTCCCAAGTCCGCGACAACTCGGCTCGCCACTTCCGGCCTTACGCCGTACTCCTGGTTTGCAGGACCAGTTGGCTCAGTGTCCAGCGCGGCCACTTCGAGCTGATTGCGTTCGGGGTGGATCCATTGGCATTCCACATGGTGCTCAGGCGACGAAAGCCACGAGAGTTGGTCGTCCTGGTACAGGGTCATGGAGGCCTGGGCCGGGAGGACGCCGGAGTCCGTCTCCATCATGAAGTCGTACCCGACGATCATGTCCCAGTCCATCTCGGCCTCGTAGAAGCGACCGTGCAGGAGGATTTCCTTGCCGAGGTCTGGGCGGCTCAGCTCACGATGGTTCACGAACTGCAGCCCAATGGCCGCTTCCTTCGTGCCTCCCACCATGTACTGGCCGTTCGCCACCTTCAGCCTGACAGGCTTCCGACTGTCGGTCAGACACTCTGGTGGAAGTAGGCCAGCCTTGACCAAGCTGACCTGAGCTCCCGTGTCGACCAACACGTCGAAAACCTTTTCCACTTCCCCGCATAGGGCACGGACCTTAAGATGCAACTGCCGCTCGCGACCGACACGGCGCACGGCGTGCAAACTCAGGATCTCCGGCCGTTCCAGAAGCTCCACAAGCGACTGGTGCAGGTCGTGGACAATGGGCTCAGGCTGCCCATCTGCAGCATCCAGCTGCGGTCCGGGTGATCCTCCGATACTCTCGGATAGATCCTGTAGTACATCAAACACATTCTTGGTCGCGAAGGACGGACGGGTGCAAGGGTTCGTGCCTTCACTTGCCCTCACCCCGCCTCCGCGACTGGGCGCCGGACCGGGCCTTCCGCCCGCGGCAGTCCCCTTGTGCTTATCGACTCCCGACTGGGATGGTTCGGCGCTTCCCACGTCACCATCCTGCGACCGCCCTAGCTGGGGCCCTTGGCTGCAGGGGCTCCGCTAGGGGGCGTCGGTTGTGGAAGAGGGGGTGTTCTCCTCGGCCTCAACGTCGTTGACGCCCTTCTTCCTCCTCTCACTACGAGTAGGTTTCTTGTCCTTGTCCTTGTTCTGGTTGTTCTGGTTGTTCTCCTTGTTCTCGTTGTCCGACCTGGGGACCCAGTTCCTCTTGATCTCCTGGGTCTCCTTGGCCAACTCGATCCCCTGCGACACCAGCTTGGAGAGCTCGTCCCTGTCCACTTCCACCTTGGCTTCCCGGATACCCGCGGGCGCACGCTTCTTCGACCCGTGCGCCTTCTTGTAAGCCTCCGTGTCGGCCTTGTGGATGGGGCATGTCCGGTGGTCATGGTTGAAGCCTCGCTTCCTCCCATAACACACGAAACAGCCCTGAGGGTGAGCTCGTATGAACTCCCCAAAGGACAGCGGAGGGTCGCCAATGCGGCGAGGGTCCCTCTTCTCCTGCTTCCTCCAACCCTGCTGCAGGGGCTTCCAGTTTCCCGGCTTGCTCCCCGCGCTCAGGTTCTTGGCCACGAAGGCACACACGGCCACTTCGGCGGGCTCATCGTCGTCGTCATCGTCGACGAGAGTCTCTTCGCCGCCGGCTCCCGCTGGGTCCATGGCAGCTTCCCCGCCAGGTCCCTCGCCAACGTAGTTGACGTCGCGGTCGCCGGGCCTCAACCCGCGGGTGTGGTGGAGGTTTCGGTACTCCTTGAGTACTTCCTCGCCAACCCACTCCAGGATCTCGTCGCAGCTCATCCGCGCCGGGATGGGCTGCAGACGGATGGTCTGGCCGCTCAACTCACACTCGTCAAGGCGCCACATCGCGGTCTTCTCGCGATCGCCCGAGACGGTGATGAGGAGTGCGTTCCGCAGGGAGTGCCGTTTGACATCCCGGGCCACGTGCTTCTTCGCCCAAGCCACCACGTTCGTATGATACTCTTTGGGGAGCATCATCTTGACCGTGTGGTTGGACTTGGCCCGCTTGGATTCCTCCTTGGTGACCCTCTTGATCCATGCTTCCGGCAGCATGGAGAGCAGGCGAGCCTGCTCGTCACCCTCGTTCCAATCCTCCACATTGCGGCGGAAGAGGGTGTATTTCCCTCGGAAGTCTCGCCAATCTCGTAGGCGGATCTCCCGTCCATCATGCTCAAGCTTGATGGACTTCCAGCGCTTGGCAGCCACCTGCGGAGCGTCCACCCGCTCCTGCTCGTTGAGCCACTTCTTGGCTTCCTTGAGGGTCTTGATTCTCCCCTCCTTGGTCGCCACGAAGTATAGCTCGCCGAGCACTTCCGGCAGGCGGTACCTGAACCGTTTGAAGACATATCTCTCCGCATCCGCGGGAGGCAGGTCTTCAGTGACGGTCAGCCCCCAATCGTCCAGCTTCTCCAAGAAGCGGTCGAGGTTGAGGGGGTTGCCATCGTACATGGGGGGCTTGATGTCCTTCAAGTCTTCCCACACGGCGGCATCCGCGGCCTTAGAGACCATGAACGCCGGCCGCGAGGTCGACCGAGGTTCCCATCGGCCTCGCCCACGGACTCCCACGGCCGCCACGTCCATCTCCTCCATGGAACCCCTGTGGCTACGCCGCGGTTCCTCCACGTACGCTGAACCAAAATGTTCACGCCGTACTGCATCCATGTACGCATCCTCATCACGGCGCCGGCGGCTGCGTTCAGCGGCCTCCCGTCGTACACCACGCGGCGGGCTGATGTCGAACTCCTCCAGGTCCAGGTCCAGGTCCTCACCTTCGCCGACATCCCACTCCACGTCTCCTCTGGGGACCTCGTCCCTGAGTCCACCATAACGTCCTCCAGCCATTGGGATTGGCACCGGGGCTGGTGCCGGGCGTCGGGGGCCTACAGGCGTCCGCGGTGGAGCACGGCGGTTGCGGTACTCCGCGCTGAGCCACTCATCACGCCATTCCTCACTGCCACTGCCGGGCGGCACGCGCTCGTTGCGGCGGCCCGCACTGTGGTGAGAGGGGGCGGTGAGAGAGGGGGCACTGGCGCTGGGGCGACTCCTGGGGGCTCCGCCGGGGGCGTGGGGTCTGCCTGGACCTGGTCCCGGTCCCCAGCCATCGTCCGACGAGCCAGACTCCAGGGGTGGGTGGTCGCTGCCGACGCTCCCACGGGCTTCCAGCGCGTCCAGCCTCTCCTGCAGGCCGCTGACGACGTTGGTCAGCGACTTGGTCTCGGCCCTGGCGATGTCCAGCTCCTTCTACGCGCGCGCGGCGACCCTGGAGATGCGAGCCATCTCGCCCTTGCCCGTGTCTACCTCCAGCTCGAGCAACTGGACTCTCCTGCGGAGGTAGACAATCCACCGCCAGGTGGTATCCGGGTCGCCGTTCCCTGGTGGGTCGTCGGGGTCCCCAGGGGGTCCTCCAGGAGGGCCTCCGCCGGGTCCGCCCGGTCCAGGGGGTCCTCCCCCGCCCGGTGGTCCGCCTCCAGGGGGTCCACTTGGTGGGCGTCCTCCAGGGGGTCCTGATGGTCCTCCGCCAGGGGGTCCCGGTGGGTCTCCGCCGGGTCGCCTCGGTGGGTCCGAAGATGGGCGCTTCCTCATGATGCCGAAGTCCATGTCGTCATTCTCGCCCATGTCGCCCCACCTGGGCGTCTCGGTCTCGGAAGGCTCCGAGCTCCGGTAGGGAGGAGGGAGATCCTCATCCTCACCTTCCGGTTCCATGGGGACGTCTCCGCCTCCTCCGCCCGTCCAAGCCACCACTTGGCGATGTCGGCGGCCTCGTTCATCCCCGTCACTGGCGGTGAAGAAGGGGTCACTGTCGTGGGGGTGTCCAGCCGCTGGCCTCCGCGGCCTCTCGGGGGTCTTCCCCTTACCCTTCCTCCGTCGACGGGCGGTGGTGCCACTGCTCCCACTGCTGCCCGTGTCGGCCTCGTCCAGCGTCATCCTGGAGGAGGCGTCCCCTTCGAAAAGTTTTCGAAGGGTCTCCACTCGTGATCCTCCCGGGGGAGTCTCGTGGCGGAGTTTGGCCTCTGCCTCCTCCATTGCGGCGGCGGTGGCTGCGGCAGCCCGTACTTCGGCTTCTTCCCGAGCACGAGCCGCCTCGGCTTCCCGGGCCTGCTGCAGCCGCGCCTTCTGCGCTTCCAACGCCGCCAGCTCCGCCTCCGTCTTGGCCTTCTCCTCAGCAACCTTCCGTCGCGCGGCCTCGATGGCTTCCTTCTTGGCGGCGTCTGCCTGGGCCTTGGCCGTCGCTTCGGCGTGGGCCCTTTCCTCCGCCTCCTTCTTTGCCCTCTCTTGGGCAAGCGCCTCCTCCAGCGCCCTCACCTCGGCCTCCTTGCAGGCAATGGCCTCCTGCGTCAGGCGGGCTTCCTCATCGGCTGCCGCCAACTCACCGTTGACCTGGGCAGTCGCTGCCCCACCGGCGGCCACGGCCGTGAGTCCGGCGGCAATGGCCGCCACGGTCTGGGCGTGGATGGCCATGCCATGCGCCCACTCCGCAGCCTCCTCCTGGGCGATGCCGACGGCGCCCTCCACGGCAGCGTCGTGCTGCCTGGCCCGTTGCCGGACAACCCGAAGGGTGCAGGGCACCCCACAGACGCGCTCACAGGCGCGCGCCACGTCTCTGTCGGGAGCGACGCTGCTGCTGGAGCTGGCCTGGTCGGCCGGCATCCTCCCGCAGTGGGCCGACTCCACGTCGCTGCTGGGGCCTGCTGAGGCCTGCTGGGGCTTCAGGAGCAGCGGACAAGGCTTGGCCTTGGTCTGCCTGGCGACTTGGATGAAGTCGCCGAGGGTGGCGTGGCCGGGGTGATGACCACCATTGGCCCGTTGGGGACTGGGGGCTGGGGTTCCGCCCTTGGCGCCTTGGGCGGCTTCGGCGGCCAGGGACTCCTGGTACTCCCGCCACTTCCGGTCCCGCTTCTTGTCCCCGGCGGACCGCTTCTCCTTCGCCGGAGACGCGCTGCTGCTGCCCTGCAGCCTGCGCTCGCTCCCCGGTTCCGGGAACTTCTTCTCGATCACGTCCCATATGGAGACGTTGATCGAGGCGCCCGACGGGTACACGTTGGGCTCCTCGTCCTCCTCAATCCCGTCGGGGCGCAGGCCTTCGCCAGGCCTGTCCGGCCGGGTCCACGTCCTCCAGCGCCTCTGCTGGTGGCGGTAGGCAAACCCTTCCGCCCGCAGCCAGTCCTCCACGGCCTGCAGGCGGTCGGGGGCGATGTCCGTGCGGAGCTCGAAACTCCGGGGCATGCCGCCTTCGCACTGGGGGTGGCTGTGGCGGTAGTGCTGGTCCCATACCAACCCACGCAGTAGGTTCGCTGCATGGGGGTGGGGCCGCGGCCACGTCCTGCCCGCTTCTTGCCAATTCACCATGGCAGCGGGGGCGTAGTTGGTCTTGAGGTCCTTGGTGTGCACTCGTTCAACTCAACGAACTGGTGGTGGTTGTTGAGGCGGGTGTTGCAGCACTGGATTGGGAGTGCGGCTGGTGCTGGTCAGCCGGTGGTTGTGGAGGTGGTTGACGCGGCCTTGCTGGTCGGCCGATGGGACTCCTGGTCTGTGCACCTCTTTCACGGTCGCTGCGCAGTCAGGGCGATGCTCTGGACGGCGCTGCGGGCTCCGTGACGAACTCGGCGCTGTCGCTGGGCGGGGCTGCGAGCCGCTGCGCTGCGCTGCGAGCTGCTGCGCTGCGCTGCGAGCTGCGAGCTGCGAGCTGCTGCGACGCGCTGCTCGGGGTTGGTGGCCCCGAGTGGCACGCGAGGGCTGGGTAACCCCGCGGCGGTGAAACGCTTTTGACGCGTTCCCGTGGGGGGCCGGCCACGGGACGCTGCGGTGACACGCACAGGTGAGCAGGCAGGCAAGGCACTACGCTCACAAGGGCATCAATACGCTCGTGTCATGTGACAAAGCGTTTCAGGATCCTTGCCACTCTGCAACAAGGGAACGAAAGTATGTACAGCAACACATCAGGATATGTACACATGGGGTTAAGACTGGACTAGGGTAAGGGCATCACAGGACAATAGACACTCTATCCTAACTTGTATCCCAATCCCAGGTCCGACCCTCTCAGTGGCTGGTGGGGGCGGGGGCTCAAACACAACCCATGCCCTGCTCAGTCCGGACCCTGAAACCCTGCCAATGGCAGAGGTGTCCCGCCCAGCCACAGGCGAGTTCCTGGGAACCAAGGGGCTCCAAGGCCAACCGACAGTGGCTCCACATGCTCCCTTAATGGCGGGTCCCAACTCCTCTCTGAGCCAGAGATATGGCCCCGCCATTATCACCCAGGAGCTGGTAGCTGAAAATGGGCTGTTTCAGCCCAAACTGATATCAACTCAAAAATCCCCAAAATTGACCCCTCGTCCGGACCCGCCAGAGGTAGGGACGAGGCAACTGACCCTATGCCCTTCGAGTACGAACTCCCTGGAGCCCTCACCCAACCTGGTTCCCTCTGAGGTCCCGGCATCAGGGCAACACGGATTCGTCAAGTGGGGTCATGATGCCAAAATCACCAAAATTGGCCTCATTCCCACGCATGGCTCGCCCGGCCAGGGCAAGGCCAATGGCTCACAGGTTAGGAGGCAGGACCTAGGACTTATATCTGAGTGTACAACTTGGATTTAGGTCCGGGCTCCCTGTGGGCATAGAGAAATGGGGCTGCCAATTGACCACACGGAAGGGGGAAATTGGGGTCCCAAAATGGGGTCATTTTGGCTGCTTGAAATGAGCCAAAATTCGGTGTGCTCCCAATAGTATATCTCCACGCCGGCTTGGAGATCGGATCCGCCATTCCATACGCGATCCACCAGGAGTCCAACAGAGACTCCCATGCCCTTGGCTCTCAAAGATCTCCATGCCACTTGGCGTGGTGACGATCCCAATTGGGTCCACAAATGCCAAAATTGCAAAATTGCCCACACTCACTTTGGGCTAGCGCCTTAACGAAGGTGGCTCCGCCTCGCCCACGTGGTGTGTGAACCATGGGGACCAATGTCCATATCACCCATGTCATATATGGTCCATTGGTCCAAGCGTCCGGCGTGCACGAAGGTTAGAACATGGTGCACGGCGGGCAGCAAAAGTGGAAAATTGCTCAAAATGGCTAAACATGCGCACACTCATGGTTGGGGCAAATGAGGCACATGCCCGACTCGGACCGGAGTGTGCCATAGGATTGGTATCAAGTCATATGTGTCCAACATATCTTTTGGGCGTCGCCCAACTCCTCCGGTTTTGGGAATGGCAGGGTCGCCAAGTGAGCCCATGATTTGGGATGGTCCCAAATCGCCAACATGGCGGCCACGGTATGCCAAGTCCACGAGGAGTTATTCGCCAGGTCCAAGATATGTTGGGCACCGAAGTATGTACCCTCATAACATACTTGGGTCATGATGTCAATTGAGCGCATCGTTGAGATACACGGTCGCCACTTGACATCATGACGGGCCAAAAACGGCAAAATTGGCACAAAGACACACAAAAGTGCATTGAAAGGTGCACAATTATATTATAATATCTTCGGCTTGGATCGTGCAATCAACTAATCCTTCTAAACACAATGACTTGACACCAATGACCTTCGATCCCACATATGTGCTCCACTTGGGGCGCCTTGAAAGGTTACGAGCGCTACTTCCCAAGTGGGCACATGAAAATATGGAAAATTGCAAAACACACACCTTGCTCCCAACGCATCGCTTTGGGATCGCCACACAAGCTTCCCTTCACGAAGGTTAGGCTTTCAATTGATCGGGGGGAGTATAGAGAAGGGGCTTACACAATATGAGGTCCATTGGCAGGGCCATCGCTCTTAGCCAAACCCGCCAAATGGGCACGCAATACAACACATGGCACATACCACATATTGCCCCAAAAGGTAGCTCCCCCCACGATATGTCATGCCCCTCCAAGGGCATAACTTTGTGTCAATCGCTCATAGGAACTCAAGGAGAGTTCCTATGCAACACCAACACTTGCGCGCTACACTCGATAGTTATCTTAACGCACGCAATATCATGGCCAAAGAGTTATAACGCAAACTCTACCCTCTTGACCATGATCCATTACACTAGCGCGCACGTGTGGAAACGCAAGGCATATAATGCTTCCTAAATTACGTCGGGAGTATCGTGAATACATCCCACGTTTCCTTATTGTCATTCCTCGCAAGCAACACGAGATATGACCTTCACAAGTGGCCTCACGAATCAACTTTGTTTTGCCCATATCTTTAAGACAAATGGAGGGCAGGATAAAAGGAAAGTTGATTCGTGCATAGGGAAGCACGTAGGTCCACTCGAAAGAGGTCAAATCAAGTGCGGGGATGTCGAAGTCGAAAATCCGATTTCGACATCCTGAAAAATTCGGATTAAGGTTGCGAGTGTAAGATGTGAAAATTGCGGAAGCGTCCATGCAGTTCCTGAAGGCTTTGGAGCCTTCGTGACGGATTGCGTTAAAATTTCCATTATAAACAGTTAAACTGGCGGTTACGGTAAAGTCGCGATCCAACCGCCAGCAGTCAAAACAGTGAATATCAGAACGGAAGCGTAAAACTTGACGGAAACAATATGAAAATAAAACCCTGTTGATTCCTGATGTTCTGATATACAAATCTCCGCTGGCGGTGCATCGGTTGCCGATGCGGGGCTTTACGGCACGGAACACGCTCCCGCCGGGCTCGCACCGGGCGTCAACGGGCGCCTTCCGTACATGGGGTTAGTGGACCGGAGACCGGTCTTCCCTTCCGTACTTGGGGTTAGTGGACGGGAGGCCGGTTGTATGCCCTACCCTAGCCATGAGGTTCTGGGTACCGCTTCACCAACCCTGCCGCAAATTGCGGAACAAGGGGTTCGAGGTGACCTGTCCCGCGGAGTTCTGACGGGGACGCTCTGGTGGCACCCAAGACCTGGTGTTTTGGGTACGTATCCGACTAGGGGGACGCGAATACCTGGGGGTATTGGATACTGGCGCCACAATATCTATAGTGGCCAAGAAAATTTTACCTTGTGGGAGCCTGAAGAACACCATGACCACCGCTGCTATACGCATGGGGGATGGACATGTGGTGCACAGCTGTGGGGACTGTGAAGTGGAGGTACCTATGGGCTCTCGGACTATCGCCCATCGGTTCTATGTGATGGACACTGAGGCCTTCGACTTTGTACTGGGGACTGACTTCTTCGTACAGCACTCCCAGATACAGTCCCTGACGCTGCAAGCTCCCTACCTCCTCTACGTGGACCACGGCAGTGGCAGAGAGTCTGTGCCACTGGAGCAGTCGGAACATACCTCGAGTTACCTGAGACTATCGAAGGAGGAGCCCTCGAACATGATGGCCGCCTCCAAAACTGAGGACTATCAACTATTGGGGGAAGTCCTAGACCAAGGTCTGAAGGAGTTTGGTTACTCTAGAGAAGACCTAAGTGTGGAGTTGTTCGCCAGCGACAAGCAGCATGTACTGGACCTTTACTGCAGCAAGGGGAAGAACTGCAGCTACAAATTTTACTGGCCCTCTTTCGGGATGGCCTACGGGAACCCCAGATTCAGTGAACTGGGGAAGGTGCTGACCAAGGTGGCCTTGGAACGTTCCCGTATGGTCCTGTGTTCCCCCGATTGGGGAGCCCATGGGGGCAACGAGTACTGGCGAAACCTCCTGGACAGGCTGACTATCAGCTCTGTTCGTTTGCCTGATGAGGCCATCTACGTGCCTCTGGGACGCAAGACGCCTATTGGGAAGCCCGGATGGGGGAGTATGCTCAGCGTGGTGGACGGAAGTCTTACCACCATCCCCTGGGAGGATCTGGACCCGACTCTGGTCCAGGCTATACAACGAGAAAGCGACGGACTCGCCTTGGGTGACTTGAAGGATCGCCTACGACCTCAAGATGCTGTTGAGACTACACCCGGAGGAGATGAGTACGTCGTGACTGACACCAACGCCCCCAACTCTCCCTGTCATGTACCTGTTCCTGATGGAGTCTCTGAGTGTGGACTATCTGAGCTACCTAGCTCTATCCCCTCAGAAGACGAAACTGAGCACGACGCCTTCTTCGTGCAGACCTGTGTGGAGGAAGTGGAGAACGCCGAGTACGTCGCCCGACTAAAACCCCTACTCTCCATGAGGGTGGAAGACCCCGTGGACGAGGTGCTGGACCCTCGATCCAGGCTCAGGGAGTATGTGGATTCCAAGAGGAAGTTGGTGGCGAAAAAGCTATGCTACGCGAAGCCTACCCGCAGCTCATGGCCACTGAAGCAAGGACGTATGGGAGACCTATCCCAACTGAAGGAGGACCTCGAACAGAAGATCACCACCTGGCAAAGGGAGGTAGATCTTAAGCTCATGAAGAGCGTGTGGGGCGCCCATGTGAGGACCCCAGAAGAGGACGACCTCTCGGAGGAATGTGTATGTGAACCCCCTCGAGCGTGCCTATGTTGCCATCGTCCACCGGAGATGGTTGAACAAGACCTTCTATATGCCTACCAAGGGCTGAAGGACACTACCACGGGCGAAGAGTCGGTGGAGGACCACCTCCCGACGTCTATTCAGGGGGCAAGCAACTTACACTCTGACGAGGACATGGAGGACAAGATCAAAGTATTGGACCCGCGGGTACAGAAGCTTATAAGGACCTATCTGGAGGTGTTCGGAGAACTACCCCCTCCAGCCTCATGTGACAAGCTGGTACAGATGGACCTCAAGCTGAAACCCGAGTTCGTGGGTCACAAGATCCGGAGGAGACCCTATCCAGCTCCTAAAGAGCAGGCCGACGAGATTGAGCGACAGATACAAGAATGTATCGACGCTGGCCTAGTCCTGGAGTACAAGGACGGGGACTACCCCCTACACTGCAGCCCCTGTTTCCTGGTGGCTAAACCTGGGTCTACAGCCAAACGGCTGGTAGTGGACTACGGAGAGCTGAACAAGAAGACGTTGAACCACTCAGGGTTCATTCCCAATATGGAGTCTACCCTGGAGAAGATAGCCTCCTGTCGCTACAAGACCAAAATGGACAAGCGAAGCGGATTCTGGCAAGTGGACCTGACGCCCAATGCGCAGGAACTACTGGCCTTCATCACCCCTCAGGGGAGGGTATTCAAGTGGAAGGTCATGCCGTTTGGCGTGGCTAACGCACCCGCTCTATTCCAAGAGCTGATGAATAAGATCTTGTCCATCCTACGAAGGAGACCTAAGGTGCAGGAGTTCATATCCCGTGGTGCCCAGATGGAGGCTCACATCGACGATGTATGCCTTGGGACCAATACCCAGGAGGATCACGTAATCCTCTTGGGTGAGTTCTTTGCGATCTGCCAGGAGAACCACACACGACTCAAGCTGGAGAAGTGTGAGTTCATGCAGGAGACCATGCAGTACTTGGGGTTTGATGTTGGCTATGGGTGGTGGACCCCAGCGGCCTCTAAGGCCAAACCCCTGATGGATGCCAAGGTACGACACGAAGACCCCAAGAAAGGACTTCTGAAGCGGTACCAGGTACGCGACCATTTTTCCCCGAAATCCTTCTTGTATCAGCGCAAGAAAAACGTTTGAACACGTTGCCTTCTACAGCGCCACACCACCGAGCTTTTTCCTGCTTGTGCCTTTTGTGCTGTCGCTGCTACTGTTGGTATGTTGCTGCTGCTGGTGCGGGTCTTCAAGCAGGAGCGTGCGAAACCAAGCTAGGAGTTTTGAGAAACCAAGCAGGAGTTTCGAGAAACCAAGCAGGATCAAGCAGCAAAACCAAAAAAGGCACAAGCAGGAAAAAGCTCGGTGGTGTGGCGCTGTAGAAGGCAACGTGTTCAAAAGTTTTTCTTGCGCTGATACAAGAAGGATTTCGGGGAAAAATGGTTGCGTACCCGGTACCGCTTCAAAATAAATCTGAGCTGCGTCCGTACTCAAGACAGACGCCATTTGCAACAGCGACCGAGAACGAGCCGAAAGGGAATGGACGAAGCAGGATCAGACGCCCTCAAGTGCAGCAGAGCCGGGGACCACGTGACGGCTCTGAGGGATGTATTGGAGCGGCTGCTCCATTGGCTGCTCCCCGCCGACTTGAAGTCCTGCGACTCAGCAAAGCGTCTCCCGACAAGGAAGCTGCGTGAAGGATGGCGTACGCAATCCTCTTAAGGAGGGAGGTGACGCGGAATGGGCTGTCCCCCATCCGCCACTGATGTTTTCAGAGAATTGCGTCCACCAGCGTCGTCGCCGCGACTGTCGCGACGGCCTCCACGCGCAGCAAAAGACGTAATTCCACGTGGATCAAGGATAATTTAATCCAGTGAAGCGTGATTCCTGTTGTGGATTTTTTATAATAAAAGGAGCTGGTAAGCAGGTAAAGGTAGGGATACCAATGCGTTAGTGCTTCGACTGCAGGTTCGACGAGATCCGTCGCATTGGTATCAGGCGATGTCAGCGCTGCACGCCTTTGGCGCTGCGTATCGTGTAGAGTAACAGTTTGTCTGTGGTCTGCTTTGCAGGCTTGTTTTTTGCTCCAGGCGGGCATGCAAAGCTCGCAGATTTATTTGTAAGCCAACGCGAGCCGTGCGCCAAGCAGCGGGCATCAGTGGCCCTCACTGTAGTTACGAGCTGCAGTATCGCGGCTGCCCAGGCCATGAAGAAGATCCTCCGTGACTTCATCCAGAGAGGCTGGCTCGAGCCGTGCCACTCCGAATGGGCCTCTCCGTGCTTCGTCGTCCCCAAGAAGGTGGCCGGTGAATGGCGGCTCGTGGTCGACTACCGCGGCCTGAACGCCCAAACGCAGCACGACGGCTATACGCTGCCCCTCATTGAGGACATGCTGCAAAAGCAACACCGGCGGAGGATCTTCACGGTGATTGACCTGAAACATGGTTATCATCAGATGCCTCTCGCCGAGGAGTCCCGTGCCTGCACAGCCATGAGCACCCCACTTGGACCTCTCCAGTGGAAGGTGATGCCCATGGGCGTTACCAACGGCAATGCGGCTTTTCAGCGGATGCTGGAGAACCTGCTTGAGCCGGTGCGTGACTGTGCGGACCCCTTCGTGGACGACGTGATCATCGCGTCCGGGGACCCCAGTATGAGCTACGAGGAGCTCCTGGAGGCACATGAGAGGGACGTCACTCGAGTGCTGGACCTTCTGGTTCGGCACAAACTCACGGGCAGCAGTGACAAGGCCACCATTGCGGTAAGCGAGGTGGTCTTCGCTGGCCACGTAGTCGGGAACGGGCAGCGAAAGCCCATACCTGGCAAGGTGGCTGCGATTGAGCACTGGGAAAAGCCCAAGACGGTCTCTGAGCTACGGGCGTATCTGGGGTTCTGCAACTACTACTCGGGGTATATCAAAATGTATGCCGAGTATGCAGCCCCCATGACGACCATGCTCAAGGGCAACCGAGAGGAGACCAAGAAGGGGTCCAAGAAGGCTCTGGTCTGAACAACTGAGTCCGACCGTGCCTTTGAGGGGATGAAGCAGGCGCTGCTATCCGCAGTGGGTCTGCACCTCGTGGATCCCGACCGAGGGTTCGTCCTGCGCACCGACGCTTCCGACTACGCCATTGGCGCTGTGTTGGAGCAAGTGCTTGACGACGGGAGGCACGTGCCCGTGGCCTTCTGGAGCCGAGTCCTGGCGGAAGGCCAGAGACGGACGTGGACGCCCCGTGAAAAGGAGGCGTATGCCATCGTCATGGCTCTCAGGAAATGGGCTGGGTACATAGCCCTCCATCCCGTCACCGTCTGCACCGACCATCAGAGTCTGCAGTCGTGGCACAAGGAGCACGTGGACACCCCCTCAGGTCCCGCCTCGCGACGGGCAAGATGGCATGAGACCTTGGCCAAGTTCGATCTCACGGTTGTGTATATTCGTGGAAAGGATAACACCGTAGCGGAGTGTCTCAGTAGGTGGGCCTATCCCGCCAGCAAGGGCATGACGGACATCACTGCCCATGGTGATGAGGCTGAGACCGCTGAAGCCAAGAGGATCATCGAGATGGAGCGCCTGATGGAGGAGGAGGGTGTAAAATGCTTCGTCGTCATGGCTGCGGATGCCCCCCTCGGAAAGAGGGTGAGCAGAGCGGTCAGTGTACTCGCCCCTGAGGGAGCTGAGTCCGACAAGCACCTCTTCCCGGAGTCTTGCCTCCAGGACGAGTGGACCGACGACTACGCCAAGTCTGAGGCCTTTGCGGCCGAGTATAGGGCTGTGACCGACCCTGACGACGGGCAGAAGTGGCCAAAGGGGCTGACCGAGGAAGATGGCAAGCTCTACCGGAATGGTAAGTTGCTAGTACCGGAGTCTCGGGTGCTCGAGCTGTGTGAAGCTTGGCACCACCACATGCTGCACCCAGGGGTCAAGAAGCAAGCCCTTGACATGCAGCGTCGGTTCGAGATCGACCATATCGTTCTCTACACCGCCATCAAGAAGGTCAGGAAGGGTTGCTCGGTCTGTCAGGCCTGCAATCCCGATAACCGGAACGTCAAGGGGGAAGCCCAATGGACCCCGGTTCCTGACCAGCCCATGGAGAGCGTGGCTATGGACGTCTTCTCCATGCCCGAAGTGCACATTGGCAAGGGGACCTTTGACTGTGTGGTTCTCTGTGTGGACCGCCACAGCGGCTACGTTGTAGCTGTTCCGGCACGCAAAAAGGGGTTGCTTGCCAAGGAAGTGGCAGTCATGATGATTCGTCATTGGCTGACCGTCTTTGACATCCCCCGCACCATTTGCAGTGACCGGGGGCCCCAGTTTACTGGTGGCTGGTTCAAGGCTATGTGTTCCCTCATGGGGATACGTGAAGCCAAGAGTGTCGCCTATCTCAGCCGGTCTAACGGCCGTGCTGAAGTGGCTGGACGGCAGCTGTTCGAGAAGCTGCGCAAGATCCACATCACCAATCCACAGCGGAACTGGTTTGAGGAGATGTGGCCTGCTCTGAAGGCCCATCATGACACCCCCACTCCGGGTGGTTTGTCCCCTCACCAGATTCTGTTCGGCAGGGACCCCCTTGGTAGGGGACTTCCCTTGTCTGGTGATGGCATCGCTATGGATGCCAAGGAGTTCTTCGCGCGGCAAGAGCAAACGGCGCGGGACATCCGCCAGCAGCTCGAGAAGGAGCATGCTGAGCGTCAGAAGTCCGCCCCGAGCTCGACAGCGCAGAAGTTCAGGGTGGGAGACCCGGTGTGGGTGATCAGACCCCGCCCTATGGGCACCCACCGCACCAAGACCTGGTTCACACCCGGCGAGGTGGTCCGCAGGATTGGTGAGGACACCTACCGCATCAAGGTAGGTCACGGACAGTTCCGGGAGCGCCACGAGAGTCAACTCCGTGTGCGGGAACCCGACCTCCGTGGCCAGCATGTGTCCCTGAGCTACGCCGCACATCAGGCCGATTCGGACGACGACTATGCTGAGCAGGACGACTATACTGTCGAGAAGATCCTGGCTCAGCGTCCGAAAGCCTCGGCACCCGGAGGTCTGGAGTTCAAGGTTCGTTGGCGAGGCTATGGGCCGTCCCACGACACCTGGGAACCCGTCTCCTCGTTCGTGCCGCAGGTGAACACTCCCTTCATGGAGTACATCCGCAAGCACAAGACCAAGATCCATGTCTCGGACTTGGCAGCACTCACCCGGGCGATTGCAGCCAGGGGTGCCTGATCAGCGCCCTGAGCTGTCCCCTGATGCTTTTTGAGCGCTTGTGTGGTCGACGGATCGTCCCTCACTTGCTTGCTCTCTTACATCTTCCGGTGACCTGCCATCAGAGTGGCCATATACCCCCCCCTGCTGAATCCAGAGGAGGATGGCCCCTCTCTTCTTCTATTCGTCACTCCCCCCCTGCTGAATCCTTGGGAAACCAGGTAGGGCGACTGACCTTCATTTTTCTGAGCTCTTGGGGCCTTGAAGCCCATACGACGTTGCGCAACGGATGCCGCTGTCATCGGCATTGCGAATTTTTGGTGTGTGGTCTGGTTCCATGGCACTTCCGGAATCCAGACCAGTCCACGTGTGTCTCGAGACTATATATGGCCTGAACTCAGGCGTTTTCCTGTCCACCCTCCTGCATTTGCCTTATCCTGACCGTGGCGTGGTTTGGCACTCTGTTCAGAGTGTGTTTACACGCCTATTTACCCCGCCAGTTTTGCTTTTCTGCCCTCCCCAGGATATTTGCATTTGTATGTTGCGATTGTCAGCCCATCACAACCGGTCTCCGGTCCACTAACCCCAAGTACGGAAGGGAAGACCGGTCTCCGGTCCACTAACCCCATGTACGGAAGGCGCCCGTTGACGCCCGGTGCGAGCCCGGCGGGAGCGTGTTCCGTGCCGTAAAGCCCCGCATTGGCAACCGATGCACCGCCAGCGGAGATTTATATATCAGAATATCAGGAATCAGCAGGGTTTTATTTTCATATTGTTTCCGTCAATTTTTACGCTTCCGTTCTGATATTCACTGTTTTGACTGCTGGCGGTTGGATCGCGACTTTACCGTAACCGCCAGTTTAACTGTTTATAATGGAAATTTTAACGCTATCCGTGACGAAGGCTCTAAAGTCTTCAGGAATTGCGTTGATGCATCCGCAATTTTCACATTCTACACTCGCAACCTTAATCCGAATTTTTCAGGATGTCGAAATCGGATTTTCGACTTCGACATCCCAGCACTTGATTTGACCTCTTTCGAGTGGACCTACGTGCTTCCCTATGCACGAATCAAGTTTCCTTTTATCCTGCCCTCCATTTGTCTTAAAGATATGGGCAAAACAAAGTTGATTCGTGAGGCCACTTGTGAAGGTCATATCTCGTGTTGCTTGCGAGGAATGACAATAAGAAAACGTGGGATGTATTCACAATACTCCCGACGTAATTTAGGAAGCATTATATGCCTTGCGTCTCCACACGTGCGCGCTAGTGTAATGGATCATGGTCAAGAGGGTAGAGTTTGCGTTGTAACTCTATGGCCATGATATTGCGTGCGTTAAGATAACTTTCGAGTGTAGCGCGCAAGTGTTGGTGTTGCATAGGAACTCTCCTTGAGTTCCTATGAGCGATTGACACAAAGTTATGCCCTTGGAGGGGCATGACATATCGTGGGGGGAGCTACCTTTTTGGGCAATATGTGGTATGTGCCATGTGTTGTGTTGCGTGCCCATTTGGCGGGTCCATCGCTCCAAGCCAAACCCGCCAATGGACCTCATATTGTGCAAGCCCCTTCTTTATACTCCCCACGATCAATTGCAAGCCTAACCTTCGTGAAGGGAAGCTTGTGTGGCGATCCCAAAGCGATGCGTTGGGAGCAAGGTGTGTGTTTTGCAATTTTCCATATTTTCATGTGCCCACTTGGAAGGCAGTGCTCGTAACCTTTCAAAGCGCCCCAAGTGGAGCACATATGTGGGATCCAAGGTCGTTGGTGTCAAGTCATTATGTTTAGAAGGATTAGTTGATTGCACGATCCAAGCCGAAGATATTATAATATAATTGTGCACCTCTCAAGGCACTCTTGTGTATCTTTGTGCCAATTTTGCCGTTTTTGGCCCGTCATGATGTCAAGTGGCGACCGTGTATTTCAACGCTGCGCTCAATTGACATCATGACCCAAGTATGTTATGAGGGTACATACATCGGTGCCCAACATATCTT
Organism: Eutreptiella sp. 'Long Island Sound 2002'; assembly: GCA_964036045.1. Taxonomy (NCBI): domain Eukaryota; phylum Euglenozoa; class Euglenophyceae; order Eutreptiales; family Eutreptiaceae; genus Eutreptiella; species Eutreptiella sp. 'Long Island Sound 2002'. The sequence goes on along the minus strand of OZ038398.1, from coordinate 21,733,116 downwards.
GGACCCGGCAAATAACTCCTCTTGGGCTTGGCATACCGTGGCCGCCATGTTGGCGATTTGGGACTATCCCAAATCATGGGCTCACTTGGCGACCCTGCCATTCCCAAAACCGGAGGAGTTGGGCGACGCCCAAAAGATACGTTGGACACATATGACTTGATACCAATCCTATGGCACACTCCGGTCCGAGTTGGGCATGTGCCTCATTTGCCCCAACCATGAGTGTGCGCATTTTTGGCCATTTTGAGCAATTTTCCACTTTTGCTGCCCGCCGTGCACTATGTTGAGCCCACCCGTGCACGCCGGACGCATGGACCAATGGACCATATATGACATGGGTGTTATGCATATTGGTCCCCATGGTTCACACACCACGTGGGCGAAGCGGAGCAACCTTCGTTAAGGCGCTAGCCCAAAGTGAGTGTGGGCAATTTTGCAATTTTGGCCAATTGGGATCGCCACCACGCCAAGTGGCATGGAGATCTTTGAGAGCCAAGGGCATGGGAGTCTCTGTTGGACTCCCAGTGGATCGCGTATGGAATGGCGGATCCGATCTCCAAGCCGGCGTGGAGATATATAATTGGGAGCACACCGAATTTTGGCTCATTTCAAGCAGCCAAAATGACCCCATTTTGGGACCCCAATTTCCCCCTTCCGTGTGGTCAATTGGCGGCCCCATTTCTCTATGCCCACAGGGAGCCCGGACCTAAATCCCAGTTGTACACTCAGATATAAGTCCTAGGTCCTGCCTCCTAACCTGTGAGCCATTGGCCTTGCCCTGGCCGGGCGAGCCACGCGTGGGAATGACGCCAATTTTGGTGATTTTGGCATCATGACCCCACTTGACGAATCCGTGTTGCCCTGATGCCGGAACCTCAGAGGGAACCAGGTTGGGTGAGTGCTCCAGGGAGTTCGTACTCGAAGGGCATAGGGTCAGTTGCCTCGTCCCTACCTCTGGCGGGTCCCGACGAGGGGTCAATTTTGGAGATTTTGGAGCTAATATCAGTTTGGGCTGAAACAGCCCATTTTCAGCTACCAACTCCTGGGTAATAATGAGAGGAGTTGGAACCTGCCGTTAAGGGAGCATATGGAGCCACTGTCGGTTGGCCTTGGAGCCCCTTGGTTCCCAGGAACTCGCCTGTGGCTAGGCGGGACACCTCTCCCATTGGCAGGGTTTCAGAGTCCGGACTGAGCAGGGCATGGGCTGTGTTTGAGCCCCCGCCCCCACCAGCCACTGAGAGGGTCGGACCTGGGATTGGGATATGAGTTAGGACTGAGTGTCTATTGTCCTGTGATGCCCTTACCCCAGTCCAGTCTTAACCCCATGTGTACATATCCTGATGTGTTGCTGTACATACTTTTGTTCCCTTGTTGCAGAGTGGCAAGGATCCTGAAACGCTTTGTCACATGACATGAGCGCATTGATGCCCCTGTGAGCGTAGTGCTTTGCCTGCCTGCTCACTTGCGCGTGTCCACCGCAGCGTCCCGTGGCCGGCCCCCCACGGGAACGCGTCACCTCCAGTTCTGCGCCGCGATGGTATGCGGCTGACTATCACCATCCTCCGAGCACTTCCGGCAGGCGGTACCTGAACCGTCTGAAGACATATCTCTCCGCATCCGCGGGAGGCAGGTCTTCAGTGACGGTCAGCCCCCAATCGTCCAGCTTCTCCAAGAAGCGGTCGACGTTGAGGCGGTTGCCATCGTACATGGGGGGCTTGATGTCCTTCAAGTCTTCCCACACGGCGGCATCCGCGGCCTTAGAGACCATGAACGCCGGCCGCGAGGTCGACCGAGGTTCCCATCGGCCTCGCCCACGGACTCCCACGGCCGCCACGTCCATCTCCTCCATGGAATCCCTGTGGCTACGTCGCGGTTCCTCCATGTACGCTGAACCTAGATGTTCACGCCGTACTGCTTCCATGTACGCATCCTCATCACGGCGCCGGCGGCTGCGTTCAGCGGCCTCCCGTCGTACACCACGCGGCGGGCTGATGTCGAACTCCTCCAGGTCCAGGTCCAGATCCTCACCTTCACCGACATCCCACTCCACGTTTCCCCTGGGGACCTCATCCCTGAGTCCACCATAACGTCCACCAGCCATTGGGATTGGCTCCAGGGCTGGTGCGGGGCGCCGGGGGCGTACCGGTGTCCGCGGTGGAGCACGGCAGTTGCGGTACTCCGCGCTGAGCCACTCATCACGCCAATCCTCACTGCCACTGCCGGGCGGCACGCGCTCGTTGCGGCGGCCCGCGCTGTGGTGAGAGGGGGCGGTGAGAGAGGGGGCACTGGCGCTGGGGCGACTCCTGGGGGCTCCGCCGGGGGCGTGGGGTCTGCCTGGACCTGGTCCGGGTCCCCAGCCATCGTCCGACGAGCCAGACTCCAGGGGTGGGTGGTCGCTGCCGACCTCCCACGGGCCTCCAGCGCGTCCAGCCTCTCCTGCAGGCCGCTGATGACCGTGTTCAGCTGCCTGGTCTCGGCCCTGGTGATGTCCAGCTCTCTCTGCGCGCGCGCGGCGACCCCGGAGATGCGAGTCATCTCGCCCTTGCCCGTGTCTACCTCGCGCTCGAGGAACTGGACCCTCCTGCGGAGGTAGACAATCCACCGCCAGGTGGTATCCGGGTCCCCGTTCCCTGGTGGGTCGTCGGGGTACCCAGGGGGTCCTCCAGGAGGGCCTCCGCCGGGTCCGCCCGGTCCAGGGGGTCCTCCCCCGCCCGGTGGTCCGCCTCCAGGGGGTCCACTTGGTGGGCGTCCTCCAGGGGGTCCTGATGGTCCTCCGCCAGGGGGTCCCGGTGGGTCTCCGCCGGGTCGCCTCGGTGGGTCCGAGGATGGGCGTTTCCTCGTGATGCCGAAGTCCATGTCGTCATCCTCGTCCATGTCGCCCCACCTGGGCGTCTCGGTCTCGGAAGACTCCGAGCTCCGGTAGGGAGGAGGGAGATCCTCATCCTCACCTTCCGGCTCCATGGGGACGTCTCCGCCTCCTCCGCCCGTCCAAGCCACCACTTGGCGATGTCGGCGGCCTCGTTCATCCCCGTCACTGGCGGTGAAGAAGGGGTCACTGTCGTGGGGGTGTCCGCCCGCTGGCCTCCGTGCCCTCTCGGGGGTCTTCCCCTTACCCTTCCTCCGTCGGTGGGCGGTGGGGCCACTGCTCCCACTGCTACCCGTGTCCGCCTCATCCAGCGTCATCTTGGAGGAGGCGTCCCCTTCGAAAAGTTTTCGAAGGGTCTCCACTCGTGATCCTCCCGGGGGAGTCTCGCGGCGGAGTTTGGCCTCTGCCTCCTCCATTGCGGCGGCGGTGGCTGCGGCAGCCCGCACTTCGGCTTCCTCCCGAGCACGAGCCGCCTCGGCTTCCCGGGCCTGCTGCAGCCGCGCCTTCTGCGCTTCCAACGCCGCCAGCTCCGCCTCCGTCTTGGCCTTCTCCTCAGCGACCTTCCGTCGCGCGGCCTCGATGGCTTCCTTCTTGGCGGCGTCCGCCTGGGCCTTGGCCGTCGCTTCGGCGTGGGCCCTTTCCTCCGCCTCCTTCTTTGCCCTCCCTTGGGCAAGCGCCTCTTCCAGCGCCCTCACCTCGGCCTCCTTGCAGGCAATGGCCTCCTGCGTCAGGCGGGCTTCCTCGTCGGCTGCCACCGACTCACCGTTGACCTGGGCAGTCGCTGCCCCATGGGCGGCTACAGCCGTGAGTCCGGCCGCAATGGCCGCCACGGTCTGGGCGTGGATGGCCATGCCATGCGCCCACTCCGCAGCCTCCTCCTGGGCGATGCCGACGGCGCGCTCCACGGCAGCGCTGTGCTGCCTGGCCCGTTGTCGGGCAACCCGAAGGTTGCAGGGCACCCCACAGGCGCGCTCACAGGCGCGCGCCACGTCCCTGTTGGGAGCGACGCTGCTGCTGGAGCTGGCCTGGTCGGCCGGCATCCTCCCGCAGTGGGCCGACTCCACGTCGCTGCTAGGGCCTGCTGGGGCCTGCTGGGGCCTCAGGAGCAGCGGACGGGGCTTGGCCTTGGTCTGCCTGGCGACTTGGATGAAGTCGCCGAGGGTGGCGTGGCCGGGGTGATGACCACCATTGGCCCGTTGGGGACTGGGGGCTGGGGTTCCGCCCTTGGCGCCTTGGGCGGCTTCGGCGGCCAGGGACTCCTGGTACTCCCGCCACTTCCGGTCCCGCTTCCTGTCCCCGGCGGACCGCTTCTCCTTCGCCGGAGAGGCGCTGCTGCTGCCCTGCAGCCTGCGCCTGCTCCCCGGTTCCGGGAAGGTCTTTTCGATCATGTCCCACATGGAGACATTGATCGAGGCGCCCGACGGGTACTCGTTGGAGTCCTCGTCCTCCTCAATCCCGTCGGGGCGCAGCCCTTCGCCGGGCCTGTCCGGCCGGGTCCAGGTCTTCCAGCGCTTGCGGCGGAAGCGGTACTCGTACCCTTCCGCCCGCAGCCACTCCTCCACTGCCCGCAGGCGGTCCTCCCCCATGTCCTCGCGGAGCTCGAAGCTCCCGGGCATGCCGCCTTCGCACTGGGGGTGGCTGTGGCGGTAGTGCTGGTCCCAAACCAACCCACGCAGCAGGCGTGCCGCATGGGGGTGGGGCCGCGGCCACATCCTGCCCGCTTCCTGCCAGTTTACCATGGCAGCGGGGGGCGTAGTTGGTCTTGAGGTCCTTGGTGGTCACTCGTTGCGCTCAACGAACTGGTTCTGCAGGTGTTTGTTGAGGCGGCTGATGCAGCACTGGACTGGGTGTGCGGCTGGTGCTGGTCAGCCGGTGGTTGTGGAGGTGGTTGACGCGGCCTTGCTGGTCGTCCGATGGGACTCGCTGATGAAGGATTCCTGGTCTGTCCAATTCCTTCACTGTCGCGGCGCGGTCAGGGCGATGCTCTGGACGGCGCTGCTGGCTCCGTGACGAACTCGGCGCTGTCGCTGAGTGGCGCTGCGAGCCGCTGCGCTGCGCTGCGAGCCGCTGCGCTGCGCTGCGAGCTGCGAGCTGCGCCGCGCTGCTCGGGGTTGGTGGCCCCGAGTGGCACGCGAGGGCTGGGTAACCCCGCGGCGGTGAAACGCTTTTGACGCGTTCCCGTGGGGGGCCGGCCACCGGACGCTGCGGTGGACACGCGCAAGTGAGCAGGCAGGCAAAGCACTACGCTCACAGGGGCATCAATGCGCTCATGTCATGTGACAAAGCGTTTCAGGATCCTTGCCACTCTGCAACAAGGGAACAAAAGTATGTACAGCAACACATCAGGATATGTACACATGGGGTTAAGACTGGACTGGGGTAAGGGCATCACAGGACAATAGACACTCAGTCCTAACTCATATCCCAATCCCAGGTCCGACCCTCTCAGTGGCTGGTGGGGGCGGGGGCTCAAACACAACCCATGCCCTGCTCAGTCCGGACTCTGAAACCCTGCCAATGGGAGAGGTGTCCCGCCTAGCCACAGGCGAGTTCCTGGGAACCAAGGGGCTCCAAGGCCAACCGACAGTGGCTTCATATGCTCCCTTAACGGCAGGTTCCAACTCCTCTCTGAGCCAGAGATATGGCTCCACCATTATCCCCTAGGAGTTGGTAGCTGAAAATGGGCTGTTTCAGCCCAAACTGATATTAGCTCCAAAATCTCCAAAATTGACCCCTCGTCGGGACCCGCCAGAGGTAGGGACGAGGGAACTGACCCTATGCCCTTCGAGTACGAACTCCCTGGAGCACTCACCCAACCTGGTTCCCTCTGAGGTCCCGGCATCAGGGCAACACGGATTCGTCAAGTGGGGTCATGATGCCAAAATCACCAAAATTGGCGTCATTCCCACGCATGGCTCGCCCGGCCAGGGCAAGGCCAATGGCTCACAGGTTAGGAGGCAGGACCTAGGACTTATATCTGAGTGTACAACTTGGATTTAGGTCCGGGCTCCCTGTGGGCATAGAGAAATGGGGCCGCCAATTGACCACACGGAAGGGGGAAATTGGGGTCCCAAAATGGGGTCATTTTGGCTGCTTGAAATGAGCCAAAATTCGGTGTGCTCCCAATTATATATCTCCACGCCGGCTTGGAGATCGGATCCGCCATTCCATACGCGATCCACTGGGAGTCCAACAGAGACTCCCATGCCCTTGGCTCTCAAAGATCTCCATGCCACTTGGCGTGGTGGCGATCCCAATTGGGTCCACAAATGCCAAAATTGCAAAATTGCCCACACTCACTTTGGGCTAGCGCCTTAACGAAGGTTGCTCCGCTTCGCCCACGTGGTGTGTGAACCATGGGGACCAATATGCATAACACCCACGTCATATATGGTCCATTGGTCCATGCGTCCGGCGTGCACGGGTGGGCTCAACATAGTGCACGGCGGGCAGCAAAAGTGGAAAATTGCTCAAAATGGCCAAAAATGCGCACACTCATGGTTGGGGCAAATGAGGCACATGCCCGACTCGGACCGGAGTGTGCCATACGATTGGTATCAAGTCATATGTGTCCAACATATCTTTTGGGCGTCGCCCAACTCCTCCGGTTTTGGGAATGGCAGGGTCGCCAAGTGAGCCCATGATTTGGGATAGTCCCAAATCGCCAACATGGCGGCCACGGTATGCCAAGCCCAAGAGGAGTTATTCGCCGGTTGCAAGATATGTTTGGCACCGAAGTATGTACCCTCATAACATACTTGGGTCATGATGTCAATTGAGCGCAGCGTTGAAATACACGGTCGCCACTTGACATCATGACGGGCCAAAAACGGCAAAATTGGCACAAAGATACACAAGAGTGCCTTGAGAGGTGCACAATTATATTATAATATCTTCGGCTTGGATCGTGCAATCAACTAATCCTTCTAAACATAATGACTTGACACCAACGACCTTCGATCCCACATATGTGCTCCACTTGGGGCGCTTTGAAAGGTTACGAGCGCTGCCTTCCAAGTGGGCACATGAAAATATGGAAAATTGCAAAACACACACCTTGCTCCCAACGCATCGCTTTGGGATCGCCACACAAGCTTCCCTTCACGAAGGTTAGGCTTGCAATTGATCGTGGGGAGTATAAAGAAGGGGCTTGCACAATATGAGGTCCATTGGCGGGTTTGGCTTGGAGCGATGGACCCGCCAAATGGGCACGCAACACAACACATGGCACATACCACATATTGCCCAAAAAGGTAGCTCCCCCCACGATATGTCATGCCCCTCCAAGGGCATAACTTTGTGTCAATCGCTCATAGGAACTCAAGGAGAGTTCCTATGCAACACCAACACTTGCGCGCTACACTCGAAAGTTATCTTAACGCACGCAATATCATGGCCATAGAGTTACAACGCAAACTCTACCCTCTTGACCATGATCCATTACACTAGCGCGCACGTGTGGAGACGCAAGGCATATAATGCTTCCTAAATTACGTCGGGAGTATTGTGAATACATCCCACGTTTTCTTATTGTCATTCCTCGCAAGCAACACGAGATATGACCTTCACAAGTGGCCTCACGAATCAACTTTGTTTTGCCCATATCTTTAAGACAAATGGAGGGCAGGATAAAAGGAAAGTTGATTCGTGCATAGGGAAGCACGTAGGTCCACTCGAAAGAGGTCAAATCAAGTGCGGGGATGTCGAAGTCGAAAATCCGATTTCGACATCCTGAAAAATTCGGATTAAGGTTGCGAGTGTAGAATGTGAAAATTGCGGATGCATCAACGCAATTCCTGAAGACTTTAGAGCCTTCGTCACGGATAGCGTTAAAATTTCCATTATAAACAGTTAAACTGGCGGTTACGGTAAAGTCGCGATCCAACCGCCAGCAGTCAAAACAGTGAATATCAGAACGGAAGCGTAAAAATTGACGGAAACAATATGAAAATAAAACCCTGCTGATTCCTGATATTCTGATATATAAATCTCCGCTGGCGGTGCATCGGTTGCCGATGCGGGGCTTTACGGCACGGAACACGCTCCCGCCGGGCTCGCACCGGGCGTCAACGGGCGCCTTCCGTACATGGGGTTAGTGGACCGGAGACCGGTCTTCCCTTCCGTACTTGGGGTTAGTGGACCGGAGACCGGTTGTATGCCGTAACCTAGCCATGGGGTTCTGGGTACCGCTTCACTTCATGATGTACGCAGTTTCATTGGGGCGTGCAACTTCTATCGCCGCCACATCAAGAACTTCACCTATACGAGCGCCGTTCTGACGGACTTGATCGAGAGGAGTACTACTTGGCGCTGGGGCCCACAAGAGCAACAAGCGTTTGACGAGCTCAAAGACAAGGTAGCCAACGCTAAGTGCTTGGGCGTGCCTAGGGCACATGGGGAGATTATCCTGGTGACAGACGCCAGCAATGTGGGCGGTGGTGGAACGTTGTTCCAATGGCAAGCACTAGAGAAGGAGGAGTTCGACTCGGCCTTTTCCCAATGGGGGACGGAAGGTCTCAACCGAGATGGAACCCTCAAGCACAGCTACCCTGACGACAAGTGGGTCCTAGTACCTCTGGGCCACTGGAACTGGAAGTGGAACCAGGCCAGGGGGAACTACTCCACCTATGAGCAGGAATTGCTCGCGGGTATGCTGGTGCTATCCTCCCAAGCACGACTGTTGGGGAGTAACCCTGTGGTCTGGCTGTGCGACCAAGAACCGGTCCGCAGTTTGCAGAAGGGTCCCCCACCTGAGAAGGCCAAGCTACGGCGCTGGTGGACCTACCTCAGTCAACTACGGCTGACGCTACACCATATTCAGGGAGTGAAGAACGAGTGTGCCGACTACATCAGCCGAAACAACTTCGACGCCCTGATTGGTGCCCGGTCTGAAGCGCTGGCTAAGGAGGCGTTGAGCCGTATGGATGTCCACCTGGACCTCAACATGACGATGATACGCCCCCTCGATGGACTCCAACAATCGGAGTACCTGAAGGAGTTCGGGGATATCTACAAGCGCCTGGACAAACGCCTTGAACCCCTCCTGGTCAACCAAGACCAGTGGAAGAGGGACAAGAGCTACCTATGGCACGAGGACCGTATCGTGGTGCCTAGTGACCGAGTCCCAGCGTTGCTGAAGTGGACCCATGAGTCCAGTGGTCATGTGGGTGCTGACCACACCCTGAGGTTGTTCAAGCAGTGGTTCCACACTACGTGGACTGACGACCAACTGCGGAAGACCCTCCAGCCTATCGTGGACAAGTGCCCGTGCAGGTCCTGTAAACCAGGAGATATCAGGGACAGAGGTCTCTACTCGACCCTGCCCATCCCTCACTGTGCTAACAGTGTTCTATACGTGGACTACACGGAGATGCCGAAGTTCGGGGGCTATGACTTCGCCCTCGTGGTAACCTGTGGGTTGACCAGGTTTACCCGGGTGTTCCCATGTACCAAGCACATTACCGGGGAGGAGACTATCAAGATACTCCTGGAGGAGTGGTTTTGTGTCTATGGGGCGCCCAGGGAGATCAACTCCGATGAAGACGTACGAGTACGCTCAGATACTGGCTGGTACAAGAGGGTCCTGAGATCCCTCAATGTCCAGGTGTCTACGGGGATTCCCTACTCTCACACGAGCAACCCCCTATGTGAGCGACAGATTCGTGTCCTGAAGGAGAACGTCAGGATATGGTGCAAAACTGAACGCACCAGAGACTGGGTGAGACTACTCCCCGTCATATCCTTGATGATGAACTCCCAAGAGAGTTCTGCTACTGGCCACTCGCCCCATGAGCTATTCCTCGGGCGCCCGGCATGGTTCCTACATGCTCCCTATCCAGAGGACACCCATTCTTCTGTGGGTGAATGGGTCCAAGAGCAACAAGCGAAGGTGGACAAGGCCAAGGCTATGCTCCAGAGAGTGAGGGAGCGTCAGTGGAACAAGAAGAACAAGCACCGAGTGACGGCCACCTACCAAGAGGAAGACTGGGTGCTGGTGCACCACAGTCGACTACCCGCCTGGCCACGCTCTACCAGCGATGACCCGTACTTCGGGCCGTACAAGATTCTATCAGTGGACCGACACCGTATCACCGTGCGGTGTTCTCCCCGTCTAGGGGGGACCTTGGTGTGCGCTACTCAACACCTGAAGCGCTACTATGATCATGAAGACCTCTGTGGGGAGGAGTGGGAGCTGAACGACGAGGAAATTGCCGCCCTAGACCTACAAGGGGCTGCCAGCCCTATGGAAGTTGAAGGTGAACTCCCCGACATGAATGCCGAGGAGATGGCTAACGAGGGCTTCTACCTGGTGAAGTCTGTCCTACGCCACCGCTGTCGCCAGGGTTGGCGCTTCCTCACCCTCTGGGAAGGGTTTGGAGTCGAAGAGGCCACCTGGGAGCCCTTCTCTGCGTTTGTTCTACCTGAGGGACGCCTAAACTCAGTTCTGGTTGACTACTTGTCCCAGAAAAACCTTGGTGAGTTGCTGAGGCTCGCTGAGACGCTTACCTCCAAGACTAAAGCTAGGGATTGAACCTTACCCCTAAGTGTGCCACGTATGTCTGTATGTGTCTCACTTCTCTCCCGGGCGTGGCTCCCGGAGACCGGGCTTCACTGATGTCGGACCGAAGGTCCTAGTCAGGTACTAATACCACTCCTATGGCGCCCAATTTCTGTGCTCGCGCCTATCCTTAGGGGAAGACGGCAAAAGCCCTACCTACTGCAGGAGAGGGGTGGCCAAGTGTGCTAATTAGTGACGTCACTAATTAAGGGCATACAAAACGCCCATTTTTGCTAAAGGCCAAAAGCTAACGCACTCCCCTGCCCACGAGGAAAGGCACGCGGGACAGGAGACACCACTACACTACACACCCTACTTACAGCGGCACCATCCTGGTGGGCGAGCACTTCTGCAACTGGCTCAAGCCCACACTGAGGATTACCACTCCTACACTCACGCTCTACTGGGTGTTTTTGGAGGTCAAGTCGTGAGTCCTAATGACCCTCCTGTGAAGAAGACAAGAGAACACAGCGCTGCTAAGCAACTGTGGCCTAACAGGGGACGCCACAACACGTTTCCCCTGCTAGGGCTTGGAGGGAAGAGGTGCTCTTGATGCGTGCACAGCGTGGATGTCGATGGAGTCGAACTGCCCTCGCCACTCCTGGCGGAGGTGCAGTCAATTGTTTGTGTGATCAGCGCCCTTGTTTAGCAGGGCTAGAAAAAAATGGTATGCTGCTGCACTAATCACCCTACCTGCCCACCTGTAAAGCAAAGGCCAATGAAGGGGTGTTTGCGGCGGAGGAACCAAGCCACACTCCACGTATTATACGCTTCTCACTGTGACCTATAATACACTGTCCTCAAACACGCCCTGTCAAGCAAGCAAGCGTTAAGAGACTCCTCGGGTTCTCTTAAAGAACGTACCGAGGAGCCCCTGGGTAACCTAAACAAGGTTTACCGTGCGCATTTCGCGTGGCCTACCCTTTAATGCGTGTGTGAATGCACGAGCATGCACGAGTGGACGATCTACCTATGGCAAACCTGCCAATCTGACCCACAATCACGAAATCCACCAGTGGGTGGCCCCACCTGGGCTTACCTACCTTACCTACCGCTGGAGAGTGAAGCAAGGTGAGGAGAGAAACGAAGTGCAAGCGAAAAACGTCGCTATGCACTTGTGTGTATGTCTAATCACCCTAATCTGACCTCTAATCATCTGCAATCTTTCTAATCTAGCCCTCTATCGTTTGTTAGCGCTGCTACAAGACTCGTTCACGGAGACACGAGACGAGCAATGTGCATGCTGCATACGAGACGAGCACACCTGTGGTTTATACCTGATTCATTGAAGGGTTTTCGTTGATTTTGGAATTCTTGGATATTTGATTCTTACTGTCAGTGTGGGTGGAATCTGTATGTTTATTTATTAATGTGTGTCTCGTCATTTTCGAGTCTACGTGAGACATACGTTTATAATCTCATTATTTCTGTATTTTCCGGCGCTTCGCTAGGAGCCGCTCCTGCGCGCCGCCTTTTTATGCGTAGGAATTTCTTGGTTTAAAAAATCGAGAGATGACTACAATTTTTATAAAAATGTGCTTCTGATGCACAATTGGATTCTGCTCATGTGTGTTGTCTTGGAAAAATTCTAGGCCGTCATTTGACGGATTTAGATGTTGTCGCTTCGCGTTTGCGTGGATTCGTCCATAATTCTCCCATTCTTGCCTCTGCAGATATTCTCGCGAAAGCGTCGCTGAGTAGGCCGCTTTCTAGGGAGAAGCAGCAGCCAGGAGACTGAGCAGAACCCAAGACCCCACCAAGGGGCAATTTAATTTCCTAACGACTCCCTTCGCCCTAAGATCAGGACAGCAGGTCGCCAGCAAGTTTTCACAACCAGAGCGGATGTCCATACAGAGTCTGGTGTTGGGTTAGTGTCGCGCTGCGTCTTGGAGGGCCCTGCACATGCATATGTTTTTGGCATGCTCCCAAACTAACCCAACCAAGCCACAAGAACCCCGGCAGCGCCATGAGCGCTAAGCTTTCTGTAGGAAATGTTACGAACAAAGCAGCAAAAAGGCGCCAGCCATGGTGAGCGCCCATTTTTCTGTGTGAGGGAAACTATAGGTATTTTAAAGTAGATGTGGAAACCAAGGAAAAGCCGAGAAAAAATCCCTTTTTCCTGAAAGTGCGACAGTGGTGGCCACCACAGCACAAGGGGGGAGTAAGAAAAAGTGCTTTTCCAATGCTTTGAGGCATACTCTAGTTGTATTAGAGATGCACTGAGCACACAGGCATTCCTATCTTAGTATTGGCCCAACAAAAAGTGGTGATAACACATTTTGACCTATGGAACCAAACACTAAATCAGGATATGGAGTGGACCCCTTAATCCCCTATCAATGTGAGGCTATTCATCTTTTCCTGAGTCGACTGAGAACTGACATATCCAGGGCAGAGCCTATGAATTTATCTATGTTTTCTCATGAATTCTTAGCTGTCCTAGTGGTATGCACCCTAGGGGGCTGGGCACCTCTTTTTGAGAGGTCCTGGGTTCAATTCCCGGTCAGCCTAGCTAAGTAGGAAGATCCCATGTGACATGGCAGTGACCTCATCGCCACATGCCCTGCCACCTCAGCACATAAGGGACCCAAAACAAAGAGTGCACATCTCCTGAGATGGCACTATGGAGATTGAGTGACCATGGGGCAGTTTTCCAACTCTTTTTCCAAAGCATTTCAGCTATCTTTGTGAATATGCAATCCGATGTGCCCTGAGTTGCAGTTTCTGTGAATATTCTAACATCTTTCACTGTTTACACTGCAGCCCTTCATGCTTTGATCCTGATTCTCTTCTACTTGCTTATCTCTGGCTTGGGCTATCCTGGATTGATTGTATTTCAGCAACTAAAACATTTTCCTCTTCAAAAACAAGCAGCAGGAAACCCTACACCAGCAGCAAGCAGCAGGAGAGGCACAAACACAGTGTTGAAATCACTATAAAACTTTCTTCCTCGGATGGCCTTTCTCGGGGCGGGGGGGGGGGGGGATAAACTTTTCTGCACAACATGTGCCCGCCTTGTGGGACCCCCCAACATGCTTAAGGTCTATCACCAGTTTCTTTGGTAAGATCACCAATTATTAAGCCATAATGGCGCAGTGGTTCAAGGCTGTGGTTGGATTTGGAGGCTGGATTTGTTTATCTGTGAAGTCAAAATGTGGAAGCTTAGAAATAAATAGCTATCACAATCAAAGCGCCAGCGCTCTGATTTGGTGCATGCAAAAATTGACCCCATGCGAAATCGCGGCCGCCAAAATGTAATACCACTTTTACGTTTTGATTATTATTCACACAGCTTGGGGATTTTTGGTTTTGACCATTTGGCTGCATCAAATAGGTCTGAAATCAACTCTCCGACCACTCAAATATTGTAAGAATGGCTATCAATTTGCATGTAAACGTGCCATCTCATGCGCCCAACCAATCTCTTCAATTGGATGTAGTCCAAAATACACCACCAGCACTCACACCCATCTGCATTTTGCAAACGACCAATTGAAGACACAAAGCAAATGAATTGGGGTTCCTCAGATGTGTTGGATGTTGAAAAGCTGCATGGGGCACCTGAGATACAAATGCCTGCCTCCCCTGGCTGGGAACAACCTGCTCACAAAAAAAAACCCTGGGAGGGGGACTTGCCAAAGAAAATTCAGGCGACAGCTGGCGTATCAATGGAACAAACTGAGGGTAACACATTTCACATGCGTGCAAAGTGTCCTATCTCAGCGGCTATACTTGTGCCACTCTCCTGTTTCAAAACAGGTAAAGAATGGGAGTTATGCAAAACATGCCAGACTGCACATGTTGGTCAATGCTGCAGAAAGCTTTACCTGAATATTCTTGAACTATTGTCAGAGAGCTCCCAAGGAGCATATCCACGAGGCTGGACAACTGATATGCATACAGTAACAGAACAATTTTTCACTGTCTCGCTCCTAGTCATGAGAGGCTCGTGTGTTGACTTGCTGGACAATTGTTAATGAATTAGGGACATTCAGCACATGTGTTGCAGTTTGAGATGGTGCGCAGGGTACTGGCACAGCAATTAAAGGGGCGGGGTCTATTTTGTGCAGCATCATGAAACTGGTGGGCGGTCACCACCATAGCACCCCGGCATCAGGATCCGTGCACAAAATATTGATCTGGCACTTCTGATGCAAATATGCAAACAAAATGAGCACTGTTCAGGACAGGGGGCATGTAAAAGAAAAAAAGAAAAGGTGCTGTACTGCGCAGGACAGCAACGCATGGTGCTGATCGAGGGTAATATGAAACGTCTGTGTTACAGCATATTCTGCAGCAGGACCAACATTGACACTCCTGAGTCTTCTAACCAGCTGGATCGTCACTGCATCCTGTGGCCAGCGACAGTTGGATGCCCCATGCAGCCTGCTCGGGCAGAGAAAACGCCGAAACTGTACATCCCCATGCATTGCCCTTGAGCTGCTTGTAGAGCAGCATGACACCCATCACTCATCATGGGTAGGCACAGCAATGCGAGGGGTCTCAACCACACTGATGGAACAAATACTTCTCAAGAATCCCTGCCCCACAGACTTCAATCTGACGGCTTCAACAGCAATGCAGAGAAGAAAAACACGAATCCAACCCATCAGCCCCTGACACACACACAATCCGGAACGGGATCAACACAACCTACTGATCAGCCGTTTGACGGGCACAAATTTCAGCCAAAAGCTGGTGGCTTGCCAAAACCGCATGCGCATGCCTGTCAGCATACCTGGGCACATGGCTGCACAAGCAGACAATTCACTCAGGCACTCATTTGCGTGCTGAAACCCCCGCATGCACACACAAAAACACACCATTGGCCCAATCTTCCTCACACAACAATTTCCACAACCTTCCCAATCAACGCCCTCGGGGGGGGGGAGCTGGCTTAAAAAATTGACGCTCAGAGGTTCTCCGTCTGAGGCCTTGGCAAAGAGCGCCCGTTTATGCACTCCTGTCATTGCCCGGCAATAGGTGCAGCCGCCCCCTGGAGCCCAGTGGCAGTGACAGGCGGCCCGTTCTACTACCATGGAGGCCCAGTACAGTCGTTGAATGCAGGGGCAATGTTCTGCACGACCGAGGAAAAACGCACTGCGCCCAAATCATCTGCTTGGCGAGACTACTGTCCGCATCAGCCATGCCTTTTCTTGGCGGCTCCAGTTCGCAATGGCAACAGGGACTCTCGTCAGTGCATCCGAAGTAAGAATTGTTGCGGCAGCTACAGGGGTTCACCCGCGGCGATGGGTAACCCAAAGGCACCACTGCGTTCATGGCTGGGCTTGATTGAGGGGGGCATCGACCGCTGGTGTGGAACTCGCGTGGGTTGAATGGGTTCCCACTGCCCGTTGTCACTGCTCGTCATTTGCTGGCGCCCATCCGAGATGGACCCTCCCTGTTCCGTGTGTGTTGATGATGCAATAGGGACAACACCAACATCAGGTCGCCATACGTAGCCCATCCTCAACCCTTGGCAGAACTGCAGCGCTTCGGGTGCAACAATGATGACAAGTGGCATAACAGCGGCGTGGGTGCAGTGCAGCACCTGGTTTGTGGTATTGCCACCCTCTTTTCACCACACGAAGGCGCTTGGGGGTGCACCCCATGCACCCACTCCAGCACATGATATCATCAGCGGTCCAAAGTCTTTGACATGCAGTATTCTCCCTGAATCCCAAAAAATACCTCAAAATGTCACCCGAATAAATACCTCAACAGACAGAGAAAGCCAACAACCAAAATTTCTCCGCATTGAATTCACGCATTTCATCCTGTGAGCACTGATTGATCCAACATCTAATCAATAACTGAATGATTGTAGTACATTCAAGAGTCTCAGCGGAGGGAAAGAATGCACTTAAAAGATCTTCGCTCCGTGAGTGGGTTGTTACTGGGCTCCCTTCACTTCAATTCCCTAATTCCCTGGGGCTGCGTTTGATCAGGGTGCCCCACCCGGCCTCTGAGCTAGAGGCTCAGTCAACACGCTCAGGGCTAAATGGAGAGATTGCAAGATCAGACAAGAAAAAATGCCTGCGACTTTTTCCACTTTTGCAGTTGCACCGTTGAGTAGGATGGGCCGTGCCCAAAACCTTTGCGAAATTCCTGCTGCAGAGCAGATGCAAGACACCCGACAACCCTGTGGAGACGTGAGCCTGAAAGATTATTTAAAATATTTTGCCACTGACACATGCGGCGGTTAACCGTGAGTGTGCAAGATTTTTTGTGTCGCCAGGTCAAAGAGCTGTTCAGACTTGTTATGTGCAGGGACTGTGCTTGTGGCACGCATGACAAACGGAATCCCATGCAGCCGCTGCAATTTCAACGGCATCATATTTGCACAGTGCCACCCAAAACCATGGCCCTCGTTCCAATGCTGAAGGCTGCCAACGATATATGATTCCCCGTCCACCTCAGGTGCACAACTGTGTGCACTACACACCTGGGCGCTGGTGTTGGGGCTGAAAGATAGTGGAGCACCACACAATGAGGTGCCATGGGGGTGTATCCCCTGCACCCACACCAGCACATGATAGATAATGCAGAACCTACGATTCCATGGATGGAGGAGCGGCCTTTCCCATTCGATGTTTCTCAAGTAAAAAAAAAAGGACATCAAAATGCCGATGAAACAAATACCTGAACAAGAACAGAAGAGCATTCCTTTTTGACTGAATTACAATCGTGGGGCATCGGGCTTAGGCTCGATCTCAACGTGATTCAGAGAAAGAGAGACTCTGTTTACTCACGGCTACTCCACTTGAGACCTTACTTCAAAAAGCACGCACACAACTGGCTGACCCACCCCACCCAATCCCGCTGGAGCACATGGGAAAACCCCCGCAAATATTCAACGGTGTTCTGAAGCTGCATTGACTGTGAAGATCTCTGTGGCGACATCATAGGCAAGGCAGAAAGATGCATTGGAAAAAAGGAGATTGGAAATCCATGAACTGCGAACACTCCAACTGGAACGCATGCCATCAAAGGGGGTGGTGGCCGGCAACCACGGGCTCATACCCTGTGAGATATGCTACCATCATCTTTGCAGCAACGGTGCGCTTCGGCACGTATTTTACACCCTCGAATCAGAGCTCGAAAGAGCCCCGGACCTGAGGCAAGAGTCGCCCGATGGACAGATGGGGGTGGGGGGGTAGACGTGGGGATCTTGAACAGACCGGACGGTCGCATCCGGCCAATCACAGGGCACCGAATGCCAGGGCAATTCTCCGCGTGATGCCCCCAGATGCGGCAACAACCTTTGGCGAAGAACGCGGATGCTGTACCTCATATCTTTGTTTGTTTCATGCTCTCCCACATTTTTGGACGAAGGGTCACATTTTCTTCCATGGTAGCAACCAACGGTTTTCAATGGGTGATGCTGCACCAGACACGTCCCAGAAACATCTGCTGCATGCTTCTGCAGGGTTGGGTCAACCCAACCGCCGGATGCCGCTACGCCGATGCCTGCCTCTGCCTGCCGGGGGCTGCAGCCTGCGGCCAAAATTTCTGCCAGCGTGTCCGCTTTTGAAATGCTTTGTTGGTTTGCTGGATTGCTTGTTTTGGGTATATTTGTCTTCTGTGCTGTGTTGTTGTTGAGGCGGGGGTAAACCATACAGGGGCCCCTGTAAAAGTTTAGAAAAGCAGTCGGCGAATCTTCCTCAACGATGAGCAGAGGGTCGGGGGGTGAGACCTAATTAAGGTGAGCTCAGCGAAGGTGTAGGTAGAACTTTTGGTAGACTAACATTGTTTAACACAGCCGGGGGTCGGGGGGCGGGGACGGTGGTTGTTGGGGGGGTGTTGAAGGTTACGATGGGAAAGACCACCCACTCTCGACATCAAGGGGGCCCAGGCTCACAATGCTCAAAAATTGGAGAGCACTGGAATCAGCTCCCTGGACCCCCAAGAACATATGTGTGTGCGTGTGTGTGTGGACTGCTGTATTAAGGAGTCGAGTAAGTCAGGGCGGGAAGAACAGGAAGAGAGCGTCAACACTCCTGAGGTCCACGGCCGTCACATTATGTCCCGAGCGCAGGACACGGGGGTATCAGCAAGCGCTCCCTGCGGGCCGGCGACGCCACACGCCCTCCTTGACCCCCGCCCCCCTCTGTCCCCACACTGGGACACCGGCACAGGACCAGAGGAGGGCGCCGAGCGGCAAGAAATGACCAAAGATGCACCGGACCTGTGGATGTGCTGCCAGACATGTGGCATGCGGTAGGCCCAGGGCGTGGGATGTGGTCACACCCGCAGGCGGCTGGGGAAGACCCTCCTGCCACCTCGTGAATGAACCCCATGGCCCGTTGGTTGCCATGCCACATGAACCTGATGCCCCAAGAACCAACGTCCGGGACAATGGCATACAGCCACAATCTCCGACCATTGCACCAACGCTGGGCCTTACGCCAACTGTGCGCCTGTGGCCACTTTCTTTGTGGAATCCAAGCGGAGGAGACTCTTGATCTTGCGTCCGACTGCGAGGTAGAACAGGATGGCACTCGCCGCCGTCCGCTGGAAAGGCGCCTGGAATCGCTGCGGCAAACCACTGCGAACACGGAGCAGATCGACGTGCGGCACGAAGCCTCTGGGACCCCAACAGCAACGAAGCCTCTGGTACGCCAACACAACGAACACTTTGGGACACCCGACAGCAGAACAGTCTTCATGGCACCCACAGGCAGGGCCGTCGGAAGAAGACGATGGCTGATTAAGGTGAGCTAAGCGAAGGTGCAGGCGGGACCGTTGGTAGACTTACGATGTTTAAGACGGCCAGTGGGAGTGGGGGGGGGGGGGGGGGGTAGAAGAACTGCCGCGTAACCTGCGGCTGAAAAATCTCGACCCTATCAAAACCCTTGCCCTCGACATTGCAGCAGGACAGAGCACAGGCGAGGCTACAAAGAGGAACGCAGGCTAAAAAACAAATGGGGGCGTGTCTGAACAAGCAATGAGAGCCCTGTTCCGCATGCAAAATGCGGAGGGTGTGCCCGAAGGGTCCCAGCCCCCACGGACCGCACTCTGAGAGTGGGTGCTGTGCCCACATCCATGCGCCCCAACGGGCGAGCACCGGTCGGCACTCTGATTCCGTTTGGTGAGTACGTGCATGGCAGAGGAGGGGCCCTCAGTACTGCAGGTGTTGCAGGACTGTTGGGAGCACGGCATGCGGCGCGCATCCCCACGAGAGTGGGCTCACATGCAGGCATCCGCGCTAACTCACCAACTCACCGAACTAGGGTTTTGGGGTCTGGAAAATGTGGAAAATTGGGGAAATGGAGGGGGAAAAAGGAAAATAGCGGGCATAGCACATGGGATGTGGGTTCTGGAGCGTTGTGGCGGGATGTGATTGAAGAAAACAGGACCAAATTGGCAGAAACATGGGAGAAAATGGGAGAAAAATGAGACGAGATGCCCATTTTTCACAGTCCCATTTTCCCAATTTTCCCGCAGGTCGAAGATCTTCCCCACAGTTCCCTTCGTAAAAAATCAGCTCACCGCACTCACCGACGGAAAAATGGGATTCTTTGCTACTCACCGACACTCACCGCCACGACGGCTAGTGCGGATGCTTGCATATGCTACACACACCAGAAGAGTGACGTCTGCGCATTGGCCGGGCGCCAACTCACGAAATGCCCCACTACAAACCTCCACAGACTGCGACGGCCTATGGCCCATTGGCCGTGCCGCTGTGCAGCACTACATCCGCCGGGCATCCACTCCCGCCCCTCCCCCCGTGTGGCTACAGGCCGTCGGGGCGGGCCAATGACATTATGTTTGTGTAATGGTCTTGCGATTGTCCGAAGACTATTCAAACATCTGCCGATTCACAGATCCAACCCACGAAAAGAAGGTTGCACTGCCAGAGCGGTACATAGCCGCACCTGCCGCCCCAGCCCCACACACTGTCGCCGCCCAGCTCTCTTGAATCTCACAGCAGCGTAAAGCCGGGGGGGGGGGGGTTTGGCATGACGCCTAAAGACGAGGGGGGGGGAGGTTAGCATGAGGCCTGGTTGTATTGGTGCCCTGCAGCTGGCGGCGCCTATTGGCCGGCGGCGGGGGGTCCACCGACATGTAACCCCCGTCCCCTGACCAGACCTCCCACACACACAGTCTTGCCAACACCAATCACGAGCAAAGCAGGCGCCCCGCAACAAACAAGCACACCCGAACGTCTTGCGGAGGATCCATTGGCCAAGGGTCAAGAACGCGACACCAAACGTGGCCAGCACGTGTCTAAATCGGACCTGTTGGCAGCCGAGCAAAGAGTCAGGGACTTGTACTGCATACTGAATGCCCAATGCAATTCACCTTGCATAGGTTGTTGGAAACCACACAAAACTACGCAGGCCGGCATGTAGGGGAAAACGCCACATCCCCCCTTTTGGGCCCATTTGTGTACCATAGCCCAAGATGTTAATTTCATGGTTTGACCCCTCATAAAATCCTCATTTTGTCCAATGAAAATACCCCCGAATGACTTTTTGGTAGAGAACCCCCTAGACCCCACTCGCCTGAACCCCACTTTTTAAGGCGGGAGGGGGGGGGGGATGGATCAACCAAAATCAAAAAAACGAGCACCCCCCTTATTGGGTCAAAAATCAAAAATCTTTTGCATCCAATTTTGAGCAAAAAAAATATTTTTCAGTCCCAACTCCATGGGGGTTGGTGAGGGCTGTGCAACCCCTGCCATCTTTGGGTGAAAAAAAGAATGGCTGCGTAACCCCTGCTCTATTGGGGAGAAATGAAATGGCTCTGGATCTTGGGGGGAAAAAATTGGCGAGATAGCCCCCGACGCTTCGGGACGAAATGAATGGCCACGCAACCCCTGCCATGTCGGGCAGA
This sequence comes from Eutreptiella sp. 'Long Island Sound 2002', assembly GCA_964036045.1. NCBI lineage: Eukaryota > Euglenozoa > Euglenophyceae > Eutreptiales > Eutreptiaceae > Eutreptiella > Eutreptiella sp. 'Long Island Sound 2002'. Next base: position 21,711,850 of record OZ038398.1, on the reverse strand, counting down.
AGGCAAATACAGCGGGGCTGCATTGGGGAGAAACAAAATGGTTCTGCAAGCCCCATACTGTCTCACGGAGAAATGAAATATTAGGCTATGCAAGCCTTGCAGTGTCAAGGAAAAATGAAATCGATAAGTAACCCTTGCCATCTCGGGGAGAATGAAAAGGCTTCGCACTCTCCTATCGGTGAGAGATGAAATGGTTGCGTAACCCCTACCCTGTTGGGGAGAAGACAAATGGTTGTGCAACCCCTGTCTCAGGCAGAAATGCAATGGCGCAACCCTTGCATCGGGGAGAAATGAAATGGCGACATAACCCTTGCTGTATCAGGGAGAAATGAAATGGCTCTGTACCGTACAAATATTAATGATTCGCAGAATACTAAATTTTGCCTCGGGTGTTTTGAATTTCATTGCCGCAAGATTTTTGCGACAGCACCCAAAAATTGGAAAAAATATGCGGAGCTGATTTTGGTTGACGGCGTGGAATTTTTTGTTTGGCCTGCTTCTTTTTGAGGGGGGATTATGGGGTACCTTGGACTCTGGGTCCTCACCTCGCAGTCCATACTGACACAGGCACACAAATCATCAGTCGATCAGTTGGACTCTGGGATTGCGATGGGGCGCAACAAAGGGAAGGGATGGCAGCCAAAGGAAGGGATGGCAGGCAAGAAAAGGGATGCACCATGCAGTACAAGTGTGGTCAAGTGTGAAAGGGTGTGTGGGGTGAGAAATTTTTCACAGATTTTTTGGGCAAATTTCATTTTGCAAAAGGCATGGAGCCGAAAATTAAATTTATTTGCCCCCCCTTTGTTTTGTTGCGTTTTTTCACACCTTGTGCTGGGTATTATTTTTCAAAAAATATATTTGCATGGTGATCCCTGCCGTATTGGGGAGAACAAAAATGGCCATGTAACCCCTGCCTTGTAGGCGAGAAAATGGCTACATAAACCCTGCCGTGTCAGGGGCCACAAAGAGGGGAAGCGTTGGTATTCGCCTTTTACATCACAAAAAAATTCACTCACCCTTCGAGGAAAAGAAAACTACTCGTCTTGGGGCCCGCAAAGCAGGGCTGCAAAACAAATCCCTCCCATCTTGGGACCCGCAAAAAAATGCGGCATCAAATTGGCGACATAACCCCTGCTGTCTCGGGGCCCAGAAAGCGGGGAGGAATCAACCCCTGCTCCCCGAAGGGGTGGGGGGCTTCAAACAATGGGCGGGAAGGGCCCTAAACTGTAAAAATATTACTTTTGCTTTACTTGCTTTGCTTTTCTTTTTTGCTTTGCTTTGTAAAGGCGTATGTGAAATGGTTTGCGCCAGAAGGTGGGTGGATACGGATATCACCACTGATTGCAAAACCACGCGAGTGCAGCATTCATCACCGGCGCAACTCCTACAGTGTGCAGACATTTTATCCCGACATCAGCTACACTCTTATGACCTATGGATAAGCATCGCAATCATCTGCTATCAGTCCTGTGACCTGACTATTTGTCATGCACAAACAACACATCCCAACATACCACCGTCTCGGTTGCTTTGAGGGCAACGCCTTTGCGGGGCTGCAAAACCTTGGCCGCAGTCGGCGCCCATTCATTGGACAGAGACCACTCCACTCCGAGGGCTGCAGCAATACCACGGATCAATACAGTGGACCGCCCAACAAACACAAGCTCTTGTGGGAAAGAAGCAACCTGACAGAGGAGTGTGCACATGCGTCATCATCGTAATCTCTATTTTTTCAGTATGCCGAAAGTGATTGTTGAATGTTGCCTTTTGTTGGTTTAGCCAAATGACACATCCAGTTATCTATTCAACAAAATCCGTCGGCCGTGGATTATTACGAGGGGTCGATGTTAGGGTATCAGGGACCCCCTCCCCCAACCCTCTTGGGCGGCCCGTTTTTGGTCCGCCGAATTCGTCATTCGTATTTTCTCATTGAGGGGGCAGGGCTGAGCTGAGCCGAGCCATCCCCCCCTTTACACGCACCTCTGCTTAGTGCCCTTCAGATGCACTACCCAGTACGAGCAGGTTATTTGTACAGTATATGCAGGTCTAGGTGTGGGACAAGGTTAACACATGTTTGTATGTTTGCTGAGTCTCCTTGCAAGTGCTCCAAGAAACCCATGAGCTCTCTCTCTGTAGAGCTAAGGGGAGGTAGCATTCAGCCACATTTGTTTTTCCCGGCGGAATCTGAATGGGTTTTCTCTGCAATTATTTTGGATTTTGTTTGAAGATTTATGTGCCGTGGAGTGGCAAATGGCCCGTCTGCAACTCCCAAAATCCAGGAGTTAGCGGCTGGGGCTTTGTCATGGTGACATTATGGCCTCCCCATGCTGGGCTCCCTACCTCTCCCCCGTGATTTGTGCATGTGTTTGTCAACCAGTGATTTGACGGCTTGAAGCAATCTATTCGTGCGTGTGTGTACGCTCGTTCCAAGGGCGCCCAAAGTCCTCCAGGGTAAGGCCGAGGACATTGTTGAAGAGAGGGTAGAAAATTGGCAAATACGACGCGCTGATTATCTTGAGGCATATATCATGGGGGAAATTCTGTTTAAAAATATCCCGTAGGGGAAATTTTACTTTAAAAAATTCCCTTTGAGGCAGATTTGCGGCCAGGCTGCTCTTTTGTAATGGCTCATGTGAAGATTTCGTACTTCGCCATTTATCATCACGGCCCTGAACGGAGACCCCCTCCCCTGAACCCACCAAAATAATTGAGTCAATAGGCACCAACACCAATGGAATCAAGGCACAGCAGGGATGAGTATGTACAGAAAGCAGAAATCCTCGGCTCACAGAAAAGCCGGCGTCATTGGATATCTGCTTGTGTGTGTGTGTGTGTGTGTGTGTGTGTGTGTGTGTGTGTGTGTGTGTGTGTGTGTGTGTGTGTGTGTGTGTGTGTGTGTGTGTGTGTGTGTGTGTGAGCATACGTATGCATCTGAATCCCATTTCTGGACATTCCCCTGGCCAATGAACCCACATCAATACTCAGGACACATTGAAATTCAAGAAAAGAATGAAGAAACAAAGAAAAGAACTAAAAGAAAAGAAAAGAAAAGAATGTTTCTGCTTACAATCCCACAGTACACTGTACACAAAAGCGCATGAAGAAGCCAAACCAATTGGACGTCGTAATGAAGGCCGTGCATACTAATCGCTATACAAGATAAACAATCAACGGGGAGAGTTGGGGGACCCCACCCACAAAAACATACACGTGTGTGCGTGTGTTTTTTATACATTGCTGAGCGATTTTGCTTGTTCTCCTTGGCATTATGTTTGGCAGTGCATGCTTTATATTTCCCTTGTCCTAAAATGTAAGCAGTGTTGAAATGTAAGCAGTAATTGAAATCATCTCGTTCCTTTGACATGTCACGACCACAGATATAACACACTGATGGAGAGAAAGAGAGAGCAACACCTTGCGCACAGGAGCGTTTTCAGAGAGTTCATTGGTGCTGTAGCCTCCAGGCAGCGTCGGGGTGGAATCGAACAACCAGATTGCAAGAGCTGCACACGTCACGTTTGTGGCACTGGGCAACATCTGAATAGAGAGTTAGAGACGGAATCCATCGAAAGACAGGAGGTTGCATGGATCCCGAGGGCCGCGCGTTGCTTGCCCTCTCGTTCCCTGCCACTACTACCTGCCCTGCCGGGCTATCTGTCCGTTGTGTGCCTCCGCATGGCCAGAATCGCCAAGAATCCACACGTGAACGCGTCGATTTCCGAGCCCCTTGGGCACAAATGCATTTTAAAAATACGGCACCATCCACATACACGTGCATCACAACGTCTCGCTTTGTTTGAATGGACCAATTGACAACTCCATTACTTCGGGCGATGCTGATGCCCGTCGGCTTTACTCCCAGCACGCGTCGAGGTGTTGTGCTCAAATAATATTGCAGGTCGCCGGCTGTAAGAGCCGGGCACGAAACCAGTTGACTACCGGGATACGAACCTCGTTACCACGAAAATCGCCTGTTTTTCCCAATGCACCCAAATAAAAGGAGCGTCTGTCAGACTGAACTACATAGGAAATTCCACTGCTTGACAAGTGCATGTAAGACATGTTAACCGCATGTCAGCAGCACAACAACATCATACGAATGTGCGGATTGTACAGGCACTGTTCATTTGGACTGCAGTACCACACTTGCTAGTGCGGGACACTCACCCAGCTGCATCTTGATCTCAGAACCCCGCCCAAGCAACGGAACCACGTTCCTGCGCCAGTCCAATGGAAAAATCGATAGCATTTGTCGACTTGCTGAAAAAAGAGTGTGCGTTGATGGCCAACCACCAAAACGCACGAGTCAGTGTTCTTCAACTCATCCACAATCATCATCTCCCTGCACTTTCCTGCCCAATAGGGCCGACCCTATCGTACGCACCTTGACACCAACTTCATCCACCAACTTTGCAAACAGGGCGTAGTCCTTGTCGGTGAGTTTCTCTGGCCGGTTGGCGAGAGCAGTGATGATGCGAGCCAGATTCAGCTTCAGGCGCCGAGAAATCTGCTTCGTCTGTCCCCAATCAATCAGTGCCACGTCACCGTTTTTCTGAACCATAATATTTCCCGGATGAGGATCTGAAAGACCGAAAACATTTCAGAGACGGCGTAAAAAATAGAGAGACATTATGAAAACAAGGGATGGCGCCAGAGACTGTCCTGAGGCAACACGTGCAGGGACTCTTGCATATCACAGACTGTGAGTCTTGTGAGAACGCCGTGCCGTGGCAGTGCAGGAGCAGTCCCGCGGAATCGGAATGCCTTGCACACCCGAAAATGCTGGTCCGTGTCATGTTGTGCGATCGGAGAGATAAAAAAAATTGGTGAAGGATGCGAGCACCCTCCGCGTTTTTCCCTCAGTTCTCCTGAGTTTGGCATCTTCTGCAGAAAACTTTGCCGCACTTTCGGCGTCCGAATGCTCATGTCCCCCTGGCGCCCCCTCTCATCATTGGCAGGCCAATGGAAAAAGATGCGAAAGATATGCGAAAGATCGTCAGACTATGCGGATCGAAGCATCGCCTCCCACAGCGTCTCGGCACCTGTCAATCCGTCCAACATCCCCTGAATCAGGAGATGCGCATCCTATTTGCGTCTGTTGAGGCCACAATCTAGGCGGCGCACTTTATCATTTTAAACACCTCCCAGGGGGAACCCAACCTTATTTACAATGAACCCGACTGCCTGGGTTTGGCGGCAGCAAATTTCTGCGTCGTTGCCCTTGGCAAGAGCTCGCACCTTGAAGGAAATACACTGTTGCAATGCAAAACTGGGCTGTCAATGCCTTCTTTTTTGTGGGAAATGGGCATTTAGGCCATGCAAATGGGCGTACAACCAAAGATGAAGGGCGCTTACCACGAAGAGGAAGCACGCTGCGCGTGGGTAGGTCACACCTCCATGAAAGAAGCCAGTTTCGAATATCATTCTTCCAAACGCGGCGGTCAATGATTTGAGCAGCATGCGCGCGAAGAGGGTTTGCTCGGACTTGCTGATCTTGGGCCCGATTCCAGCCTGTGCCTCCTCCGAAAGCTGGGTTAGCGTTTTCCCCTCGACGAAGTCCATGACCATTGCGCGCTTTGAGATCAAGCCTGGATGGGCGACCGGCACAGCGGTCACAGTGCCACGCACATACTTCGGAACCAGTCCGCACCACAGGACTCCCCACAGGCGCAATTTTCAAAAGCACTATGCCAAATCACCACCAAACAACAACACACCACAGCACTCCAACACAGCGCCACGCCACAGCACGTACCGAGCGGTACCATGCCCCATTTCACGAAAGCAATGCTACGAAACACTCAAGGATCCCAACCCCAGACCACTCTCCTGATGCTAACACTAACGTAGCCGCAAATCATACCGGACACAGGCCGCGGCACACGCACATGAGGCTTGACTTGCTCATTGGTCCATGCATCACGGCCCAGGTGGTCTGCCACTTGATTCATGCTTCGAGCCTGTAAATCAGCCCATGACGAGTGAAACAGCCTCTAGCTCATGTTGCTTGGGAAAGCCAAATCAATTCAGCTTTGCAACGTGGCCAACCCGCCCGCATCCGTATTTCAGCTTCCTGCCATGTAACTAAGGCGGTGAACTGTTCAACTCCGATTTTGTCGTGCAGCAGCCATGTGCACCACGCAAAGGTGCCATCGCATCATCCCCATGCTAGCTAGCAACCCGTGTCCGAAAGACGAGGTTGGAGGGGTGGGAAGATGAATGGAAAGTACCTCAGGAAGCGTCATGCAAAAAGAGGGATCCCTGTGCTGTTGACCAAATCCACTTCCTAACTCGCAGCTATTGGTCGAGTGCAATTTTTGTTTGTTTCTGAGGCGATTGGAGAACCGACGACGGCAAGTAGGAAGCTGATTCGTCATCATGCCCAGTGGTTGTCTCAAAAATACAGAACCCACAGAACCCGCGTGAAATCTTTGGACTGCGCGACCACTGACCTGGCGTTGATGACCTCCTAGACCTTAAAATTCACGTCCCCTGGTGTTCGATATCCCATGGGAGAGTACAATACTTCTAATCGCCAGACGTCTCTCAACATGACCATGGAAACGCTCTTTTCACAAAACCCTGCTACTGCCATCGAGGTACCGGATAAACGCAGAAAATACGAGATTGCTGTCCCCAGTGCACTGCACGCACATTGCACGGAGGAAGCAAATAGGAGCCTGGTTGGCGTTCAACTTTTGCGATAGCGTCGCTGTGTTGTGAACACGGGACTGAACATCGACTGCCCGGACGGATACCACGCTCGATGGCTGCCCACCCAACCCCAGCTTGGGTTTGCAGCAGTGCTGCACCGACGTGCGCGATGTTGGAGGGCTCTGTTCTTCTGGTGTGTGTTTTTTGGTCGTGGTCGTGGCTCGCCTGCAAAAGCGGGGATGAGTGCAGGGTACCTCGTGCAAGAAATCGAACTCGTTGATGAGCTGCGTCTCCAATTCGCTGAAGATCACGTAGTAATCGTATGGCAACTGATCTCTGCGGAGGCAACGGTTGTGGGGGTGAGAGGCAAGGAGTGGAGTTGCCCAGTACATGCGACGTCAAACAACCGGAAAACCGTCCAAAGACGCCGGTCGTCCCCTCTAAAGACGTACTTAGTCGGCGCACAGTTGGCGCTGAGTATGCACATTGTGGGCGCATCGCATGCGCTTCCTCGAAAGCAGGATGTGAGTCGGATGGGCCGGATGCCCCCCCCACCACCAGGGAACACTGCCCCTGGGAAAGTGCTATCCGCACGGGGCAGCCCCAGCCAGCGTACAGCTTTGTGAGCACTTACTGACACACGCCTGCAACGCTTCAGCTATTGGTAACGACGACGAGGGGCATATGTGGGATGTCAGCCAGGTGGAGCTTGAACAAAGGCGGTGAGTATGGCTGCTGTGTGCTTTGAGCGTCTGGGTGCATCCCAAACTGCTGATGTACGTCTGCTTTCAGAAAAAGAATTCACTTGTCATTCGCTTTTCTCTGTGGCGCCGGTTGGGGTTTCAATCGAAGCGTTTGGGACCAGACGACGAAAAATTGGATTGGATTTCAGACAGCAATGGGCACTGTGGTCTCTGCATCAGAATGGGGCAAGATCCCATACGAAAACATGGATGGCATTTGTTAGCAGTCTTGTGCAATCATTTGCGACGCCCATTTGCACCATGGAGCAGGCTGAACGACACCCTTGGAAATACACTACACACCGCAACTGTTTGCTGATGGTCTTGAGGTTGCCAATGTCTCCCATCATTTTCGGTTCGATGTTGGGCCTCTGCACTTTGACGGCCACCACCTGTCCGCCGATCAGAGTCGCCTTGTGCACTTGTGCAACCGAGGCACTGCCTGCACAACGCACGAGCACGCGTGTGGCGCTCGAGGGGAAGACCCAAATCCGTCTTGGAGCAGGTATTTCTGTTTTGCAGCGTAACAACATATTGCTCTGTTTATACATGGCGGTAAACAACCGCAACCCTTTTGCGATGTGGCCTGTGGCGATGCTCTGGCACACACAGAGTCTCACATTGAGCCGTCACACGGCAAACATGCGGCAGAAAATGCAGCACACAGACCTAGTGGTTCTGAATCAAAAGACTCAAACACTTCCCAGAGGCTGCCGCCACTCAACAGCTCCTGTTCCACAACAGCTCTGAAAGCACACACGGGCGGTTGAAGCAACAAACGACGGCCAAAAATTCAGGGCCTCGCGGCGCGCGGCCAGCAGACCGGGCACAGACCTGACAAGCTCAAAAGGCATGGGCTCAGCATTATCCTGAAGTTCACTGAGCTTGCTTGTGTACTGCTCTGGAAACAGGTCCACACGTGTAGCGATCAATTGTCCTGAACATACGAGACAAAAAGGAACCTCTGTACGCGCAGCTTCGTCCAGCAGCGAAAACCTTTGGAATACTTTCCACACACCTGACTTGACATAAAAGCCCTTGAGTTCGTTAATGACCTTTGCGATTGCCGACGAGCCACTTTCATGTGTCGCATCCCATTTGGCCTGGCAGTCTTCCTCACTGCAAGCGTACAAAATCAGAGTTTGCAACGGCAGAAGAAACAGAAACAAACGCAGAAAACGTCTGACGGACGCAGTGAGTACTACACCACGTCTACCGCAGACCTGATTCCCTTGCACTTAGGATTCAACGCCAAATTGGCTTTCAACACTTGATAGGACCATATTACTGGCAGAGATCTGCTGTAAAAGTGCATGGATCGCCGCAACCTCTGGAAAATAGTCAGCGGAGGAGGGAAATCAACACTATCGGCAGTGCCGGATATGTCAGCTTCTGGAGTAACCAGAGATTCTCCCGAAGACCTGAGTGAAAGAAAATTGGAACGCTTTTTTACGGAGCCAGTCGAAGCGGGCCAACACAACAGTTCATACGTCAAACACACCTTCCCTTGACGTCTGTGTCGGGGCTGGCGACCGTCTTAAGAGGCAACAACGGAGACCTGCGAAAAGCGCGCAGTTTCACACACCCCTGCACACAAGGTGTGGCGTGAGTCTACGAAGTCAAGAAATCTTCGAATGGGTGCTCTTAGCAACAGTGCGGCGCATGCGGAAAGGTAAGGGATTCATGGCAAGCTGGCAACACTGACCTGGCTTGATTGCTAACAACCGACCGGGCCATATGGGGCTGAACACCAAAGGCCGGGCCTGGAGTGCCTATAGTTCGGGAAACCGTTGCTGCAGCTGGTTGCACCACAAGCTGTGCTGGAATTGAAATGTCAGCCGGCAAAGGGGATGTGAGGTCATAGATGAAGACCACGAGAACCAAACAGAGAGCACCCACCAGTGATAATTTGCCAAACTGCCGTTTATTCACCTGAAAGCAGATTAGGGACACCTATTTATGAAGATTCGGGCTCAGTTCCTCAGGTTATACGATTCCGCATGCACTGGATTCACTCCCGGCACTAATGTGTGCGAAGTTCTCATTGCCCCGTTACATTTTGTCAAGCCTAGGTTGCTACAGAGGAGCATTCCCGTCACAAACCCCTCTCATGAGTGCCATTTTCCCTTCCCTGAGTACCTGAGACACCGCCGTGCCTGAGCAACCATTTGGGGTTGCGTAGTATGTGGGTGACACAGAAGATGCTAACGGAGTGCGGGGTGGCATCGCCAAGGGCACGTGGTTGTGTCCTTGTGAGAATCTGAGGCAAACAACGATGCAGTTGTATTTTCCTAAAGATTCGCAAAAAGTCTCATTATCCTTGCCGTCTTGACGAAAACTACTGACTAAAAGCTAAAAGGTACTCCTTGTCGCTCCAAGTTTCCGACGCCTGTAACGTCGCGTGATCTAGATATTTTCAAGTCAACCCTCGAGTCCCAGTTTTCCCATGAGGTATGCCTCCTGTCTGCCATTTGTACATGTGAAGTAATGGTGTAATTGTTCGATTCTATTGTTTTACTTCACAGTGCTCTCGTCGACAACGTTATCGCTGGTGGAGGTGCCGGAGTTATTGAAATTGTATGCATGTACCCAACGGACGTCATCAAAACACGCATCCAGCTCTCGACGGGGAAATCGGAATCCTTGCCAACCATTGTGCGCAATTTGATTTCGAAAGAGGGGTGGACGGCACTTTACCGTGGGATTTCGGCCCCCATTGTGTCGGAAGCACCAAAGCGCGCCGTCAAATTTAGCGCCAATGAGTTTTATCGTGGTCTCTTCAAGAATTCGGAAGGAAAACTAACCCCTCTTGGGTATTTCGGAGCCGGGGCTTGTGCGGGAACCACTGAAGCTTTCGTGAATTGCCCTTTCGAAGTTGTGAAAGTGCGGATGCAAGCCCCAGAGTCGAAGGAGTTGTACAAAAGCACATCGCATGCCGCCAAAGAGATGCTCGTTAAAGAGGGCCCGACAGCACTTTATAAGGGGCTGGAAGCACAGGTATGGTTGACACGGTCGCATACCCGGTCGGAGTTGTGCTCACGAAGTGTTTGCACGATGCACGATATCCACATTTGGCGGTATGTTGAGTTGTCGAAATTAGGTTGTGATGGGGAAGTGCACGGGATGTTTCAACCAAGCACTCGGCAATTCGAGAAACTGGTTCACGGATTATCAAGATACTTTTGCGCAAACGCATCTAATGCACTATGCACAACAGGCACTCTTTCGTGCCCCTTTGTCCCCCCAAAAAAGTTGTTTGCACTTTTGTTCCTCCTTAGTTGCGTGGGAATCCGACCAAGCAAGGCGCCCAGGAACAAAAAAAAGTGCATTACGCGCCGACAAAGGCCTAAGTGCCCAACCTAGAGCTTGGAACTCCCTGCCTTTCACGTTGAAGCAAATTTGTTCGTTTGTAGCAAGTTTGTCGTATCCTTGGCCATATTCTCCACAGATTATGCGGAACGCTGCTTGGAACGGACTTTACTTCAGCATTACCCCAACCATGCGTGAATGGCTCGGCGGAGGCAAGTTGAATACCTTCCTTGCCGGAATGTTGGCCGGTGCCGTGTCTACAATGGCAAGCACGCCGTTCGACGTTGTAAAAAGCCGAATGCAAAATCAAAAAGGCACGAGTACGAAGTACAATCATGCCATCCCCTCATTGATGACGGTGATCCAAGAAGAAGGTTTCATGTCGATGTACAAAGGACTGGGCATGCGGTTGCTCCGCCTTGGCCCTGGAGGTGGTATCATGATGATAGCTTTCGAATTTATTCAAGGGAAGTTGAAGCAATTCAGGCAAGGATAGATGAAGGGCCATCATTTAGGAGATCCGCGAGGCCTTTTTTTTTTTTAAATGCTAATGCCCTAGATTGGAGCCGTGGGATTGCGACGCAAACATCTTAGGTTTCAAGGATCATATTGTTTTGCTGAATTTGTTCCGCAAAATATCTTTAATTACTCATCCACGGGTTGCATGCCAAATTCCAACAACGTTCTTGTCGCATTGTGTTGTGTGTATCACTTTTTCATCGGCATTCCTTGAACACCGCACATTCGTTTCCCTGAACAAAGAAGTTTCACCGCTTATACATGCCCGCTGGCCCACCGTGGCACATTGAGATGTGACAACGGACGACCGAAACGTGTTGGTTTGTTTGATCACGCACGATGATGGGGGGAGGGGAACGGCTCACCTCACAGGTGGCCGTAAATGTACATTACGGTTTGCATGATGGAGCTTGCGCGGAGAAGTCACGCTTGGGGGGCCCTCTTTCGAGGAGTTGCCGCCTTGCGTATGATTTGGCTAACCACTCCTTCTCGGTCCGCGGAGGAATAAGTTCCACCTTGCCGGGGTGGTGGTGGGGGGGGCAAGCCCATCCCACCATCCCGCCCACGAGGGCCATGATGCGAAAGTCATGGGAAATCGCAACTTTGGTCCACGGCGGGGCCGCCATGCCACAAAAAAAATGGTAGACTCCGTTTCGCAAAGGAGTAGTTAGTAGCACCCTTGCTCTTCGTTGGCTTGAAGTGAGCACCATAAGGTGATGAAAAAATGGCACTTGACGCCCGATCCAAGCTATGTAGCAATTAAGTCTTCAATCTTGTAGGTCACGGCCGTCGGTAACGACATGGACGTCTATGAGGCTTGGGTCCCATTACATGCTTTGCTTCGTGTCAAGATGAATGCGCATTTGTCCCCTCATGGGCGGGCTCGCCCATTGGAGACCCCGTATGATGTAAAACTCATTTTTCTAGCAATAATAACCCAAGCCAATTTTGCCCCTTGTGTTGCTTGGTTTCAAGTTGTGATTGTTGGCGTCGCATCATTTTTGCATATTGGCTTCGTAGCTCGCCGCTTTATGCGGACGGGGTGCGCACAACAAGGAAAGCCGCCAATATTTTTTTGCAAAGCCGACAACAGCGGTGGTGTGGCGACAACGTAGTTCGCGACATTTTCTAATTCAAGGCTTCGCCGGCCGTTATTCACCTTCCTGGATGATAGTTTCCAAGCTACACTTGCTATGACTTTGTCCATAGCAATGGCCCGAGCTGCCTGAAAGCGGGGATAGCCCGTGGGCCGAAATCTACGCACGCTTGAACTTGTACGATGAGAAATGGCAACGGCTCCAACAAATGCATATGTGTGCATATTTGAGAAAACATTTTATGTGTTCAATATAAACTTGGGTATTTTAGAAAGCCGCATTTGCCAAACGACCTTTGTGGTGTTGTCATGTGAGAACGTGGACGTTCGGCCAAGGCCGTTCATTTGTTGGGGACGAGGGTGATCGGTTTCCCGTACGTTCCACAACGGCTCGGCGCGCTGGTGCCCTCTCTAGGTCTTTAGGGAAACCCATATGCGCGAAATTGCCCCAATGTCACTCGCGCCATTGCTGAACTCAGTGCACGAAAATCTCATTCCTTGGATGCCAAAAGACCAACAAAACATTTTTTCGGCTATTAATTCTCATAAAGCTAATAAAGTGGGCATATCGCAAGGTGGCAATGGTGAGGAAACACCCGATGTGTAGTTCCGCATCCATAGTGCAACACGCACCCCCGCACTCATTGTCTCGTCCATGGGAGAACACGAATGTCACCATGAACGCCGTGCGTCAATGGAATGAGCAAGGTGATGCTTTGAGTCGTTAAGTTTTCGCGTTTGATATGCCGTGCCCAATCGAAAAAACTTGTGGGCAACCAACACTCACTATTCACAACCACCAGTGTTCGGTGGTTGTCCACTGACTGATTTTTTGCCTCATGTTTCAAACAAATGAGCACGAACTACACCAGCCCGCGAAGCAAATTAAATTGAACGAAACAAAGCAAATTGTTTGATGTAACGGCCATGAGCGCCTGTCCCTTTTGATGGGCATCACCAAGTGGAATGTTTCAATGTGGTTCCCAAATTTTGGTGGATGATATATGAAGCTGAATTCCATCTAATTTGGGTGAACAACTCAATCATGGCTGCATAAATCTACATATCTCCGGTTTGGGCCTAGAAAATTAACATGAGGTTCCTAGTACAACTGCCCAACATATGTTGCTTTGCGGCATCGGAATATATACTAACATGGGATGTGGAGTATACAAATCCCGCATTGAAGCCCAAGCGTGAGGTTTGAGTTACCCCGAGCGATGTTGCTTCCCAGTGACTCTTTCTTTCTTTCTTTCTTTCTTTCTTTCTTTCTTTCTTTCTTTCTTCTTTTTCATGAATGGGCACCCTAAAAGAGTGCCTACCAAATTTGCAGTTTTGACAACTCTTGCGTAATCCGCGTCATTTTCCCTTGAATAGTGGCAAAGAGGTGTGGTGTAGTCCCCTCTGACAAATCCACAATGGATGTTGTCTCCACTGGTTTCTTTTTCCTTGAACCCTAATTTGCTCAAAAGGTCATCCTCATACACATTGGGGGTAGATGTGGCAATGACTGCTAGGGCAAAGATGATAGAAGTGCCACCATGATAGAGGGAGACCACGGCCAAAAGACCACCCCAAATGCCAAAATGGGGGCTCGAAGAGGCATGTCAAGTGCACAAATTATAGCACAAGGGGTAAGGATTCCTTTTTCATGTGATTCATAAAAAATAATGCAGAGGACAGTCACCAAAAGGGTTGCAGAATATGTTGTGTACCCCATGGACTTTAGAGGAGGAAAGACCTTGGTACCACAGTTATGGGCACAATTTAGGCTAGAGGAAATGCACCATGAGACGCCAAGCATTGGTTTGTCGATTGAAACACATACTCTAAATTTGAAACCATCGCTGCTTCCCCTCCTTCCCAATGTGATGGCCCCGTTACCAGTTTTGTCCCATCCAATCCAAGTGCTATACATGAGCAGTGTGCAGAAGGTCCAAGTATTTTGCCTTTTGGATGGGGAGCAAACACCTCAACCTTGTGGCGGGTTGATGCGTAGTTGTGGGTGCAATCATGCAATCATTCTATTTTTTTAATTCTGGGTGTGTCAGTGGGGGGGGGGGGGGCAGACCGGAGTAACCTTTACACCCGACCACCTCAAGCTATTGCACTATTGTAGCCCCCCCCCCCCCTTTGGGTGAGGGCACAACAACCTACTAAAGCGATGTGGTATTGCTGTCTAAGCCAATGCGAATATCTTGACCAACAGTGCACGGGAGAGGAGTGGGAGGCGTGAACCTTACCCACAATCCACACATGAGTAAGCAAACATTACAACCACTGGACTACGTCAAGCGATGTAGACAATTTCCTTTTGAATTATTTTAATATCTTCAGCATGTCCTTTAGGGATCCGGTGCATCATGCGAGTGAGATACCCGCTTTCGAAGACTTGTCCAAAGCACTTGCACTAGAACACTTCAAGTCAGCCAAAAAACAAACCAAGGGGGTGCTTTGCGTGCAGTGCGAATATTTGGGCATCTCGCCGTACTTGAAACCCACACTTTGTGGTACTAGGGGCATCATTGTTGTTTAATAATACGTATTTTGGTGCTCCTTTTGCATCGGAAATGGCATTTTTGGGGTTTCACCCATTTTTTTTTCTATTTTCACCTATTTTCACTCGCTGCGTGTTCTTTTTTTTCGGGTTGATTTCTCCCCACTATGGCAGCCCTCAGTGTGGGCACTCTGCATCAGCCTCTTGATTTGCATCCAGTGTCAAATGTTGTCAAGGTAAAGATCAACATGCAGATGACAAGCGTGCAAATGAAGATCAACCATTAGACAATGGCTTGATAATCCGAGGATGCATGGTGGGCAAATGTGCATCATGTGTAGTCTTCCTTGAATCGTGGTGTCACTGAGATTCGATGGGAAGAAAGACTTTCCTTTGTCCCTTGTGACACTTGCGGGTGTTCTGCTTTGGGATCCTAAAGGGCTTTAAAGATTCAAGGGACATTATTTCTTGGCATAATAGGAAGGGAAGGTAGTATGCAACCGTCTTGAGCTAGGGTAGCTGGGGTGGCCTAGTTTTGAGGGTGTTTGGAAGGGGTTGGTCTTGGGGGTTCTTCATAAGGGGAATCTAGTCAAAAAGTAGCACGCAGTGCAAGGATTCCCCCCAAGCAATGTAGACACTTTCCTGTTGAAAAATCCAACCAGTGTGTACACCCGGCGCGCTAAGCGATTATTTATGGCAAACCCCACCATTGTCAGAGCCCTGCAGTGTTTACAAGTTCCACATTGGATTTGTGCCCATACCTTCAACCGACGGAAAATGTGCCCTGGAAATGCCTTCAAGGCCCATGCGTCCCGGCACATTACCTCAAGATCAGCTGTTCCCATTGAAAAAATTCCTTTTACTCTTGTGGTGTTATCAGTAGGGAAGTGTTGGATTGCAAATGTGAAGGATGGGGGGGCACAGAGGGAACGTTAGCGCGCCGGGTGCAGAGCAAAGTTTCCCCCTATTTTCTGCCCATTTTCCACCCCTTTTTCCCAAGGGGGCGCCCTTAGCGTAGTGCAAATATTTGGGCATCTGGTAAGGGTTATGTAGCCATATTGATTTCTCCCCACTATGGGGACCTTGAGAAGGAAGGGGTTATGCAGCCATATCGATTTCCCCGCCTCCAACCGTTTGGAGAGATGTGTTTTTGTATGGGATTTTCTGACCTAGCCCTGCATGCGAAGGGTCACCGTCCCACCTCCAACCGTTTGTGGGGCTTCTATTTTTTTGTTGCCATTTTAGACACCACACTATGTTTCTAGCGCACAGTATTGTGAATTACACACACAGCCCAAAGGCGACAACGGGCAACCTTGTCATTGCAGGAGTCAGGGGGCCCTCCCATAAGTTGAAAATCACCTCGAAGAGAGTTTGTTAGATCAAGCGCAGGCGCGGGCGTCGATACCCCCCTTTCGGGGGGGTCATTCGCGTAGCATACCCCAAGGCATGATATTTGATGTCCAACCCCTTGTAAAATCATTATTTTGCCCAATAAGAAAATCCCCCAATGGATTTTTTGCTTCTGAGGCCTCTATCCCCATATCACTTTTGGGGGGGGGGTCAAAAGTTTGTGCTCAGAAGGGTTTGAACGAGGGACAGATTGGGCAGAGCTGACAGGTCGGCTGGCGCCACCGGCGGTCGGCCACCCGGGAATCAAACCACCGACCTACAGGTCTGCGGTCGACTGCATGACCATTCGACCATTGCTTGTTTTGACAGTTGCTGCTCTCCCCACTGCTTGTAGCCAAGTCTGCCACTGACAAAACCCAAACTGTGTGTTTCTGTCTGCCTGCCTGCTTGCCCGACTGACTGTCTGACTGACTGCTTGCCTGAGTAACTGACTGTTGGCTGACTGTCAGCCTCTCTTCGAGGTGCACTGCCGAAGGCTGTGGAATTTTCGAATGCGAACAACACAACAGAAAAACTGAAGAGGAGAGGGTTCTTGGGTTCGAGGAGGGAGTAATGTTTGGGGGGAAAGCATCGGGATAGATGCCCGCAACATTGATTTGAATGCAAACGTTACCACACAACTGACAGCTTTGATACAGATGTAAGTGAGCAGCTCAGGGGGCGTACCAGGGCACAGCGGTGACCTCTGCTGCAAAGGTGACCTCTGCTGTATCCCAATACTAAGATCCAGGGGTCTGGCCCAACCTCAGCATTAATAAACCATCAAGCACAGAGATGGTCAAAGACAGGCCTGTGTGCACACTGCCACAGAATGGGCAATGCCAATAAAGGAGACAGCCATGTCACATCGTGGTTGAAATTGAGCGCTTCAGTTAATTGCGTCATGGTCCCCATCGAAATTTTGCACTGGGAAAACTTGAGATTTTACGGGCGGCAAAGCTTTGTTGGGCCATTGTGGGTGCACAAACTTTTGGGTCCCAGGGCATCCCTCCTCCTCCCCCGTCCAATATTCCCTTGCCCCCCCCCCCCCCCACTGCCTCTCTCTCTCTTTGTGTACATAGCTAAGGAGACACTCAAACTGTCGCAGCTGTGAATCATGATTGTGTCGTCTTCTCCCCCCCCCCCCTCTCTCAGTTTGCTGCAGTCTGTTGAACCTCACAGTTTGTGTAGCGACTGACCACCCTCTTTTCCCCACCGTAGTGCTGTATCCGGACCGTCGACCGAAAAGCAGACATGCAGTTGGTTATCGCTCAGACAGTGCATCACACACCCATTCGCATGGACCCTCTTTCCTATTCCTTCTTTGAAGTTATATGCCTTTGAGTGGTTGCAATCCAGTAGCGTCGTGATGGCCAACAAGGACAGTCTCCCAAAGGTACCACCTACACCTGCACATTTCCCTTACTTTAACGAGGTCCTTGCCCCCCCCCCCCCCCACCTTAAGCCTTGTGCCAAACCCCTTAAGCCTTGTGCCAAACCCCCCCACCTTAAGCCTTTCTGGCAACCTTTCTCCCTGTTCTCTTTCAATACTTCCCCGCCTCCGCCTCTTCAGTGTTTCTTGACCCCTTAATCCACCGTTCGTACGATGCCGACCAAGAGCAAGAGCAAGAAGAAGAGCTCTAAGAAGAGGACCAGCCGTCTCGACAGCGTCGTATCGACAACGAAGATCACAACAACGAAGCTTGAGAGGACGGACGAGGCATTGAACAAAAAAGTTACTGTTACAATTCGGCACCGAGAAGAGGCGGTGCATACGTTCACGTACACGTACAAACAGCTCCTCGAGCGCTTGCGTAAGCCGGACCATGTTGTCGCCCTGGAGTACCTGATCGTCCACAATGCGAACTCCTGCATCAAGCAGCTGAGAGTCACACTGCTGGAGGCCGAGAACTTGTTGGCCACTCACGATGCTCAAGGCGCAAAGCTGAGCATGCAGGTCTCCAGCCTAAGCCAGTCGGACAAGGGGCAGCGGGATGCTGGGGGTACAGAGGTGCTGATCTAGAAATGTCAAAGGAAAGGAGGATATGGGGATCCCGATGGACGTGGACAGGGGAGGGAACATGTCATGGGTTGGTTGTGTCAACATGGCTTCCCATGGGACCCCTGACCCGCCGAGACGCTTTCGTGGGCATGATCTGGTGATGTGCGGGATACGTTTTCGCCCCCTCCGAGCCTCCGGAGTCCTCAGTAGTGCGCACGGCTGCAGTTTGCTCTGTCGGCCCCATCAAGGGTTGTGGATTGGCAAGACAGGGGGAGGCAGACGGCGCCATAAAAGGTGGTTGCCCAAACGGACCAAGTCGCTGGCCAGAGCCCACGCACCCCCAACTCGCCCACTTCACGCCACACGCCGTATTCCTCGGTGACCTCCAGGCCCTACGGGCCGCCCTCGGCACCCTCCCATCAGACGGCCCTGACGGACACTGACTCCGACTTCCGGCAGGCAGCAACTCAGGGCTACTGCATACACGAGCGGGTGATCGACCTCTTCCTCGCAGGAGTCCGAGAGTTCATGTCCATCCCGGAATCCCCGCCTGCCCGCCCGCCTCGCATCGGAGTGGCACTCCCCGGGGGGTAGAATCCGGGAAAGTCCTCACACGTTTTCAAACAAGGCCCATGAGCGAATGATATTGACGCGGGGAAAAAGCGGGTGTGGAGCAAGTCCGGGCGGTCCCAAAACGGTTGGTGGACAGTTGGCGCTGGGGGGCAGCAGTTGGAACGGCGCTGACCGGCACCCCGAAAAGGGGGTCATCAGGTCCTTTTCAGGGAGGGCCGTAGCATCCATTGAGCAGACTTGATCCTATCGCAAGTGCTTAAGGTTTCAATCGGTTGTAGCCTCTGGAGCACAGATGCATACACGCCTTTTCAACAACATAATGTCCTCCGTGGTTAATACAGGGGAGGGGGGGGGGTTCGCCAGGGGAAAATTTTGTGGGGAAAAAATCGCCGTTAAGAAAAGTGGCGAACAATTGCCCCGTCGAAATTCTGGAGATTGGCCCCTCTAGAGCTCTAGAGGTACGTGCTCTCACACGCAGTGACAGTGCCAGTGATAGTGACAGCGACGGTGATAGTGACAGTTCCGTTCGCAGTGGCAGCGTGTGTCGCAAATTTGGAGTCTTTGCCTTCTGCACCTTTTTCGTGTTTTAGTGTAGGCATTCGGGCGTGTGGCATTTGAGTTTTGGGGGATTTCAAGGACGGCGACATTTTCCCTACCCCTCTCGTTGTGTGCTGTGTGTGAGCCCCGCCTTGTCTAAGCGCGGGACTCTTGTCTGGGCGTTGATATCCCTGAGCTGAGCCGTGCGGGGGGACACGGGGCCTGCTCTTGTATCTCTTTGGCCCGCAGGTCGGCAAAGGGGAGGCCCAGACAACCAAAGTCAAGAAGGGCACCGAGTACCCGGTGTACGGCGAAGAGTTCATCTTCGCCGTGACGGACGACCCGAACATTTATGTGTCGTTCACAGACAACCCGAAAAAGTACGCGAAGAATTCAAAGGGGATCCTTCGCATCGGGAACGACGTGGAGCAGGAGCTCCTCGATGGGGAGGTCACGAAGGAGATCCCGATTGACATCGACGGTAGGCCTGCCGGGACCGTGAAGGTCCGCGTCGAGGCTCTGTTTGCGGGTGACATCGACATTTGGCCCTTTGAGGTGCCGTGCGCACCCTTTGCGTGTTGGTGGTCGGTTCGTGCCGGGAGCCTGCAACAATGCCTTGGTCCTTTTGGATCAGTGCATCTGAATCGCCATTTTGGAGCATAGTGCAATGTCCGGGGGGCCATGGCGTTGGCAGGGGGGGGGGGGGGCACCACATGACCATGGCTTAGGTGTAGGGTTGTGATCAGGGACATGTGCATTACATTCATTGCTTTACACACTGTCTCCGTATCACAGCGAAAGGCGCCTATGGACATGTTTCACTGACGAGCTTTTCTCTGTGCTGTCGCGTGCTGACGTGCTTGCTTTGCCCCTCAGCCACCCCGCGCAGCAATCCCAAGGGGGGGCTGGCAGTGATGTGTAGGGCCGGAACCGCCGCCTCCCCTCCAGATCCCCAACCCTGCGCCAAAGGGGAGGAGCAGTTTCTCAGGGGGGCATATGTGACCACGATCCACGCTCACACCGAGGCAGCAGGGATTTTGTCCTGAAGAAATGTACAAAAGAAAGTGGTTTAATCTGAATCCTTGTGTACAGCAACAAAAGATTCAGCAGGATCCAGCAGGTTGACCCTATTTGCAGCATAAACAGTGATTTCCTGTCTTTCAAACACTCCGCCGCCTGCCCTAGGCATGCCCAGAAGCAGGGCTAGAGGTTGAAAGACACGTCCGTTTGCATCCTACATGGGTATACTGTCACAGCATCCCCACTCAAGAGGGGTACTTCAGGGTCCCTGAGGCCGCCAAAACCGCTGCCTTAACAAAAATGACCAAAAATCGCCTGGAAGCCCATCCCACACCGCCTAAGCAAGCCCCACAGAGTTGGGGCCCGACAAAATTCTTTCGCCTCCGAATCGCAAAATTCCAAGAGAGTCATGATTTTCGACTGCAAAAAGGATTCGTTTTTTGGCCCCCCGTCCTACCCCCCCCCCCCCCCCCGAGAAAAGTGGGTTTTCAGTGGGGGGCTGGTCTGGGGGTGTTGGGTGCCGACCAAACTCACTGGGGGGTACTTTTACAGAAGAGGGATTTTACGACGGTCAAAACCCCGGATTTGAACCCTTGACTTTGGTAGGCAAGTGGGCCCAAAAAGTGGGGGATACGGTGTTTCCCAAATAGACAGGCCTGCGTAGTTTTGATCTAACAGCCTCTGCGCAATGATTGAACGGCAAAGTTACAAAGGAAGTCAAAAATCCCCAAAAGAAGCCGAATTTCCAGAGCTGGGCTGAAACCCCCTGTGGCAACGGAGAAGTGCAACCCGATTCGAATGGGTTCGTCTCGCGGTCGGTGATTGCATTCCTGTTTCAGGGTCTACTCTGACACCAAACGGTGGACTTTTGCTGCACTTGTGTTGCTTACGAGCCCCCCCCTCCCGTTCCCAAGGGTTCTTCTGCCGGCTGCTGATCGAGCTGTGCAGAGTGTATTTGGCCATGTGGCACTCGCCCCCCCCCCCCCCTTTCAGGGCCAATTTTCTGACGGATAGTGCACAAAGGGGGGGGGAATCAACGTGCCATTTCTTTGTTTTGTTTTGTTTCACTGAGGACAGCCTCAGGTGTTGGGTGGCGGGATTGCGGTTGGCCGACGGTGAAGATTAGCGGTACCCCGACGGCAGTCGAGGGTCAACCGACGCCAATTGGCCGGTACCGACAGCCGTTCCTGTCCAGCTGCTGCGGTGTTGAGGTCCAGCCATCTCAGGCAGGTTCTGGTTTTCCTTCTTGGCCGTAAGGACTGCCAGGGCTCTTTTTAACAACTCGACACCACTGGGGTGGAGGGGTGGAGGGGTTTGCGCAACAGGAGTGGGAGCCCATCAGGGGCAGACCAGCCGTGAGGGGGAAAGGGGCATATGGTGGACGGCCCGGACAGCGCGTGGAGGAAGGCACCTGGGCCGCACAGAAACACAGCGAGGCAGGCGATGGACGGCCTGTGGACAGAGGTGTGTGGACAGCAAAAACAGTCAAACGACCCCGGCAACAACCAGCACATCCTCAATACGCCAACTATTGGGCGCCGCTGACACGCAAACGGCACACCATGCCGCATCCAGCACAGCCCCAACACACCAACTCCTGGGCTCTGCAAACGCGGAAAAGACACCAACAAGAGCACCGGCCGCAGCGGCCGACAGAAAGTAGCGACCCGACGCAACATGCGAAGGGAAGAACGGGTGACCGTCCAGGGCCCCGTAAAGGAGCAACAACCCGACGGAATGTCACACAGGGGGGGGGTACACAACTGATTCGGTCGTTTGTCACTGCAGAGCCGAAAGGCGGCTATGGTACCACTGACGAGGATTGTCTTGTGCTGACGTGTGCTTGCTCTTTGTGCACACTGCACGTCTCCGTACGGGGATGGCTGGGCCCCCGCCCCCCTTAAAGGGAGCCCTGAGGATGCGTGCCCGACATGCAGGTGGACGAGCGCAACGAGAAACTGGTCGCAGAGCACAAGAAACTGAAGGAAGCCGCCAAGAAGAAGTGGGTGGAGGTCAAGAAGCAGCGGGACACCGAAGAGGACGACCGGATCCGCTTGTGCATTGAGGAGGCCACCAAACCCAAGAAGGCCCAGCTGAGCACCTACTCCACGCTGACGGTGAGGGTCGAGCCCTTCCTCGGGATCGAGGTGAAGAACCTCGAGGAGGAGGACGCGGCCGCCGTGTGCGTCACGGACGTCGAGCAACGGTCCAGTGGGGACCTGTGTGGCCTGCAGAAGGATGACCTCATCCTTTCATGGAACGGCGTGTCGACCGCCAACAAGGAGATCTGGGACGCACTGTTCACGAAGTCGCCCACTGGCACGCAAGTCAAGCTGGGGATCATCCGCGATGACCAGGCGATCACGCTGTATATGGTGGTGGGCTGCAGGGAAGTCGCGGAGATGAAGCAGAAGAAGGGCAAGGGCTCCAAGATCAGCTCAAGGCGAAGGTGAACTGGTGGCGAGCGCGCGCCGCAATCGTTTTGCATGCGGCTGCGTAGGCGCTGCCCGCCGGAAGGGGGGATCGGGTTACGTTGTAGAGCACACGTCTGAGCGACTCCTCACCGCCACCTCAACGTGCTGCCTCAGCCGAAGCCGATGGAGAATTCTGGGCGGACTCGGGGCACGACGAGCAAAGGGAGTCTGTGCGGTTTCATGCATCGGCGTGCCTTGATGGTGCCCTCCGGAGGTGGGGGTCGGGGGCGAATTGCGCCGACACTTGGTTGGCGACGACAACCGGCGTTCGCAACGAGGGCACCCTGGGGCACCGGGGCGGGGTAGACCACGGGCATCGTCGGAGCACTGTCTGCCCGCATGGACGCCGTCGACCCGACTCTTCATGGCCCAGCCCGTGGGGGGGGGGGGGGGGCTGTGACTGCTAACCTTCATGCCGCAAGTATCCACTCCGCGGAGTGCCGAGGCCCACAGGTGTGGGTCTGCGCGGCGTCCAGCCCCTCCGGAGCCGCGCGCCCGCACACGTGCGTGCGCTAACACGCAGGCAGCGGGATGTGCACAGTCACGCATTAGGTCAGTTAACAAAAGACAGCCAGCCAGACGTGCCGCTGGCGTCCGCCCGGTCACACGTGATCAGAAGGGGCTGGATCCTCCTGAGTCGGGCACGGGTTCCTACTGAGTTCCGGGTGCGACTGGCACCCGGGGCAGTATCCGACGCGGTGCACACGCGGTGCGCGTGGACCATAGACTACGTACTGTTGGCGCCTTTGCTTTTGCCCAAAGCTGTACCTGACACTGCAGAAGGAACTTGGGCAGTGTGGCCACATGCAAAATTGGGATCGTGTGCAACAATTGTCATCTTTCAGCCTGTTGCTGCACTGGTTGCATGTGAGCTCGCCCACGGGGGCATAACTCTTCCCCCAGCAACTTCCACCAAGGGACAGTGTTTACAAGCCCTTCAAAGGTAGACCATTTCCAGGAGAAGTTGTTCAAATACCTGACGCGGTGCATGCGCGGTGCGCGCGCGGTGCGTGAACTCCCTCACAGAACGGGGCTGATTCCTAACGAAACCGAGTTCCCCCGCCGGACGCTAGTGGCATGTCTGCACCCAGCCTGAAGCAACGTTTCGCTGCTGCAATTCGGCACTGCACTGCATTGGGCACTCACTGCACGTGCCTGTGTGACGCAGGTGCGCCCAGCCTGCGTCACACGGGTGATTTTATTTATTGTTGTTTTGCAAAGCAACCCCTCCAAAGGCCTCGTGGGTGCGCACCCACAGCGCCATTTGGGGCCGCAGTGGTGTGTTATTCAGTGTTCCCTGCCTCCGAAACGCATCGCAGCGAACCTGTCCTGAACTGCGACCAACACTCGCTGGGTATTCCGTGGCTTTGCTTCTGCTTCGCTTGCGTGCGGCACGGGCACAGGGGCCCGTCCTTGAATCAAACAGCCACTTCGAGGGGGAAGGGCCACAGTGTGCGCGCGGTGTTGAGGTGGCAGAGGTTGCGGAGGGTACACGATCGAATGTCATTACCGCGCTGAACGTGCCATACATTTTGTTGTGCAAGCGCCGGTGCCATCGCCGTCGCCGTAAGTGTACTGGCAACAGGAGTCGCAGACGCTCTTCCCCGAGCTGCTAGATTCGACCCATGAACCGCCTGTGGTGTGTGGGGGGGTCCGGTCCATGGACACGACCCCCCACCCTTCTGGCCCCTTGGCTGGCAAGCATGCCCCCCGCGAAGAGGGCGTTGAAGGCGCTGGACAACTTGTTAAGGAGGCCTTGAGAGGGGCACAGTGCCTAAAAAATGTATGTATCTCAAAATAATCAGCGCAATGGCGTGGCGGTCGTTGTAAGGTGTCAGAGGGTGCAGGTGTTCGGCTCACTGACGAGGAAGATGGCCGATGCTGTGGCGGTGCAGTGTTACCGGTGCTCACCGTCTCGCCAAACTATTTTGACGTTTGGGATGGGGTGTTGTTTGGTACAAAAAGATTTCACCACCGTATGTCGATCTCAAAGAGGTCGGGCGATTATTTTAGCTTCTTGCTCGCTTCAGGCAAGCTTGGTGTTTTTCATGTGTGCATAAGAGCCATAGGCATTTCAAAGTTGTCCCGGGGGCAGTTCCCCTGGTTTGAAACATGAGGGGGCTGTGCCTGATTAGGGTGTATTTGGACGATTTCTTCGTGTCTACCAAGGGAGGATTGGGTTGCACCTTCCCATCCACCATGTGCATTTCTCCTAAGTTCCTCTTGACACCGCATGAGTGCCAAGAAGGAAGACAAAAAATTCTGAACAAGCCATCCCATGTATGCAGTAAGTGGGGCTGCGATGTAGATGTAGTGTGCACCGTGAAGAATGAGCTTTGGCCCACTTTTCGTCCAGGGATTCGCGTCGCAAAGCGAGAGAACCCCCTCCCCCCCCCACGGGTGCCTCCCGCCCGTGCTGTTTACGACACACATGGGGGCGACAAGGCCACGATCCCAGGCCAAGGTATGACTGTTGAATACAAGATGCTTTAGCGTATGTTTCAGTCCAGGTCTAGGAGCCCCATTACACACGGAGGAGGCGGAAGAAGGTCATGAGGTGCATGTCATCTTTGTCTAGTAGGCAGAGTAACATAGCAGCAAACGCCACCACCACCACCACCCAGGCGTCCCATTTTTTTCTGGCATTGGCAAGCATCACAATTTTCTTGGCAAGCGGCAGTAAGAACAATGAAGCATGCAGGTGGCCTAGCAGGCAACAACATGCCACATGAAGCCTGTCGGCACAGACAATCAGGTGGCAATAGGAAACGTTGGCGCAACAAATCTGATCAAGTGTCTTGGACGGAAATTCGGCAGTGTCAGCAGTGCCCCTTTGTGCTCCGAGAGAGACGGGTGGACCACGTGGTAGTCAGCGCAGGAGGTACACCAGAATCAGACTGTACAATGCTCAACAGTACTCGTCTAGTTTGCCACATTTTGGGTGACTTCGTTTGGGGTGGTACTGCGGGGGAACACCTGACGCAGCACCCAGCGCCAAGTATGAGTGCAACTGTGTGCTTCGTATATTTTGTTTTTCATGCCCCTTTGCGTGTTTGTGTGTGTGTGTTGGGGGGTGGGGATAATCTGGCCCTTCAGGTTCACCTCAACAGGTGCGCGCAGGGCGCAAGGATCCCCCCCTGTGGGTCACGACTGTCTTGGCATGGGTGCCCGTCCATGTGCGTCCGTTTTGTTTTCTGGGTGCACCCATTGCGTCTCTCTTAGTTTCGTTGGGGTGTCGTCTGTTCGTGTCCGTTTGTGCCAGCGGATGTGCTGGCAACGAAGAGTGTCGTGGACTGGGGTCAGACCGTCGCCATTTGGGCAGAAGGGCTGTGAAACCCACCAAGGGCCGCCTGCATGTGGAGCTCTTACAAACACGGCCTTGTCTGAGCACGGTGTTCCCATATGACGGTCGTTTTCCCTAACACTGGCCGTGGGTGCACAAAGGGGAGGGCCGGGGTATGGGGGGCAAAAATGCAGCCGCAAGAACCCGGAATTCAAGATGATGTGGCCTTCTGGGAGTGCAAAGTGTGCACGCCGACATATCAGAACCGTTGAAACTAGACTTGCAAAAAGGCAGATTCGGCTCTACTCAGCCCCATTGTCTGGCTGCAATGACTGACCATCATGCTGATCACTGGGCACAATGCAGGGGGGGGGGATTGAAATTTGCCACACTCCACCCTCTGTTCTTCGCCAAGCAGTTCCCACATAGGGCTCTCATGCGGCGTCACGAGCAGTCCTTGTGACCTCATGTTGCCTTCGGCACAATGTATCGTTCTGCCCCTCGTTAAAACGGTCAATTTTTCCAGCCCTTGGGGTTTTGATTATGGCCCTTTTGATTATGGACACGCCACTGATGCATAATTGCTTGCTGCACCGTGGACCATGGCTCTGAGGGTTCAGAACAATCAGGACACGGGACAAAATGGTGTGATCGTTTTTGGAGGTGGAACAAAACCATTGCCGTTGGTATGGGATGGGATATTGTGTCTGCTTCCATTCCGTGGTGATATTGAATGTCGCATCCTGCAATTGTGATACCTGTGGACCATGTTGTACGACACCAAGAAACAATCTGAGCCTCTTGTCCAGAAGTGTTGCTCCTTGAGGGGTAAGGAGGGTTGCGTACGGCACCGCAATTTCCCCCACAATTTCCCCGCAATTTCCCGCCATTTTCCCGCAATTTTTCGCGTTGCATTCGGCCCTCCCTGACTGCAGTCCCCCCCCTCCCCCCTGCGCAATGGCCGTCATGGCAATCCTGTGGCACGATGGCGACTTTGGAGCGAGCGAGGGTCTATGGACGCGTGTCGGAAAGCCTGCAGCCCTTTCTCAAGCCTTGGACGGTCACCCGTTACTCCCCAGTTTGGGATGGCGTAAGTGGAGACCAAACACCCAGGCGATCTACAGGCACGAGGTCCCTTCCGGCTCGCGGTGTCACCGGAACACCCCAGCGTCGGTGTTACCACTGGTGCCCGACCTGGGGATCGATCTTGGGACATCTTGGTCAGGCGTCGTGTGCAATAGCAGGAGTTGGCGGGGGGCAGTCAGTGACCGACCATCATCGTTCCCCAATGCCTGTGTTTTGTTCCAGGGCTGACGTGACGGATCTTTTCACTGCACGTCCACCCATGGCAGACCTGCTGCCGAACTTCCAGGAGCTGCACGGGGGTCACGGCGCGGACAAGACCGCCGAGAACGGGTCGGACCCCGCCGCGCTCACGTCCTTCAACACGTTCTTTGCGGCGGAGTACGCCCTGAAGCAGCTGCAGCACGGGGGCAACCCGCATCACATTGTGGACATGATACGGACCACCATCACCCGCGCCCGGCTGAGCCCCTACTGGATCAGCCGCAGGGTCGCCCGACTGCTCAGCGCCGCGAAGCAGATCGTGCGGTTCCTCGCCGCGCACCGCCGGCAGCGCGTCGCCACCATCCAGCGGGTGGTCGATCTATGGGAGCAGCGGGACCACCGGAAGCGCGTGCAGCTGCACGAGAAAATGAAGGGCTTTGCCACGCTGGGGCCCGTCGACAAGGCGGTCACGGAGCAATACATGGGGCTGCACCTGAGCCCGGAGGTGCGGTTTGCGGTGGTCGAGAAGCTGCTGGAGTTCAAGTGGCAGCTGTTCAAGTCGAAGGTGAAGGTGCAGAACTTCTGCCTCATTCAGCAGGAACGGGTGCTGCGGGAGCTGCAGCGCAAGGCGCTGGGGCAGCCCAGCTACGATGCGGACCAGCTGAAGAAGGACATTGCGGCGGCCAAAGAGAAGTGCCTGAAGTTCGGCTACGACCCGGAGAAGCAGAGCATCCGCGAGCTGCGCTCCCTCGCGGAGCACATGCCGGGCCTCGTCAACGACGTGATGCGGAAGACGGGGGGCGCGGCGGGGGGCGACGGCGCCGGCCCCGAGGCGCTGCCCGGCGACACCGGCCCTGGCCATCCGCCGGAGAGCCGGGCCCCGCACCCCCACGACCGCGCCGCTGGTGGCAGACCCCCGGCGTCGCACGAGGAGGCCCGGGGGGACGCCGCGTCGGCGCCCTCCCGGCGCTCCCCTCGCAACGCGCGGCATCCGCCATCCGCCGCGGATGCCGCCGCGGCCCGGCAGCCGCATCCCCGCGGCAACGGCCGGGAGGGCCTGGAGCGGCAGAGGTCCGCCCAGCACGCGCACGACGAGCCGCACGGGGGCCGGCCCTCGCAGGCGTCGCACCGCGGCGACGCGCCGCCCCTCTCCGCCGGCCGGCCGTCCTCTCACTCTCGCCCGGCCAAGCGCCGCCACTCGCACCCGCACGCCCGCCCCCTGCGAGACCGCTCCCCCCCGCGCCCGTCCTCACGGCAAGGCCCAGGGGATGCCCTGGTGCGTCAGCACTCGGCCCCTCACGAACGCGGCGCGTCTCGGAAGTGCAAGTCGTCGCACCAACCGAAGCGGCGGCCGTCGCACCACGACCCGGGTGAGCCTCCGGCGTGCCCCGGGCGGGTCCCCGGGGCACTGGAGCGGCAGCGGTCCACCGACCACCGGGCGGTCTCCAGTGATGCCGCGCACTTCGAGGCACCGGTGGAGCCACCGCTCGCTCTGCGCCGTGGCCGCCCCCGGTCCGCGAGCAGTCACCGCAAGGCCGCAGCAGATGCGTCGCCCTCTCCGCACCCAAAGGGACGGCTATTGCACGCCCCGCCCTCCAAAGGCCGCGCCTCCCCCCCGTTGTTGGGCGCGCCCTCCGCCGAAGGCGTCCTGAGCCGCCAGTCCTCGCACAACGACGTCCTTCTGGATCCCGCGACGTCCCCGTCATTGGGACGCCAGTGGTCGCAGGACGATGTTGGTCGCAGCCCCCTGAAGTCTCGCAAGCGCCGACCGCTGGACGAGCTGCGGAACGCCGCGTGTTCTCCGCCTCTCAAACCGCAGCCATCACACGAGGACAAAGGAACGCTGACGGCAACATCCCCGGGCACATGCTCGGGGACAGGCACGTCCTCGGGCACATCGCAGGGTGCGTTGTTCCTCACCTCCGTCAGTCCATCGCTGTCGCACACTGCCCACGAGCCGTGCAGTGGCCTGACTCTGCAGTCACCGAGTCCCAGTGGCCTGCATTCCGCAGCCCCAACGGATGCGCCTGACTTGAAGCGCCATTCATCCCATGATCCACTTGATGCCCCATTCGCTGTCAAACGTCAGTTGTCGCGCGACAGCTTCTTGCCACACGACGCGTCCCCCGAGACCCCGCAACTGAACCGCCGTTCGACGCACACGTTCCTGGAGGTGTCCGCTCGTACCCCCTTCAAGCGCCAGCTCTCATTCGATGACGTCTTCCCTTACAACGCCACGCTGGACACCCCATCTCCCCCGTTGAAGCAACCGTCATCGGGCGGTGGTCCGTTTGGCGTTGGTTCGGGCCACGTGCATTCCGCTGCTGGTGGACACAAGAAGTCGGCCGGGGGCCCGACTGCGAGCCGCCCACCCTCACACGACGCTGTCCCCGAGGGACCACATGACGAGCAGCTCGACGGCTCGGCGTTCGCGAAGGCGGTTAAGCGCAGGTCATTGCGGCGCGGGGACGCGGAGCGGCGGAAGTGGCCTCCCGGGCAAGCGCAGGCGTTCCACAAGGATGAGGTGGGCCTGCAACGCCAACCGTCACACCAGGACGCGCTTGACCCCCGGCCGTCCTCAGAGCACCCGCAGTCTTCGTCCACGAGTCCCCCGTTGCGTCAGAGCCAGGCTGACGGCCACACGCCTTCAGACGTGGTCGAACCGGAACCGCAGAAGAGGACCGCGTCGACGGAGCTCTCCTCAGCCCAAGTGCACCGCGTTCGGTTCCACTG
The DNA here is from genome assembly GCA_964036045.1 of Eutreptiella sp. 'Long Island Sound 2002'. Lineage (NCBI taxonomy): Eukaryota > Euglenozoa > Euglenophyceae > Eutreptiales > Eutreptiaceae > Eutreptiella > Eutreptiella sp. 'Long Island Sound 2002'. The sequence continues at coordinate 21,681,731 of OZ038398.1, read as the reverse complement.
CGGTGCACGTGCCGTCCCCCGCAACAAAGGCGGATGGCTTGAGACGCCCTCGGACGCTGGCGGCCACAACGGTGCGGGTCCGATGGGGAATGAACCCTCTTGTCATGGAACCGGTCTGCATCCCCAGACGCCCTCCTCCCAGCCATCGGAGGTCATCCATGTTTCTTGTGGGGCATCTCGTCTTGATGCCTGCAGTCCGGAATGCCAACTGACTGATTCCTCTGCTGACCTCCCCGCCTCCGGTGGTACAGACGACGCCGCTTGCATCCAAGCATTTGCATCCCCTCTGGACGAAGGCATTTGGGATGCTTCAGCCGATGCAATGCTCCCAGGTCGCGTACATAGTCCTTCTGAGTGTGAGGGGCGTCGGGGACTGTCCGGAATGCACGAGTCGGGGGCGTTGCGGGGGTCCCCGGGGGACAGCCACCCCAAGTGTGCAACACCTGCGGGTGGTGCCCCATTGCACCGGGAAAGCCGCAGCAAACCCGCGCAGCTGCACGCAAAGAGTTCCACCGCAGTCCCGAAACGGGGACGCAGGAGGTTTTCGTCGGTGACAAGCCCCAATTTCGTCAACTTGACTGTCGTCGGCATGGGGTGTCAGGCGGTGAGGGGCAGCAGGAGATTTCAGGGGCCCGCCAGCGTTCCCCGTGCGATGCAGCGGGCGCTGCCGGCGCACAGCTCAAAAAAGGGGCCTGCGGGCCATTAGACCCCCATGGGCTGGAGGTGCACGGTGCAGGTGCACTGGCAGCAGCTCAGCGCTCGTGAAGTGGTACTGCAGTCCAGGGAATGTCAAGGCGTAGGAATGCATTACGGGTGACATGTTGTGTTTGGGCATGCGCAAGGCCTCTTCAAAATGTACCAAATATCCGACCGTACCAATCAACATGCACCGTGCACACATCGACATGTTAGGTCCTCCAAACACCTGACCCTGCATCCTGACTGGGTCTCAATCAGAATCCCTCGAGAACTGGGCATGGGCAGCATGCGTCTCTGGGAGGAAGCCAACGTCGTCCAAATGTCCCAGCTCCCCATGCGTTGGAAAATGTTGGCAGGTAGAAGCAGCCTGATCCCTCATATTTAGACAGAGGTCAGATTATTAGAGCGCAACTGTAATGGATTGAGGGCGTGGTAGGCTGTATCAGGGCAAGCAATGGCTGGTATTCTGCTGCTGGTATTCTGCTTAGCGATCGTCTTTTCTTGTTGTGATCAGCCACCATTGCCAGGTGTCTGTAAGATTCATGCTACAGTTTTCCAGAAAACCAGCCTGGACGTTGTTGTGAATAGATGAGAACACATCCCACAATGGACTAGGTTTCCTCTGCTTCCTCCGTACGCCCTTGGCTGACATTGCTGCACTATTTATGGGTGTCACACAACGGTGACTAGTGGGCGAGGGCTACCAGCACCCGCACTGAGCAGTGGGCAAGGGCTACAAGGCATATCCAGGGCTCAGAAGTACCCAGTTTGGGTACGTTTAGCGGAACACTATCCGGGAAATGGGCCAAGGTAGGAAAAATGGGGAAAAATGGGGGTAAACGAGGGAAATTCAGATTGCTTGGTGGAAAAATGGGAAATTTAGGGGCTGAAAAGGCCAAAAATCAAGGTTTAGGTTGGAAACAAGGCTGTGGGGGGGGGCGCATTGGTGAAAGCTCCCGAGGAAAAATGGGGAAAAATGGGGAAAGCTCCCAAGGAAAAATGGGGGAAAATGGGGAAAAATGGGGAAAAATGGGGGAAAATGGGGGGGAATGGGGAGGAAATGCGGAGGAAATGGGGGGAAAGGGGACCGGTTGCACCACCCAAGTTTCCTTAGTTTTCCCCATTTTCCCCCATTTTTCCCCATTTCCCCCCCATTTTCCCCCATTTTCCCCCATTTTCCCCCCATTTTCCCCCATTTTTCCTTGCCATGGGTACATTGTGGGTACGTTTGTGGGTACAGTACCCGCCACCGGAGCCGGGTACTTCTGAGCCCTGCATATCTTCTCAGACCATTTGTCTGCAGCTTCCCATCTGTGGCTGTCTATCACAGTTTCTTCAAAAATGCCAGATAGTCACAAACATGTGCACCCACAACTGAGTACGATGCAGCGGTGGTGCAACTGCCGCGACTACCTGCGCCAGGGGTGTCTCAGATACGTGAACATGGACAGATATCCAATCTGTGTCTACAAGAGCTACCCACCTTCTGCAGAGAGATGAAGCCTGCTCGGTTGTGGCCATATAACGAGGTGTTCAAGGCTCCCCACAGCCTCTCAAGCTGGGATCCAGGCCGCACAAGTTCGACTGTGAAGCACATGCTCCTGTTCTGGCTTGTTTTGAGCGCAACACTGCCCGCCAAAGGTGCCTCGGAGTCTGCAGCATTGGCTCCAGCCCTGTCCCTTCCCACTGGTCCCGTGATCTCCGTTCAACAGCAAGTGGTTCGTATACGCCTGTACACACGAATGTGAACACATGTGGTCAAGCCGGATGCCCAGGCAGATAGCACGTCTGGCTCACTGTGTATCTCTAGAGTTAGACGAGTTCTATGGGCGAGCAGGTGCACAGCGTGTGCGACACAACCTGTCACCACTGAGACCCAAGAGTTACGAATGTCGGCGTCACGAATTTCAACATGAAAGCTGCAAACTTCGGCGAAGCTGCGGGGTACAGCGAAGCAGTTGTAGTCAATGCCATCGCCTGCACACCGTGCAGCTGTCCGCCCAGCGGGTTCGGTTCCCTTCTCTCTTTTTCAAAGTGCCTGCAGCAGTTTGGAGGTGGACATCCTTTTGCTGGAACTGAACTTGTGATGGCAAAACCGGCTGTCACACAGTGTCTAATCCGCAATTTCCAATGGCATCATGCAGGTGGTCTCTTGTCAAAGGGACCCCCGCATGCACCCCATTGCATTGTAAAATATTTGAATCCCCCTCCCCTGTACCCTCAACGGTGGAGACGTCCAAACTTCACGGTCTAGAAATGACTGCTTGTGAAGCCTCTACTAGCAGTGGCAGGGGGATGGACGCCGCGGAGGCAGAATGCTTCAACGTGAGCACTGGGACAGGTATTCTGCTCCCACTCGCAAAACTGCACCACCTCCCTTCCCTTACTAATGAGCCACCATTGCAACCCGCCCCCCCCCCCCCCCGCCAAGACTTACCTTGATCAACAAGTAGGTCACACAAAAGACATGGCACTCGGCACCACTTGTACTTCATGGTCCCCAGCCAGCTTTATTGAACAGACCCCTTGGCAAGAACAAGACGTAAGCAAAGCAACGCAGCTCATGCCACATATGCTGCGAGCAGCCCATATGCTGCACTGCTGACCATCTACTCGCCCCCACGCAATTGAACAAGTGCGTTACAGGGGATGTAGCAACGGCCAATTTTTCTTGGTCTGCACCCCCCCCCCCCCTTTTCCTTCTTGCATACATGGTCCGCATGCATTTGCGGCAGTAAGCCAATTGCTCCTCAGGATATGTGGCAATGAAACCACCAGACCTCAGGTGGTTCAGGATTTTCAACGGTGTTCAAGTAGGCAGCGGGGCATCAGAGGCTGTTGCTTCGTTGCTCAGCCCACGCCCAGTTGGGTCAGCGTTTGCTGACAACAACCCGGTTTCAGCTCTTGAGATATCATGGGTTTGCCTGTGAGGCTGGCCATATGTGCCTACATGCGTTGAAAGCAATCCAGCACGTGACATGCTGGATTGTTGTGCGTGCAGTCTGCATGGGTGTCTTCACAGGGCTGTGGGCAGATGGCTTCTATAATAGGCAGCGCATGGCATAATGTGGCACAGTGCTCAACATGCGCCCTCACGCTAAGGTTAAACTACTTTTATAAGATGCAGCACGTCTGTGTGCGTTTGTGTCACTGGGGCATTTCCTGCAACTGACAAGCCCGAAGGGAATTGGTGCTGTGTGGTCTTCTGCAGCAAGTCTGCTGCCCCGCCACCTCCTCTCGTTTCCCTTTCGAGTGCTGTCGGAAATGCATTGTACGACGCGTCGGGGCGTCGTACAAGGCGTCGGGGCCCGACGCGTCGGGAGCGTACGACGCGCCGTACAGTGTCGTACAAGGCGTCGGGGCCCGACGCGTCGGGGATGTACGACGCGTCGTACAGTGTCGTACAAGGTGTCGTACAGCACCAACACCGTACGACACAGTACGACACAGTACGACCGCCCTCCCCCGCTAGGCGGGTAAACGATGGCAGCGGACCGTCTTGGGGGAAGGGGGCCTTCGGCCCCCTTCCCAAATATTGGCACTTCGCGTCTACAACATGCCGACAGTGTCTACAATTAGCAGGCCGCGTCTACCTGTGGTGCACAGTGTCTACAGACCCCAGACCGCCCTCCCCCTGTGCAGAGTGTTGCTTAATAGAAGGGGGGGGGCAGAGTGTTGCTTAAGAGAGGGGGGGGGGGGGGCAGAGTGTTGCTTAAGAGAGGGGGGGGGGCAGAGTGTTGCTTAAGACACTGTACGACGCGTCGTACAGTGTCGTACAAGGCGTCGGGGCCCGACGCGTCGGGGATGTACGACGCGTCGTACAGTGTCGTACAAGGTGTCGGGGCCCGACGCGTCGGGGATGTACGACGCGTCGGGAGGTGTCGGGGCCCGACGCGTCGTAAAATCCCTATTTCGACAGTAGTGTCCCTTTCCCCTCTCCTCCTGTGGAAGGACCATCGGCAACGGTTCGACCCAAACCTTGTCTTTACTCGTGACTTGCCGTACCACGCCAGCAGTGCCTGATGGGTGCAGCGTCCCGTTTCAAAAGGCGTGCTCAGCCGACACAAGTTTCTTGTCAGAGAAGGTCATGTTGTGGCTCAGTCGTTGTAGCACATTGCGCCTGTCCAAGAGGTCCTGGTTCGGTCCCCAGGTGGGTGCAGACAGGAGTGCAGCTGTTTCAGGTGTTAGGGTCAGTGACCCCGCGAGCTGGAAGCACGCTGCAAGGGACATCGCCTGGGCACTTTGCCCTCCCAGATTTCCTGACAGGCCGAGGAAAAAACAGGGTTGCCTGTCCACACGTGCTACTTGTGTCTGCAGGGAATCAAGTTTCGTGAAGAATCAGCCACTCAGTAATGCCCCTATCGTCACACCTGGAGCTCGGTACAAACCAGCTGCATTCTGCGCCTGAGGCGGTGGCATATGTCTCTGTGTGATGTCTGATGTGGCGGATGCTCGGGGCACGTCTGAGCCTCTATCCAGCCATGAAACAAGCAGGGTGATGCTGATTTGTTTGTTGTACCTACCGTACCCATTTGCTTGCCGATCTTGCGGCATGTCAGACCGTTCTGTGTTGCGATGTGGTGCATTATAAGACATTATCGGACAGTATAAGAGAGAATGTAGGCTCAGTGGGCAGTCGCGGGCTTGTGCGTTCTGAGTGTGTGGCTGAACCTGCACGGCCCCGCTCTGATGTACAGTGCTGACGGTGCGCCTTTGCATGGGGTAATGGCATGGGCCAGAAGGTAAAGAAAGGAAGAGGCAGGGTGATGCTTCCATGCTGCTAGATGTACCCCTCTGCCACCCGGTCTAGCCACCATTTCTCTGAGCCCAACTGAACTGGAGGGTTTCACGGTGGAATGCAGCATATACGGATGGGTCCACGAAACAGGTACCGGGGATGGCAGGCAGGTTACAGGGTATGGTTTGAGGAGCGATCGGCGCGAATTTTTGGGGCACCAGTGCCATTGAGGGAGCGGCAGAGTGTGAGCAGGGGGCTGTTGAGGGGAATGTCACATGCTTTGCAGCAATGCCCGCCCCAGAAGCGCATGGTCATTATACTGGATTCGGAACTATGTATATAAGGGGTGGTCCCTGAAGTGGCAGCACCACAACTGGTGTGTCCCATCAGGAGAACAGGGGCACAGGGATCTCTGGGAGACCCTTTTGCATTTGCGAGAGGCGGCAGGGACGAGGGTCAAGGTGGTATGCACGCCATCCCATGTGAACACGGAGGGAAATGATGAACCCATGCGATGGCCGAGATGGGCCGAGACGCTCACCCAGACAACAAAAAACGAAAATCGGAGGACCCACAGTCAGAGGGCAGTTTGTGCACAGGATTGGGGCTTACAGCCGATGGCCTTGGAGGTGTCGTCATCGGAATGGGCCTCCGTTGCAGGGTCACAGAGTGGGGAGGGAGTCGGGCTCGAGGATTTGAGCTCGGACAGTTCACAGTCTTCCTGGCGGGAGGGGGTGGAGTTCGACGAGGAGGCTACCTACAGCATGGGGATCAGCGGAACCCAAGTCCTCAGGGCGCAGGGGTCGGATTCGCAGAGGGCAAGGGGGGGGTGGGCAGAATCAGACTCAGGGACCGAGTCTAGTACTGACATGGGCGACACCTGCCGCCACAAAAAGTGTCGGCTTGCTCGATGCGGACTCATCACTGTACACTGGTTTACAACATTGTTGTACAATACAGAATCTATTGTGTGGAGTTGGCCCACCAGGACCAACTCGTGTGTGCGCCTAATGGCGCATTGTCAGACACATAACGGAGTTGTAGAGGTGCCTGCAGCTCATCACTGGAGCAAGCAAAATATTCCTGCAGGTAATCAAGGAACCCTCAGCACGCTCTGAGAGGCGTGCTAGCCTGGCCCAGTTGCGGGGGCGATTTACGCCGCATGAACAATGAGGAAGTTCAGGACAATCTTTGATGATTCGTGGGCGGGCCTGCACCGTGTGTTTGACGATGTACTGTGAAAGTATCCCAGTGATGCCGGAGAGTGATGAACATTATTGCCTGATGGCTAAGCCTAGCTACCTTGCAGTATCGTATTAATTTGGTATTGGAGTGGGGTCCTGTTTTCTCTGCACCATGCACCTGCACCATGCACGCGGTGCCACTGCCAGTGTATGACCCTACAGCATTCAAAGACGTTGCCCCCCCCCCCCCCGTGTCCAACAAACACTTCCGTTTGGACCGTATTTTTTGAGGACCTAATTACTTAGGTACTTAATTAGGTACCGGGCTCCAGAACCGCGGTTTCAGGTTAAAGGTTTGGGCTGTTGTGATGTATGTTGCAGTAGTGGTGGGCAAATTTGCAAACCAGGTTATGAGGGAATGGTGTCCCTCATCCACAGGACCTCTATTGCCCACCATCACTGATTCTCTGCTTGCACCTGGCTGGGAGGTGCTATACAAGCGGTACCACTTCTGTGCGTGCCAACAACAAGAAGGGCCCCAAACATGTTCAACTTTTCCACATGAAGCGGGACCACAGCAAGGGCTTCTACTCTGAAAAGTGCTCATTGGAGGCCTCGTTGCATTGTACTTTGAATGGGATGGGTAACTTGTGCGTAGGGATGTGTTACTGCCGTTTCACAATATTGTTGCGCGCACCGAACGGTGTGCCCAACAAACACTCCTGTTTGGACCGTATTTTTTGAGGACAAAATTGTTCGTTGGACAACGGGGCGGGGGGGGGGGGGCGGGTCACACCCAGTCAACTGTGCCCTACACTCCGCTTTTTCAACCTACAGTCTTTTGTGCCTTATGCGCACTGGGAAGCCTACGGGCGTGGTTCAGAGCTGTCCAGTTCTACAATGATCCCACAAATGACTGTGGTAGCAGACCTGACATGCAGTGAGGATTAGCTGATTCCGAAACCAGGTTATGCAGTGGGAGATTGCCACCCTTGATTCCGACAGGTTGTCTCGAGTACCATACAGTGAGCAGGCTACGCCCGCTCATCTTGGTGTGGGCCATAAAAAGTTGGTACTTGAGTGGGGCTCGGGCACAGGAGGGGTTTTTGCGCCATCCTAGGAGCAGCCGCTGTAGGCGCAGGGAGGTTCGCAGTGGCGGTATTCTTGGCACTGAGCAGCCCGTTGTTGCAACCTTGGGTCATGACTACCTCAAGAAAGCAGATTTGTTGAGGAGTGTGACACCAACGGCATTTTCCATTGGCCCCGCCGTGAAATTACCCTACTGTGCCGTATGTTGACCTGCCCCTCCCGCTTCATTGGGTTGGTATCAACAGCAATCAGCTGCTCCTGCAGACACATGGACAAATACAAGTGGCTGCTGGTCCGTGGCATCTGCTTCCATTTTGCGGCCCCACCCTGCAGACACAAGGAATGGCCATTAGGTCAACGTAATTATTTTTATGGGGGTGGAGAGCTGCCGCCCAATGGCAAAATGGTAGAAAAATACCCCAGTGGCACAGTGGCACTGTGGTGAAACGTTTCAGTACGCTTTGGTTCAGGGGACAGTAGTTGTGCCCCACAGGTACCAGCAGGGCGGATGGCCACATTGGGCTGGTGCTTAAGCAGCCCGTGCCCTCCTCACCGTCCAGCAAAGCCCATCGAGTTTCTTGATGGGTATGGCCAGTACGGAGGCTGGTGGCCCGGTTGATGGTGTCTCTGCCTTGGTCATTTGGGCATGGTCACATTACCCATTTGGGTGGGGTGTTTGGACATTGTTGACAACTTGGTGCATATGACTCATGACGCACAATGATTTTCGAGTGTTATGTGGACGCGCTTCCCTGTACCCCAAACGCGGGGTGCCCATTGCCCGCAACCCTTGTGCAGAGAGCCGTCCTTTGGGCCGTCCTCGGGCCTATGCCGGTGCTTGGTCAGCACTGGTTGGAGGCTACATTCAAATTTCCATGTGCTTGTTCCACGGTAGTGTAATAACGGTGGGCGGCTCCCTTGTATTTCCGAATACCTCATTTTCCTGTTTGTGAGATTTCTAGTCATGAGATATTCTTCTTGATCTCATTTCAGTGTGGCAGCGCTTGCTGCAATCCCATACATCAGAGTCCAGAACTGTCCACAACCTCATTGGCTATTACTTCTGTAGCAATGGATCTTCCGGACGCACAGAATGTCGAGGGCAAGACTGCTGATGTAGAGCCTGGGGACCCTTTCCCGGGTGCCTTACTATTTCATACGGTTGATTTGTGCATAGACCTGCACAAACGAAAGAGGAACTGGGTTCAAGCCACTTTCCTCAGGCCTGCCCTGCGATGGGGCATCTTCCCACGATGACGTCTAGGTGGCCCCTCCCACCTCTGAGAGTTTTCTCCAGTGCCGGCTTTGCCAGCTCACCATGGGGGTGTTGCCTGAACCGTGCGCGCACCGTGCGCGCACCGTGCACGCACCGTGCGTCCTTTTGCGTATTCTGTGTCCACCAGATCCACAATGCCTGAATCTGAGCTGCCCTGGCTTGTCGCCGGACTGCCTGTGTACTACCACCGCTCCAACGGGGATAGGGTGTCGGCCACTGTCGTTGACCCTTCTCCAAGAGGTGGGCGTCGCGTCTCTATTCGGTACGAATTGGGTGGTGAAGAGGTCTTGTGCGAGCATGCACCCGAGGAGCGGTTGGAGTTTGCAATTGTGACTGCTGAGAGCCCCGATTCCCCCAACCTGTGCACCATGAGGCGCCGATGGACGCTTTGCTGGAGCCCCAATTACCTGAAGTGGAAGCTGAAGCCCCTAGAATTGATGATCATGAGCCAGAATGCTGTGGCGGATGAAATTGAAATTCCCGTAACCCAACCAGTGTTGTCGCTTGTGTTGTCGCCTGTGCATGGTTTGTTACGGAGGTGCGTGCAAGGTGCAGAAATTGGGAGCCTGGAACCTGTGACAAGCATCAGATTCAAAAAAAAAAATTCCCGGTACGCCAACAGGGGCTGCAGGGTGCAGAAAATAGGACCCTGGAACCTGTGACAAGCATCAGGCTAAAAATTGAAGAATCCTGGTATGCCAGTATGGACTGCAAGGTGCAGAAATCAGGACCCTGGGTGTGTTTCTATGGGGGCCATTCAACGGGGTACAAGTTAGGCAACCATCCCAAAAACATTGAACCGTGCGCGCACCGTGCACGCACCGTGCGCGCACCGTGCGACAACGCCCCCCATGGCCTGGACCTCCCCCCAAAAAGGTTGCCCCCTCCCACTATGACGCCCGTGCTGTGTGGCATGGTGGCGAAGACCCCCCCACCCCCCAAATAAGTTTGTGTGCCTGCAATTGGCCTCACCTTTCTGGCTCCTTAAGTAAATTTCACTTCTCCCTGAAAGGGTTTCGTAGGTAGATTGGTGGGATCAGCAGGTTTGGCTCGAAGATGCTTGGTCAGAAGAGGAACATTGCGTGCAATTTCCGTTGATGACCCCGCACCCTGCCCACACCAGACCACAGGTCCCTTTTTGATTGGCGAGGCGGTCAGACCCGCATGCCAGTGTAAGATCACTGCACAGATTTGTTCTGGTGGCCTGTCTTGTGCGTTCCATGGCCACTGCATCAACAGGGGCCAGGAATGGGGATCAGGCATCACTTGGGTGAGGAGGGTATTTGCCCTATTGTTTGAAGCTACCCAGCTCATCCTATGCCTTCATGTTGCTTGTCTCCTTTGTCAAACTACACCCCAATTACCCTGACCGCTGGAAACTAAATTCTGTTTGTTGGATGTGGCAGCACCATACTTTGCCTTTGGACTATCCAAGCAGTGAGAGGAGTAACCAAGTTCATGCAAAGCTGCTGCTGCTGCTGCTGCTGCTGCTGCTGAACAAGTTCATTACATATCATCTGTCTGGAACACTAAAGTTAGGTTGTCAACGAGGGGGGGGGTCTGCCGCCTGTGCACACGTGACTTAGCCAGCATTCCTTCGGGGGGGGGGGGGGGGGGCAACGGACAGGACAGAACAGGCCAGACGGCCAGAACAGATGGGATAGGCAGATCGGCCAGAGATATGTCACATTTCTGGTTTATACTGATGATTTGTTGAGCATACTGTTGCTGATACTTTCCCAGCCGTTGGTTGTTGGTTGTTCAGGAGATGAAACTCTCTCAAACGCCCTTGCATTCACCTCGACTGCCTCCCAAGCAGAGACAGGTGGTGTTCCATGGAGATGTTGAAATGCCCCCAGCTGATGGTGATATGTATGTGGGTTGGGCTTGCTGGAGAGATCAATTGGCAGACACGGCCACCGCCTTTTATAGTACCGATGAGTGCGGGTCTAAAGCGGCAGCTTTTAGGGGGGGGGGGATTTGAGGTCAGTCAAGTTCCTGTGGGTTTGTGTTTCAAATCGGCGAAATTTCCCGCGCGAAATCCAGGGGGTTTTGCGAAATTTACCGCACACTAGCGGCAAATACTGTGGACTCTGGTGGACTCCGGTGGGGGGTGATACACTCTTTCCTACAGGTACCCTGCGCCTTGCATCAGTGCGGAAGGCCGCCTAAGGGTGGATTGCATGACCGTTATGAACCTAGCTTGCCACGTCCAATATGTCATTCACAGGCCCTTGCCTCCCCTCTTGGCTAGTCTACTCATTTTCACTCTCATATGTCCCTTGATTCCCGTGTGATTCTGAGGGGTGACCCTACCAGGCACTCTTTGCTTGTGTACCGCTGTCTCAGCTCCAAACCACCGTGAGGATGACTCCCATTTCATTCGTCCCCTGTCTCATGGAACGGTTTTTGGTCCGTAAAACTGCCGCGGAGAATGAGGTAAAACATCTGATTCAAACTCCTTTGCAAGGAGTTACAGTTACACTGTTCTAGTATTGTTATAGTGAACATGTTCTACGACGTTCTAGTTAGCTTACACTGATCGGTGGCTAGAACAAAACTAGAACGACATGGCGGTGGTGCCTAGACCGAGACTAGAATGCAACACACAAACCTAGCCGCTGAAAAACTAGGGGGCGTAGGGTGTACTCGCTGCAAAAGTAGCGCACGGCGTGCGTGTGGCGCAAGTCCCTCAAGGATTTCCCATTACTACATCATGAAGCATGGATTTGCAAACATGTTTCATGGATTGTGTACCGAATGGCTCAAAACCAAGGATTGGTGCTATCTTTGGAGCAAGGCACCCAAAGTTGCATTCCACTGGTTTTCAAGTGGTGTCCGCAAGCTGCTTCTTGTAGGGCATTCTTATTGTAGATCGCCGAGCACTGCTTGCCTTTGTACAAGGGGTGCTACATCAAATGTACAGAAATTCCCTATTGGGCACCAACCACAATGGGAACCAAATGCAACACCTCGACAAATGTGTGTTATCATTGCCGATGGTTTGCTTTTGAGTTCAATTTTTGATTTTACAATTGCATTGAGGGTGAAAACCATCAAGGTTTTTAATTTTGCAATCCTTGTCAATGTTGATAGTGTTCATCATCGACCCAAAGTAAGGTAGTGTCACGTGCCTTTGTTTTGGACACGGGGGTTGCTGCCGGCCAGGGCTTGAACCCCCCCCCCCTTTCTACAAATGTTAAAACGGTTGCACTGAACAATGGGTGTCTTGGGGACAGGAGGGACGAACCCCTAAAGATTTGAGGTCAAGGAGGGCCCCGGTAGGCGGCCACGGTCACAGTCAGGAGCATCTGGACCGCCCACGACGATTTCTTGCATGCCCAAATGGAGGAGTACGGCAATACTCCACTATCCACTGTGGTGCGGTGCGTCGAGTCCCGCTTGCTCACACAGTACCTCCAGCAAGTGCACACGCTACTACGGGGCCATGGCAGGGGAGAACCCTTGGGGGTGGCCTTGTGGGGACGAATGCAAACATGGCGCCATGGCCACATCTTACACATGAATAGGTGTGTTTGGTTACGAAGCAAACGGAACCAAAAAGAGGGGCAGTATCTTGCTTTTCAAGATTTGACATTCTAGCAGGCAGGCGGGGAAAGGTATGCTTCACGTTGTGCACAAGAAGCAGAGTAGTTGATTATATTGCCCTGTTGATTGTGGGAAGGAGCGTTGTTTACACAAGTCTTGCGGCCAATAGATTTGCCCCCGTTAGGTGGCTTTTTTTTGGGGGGGGGGTGCCGCAAGCGCCAAAGATTTTGTTTTAGTCTTATGGCAGGGGGTGAATTTTTGTTTTCACCACATAAGGGGCCTAAGATCAAAGATGACCGCATGGAGGAAGATGTGTGCTGGCGATGGACGGTAGCCGAAGGAATACCAGATGCTGACAAAGAAGAATGTGCGCAAGTTACGTCAACGCCCGGGTGCGGCCAAGTGGGTTCGGAAGCTGGGCCAGTTGATCGAGATGAGGGCGGACTGGGAGAATGAGCTGCCATATTGGGCGAATGAAATGCGGGACATCATCCTGAGCCTCGACAAGACGGGGAAGCAATATTTGAAGGATGAAGCACGTGAGGAGAAGGCCAGAGAGAAACGTACACAGAAGAAGGCGAAGTAGAAGGCTCGCAGGAAGGCCCCTAAGGAAGTAGGAAAGAAGGTAAAGAGTGACTCTGAATCGACCAGTTCTAGCTCTGACCGCAGCGACAACAACGGCAGCACCGACAGCTCCAGCTCGAGCTCTGAGCCCGCGCCCAAACGGGACTCGACCAACAGGATAGCGGGTTCCACCATCAGCGGGATGCCGGAATTCAAGGGGCTGAATGGCCGGCGCCATTTCAAGTCACAGGGTGGAAAATGGATCGAGTGCAGTGCCCCGCCGAGTAAACCGTGTGATTGCTGTGGGCAGAGGCATTGGTGGCATGAGAGGAGAGAGTTCAATTGCCACCGACTCTGTGGAGAGGACGGTGCGGGAGCTGCATCAGCAAGAGGATGTGGCACACGACCCTAGCAACTGGGGGAGGCTGCACCTGTCCGGACAGAAGGAGAAAGCGAGGGACGTTGAAGGCCGAGTGAAGGGGATCATCTCCAGGATCCTGGAAGAGACAATGTGCGGGAGCAAGTTGAACACGTCCGACAATCCTTGCTGGAGGCGGTGGAAGCGGCAGGACAAGAACTGGGCACAGGGTATATGGCGACGGTGTGGAAGCGACTCGAGCCCAAGAGTAGGGATGGATATGTCGCGGGGATCCGGCGATACCTGGGTGTCCTCCGCAGGCGGCCCGACCTTGGGGGTGCGGGGGGCCTTGGGGGAGGCCATGCTCCAAGTCGTACGGCTAGGGCACTACGAAGGTCCCATTAAGAAGATCTTGGCAGGACTCAGAGTCATCGAAAAAGCAGGGCGCATCCCGACGGTCGTGCAAGCAGGAGATTGGCTCATGGTCAAAGCCATGGACCAGTTGCGCAACAGGAGACCAGGGGTCTATGTTAGGTGGGCCCCGCATCAATTTTCAGTGAGACGGTGGCCACGAGGGCAGCACTGTCCTGGGAACACGTGGAGGCGATGGCGATGGCGGTTCTGGCAAGCACAAACCTTCTGTGGATCAACCAAGCAGTCACCATACGGCGGAAAGAGAGCTCTAGAGGGGTGGTGGAATTCTACGGAGTCAAGAATAGGGTCGGGTGGCATGCGCAGCCTGTCGGGCCGTGGCCCAGCTTGGGGCTAGAGTTCTGAATGGTCGATTGCAGCGGGCGGGAAATGCCGAGTGCAGCACCGACTTTGGCATCGCGGGAGACCTGGAGAAGGCGTTCACCGAGCTTGTTGCCCGGACATCAAGACCTGAGATCCGCTTGCACTCCTTGCGCCAAATGGGGGCTGCCCAGGTCCGGGCGAGTGGGTGTCGGGGGAGTGCACTGCAGTTGGCGGGTGGCCGGAAGACGCCTGCAATTGCCCTACATTATGCAACCCCAAGCCATTCCCGGATGTTTGAACGCACCCGAGAACAGCCCAAGCCCGTGTCGGAGTTCGGTGTCATACACACGACACAAGGGAAGTGGAGCAGCAGCCACTGGTGGCCAGCCTGGCTGCGTAAGGAGATCCGTGATGCAGGGCCTCGCAGACGCGACGGGGAGATCGTGGGTGAGCCCAAAAGAGGTACCGCAGGGGCCAAACGGCCGAGAACGACGTCAGCGTCCGACCCAGAAATCCCAGAGCAAGCGGCCAGCAGAGATGACGAAGATACCGATGGAGAGTGTCGGTTTGAGGACGACGACGACTGATGGAGTGCGCGAAGATCCCATGGTAGTGGGCAAGCAAGTGGGGAGCAAGGTCAAGACCAGGACAAATGCGACGTGTGCCGGGCAGTGCTAAAGGGGAGCATGGTGATGTGGAGCCTCACCACCAGCCACGACTAAATGCAGCATTGCTATCATTGGTCCAAGGGGTGTCAGATGTGGTAGGAGTGGATGGAATGCGTGCGTCAGGGTTGCTGGAGGCGTTGGAGACCCTGTCCCAGGTGGGGTTATCCCAGGCAAGCACGGACAATCATTGCCCGGAGGAGGAGCCCAGTCCAGCGGACCCTGCACTGGCAAGCGGAGGAGTGGGGGAGATCAGAGATGTGACGGTTGCGCCAAGCCTATGGCAGAAGTGGGTGCCACGCGGACTCCGTGAACGGTACCCAGAGTGGGGAGAACGCCGAGAACCCGTGAAGTTGAAAGGACGTGGAGTACCCGAGATGCCGGAGGCCATAAGGCAAGCGGGGGGGTTAAAGAGGACACGGGATACCGGTGCCACGGGTAGGGCTGTTGTCATTCCGAAAAATTCAGAGAAATGCAGCATGATTTTTAGTTGTCGGGCCCAGAATCATGCAGACCCAAGAAAACCAAAAGGCTTCAAATTGCCCCAAATTGAACGCATCCGAGAGAAACTGCTTTTTTTAACAAAGTAAAGGGGGGGTGGTGGATGTGCAAGTTGGACTTGAGCAGCTGTTTTTGGAGTATTCGACTACCGGCGTTGTGGCGCCATTCTTTTAAAGTTTTTGTCCCAAGAGAGGGGGGGGTACAGATGGACCAGGCTCCCATTTGGGTGGGCCTATTCCCTTGTAGTGTGTTAGAAACGGGTCGCAGGGATTGTGTGCGGGGCATTGTCCAGGCTGGAGTCTGATGGGTTTGTTTATTTAGATGATATCCTTTTGGTTGCACGACGAAGTAAGGTGGGTCGGGATGCATTTCTGGTGGCCCAGAAACCCGAAAAGGCGGCCTTCTTGATAAGCCCGAAATCGGTCATGGAGCCGACCCGGAGTATCGACTTTATAGGTAAGTGGTTTGATTCTACTACCGGTAATATTAGTAACCGACAGGGCCTAATTGTAGGCATCATTGGCCTTTGGAGTTTAGCTGTGCTACGCCCTTCTAATGAGAGACTCATGTCCCGACTGCTGGGGAGGTTGGAGTGGGCATTGCGTCCTAATGCAGGGTCTCGGCCTTTTTAGCTGGAGCCTACCAGTGGAAGTTGCGTGGCAACTCCTATTGCGGTTTCCGTCTCCTGAGGTCGCTGATGACAGCGATTGTTTTTGCCATACCCCCCCAACGATTTTTGACACACAGGCCTGCTTTGACGCCCAAAGGGGGGGTACATGATGCTTATATCCTATTTTGTGACGCGGCGCCCCGATGGGAGGGCCGCTGATTTTCCATGGGTATATACTTGCCTCACAGGGGCTGGCGTCGATGGCTTTGCCCTCGTTGGGTCACGTCACTTTAGCAAGCCGAATTGATGGCCGCAGTGCATGCGGTTCAGCTTACAGCGTTCATGCGTTGGCCCAGGGCCTGTTTGGGTTCGGACAGCTTTGTTGCACGTGCGCAGCTCACCAACCTGCGTGCTAGCACCAATTCACCGGTGCAACAGCGAATCTTGCGACGGTTTTTTTTGGTGCCGCTCTTGGGCCCAGCTTGAGATGTCTGTGTTTTGGGTCCCGACTGACTTGAACCCTGCAGACCCTCCAAGTAGGGCTGATGCTTTCCGATCCAGTCACAAAATCCGTAGGAGTGCAGATGACAGGTTCCGAACTTGGCAGTCTGTACAGGAGCCTTTTTTTGACAACACCCGAGTGCCACCGTTCCCTTGGTGTGCTTCATAGGAGAAGTAAAATTCTGACTGCGTGCCCAAGATTTGGTCTCGCATTCGCTCGATCATAAAGGGCCGGGCAGGCATTGTGGTTTGACTGCAGCTGATTTTGTCTGCTTGTTGGGTTAGGAGGGATGTCACGTGCCGAAATTTAGCTGGTCAGGAGAACTGGTGTTTGGTACAACAAAATCCCTCCGCATGACACGCACGGTGTGACACTTGACCTGTTTTTTATTTACTCGTGATTGCCAGTGTTTGTTTTCTTTGAAATGGTGGGCCCACCCACCCACCCGGAGGAACCCGGAGGAAGTTTGTTGTATCATTTGCCATGACATAGTCTAGAGGTACCTGCCGCTGGTGTTCATTGGTGGCTGCTGGGCCGGGCAGGAGAGGGATTGTGGTTTGACCGCGGCTGGTTTTGTTTGCCTGTTGGGTTAGGAGGGATGTCATATGCCAAACAGGCACCACCCTAGTAGACCAGCGTGGGTTGAGGACAGGACAAAGCCTGGAAAGGCGCTGGTCAGGCTGCCGGAAAAAGGGGGGAGGGGGCGCAAGACAATCAGATGGCACATCTTTTGCCGCATGGGTGCCGCCCAGCTGCACCGCTTGGGACTCCCCCTCCCCTTGGTCATGCTCTGGGGGGGGGCTGGAACAGCGAGAAGGTGGTGAAGATATACACGTCAGCTCCCCCACGATGGCCCTTCGTCCGCTGCGGGCCCATGCCGTGGCCTGTGGGGGGGGGGGGGGGGGGCATTGGGACGTGCTGGGGTTCGAGCTGCGCATGGGGTCCAGCCTGGCAATGTGGCTTGGATTGGTGCAGGCCGAGATCGCACACGCGGTTGCCCAAGCTGGCCGACTTGTTGGGGAAGAGCCTCCGGGGGAGCGCAAGCGGGCCAGGACGGCGTCACCCGGCCGGCAGTAGAAAGGAGGAGCCAGGGCGTCGACGGCTTGTAGATCTAGCGCTGTGGGTCAGCGAGTTGCCAGGGGTGAAACGGGGACACAAAGCCATGCACCACGGGATGCTGTAGGGCATGCTGCTGTAGGGCATGCGGGAGGCGATGGGGCAGATCCAAGGGGGGTCCCAGAGGATACAAACGCTGTGCGACGCGCTGAAGAAAGTGGCTGGATCTCAGAAAGGGGGGGGATCTCAGTGACGACGAGCAGGGCTACTACTCGTCCTCCTCCGAGGAGGGGACGATGGATGAGGAGATTGCGGGAAGGGGGGTGGGGGAAGCGGGCAGTGTGTGGGTGAGTGCCAGCCTGTGGGGCAGGCTGGTGCCAGGAGACCTCATCAAGCGATACCGCGAGGGGCTGCGGCGACAGCCACAAGTGAGCCCATGCAGACAGCGGGTGGTAGACTGCATGCTCGACTCACTTAGCATGGACACAATGGGCGTCTGTAAGACGCGCGCGCGAGCTACGGTGTGGCTTTTTCTAAAGTGGAAAAATAGGCAGAAGTGCAGGGCAATTTTGGACGCAATGCGCATCAATGCCATGGACAAGCGCACGCCGCCGAGGTTCAAACTCCCGGCGCTGGAAGGGCTGCGGGGCTGGCTGGGGGCAGAAAGGGGCTGACAGAAGGCGGGGAAAGTATTCCTCGCAAAGTTGGATTCGCAGAATGCCTTCTGGAGCATCCGGCTGCCATGCAAATTGGCAGCGCATATTTGTCGCGAGGGGAGTGGGATGGGGGGGGGGGTGCGGTATGTCAGACTCCCTTTTGGCTGGGCGTACAGCCCAGTCATATGCCAGACACTCATCAAGGCAATCGTGGATGGGGCAGTGAGGAAGGTGATTTTGGGTATACATAGACGACATCCTTTTCGCAGCTAGAAGACGCAGGCAGCTGCGGCTTGTGGTATGGAGGGCGCAGAAGCGGCTGTGGAGGGCAGGGTTTATAATAGGACAAATGAGCGCCCAGAGCCAACGGAGCGCCTCATCTTCTTGGGGAAGAACATCGACACGGACAAGGGCAAGATCAGCAACACGGTGGGGGCCTGGCTGGCTCGCTGCGGATGTGGCTACGGGGGTTGGGCAGTGGCCGCATGATGTCCAAGAGCCTCAGCAGGCTGCTGGGGCAGCTGTGCTGGCTCGGTAGGCCAAACCCGGGGCATGGAGCCTTCATTGGGGGGCGAGGGGGCTTACAAGTGCCTGCAGCAGGGGCAGGGGCGCTTCCCGCGAGCTGTGGCCAAGGACCTGGCAATAGTTGCCGAGCTGGAGGAACAATATACACTACTGGTATCAGCCCTTTGCATGGGAGTTGAGCAGCTATGTCTGGATGGTTCCTCGCTGTCGAAGCAGGCATGCAATAACCTTCAGAAGCTACAAGGCCAACAAATAGATGTCATAGCCCATTTAGCCTCATGCGTGTTGCCTGTATTATCAAAGCCTCTGGTTTCTGAAGTGTTGGATTTCTCTGGCTTTGATTTTGAAAAAATGTGTTGTGCCATGTTCCCAAAACCAGCCTCATCATGCTTTATCAGATTGGTGCGTTCTTTGATGGCCTGGGGTAGCCATCGTCCCCCGTGACGGCGAGCATGGCAAACAGGGCAAGGCTTGGGAAGGTCCCGCGGCATGCCAATGACTTGGTGTTGGTCATGTCCTTCCAGCAAAAAGATGGCCCTGTTGCAGTGGTCCCACTCCTGTCCACTTGGCTGTTCGATCCACTGCGGTATGTTGTGTGCGTCAGTGCAGAGCTTGTGAGGTTTTGAGTGAAGGGTCCACATTTAGAGTTTGGGCACATTAGGGGCATACCTCAAATTTTGACAGAGTGCATGTGGAATGCAACATGCAGACGTTTGTATTTTCGTGTGTCGCATTACAGGCCCCCTACCCAGTGCTCTGTGTTCCTCCTGCTGCTGTGCCACATACGTGCGGTGTTGGTTCACGGTGCGCACACCAGTCACTGCTGGTGTATTGGATTCAACTGTAACGTGTATCCCAGGACGTTTCTTCAGGACACCGACAGTTCTTTCTTTGTTGAGGTATATACACGGCCCAGGCCGGTGGTTACCCACCAGGCCGCTGGCCAACCGTGGTCAGTTAACCACCAACCGCTGGCGGTTCCCATCCATCTTGTCAGTTACCCACCACGGCACTGTCAGCTGGCTGCCAGCCGCCACCGGTTGGCCCGCCTACTGCCATCGTTGGGCGTCCCTTTTTGTCTTCCAGCCCCTCAACTCGGACGCCCAGAGTGGTGGTTCCTTTTCACCCTATACTGGTGTCAACCTTTTTGACCCTTGACCCTGGGGCCCTCAGCAGTATTTGGAGGCCGTGCCTCTGCTGCCAAAGCCGGCTCAGTAGTAGCTGTTGCGGGTTCCAGGCGGGCTGGTTTGGACCCAGGATCACGGGTACCGGAGACCTGTCCTCTCTCGACCGCATCATCGTGCGCCAGATACAATGCACACTCTTCACTTGTTGTAGCTGGAAGTGTCGAGCAGTGATGACGGGAGTTGGGGCCCGATGAAGTTTCAGTGCCGAGCGTTTTCAATTCAGAATCGCTGTACACGAGCGACGCCCGGCGTGCTCTCCCGTCTTAGTGACCCGGACTCCGCAGGTGTGAGTGGAAGACCGTCAATCTCAATACGTCGAATGCGGAAGAGGGCGCTGTGAAGCACCGACAGGTCTCCATTTTTGATGAGCATATTGGGACTTTGGTGAATTTGCTGGAGGACAATGAGTACGTGCAGATCCGCTTCAACCAGCTTGACGAGCAGATCCGTTTCGTCACATTTGCCCTCTCTCTTTCTGTGCCTGGAGCGAAGTTCGATTGGTTTAGTATCTTGAAGATTAGAGTGCTCCAAACAATGACAGGTCACAGCGTGGGTCTGCGTGCTTGCCGGCACGGTCTGCGAGGCCGGAACAGCGTTGCAGTGCTTGCCAGGGTGTTGAGTGAATGGTCCTGAAGTACATGACCTTCGATGTAGGACTCTTCGACAGCGCGTGGAAGGTTGCCATTGATATCATCCAACTTTCCGGGGCAGCGCAGCGCGTTGCTTAAGGAGAGGCTTTGGTCTGTTTGTTTTGTTATAGAACGTGCGGGACCGTCGGCGGCGGTCACTCGCTAACCGCTGACGGTGGACTGCCGACTGCTTGCTTGAGCCCCTAACTGCCGACAGTTCCCAGGGTCCTCTACAATGAAATGGCAGTGTTTGTACGCCTGCTGCTCTGCACTATGATTTTTCGTTTCAACCCTCTGGGCCCACCAAAAGAGGGCTCAAGTCACACATCCCATTCCCGTCGTGGGATGGTCGGACATGCCAGTGATTGAGCCCTCAGTATGTGCAGCCAAAAGCCGCCAGAGGAGTAACAGAGGTCGGAAACAGAACCGGTGCTGCCCAGATTAGTCGGGTTCCCAGATTAAGTCCTAAACAAAGAGAAAACAGATGGCGTCCCATTGCCATGCACTCCAAAACTATAGGGAAACACGCCCAGTCATGCGCGTCGTGCGGCAGCGGGTCGGCGAGTGGTCCTCAGACTGAAGACTGATGCTCCGAAATACCGCAGGGGCTGAAAAAAATGCCTGGGCAAAAACCCAAATCCCCAAAATATGCCGCTAAGTAATGTGCCCCAATCCTGAAAAACTAGGATATTAATTGTGTCCCATTTCTGAAAACCCCTGATGAATATCTGAAAGTACTCATCCAAGGTTGCGTACTGCAACAGCGTTTTCACGACTCGTGTGCTGGATGGTTGCTAATACGTACCTGAGCCACATTTTTTGGGTTGGCTTCCTTTATGCAAATGCTGAGAATACCCAGTGGCTGACAGCCAAACACTCATGTATCCTTAGAATTGCTGCGACTAATTATGTACCAATTCTTAAAGCTTGGCGATTAATTGTGTCCCAAATCTCTAGACACAAATAATGTTTTTAGATTGTCTACCATGCATATTTTTAACCCCCCCCCCCCGGTACCGTCGAGCTCTGGTCTGTGGCCTGGTCTATGGGGGGGGTGTGGGGGGGGCGCATGGGGTGCGCACGACAATGTCGGGAAAATAGCAAATTTGGACCATGGCATTCCTGAGGGCAACAAATTGCAGGGCTTGTCCTCAGTGGTGTCGCTCGGGGTGTTGCCTAGCGACCAGAACCTTACGGCCTCACGAAAAGCTGTCTGAATGCCGGCCTAGATCCCGGCATCTCTGTCTCCTGGGAGGGGAGTCACGTGTGGGCCGGACCCCCAGCTGCCCCTATTCCCTCCCCAGATCCGCAACCCACGCCAATGGGGAACAGCAGCCATCATCTCCTTCGCTGGTTCATTTGTGCGGATGGTGGTATGCCATATTTTCTGTTCACTCACGGGGATTTGCATTTTGCCCCCCGCCTGTGTGTATCCAAGATGCTCGGAGGGGAACAATTTCAAAATGAAGTGAAATTCAAAAATGCTCCGAAACCCAAACCCTCCCCCACAGCCCCTCGCCTCCGGACCCGCTGGCTCACGCTGCGGGTATTGGACTCCAGAACTGGATTGCACTATTCTGGGTGTGTGTGTACTCTGTCCTTCTGGTTCTAAGTGCCGATGCTCATGGCCCAATGCCCACTGCCTCCCAAAGCCCAACAGCTCGTGCCTCGCCGCAATCTCAGGGAGTGAAATCGCCTCCTGGGATTGGAGTGGGACCTCAGCCCACACTGTAGCCCTTGCACGTGCAGCGCAGAACGGCCCTCGATGGGATTTCAGACTCCTAGGTATGCCCCATTGAGCTGGTTCTTCACATCCCTTCGGCCACATGCGTGTGAGGGAACAGTAGCACGCTGGGCGTACCGTCCCACCTCCAACCGTTTGGGGGCATGCAGCTGTATGGGATTTTCTCACCTAGTCTAGCACAATGGGATTTGGGCACTTCTTTTAGTGCCCAAGAGAGCAAGCATTCATTCCAAGAGAGATTAATATTGTCATTATACTCCCTCGCCACCACTTCTTCCAATCATGCATGAATGATTTGTGCTTTTGCAATTGTGAAATGGGCACCCCAAGCTCGGTATGATGGGTAAGGCATTGGGATGGATTGCCGAAACATTGATTTGGATGCTGGGCGTGCCAGGCGGGCGCCAGGCAAACGTTCCCTCTGTTGCTGTTGCTGAGAGTGAATCCAAGGTGGCCCCTTCTTGCTTGACGGAGGCCGCATGGCACCTTGTTTGGTAAGCCCCCGGTTCTCGATGGGCGCGGCACTTGACAAACATGACATATCCCGGCAATCCTGCACGATCTTCATGGGATGGCCTGAAAATCCCGATGGCATCCCTCTTCATCAATAGAGCGGCAAGAGTGAAGAGCAGGCAGACGAGCAGGCAGGAGTGGCCTCAGTGTGTTTGCAACATCATAGCCCCCCACCCCTTACCCTTGCAGTATGCTGGCCCACAAAACTGGACCCCTCCCCCCCCACTCCCTTCCCCCTCCCTCACTCCCCACCACATGACGTGGATCAACCAAAGCAGACATGATGCTGGACACCGGGTGCACTCCACAGTACCCAATCAGCTCTGATGTAGCCACCCCCCCCACCCCCTCCCACCACACGGCCTTCTGTTCTGCCCCATGGCCCATCCCCCTTGCACCTGCGCCTGACCGGGTAGTACACCTAACATTACGTATACAGTTGGCAGCCACTTGTCAGGTCAGGTGGGTATTTTTCTGGTGTTGTGTGGACTAGACGGGGAGCTTGGAGGGCATGGTCCCGAGGGAGCGGGACATCTACAAGCTGGCGCCGATGGGAAGATTCTGGAGGAAAAAGCTACGACTATACTATAAAGTGGACTCTAGCACGATGTGGCACGTCCTCTTCATTGTGTTGGGGGTGCGTCACCCCCGGGCAGCTGTGTACTGGGCAGCGGTATGCCAGCAACTGAGAGTGATGAACGACACCCGTAGAGCCTTGGCAAAGTGGGTGGAAGTGCAATGGTTCCGAGCCCTAGAAGAGATAGGGTGGGAGATGGTGGATGTGACGAGGCTCCTGTGCGAAGATGCAAGAGCGCCGGTCTTGCAGCTACCGTGGAGGGCATTGGGCACGACAAGCAAGTGGTGTGGAAGTGGCCGTCTACACTGACACGGGGGCCATGCAGGATATGGCGGCCTCCCCAAGCAAACGGCGGGGCTGGACATGAGGATAAGAAGCCGCCGGTGGGGTGCGGCGGTCGTGCTTGAGCCGTGGGTGGACAACACAACAGGTAAGCTCCTAAGCATGGCCCGGGACAGACATATCGTGGCTCGGATGGCAGAGTTCGGGGTAGTAGAGGTGGATCTTGTGTACAATGCGCGGGTGGCGGCAGCACTGGCGGAGGCACCGCCAATCGCAGAGTGCTCCAGTGGGTAGTGGAGGAGGCGCCACGTCTTATTTGTGGGTGAAAAGCCACTTGGAGGTCCGGTAGCTGATGACGAGTGAAGATGTCAGGGTCATGGAGAATGTGCTTGTGGATGCGCAAGTCACCACAACGGTCATGCGCAGCGCACACGGAGCGCGCATGGTAGTCCCGCTGCAGGTACCACGGACTTATGGGGTGTGCCCGAGAGGGGGCCGCCAAGCGCCTATGGAGAGGCGCATTCATGACCCCGAGAAGCAACCGTCGGTGCTGTCCAAAAAATTGGCTAATGTCGGCCACTCCCCAAATTCCCATTTTTCCAGCCAGCTAGTTCAGCTAGCAATTTTTTTGTGTAGTTTTGTATGTTTTTGGCAGGTTTTGCATGCGCTTTGTCCATGGCGGTTTGACACCGGGGTCCCACTTTTTCACAGGAATGTATGATAGGCCAAGGGGCGCATTTTTGTGTGTAGGTACTCCATTGATGGTCATGGTTGTTAATTTGTCCTATCTTCGCACAACAATGGTAGTCCCTCGTTTTAAAGCATTCAACGGCGGCATTTTTGTCAAGACGATTTTGCATGACGATCATTTCAAGTGGGTTTATGATTGCCAATCATCCAAGAACTTGGGGGAGCAAGATGCATATGGCAAGAACATGATCTATAATGCAGGTGACATTGTTTTGTGGCAAGGCCGCTTTGTGGAAATCTTGGAGGCCGTTGCTCAGACTTTGTGGAAATATGTTTCAAAGCATTTGCATTTAGCCCAAGAAGCCAGAATTTGTGATCCATGGGAAACAACCACATTGGTGACATTGGCACATTTCCTCATGGGTGTCCACCTTACCAATGTCCTGCAATTGTCGAGAGTGGTGACCGGCGCTTGTATAGGGAGAATGTTGTATCAGACATTGGAGATTTTGACATTCTGCAGTGGTGAGAAGGCATGTGTGTACGCCTACCTCTCATGACAAAGTGTGTTCGGCGCACTCTCAGTGTTCCACATATATCCTGTGATGTCGAAAGAGCCTTCTCCGTTTGGAACTGTGTGCGCTCTGACAAGCAGCATAGTATGAAGGAGGGCACCCACAAGGCTTATGTCTCATTTTCTTTCAATGGCACGGCCCTAGCACCATGATTGAAAATGTGTTGTATGGTCTAGTGTATGTTGCATTTATGCTTGCGTTTCTGTTCCCCCCATTTCCCCCCATTTCCCTCCATTTTTCTCCATTTCCCCCCATTTCCCTTCATTTCCCCCATTTTCCGACCATTTTTGCTTTTTCCTATTTTCCCTCACCTCTGCGGCTAGTTGGCTAATTCGGCTGCGGCTAACGCGGACGCCCAGAGAAGTGGCGACTAGCGAGAGCTTTCCACCCGCGCATGGAGCTCCTTCGAGAAGAGCCTGAAGTGGGACTCGTCTTGGTGCCACTGCACTTGGGCATGTGGCACCCGCCGGGGCATCCGCCATTTGGTTTTGGGGGGGGGGAGGGCCCTCCCATCTCATCTAGCTCTTGGGGAGGGGTCTAAAAAGGGGGGGTGTAAGCCATGCTGTCAGTTGAAGAGAGCTTGGTATGACGTTGCAATGGAGTGGTGTTGTTGGTTGAGCACAAAATGACTCTGAGTTGAGCACACTTGTGCTGCATGGTCCCTCCCTTTTCTTTGTGGCCTCCCTTGCTTCACTTTTGCACTGTCTTTTTGTCTGTGCTATGGATCGCAATCCCATAGTCCAACTCATCCACATTTGTATGCTTGTGTAGGAATGGACTGCAATTCCAGAGTCCAAAATACCCCATGTCTTTTTCAGTGGCACCAAAATAAATGAACCATAATCTCCCCCCACCCCCCCCACCCCACACAAAGGAGGCCCAAACACAAAAAAAAACGCTGGATCGGAAGCATCAGCCGAGGAAATGTCAAGGATGAACAACATCCATCCAGCAACCCTAGATATTGGGATTTTCATTAACAAAAAAAATTTACTTTAGACTTGACCATCAAAACACTCTTTTCCTTAAAAATTTTTTGGGCCCCCATCCCATCTCATCACCCTTCTTTTGGGGTCGGGAGGTCTGAAAGGGGGGGGTGTAAACCATGAGACGGGAGGGCCCCCTCCCCCCAACAGCGTTTAGCTACCGGCCCTGCTGACGGTGTGCCCTAGGTGTGAGCACCATGAAGAAGTGACCACGCGCTTCCGCTCAATGACACCCTGAGCGTTAGGAACTCATAAAAAAAAAGAAGGACGCCCGTCCCAGAGAGGACGGTCCGAGGGGAAGCGCCGCAGATCCATACCCTTTCGTGTGCTGCAGATGTCGATGGAGCCCTAGCACGGGGGCTCCTGCCAAGACCCGACCCCAAGGGTGGGTGGGAGGGGGCTCTACAGAACCCAAAATGGTTGTACAGAACAATGGGTTTTGTGGGCGCAGGAGGCGCTAGAAATTTTGTTTTAGGCATACGGCAGGGGTGAGTTTTTTTATTTGACCCTATGTGTCTATACTCAAAACTCTCAGAATTTTGTGGAGAATTCAAAAAATGAATGAAAAACACAAAAAACAATTTTGACCCCAACCCGGGTCGGACCCTGGTTGATGGGAGCCTGAGTTGATGGGCAATTTTTTTTTGAAAAAAAATTTACCCCAATTGTGTATATTCAAAATGATCAGCGCGTCATGGGGATCATTTTGAGGTATGTATGTTGGCCCCCCCCCCCCTGGGGAGCCCGGCGGCTGACCGCCTGACCCACCGACATCCAAGGTTTGGGTCAACCAAGGAGGGGGGGAGGGGTCCCCCCCCCCTTATAGCCCCAAAACGGTTGCACACCCCTTGGGGTCACACATTGGCTGCGAGCAGCCCCCGTGAGCCCTAGCTGTGTGAGGACAGAGCAGGCGTGCGACGAGATGACAGCCCGCTGTGCCCCTTTGATGCTGCAGGAGTTGGAAGGCCGTGTGAATGACGGCAGAGAGCGAGACCCTGGTGCATTGGTAGGAGGCTGGCACCGTGATACGAGGGTCAATGGAGAGATGAGAGGGTCCGAGACCCTGGTGCACTGGCATGAGGCTGGCACTGCAGCGACGTCCACAGAGAGAGGGTAATGGAGGAGTGGACAGTCCTTGGGATGGAGAGAGACCGTGGTGCCTAGCTGTGTGGCTGGCACTGCAGTACGAGGGTCCGGGTAAAATTGAAGGCACCTGTGGGAAGACAGCAATGCATAGGCCAAGAGAAGTCAAGAGAGCAGCGAGTATGCAGTGGAGCAATTGAGAGGCCACGGGGCCGACGTGTAGAAGAACCATGGTGTGGCACCCGTATAAAACCCCTCTTGATGGTAGTAGGTTGGGATGGCGACCCACCTGCACCGCCCACAGCATGCAATTCCATGGAGTTGTGAGTGCGGAGAGAGACCCTGGTGCACCGGCATGAGGCCGGCACTGCGATAGGAGGGCCGACTCAAAGACGACAGCGTCCGAGGCCCTGCTGCACGGGCAGGAGGCTGGCACCGCGATACAAGGGTCAACACATAGACAATAGGGTGCGGGCTTGGAGGGGCAGCAGGCCATGCATCAGGAAATGGAAAGGCACCGGGCGAAGCATCAAGACCAGCTAAAGGCAAGCTAGCCAAAAACAGAAAGGCAACGGCCTGCAGCTCATCCTAATGCTTTGCCTTTCACCTCTCCATTTTCTGTCTCACAAACTGCAACTTAGCCTGATGGTTCGCCGCTGCAGCAGGAAACGGGAGCGTAGCAGGCGAAGCATCAAGATGAGCTGCAAGCCATGCTGCAAGAAATGGTACCGCAGCAGGTGAAGCATCAGGGTGAGTTGCCAGCAATGCGCTAGGAGACAAAAAGGCAGCAAGTGACGCGTCAAGATGAGCTGCAAGCGGTGCACAGAAAACAAGAAGGCTGTAGGCGAGGCATCAGAATGCGTTGTAGGCCATGCGCCACGAAACGGAAAGGCGATGGGTGAAGCATCAGGATGATCTGCATGCCACGCAACAAGAGAGGGAGAGGCGGCAGGCGAGGCATCAGGATGAGCTGCACGCCAGTAGCTGGAAATGGAAAGGTAGTATGCAAAGCATCAAGGTGAGCTGCAGGCAGTGCAGCCGGAAGCGGGAAGTGAGCAGGCAAAGCATCATGATGGGCTGCAGGCCATGCAACAGGAAAAGAAAACGAGTAGGCGAAGCATGAGGGTGAGCTGCACGCCATGCAACAGGAAACGGAGAGGCAACATGTGAAGCATTCGGATGAGCTGAAGGCCGAGCAGAAGTAAACAGAAACACATGAGAAGAAGCATCATGATGGGCTGTAGGCCATGCAGCAAGAAAGGCAGAGGCGGCAGGCAAAGCATTAGGATGAGCTGCAGGCCATGCAGCTTGAAAAGCAGAGGCAACATGCGAAGCATCCGGATGAGTTGCAGGCCGAGCATCAGCAAACAGAAACACAGCAGGAGAAGCATTAGGATGAGTTGCAAGCCATGCAATCACAAAAGGAGAGGCAGCAGGCGACACATCCGAATGAACTGGTGGCCATGCAGCAGTCAACCGAAAGGCAGCGGGCGAAGCATCAGGATGAGCTGCAGGCCATGCAGTAGGAAACAAGGAAGGGACCTGAGGATGCCAAGTAGGCGGTAGAGCGTCAAGCGCAGAGTGTTTGAGAGCAGAGAAAAAGCTCAAGGTACGCATGCTGAGGGTATAGGCAGGCTTCCTGTTGCTGGTGGGAGTTGGGTGGGCAGCCATGGGTGCTGCATGTTCCGGGGGTGGGGCATCACTTTGGCATTCTTCGTACAGGGGTGGTGCGTCGGAATTGTCATGCGCTGGAGGCCGAAGGGTAAGGGGGGTAAAGGGGTTGGAGAATGGGGCCCCCTTTGCACTGCAGGCGATGTACTCAACCCCATCATCGAGTGTGATCCTGCCTCACTGGAAGAAGTCCTGGAGCAGTACATTGTGTGCAACGACAGCACGAGGGCGCATACATCGCAGGTCTGTTCCCCGGAATAGGGAGGGCGAAAAAAGCTTGCGCGGGGGGGGGGGGGGGGGGGGCTGGGGGGTCGTTTGAGCCCTTGAAGGAGGGGTGCAGGGGTCTGGGAAAGGGGCTCTCGTGACAGGCCGGTCCAAAGAGACTTGTCTAAAAACTCTAATGATGACTCACCACCTGTACCGCGAAAAGTTCCCTATGATACATACCTCAAAATGATCAGCGCATCATGGTTATCATTTTGAGCCATGTATGTTGGGGGTACTTCAGGACCCCCCCAACTTGCCCCATCCCATATGGGGTCCTGTCATGTGAGCCCTGAAGGGGGGGGGTCTGGAAAAGGGGCTCCAACAGACCCCCCCCCCCCCCGCAAACTTTTTTCCCACCCCAGTCATGCACCTCCCGACACACGTGGACGCTCTCAAGTGGCTGTGTGGTGGGGGGGTAAGGGGGGGGGCGGATGCATCGGGGATGGGCCTGCTGGGCACAGCTTCAGAGGGGCGCATCCGTGCGGGGGAGGGGGATGCTGGGCCCAGAGCTCTGGCCTGCCGCCCCTCTTTGTTGGTGTCTGCCTCCGGCCTGGCATGGGCAGAAGTTGCCATTGGCCATCGTACGCCGGCAGGCGCCAAGCAGTTTCTCGGACATGATCGCCAACTTCTGGCTCTTGGTCTGGCGTTGCTGGGCACGGTTGCGATGGCATTTCGTGGACTGCCGGGCCTGATTTATGACTGGTTGACAGAGGGCAGTATAAATTGCTTAGATCTTGGCTAAAGTGCCTTCGCAAAGTTGCCCGTCTCTGACCTGTCTGTGTTTGGGGCCGGAGAAACAAACAACGCAGGCTGAGATGTGCATGCAAACGCTGCGGTGCCTTTGCAGGAACGGTTGGAGTATCTGGAGCAGCAAATCACGAAGCATCCGGTGGTGTGCTTGAACCCTCCGTCCTCAGACGAGGGGGAGGAGGCAGTGGCGTCCCCAAAACAAGGCTCGCAGTCAATTGTATCCCTTCGATTCATGGGCATTTTGGCGTCAGAGGCTGCCATGAAAAGTACAGGTATGGGCTCTGTGTGGCACACGTCACCTGGTGCCTTTACCACCAACATCAACGCCGTCCTGTCGGAGGAGACGTGCTTTTAGGAATGGAATGACTTCGCTTGCGAGCCGCAGGGGCTTTTTTGGTGGTGGTGGTGGTGGTGGTGGTAGGGGAGCTAGGGAAAGAACACCCCCAGAGCTTCAGCACTGGTTTGAGTCTTCAGGAGGAACTTGTCTACATTCCTTGTCCCAAGGCACTGGGTGAGAGTGGGACAGTTGTTCTTGCTCACAAGTGCTGCCTCTGCCCCTTGACGTTCCTCCCACGCCACCGCCAGCATTCAGTCGTTCCCAATCCCTGCGAAGTTTGGAGGGCTCACCACCTCCTTTCGGAAAGCATGGCTCACATTGGAGGGTGGGGTTGAATGATGGTCAGAAATGCTCAGAATTTCAGGATATTTCTTCAACTAAGTTTTCAAATGAAGGGGGCCTCACTTATGTGATGGGTTTTTTGAATAGAAGGATTAACATGGAATTCAATTGGAGTGTTTCAGAGGGGTGTTGTGGGGAATATGACACAGAACGGTCCGGATCACCAAGTGCCACACATCAGAGGTACGCAGCATGTTCTGGAATTTGGCAGTTTGGGGGAAGACTAAGGGGCAGGGCCACCCGGTCCCTTGTGGGGAGGGGCCGAGCGCATTGAACTCCGGAAGCCCAGTGAGGACCACGCTTCGGTACCCGGTCACTACAGCCAGGGTCAGGGGCCGAAGCCTGCTTCTGTGTGTTGGACTGTTTGTGTTCGGGGGGGGGGGGGGGGGCTGATTAAGGAAAGCTAAGGGAAGGTGTGGGTGGAACTTTTGTGTTGGGGGGGGGTACCATCCGAGTCAAGTGAGGGTGTGGGGGAGGGGCAAGGAGGCTACTGGCGCAGGGCCTCTGTTGTTGGAGGATTTCCCCATCACTGCTACGCCCAGCACGGTGCTGGGTTACCCCTGCCTAGTGCAGCTCACTGGACCTGCCAAGGTTTCGGGACCAGTTCCAGCTGCTGGTGGTGGTGGGTGCACCTCCCTGCTGCTCTCCTTTTTCTTTGGGCTCTTCAGAGCAAGTGCCTGGAAAGTGCTGTGTGCCGCTGTGTTCAAGGCCAAAATGTAGGCAGAGATTGCGCAGTGTAGCAACATATTTCAGCCAGCAAGGGCCTGGGCACCGCTGTGGCCGACGCCGTTGGAGGACAGATTTAGATGTAGAGCATGCAGGACAGCCGCATCCTGCACGCCACTTTCAAACGGGGGCCCTTCGGCGTGCCATGGCTCGAAGGCCCAGTGCCCCTGCCACTTCTCACATCCCACCCTCCATCGCCTCTCCAGGACGGTTAAGCGGTGCATCGGGCCACGTCGCCAGCAGAGGGAGCGCCAACAGCAGCAACCAGACCAGCACTGTCCCGGGCAGCGGAAATGAGAGCGGCACCCCCAAGCGCACCGCAGTGCCGCACACACGTCTGGAGAGGAAGAGGCACAAGCAGCAGCAACAGATCCGCCGCCAGAGACAAGCTGCTCATCGGCGGGCAGTCGCTGCTCTGGATCAGGTGGCTGGTGCTGCCTGTGCACATGCCGCTGTAGGGGTGATGGGCTGCGATGGGTGTGCCGGGGGAAGGGGGGTGGGGATGGGCCCTGGCTCACTGGGCCCAGGGCCTCGTACCCAGACCCGGGCCAAGGCTACCGCAGGACTGTGGGCGGAAGCTGGAAGCAGACAGCCCCCACCAAAGGATGCAAGCCCTTGAGCAGAGCTTCACTTGACAACTCCCAGAACACCGCGCCACTGCTCACAATGGCCCCCGGCTTCCGGGCGGGGTCTACTGCCTGAGCCCAGGCCCCATCCCCAGCCTGAACCCCCACCCCCCCACTGGCCCTGAGTTTTGATTGGTGCCGAAGAAAGATTTTCCCCGAAATGGACCTGCGCTTAATGCATCGGAAAAAGCTTTTCGTCGGCCAAAAAGCCCAGAAAAAATTGCCCCAATCACCTAAAGGGGGGGGGGGGTTCTGCGAAGGGTCACTGTTCACACTATTCCTAGAGACCTTTTGCGAAAGGCGCCTAGGGGCGTGTTCGGCTCTTGACAAGCTTTTCTCTCCTTCTTGTGACTGCATGTGCTGCCTGTTGTGCTGATCTCGTCTCAACCAACACACACGTGACAGCTCACGAGTCACTATTCGGGGGGGGTTCCACTCTCCAACCTAAACTGCGCTCTCCTCCTCCACACCTGACCGACAGACATGACCTCGATCAGCCACAGAAGGGACATGGGAAGACATGGCACTGCACACCAGTTGTACCAAATGGTACCCAATCAGCCTCTATGCACCCCCGCCCAACCCTCTCCAGATGGTGCTCCACACGATCCTTGATGGCGACAATGCACATTCAATCCTTGCAGTGGGAAGGGAAGGTACGCCAGAACGCTGGTGGCCTTTCAACATGATTTTGGGCCCTCACCCCCCAGACCAGGGTGTAGCAGAAATGCAAGAGGACCTCCTCCGGAAGTGGACCACGGCAGTCGCCGCACAAGCATCAAAGGGAAATGAAACCATGGGGTTGCTGGGGAGGCAAAACGGGCACCGAAGTAAAAGTGGATGGACTCATAATCCACCCAAATGAATGACAGACCACAACGGACTGCGTAGTGGGGGAGTTGGAACTGGAG
The DNA here is from genome assembly GCA_964036045.1 of Eutreptiella sp. 'Long Island Sound 2002'. Lineage (NCBI taxonomy): Eukaryota > Euglenozoa > Euglenophyceae > Eutreptiales > Eutreptiaceae > Eutreptiella > Eutreptiella sp. 'Long Island Sound 2002'. The sequence continues at coordinate 21,649,128 of OZ038398.1, read as the reverse complement.
GAGGCAATTAAGGGAAGGGACATGGGAGGGTGGTGGTTTGGGTGGGTGCATACACACCCAAATCACGTGCCGCCGCTGTCGGCGCAAGACGTTTGCGCCACAAACACGTTTGGGATACACCTGAGGTCTATCCTCCCAGACGGAAGGGCACCCATAGCCATGTGGGGTAGCACAGGGGGCTAGGGAGTGGTCAGCTCCCTAAGGCCTATCAGCTGACCCATGAGGGACAAGAAGCAGCATCGAAGTGTGCAGCAAGGGCAGGAAGGGCACTAGGAGTCCCCCATGTCTACCACCGGCACCTAGAGGGAGTGTGGGAGGATGACCAACCACATCCGGTCTCCATGGAACGGTTGGAGGTCAAGAGAATCGTCATCACAAACGGGGCCAAGTGCCACAGAGTAGGACACAATAAATGGTGGATACAACAAGGTGGAGCTTCACAGCAAGGGAGAGGGGAAGGCATAGGGGATGAGGACCAAAATTTACGGGTGGAAGAGAAACGCGACAGTCAGTACATAAACGGAGAGAGCGAGGAGCAGGACCCAAGTGGAGGCGCTGTAGGGAAGACGGAGGAACCAACAGGCACAGCGGCTGAGTAAGCACAAAAGGAAATAGTGGGAGACGGGAGGGGAGAAGAGGGAGAGGGAAGGTGGGAACCCCACATAGAGGATAGGGCACTGGCAGATGGAGTGGAGTCCACCGAGCAAGAAATAAATACACCGTCAACGTCCCAGAAAAAGAAAGGAGGTAAGGTAGCGTGGGGAGGACCCAAGCATGTGTGTGGGCTGTGCAACATGCCAATCCGAAGGGGATAGGGTGCGGTCCAGTGTGGCAAGGGACATTTGGATCCATCTACACACAACAGCTCAAGCTTGGAAAGTGCTCGGAGAAAAGAAGGAGTTCCGGTGTAAGTGCAAGAAAGCATGAGCACAAAATGGCTGAAAGAGACACACAAGGAAAGACTACCACACCGGCAGGTGAAGGCTATCGCCAAGCGGGGAAAGAAACGGCAACGAGACAAGAACACAACGGCCAAGGATGACGACGTTGATTACTTCTGCAACCCATTTCGAGATCGTAGTGATAGTGAAGGAGAAGAGCAACATGCATTTGGTAGGAATGAAACAAGGGGATTTAGAGGGGTGTAGGGGAGTAGTTGAAGAAGTGGTGGAGGGGAAGGCCCAAGTGCTCCTGGTGGGGGGAGTGAGGAGAGTGTGGGTGGACAACTGGATGCTGAGAACAGATGTGGAGGTGGAGCCGGTGGAATTTTATTGCCACCGGATGTTGCTAAGGTCGGTATGCATACCCAGATACGAAGCAGACCCAAGGCGACATAGGAGGACGTCAAGGTGGTGTCAAGGTGGTGTACAGGAAGATGGTCCTCAGATTCCACCAAGACAAAAACAAGAACAGCTAGGAGAAGGCAACAGAGTTGTTCAAGCAGTTGGACACAATATTTGAGAACCGGAAGTGTAACGCGGCACAGGCAGCGTAGGGAGGGAGCAACCAAACCGCCCACAACCATACCACACAAATTTTCAGTTCAACAAGTTCCGCCCCTATGCGCCGTGATCCTATGCTCGCCGTTGTTTCCTTTTCTGCTGCGCCTGAATTCCTCTGCTGCTTTTCGTTTTCTTGTTCATTCCCCTCTGAGGCTTGTTTCGGTGTTTCGGTTACTTTCTTTTCTCCTTTGTGGGCGAGACCCCTCCGCAGGTCCAGCAACAAAGCAGAGAAGAGGATAGTGGGGACCAAGGGTGGGAACACACATGGAGTTCGTCGCTGTGGGGAACAAGAAAAAGTCGACGGGCGGAGCCACAGCTGACAGGTGCACCCCCACCACGGGGATACACCACAAACACGACCAGACCACTGACCTTTGGAGAAAAATTCAGAAGGTATATAGCAGACCTAGGGGGACCAAATCTTGAGGGAAAAGAGGAGAAGGGGATGGACAGGAGACTAGGAACATGAATGTACCTTCTTGGTCCACACGGAGTCTACCTGGTGCAGGTTGTGGCAGGCTGTGTGTGGGTACTGGAGGGAAGGATATGGGCACCAGATGTTTATCCTAGGAGAAGGGATACACTTCTTAGCGGATGACCTAGTGAGACTCATGGCCCAACCAAACTGTGCAAACATCATAGCCGCTGAACTGGGGACTAAAACGTATGGATGTTAACACATGCAGCAACAGGGGCAGGGTCTACCCATAACGCACACCACAGCAACCACACAGGGGCATGGTGAGGTGGGGAGGACTATAGAGTGGTGGGGCACTGGTGTTGACGGTGACCGAACCACATGTGAACCAGAAACTGGGGGACAGGGTCACTGATGGCGATCGCGGATGCAGCCCTGTCAGGTGTCGGGTGTCAAGACTGATTTGGTTGCTAGTGCCATAGGAGGCGGCATCACCAACCACAACGCCCACACCACTCGGAACAGACCCCCCCCCCCCGCCGCTACGCCCCAGCAACCACAGCAACTCCAACCACGACGCCAACGCCACAGCAACACCGACACCAACAACAGTGGAACACCCGCACCCACACAATGACAGCAAAGGGCAGCCCAGAACAGTCCAGGGCAGCGCGGGCTCTGGGTGATGCGCCAACAGACACTTAGCAAGGGAGACCTCCCCCCTCGCCCCAACAGCGAGGACGAATACGAAGGGGGAGTGCAGATGGAGGCAAAGGAAAGGACAAAAGGGAACAAATCATTGTGGTTGTTAGAAGCCCTTTCCAGGAAAATGATCCTGCAGATGCACACACCAGTGTGCACAAGTCAGTGCTGGAGGCGGCAAACCCAGCATGGATGCGGAGTGTGCATCTGGATGCACCTTGTCAATGGCACGCGCAACAGCCCGTCTCTGGCACAGCCAACCCCGGAGTCAAACAGGACACTTCATCCAGGGGCTTCGTTGACATAACCAAAACACGTGCGGACCCACAGAGGGTTGGAATGTGCAGTAGCGAGAGGCCAATAGGCGCCACCAAAGGCAAACAAACCAAAACCATGGCCTCGTGCCAACACCCCCCCCCCCCCGCGTGGTGGACCCCCTGGTGGACTCAGCGTAAGGCGCCCCTGCCCCGCCACCGAGGCCTGGAGCACCTGCCCCCCCTCCCCTCCCCCTCAGACGCTGGCACAACCTCCCAAGGGAAAGGAAGGGTGAGTAGAGAGGTAAGGATAGGCCACGTAGGGAGAGGGAGGGCACAAGGGGTGAGAGGTTGATGGGCACCGCCGCCTGCGGAGGGAGAGGGTTCAAGGAAGGGTAAGTGGCCAGAGGCCAAAAGGTGCTGCCAGCTGCAGACAGCAACACAACCGTGTTATGCTAACCCCCCCCCCCCTCAGCATCCACCCGCAGGTGCAGGAGCGGTGAAGGGGAGCAGGGGGTCCTCATTTCCCCGGACACACACAAGCACGGCAGTGTCCTGCCCAACTGCGCTCTGGTGGGGTCCAGGGGGGCTGTTCATAGTCCGTTTGGCCTTGAAAGCAGACAGTCAGGCTGTTCAGGATGGTGTGGAGGAGGGATGGATGCTGTGACCTGCGACCCTGCTCCTGTGTGAGGCCCTGTTCCCCCCCCCCCCCCTCTCTAAGTCGTCCGAAAGGCAGAGTGTGGTCACCCTGACACCCTCGTCAGCAACACAATTCCACAGTCCGGTTGCTCAGGGCCCTTCACTTCTGCACATCTTCACACCTGCCCTCATTCGTGCGGCTGGACGGAACTAACCGGCGCTAACCTCGGCGGCGCTTTGGCTCCGTCGATTAGGCTCGGCACTTCGGCTCGGCGGCGGTCTGGGTTGGCTGATTCGGCCAGCCGAACTTTGGCGACATTGAGCCTCGGCGCCGCCGAGCCTCGGCGCCGTTCCATTCTGATGAGCTCATTCATGCCGCAGGACTGCTCCGATTCGGACAGCTCCGACGACGCAGGTGTTGCAACGCAGTCCATGGAAGACGAGTTGGAGCGGCTGTACAATATCCAAAGCCACCGCAGGTCTGTGCGTTGCAATGCTGCGCTCTGCCTGTACCAGTGAGGGAAGCACCTGGTGGACGGCTTTGCCTTGAAGGTGGTGAGGCTTGCCAGAGGACATCACACTCACCACAGCCCCGCAGGCCAGCAGGGGGGGGGGGGGGGCTTTTATGGGTGAGAGTGGAATGTCTGTCCCACTGCTGACAGATTTCTTGTGGGGCAGGGGGGTCCACAAGGGCACACACACGACTGGTGCAAGTACAAGCACCATTTCATCCTCTCATCTAGTGGCTCAGCCCTGACCTTGTGCATCACGTCTCGGACTGTGCACCATTGCCCGTGTGTCTCCGACACTCTGGCACATTGTGGGACCTGCAGTGGCTGCAACTGCTTGCAGGTGAGTGCATATACTCCACTGACTGCTTTGCGCGACTGCTTTGCGTAGGGCCTCAGTGCCCCCGGTCAGGACCATGAATTCACATGGTTGTGTATGCATGTGCATGTGCATGGGTATGTGTCAGACTTCACTGCGCCTGGGTCGCCCAGGGTCTGCGGTGGCCTTGCAGCCCTGAGTCCAATGCGGGGCAGGGCATTTTTTGAGTGGAAGAATTTTTTTTAGTTAAAACACGTGGATGGTTGGCGAGTAACCGACGGTGGTTGGCGGGTGACTGATGGTTGTTGGCAGGTAATCGACGGAGGGTGGCGGGTAGCGGATGACGATTGGAGGGTGACTAACGGCGGTTGGTGGGTAACCATCTAGACATATGGGTTGCATCAAAAACTTCCTGGTGAAACAGCAGTCGTCAAAGTGAGCAGAAATAGGGATGTCGGGACATATGGGTTGCATCAGACTAAAGATAAAAAATTCCTGTTGGAACCGCAATGGCCAACATGTGCAGATTTTGCTGACCACTGGACACACCAGCTTCTTTCTTTTTTCTTCCCCCCCCCCTTTTTTCAATTAAAACTGTCCTGATGTGCGGGAGCCTGAGACAACCTGACAGGTCTGCCATAGTGCCTCCCGGGAAGGCGCTCTAGGGTGCCTCAAGACTGGCGGTGGACACACACCCAACCCAACCCAACCCCTGGCCCGCGGGGCCACCGGCTGACGAAAGATGAAGGAATGGACCTCAACCTGCTTGGATGAGCTGGTTAGGCCCTCTGTGGGGAGCTCCAGGGGAGCCTCAGCCAAAGGGCGGAGACTGCGGCTCACACAGAAGCCAACCGGGGTATATGACTAGTGCCATTGCCCCATTGCCGGGTAGGAGGCGGTGGAGCCCATTGTGGTTAGGAGTAGGCACTGGGTACTTGGAGGCCAATGGCGTTGAGGCAATTCGCATTTGGCCCCATGAACAACCCTCCAAAGTGTACTGCAACCACTTTCCCAACAAGTGGTATCCCCAACTCAAGGGGCCAAGCAAAAGCGTGGGAGTCCGTATCCCCAACTCAAGGGGCCAAGCAAAAGCGTGGGAGTCCGTATCCCCAACTCGGGGGGCCGCACCGACGTGTGGGAGTCCGTATCCCCAACTCGAGGAGCCACGAAAAAGTGTGGGAGTCCGTATCCCCAACTCAAGGGGCCAAGCAAAAGCGTGGGAGTACATATCCCCAACTCGAGGGGCCACACAAAAGCGTGGGAGTCCGTATCCCCAACTCAAGGGGCCACACCGAAGTGTCAGAGTCCGTATCCCCAACTCGAGGGGCCACGCAAAAGTGTGGGAGTCCGTATCCCCAACTCAAGGGGCCAAGCAAAAGCGTGGGAGTCCGTATCCCCAACTCGAGGGGCCACACCGACGTGTGGGAGTCCGTATCCCCAACTCGAGGAGCCACGCAAAAGTGTGGGAGTACATATCCCCAACTCGAGGGGCCAAGCAAAAGCGTGGGAGTCCGTATCCCCAACTCAAGGGGCCACACCGAAGTGTCAGAGTCCGTATCCCCAACTCGAGGGGCCAAGCAAAAGTGTGTGAGTCCGTATCCCCAACTCGAGGGGCCAAGCAAAAGTGTGGGAGTCCGTATCCCCAACTCAAGGGGCCAAGCAGAAGCGTGGGAGTCTGTATCCCCAACTCGAGGGGCCAAGCAAAAGCGTGGGAGTCCGTATCCCAAACTCAAGGGGCCACGCAAAAGCGCCGGATTCCGTATCCCCAACTCGAGGGGCCAAGCAAAAGCGTGGGAGTCCGTATCCCCAACTCAAGGGGCCACACCGACGTGTGGGAGTCCGTATCCCCAACTCGAGGGGCCACACCGACGTGTGGGAGTCCGTATCCCCAACTCAAGGGGCCACACAAAAGTGTGGGAGTCCGTATCCCCAGCTCAAGGGGCCAAGCAAAAGCGTGGGAGTCCGTATCCCCAACTCAAGGGGCCAAGCAGAAGCGTGGGAGTCCGTATCCCAAACTCAAGGGGCCAAGCAAAAGCGTGGGAGTCCGTATCCCCAACTCGAGGGGCCAAGCAAAAGCGTGGGAGTCCGCATCCCCAACTCAAGGGGCCAAGCAAAAGCGTGGGAGTCCGTATCCCCAACTCGGGGGGCCGCACCGACGTGTGGGAGTCCGTATCCCCAACTCGAGGAGCCACGAAAAAGTGTGGGAGTCCGTATCCCCAACTCAAGGGGCCAAGCAAAAGCGTGGGAGTACATATCCCCAACTCGAGGGGCCACACAAAAGCGTGGGAGTCCGTATCCCCAACTCAAGGGGCCACACCGAAGTGTCAGAGTCCGTATCCCCAACTCGAGGGGCCACGCAAAAGTGTCGGAGTCCGTATCCCCAACTCGAGGGGCCACGCAAAAGTGTCGGAGTCCGTATCCCCAACTCAAGGGGCCAAGCAAAAGCGTGGGAGTCCGTATCCCCAACTCGAGGGGCCACACCGACGTGTGGGAGTCCGTATCCCCAACTCAAGGGGCCACACAAAAGTGTGGGAGTCCGTATCCCCAGCTCAAGGGGCCAAGCAAAAGCGTGGGAGTCCGTATCCCCAACTCAAGGGGCCAAGCAGAAGCGTGGGAGTCCGTATCCCCAACTCAAGGGGCCAAGCAGAAGCGTGGGAGTCCGTATCCCCAACTCAAGGAGCCACGCAAAAGTGTGGGAGTCCGTATCCCCAACTCAAGGGGCCACACCGAAGTGTCGGAGTCCGTATCCCCAACTCGAGGGGCCAAGCAAAAGTGTGGGAGTCCGTATCCCCAACTCGAGGGGCCAAGCAGAAACGTGGGAGTCCGTATCCCCAACTCGAGGGGCCACGCAAAAGTGTGGGAGTCCGTATCCCCAACTCAAGGGGCCAAGCAAAAGTGTCGGAGTTCGTATCCCCAACTCGAGGGGCCAAGCAAAAGTGTGGGAGTCCGTGTCCCCAACTCGAGGGGCCAAGCAAAAGCGTGGGAGTCCGTATCCCCAACTCGAGGGGCCACACCGACGTGTGGGAGTCCGTATCCCCAACTCAAGGGGCCACGCAAAAGTGTGGGAGTCCGTATCCCCAACTCAAGGGGCCAAGCAAAAGCGTGGGAGTCCGTATCCCCAACTCAAGGGGCCACACAAAAGCGTGGGAGTCCGTATCCCCAACTCAAGGGGCCACACCGAAGTGTCGGAGTCCGTATCCCCAACTCGAGGGGCCAAGCAAAAGTGTGGGAGTCCGTATCCCCAGCTCAAGGGGCCAAGCAGAAGCGTGGGAGTCCGTATCCCCAACTCAAGGGGCCACGCAAAAGTGTGGGAGTCCGTATCCCCAACTCAAGGGGCCACACCGAAGTGTCGGAGTCCGTATCCCCAACTCGAGGGGCCAAGCAAAAGTGTGGGAGTCCGTATCCCCAACTCAAGGGGCCACGCAAAAGCGTGGGAGTCCGTATCCCCAACTCGAGGGGCCACACAAAAGCGTGGGAGTCCGTATCCCCACCTCAAGGGGCCACGCAAAAGTGTCGGAGTCCGTATCCCCAACTCGAGGGGCCAAGCAAAAGTGTGGGAGTCCGTATCCCCAACTCAAGGGGCCACGCAAAAGCGTGGGAGTCCGTATCCCCAACTCGAGGGGCCACACAAAAGCGTGGGAGTCCGTATCCCCACCTCAAGGGGCCACGCAAAAGTGTGGGAGTCCGTATCCCCAACTCGAGGGGCCAAGCAAAAGTGTGGGAGTCCGTATCCCCAACTCAAGGGGCCAAGCAGAAGCGTGGGAGTCCGTATCCCCAACTCGAGGGGCCAAGCAAAAGCGTGGGAGTCCGTATCCCCAACTCAAGGGGCCACGCAAAAGCGTCGGAGTCCATATCCCCAACTCGAGGGGCCACGCAAAAGCGTGGGAGTCCGTATCCCCAGCTCAAGGGGCCAAGCAGAAGCGTGGGAGTCCGTATCCCCAACTCAAGGGGCCACGCAAAAGTGTGGGAGTCCGTATCCCCAACTCAAGGGGCCACACCGAAGTGTCGGAGTCCGTATCCCCAACTCGAGGGGCCAAGCAAAAGTGTGGGAGTCCGTATCCCCAACTCAAGGGGCCACGCAAAAGCGTGGGAGTCCGTATCCCCAACTCGAGGGGCCACACAAAAGCGTGGGAGTCCGTATCCCCACCTCAAGGGGCCACGCAAAAGTGTCGGAGTCCGTATCCCCAACTCGAGGGGCCAAGCAAAAGTGTGGGAGTCCGTATCCCCAACTCAAGGGGCCACGCAAAAGCGTGGGAGTCCGTATCCCCAACTCGAGGGGCCACACAAAAGCGTGGGAGTCCGTATCCCCACCTCAAGGGGCCACGCAAAAGTGTGGGAGTCCGTATCCCCAACTCGAGGGGCCAAGCAAAAGTGTGGGAGTCCGTATCCCCAACTCAAGGGGCCAAGCAGAAGCGTGGGAGTCCGTATCCCCAACTCGAGGGGCCAAGCAAAAGCGTGGGAGTCCGTATCCCCAACTCAAGGGGCCACGCAAAAGCGTCGGAGTCCATATCCCCAACTCGAGGGGCCACGCAAAAGCGTGGGAGTCCGTAATCCCAACTCAAGGGGCCAAGCAAAAGCATGGGAGTCCTTATCCCCCACTCGAGGGGCCACGCAAAAGCGTGGGAGTCCGTATCCCCAACTCGAGGGGCCACGCCAAAGCGTGGGAAAGAGAGACAAGAAAGAAAGAAAGAAAGAAAGAACACAGTACCTGAATTCCTGAGAAGGAATTTGCGCTATTCTTTTCATCACTGGCCCCTCCCTTCACCACCCAGCCAACATAGCCCCATCCCCCACCATAAAACGCACGGGGGGGGGGGCTTACGTGTGAGGCCTGACACCCCCCCCCCCGTTTTGGACCCCGCGGCCCATACTATTTAGAATCTGGTTGGAACTGCCAACCCGGAAATTTTGCATTTGGCCCGCATGGGTCATTTCTTTCTTACCCACGCCTTGGTGTGGCCCCTGGAGTTGGGGATACGGACTCCCACACTTTGGTGTGGCCCCTTGAGTTGGGGATACGGACTCCCATGCCTTGGTGTGGCCCCTTGAGTTGGGGATACGGAGTCCCACACTTTGGTGTGGCCCCTTGAGTTGGGGATACCGACTCCCACACTTCTGTTTTTGTCCCCGCGCTTGGCATTGGGGACCCCCAAGAATGCAGGAGTTGCGTAGCAATTCCGCCCTCTTCTGGGCCCCTGAGAAGGCAGGGGTGAGGTAGCCACTTGTGATTTGCAACAGGTATTGAACATCTTGGTTAATGGCCAGGGTGTTGATTATGTACATGGTCGCGACCGCCTACGCCAAGTGCAAGTGAAGGCACTCATTGTAGGGCAGTATATTTCCAAGCCCATTTCCAAGCCCAAGCACAAGCGAACCCATTGTGAAGTCTGTAGTCATCCGAACCCCAAGTGCACTCGTGCATGGGCTGTGGGCCCTCGTATCACCTGACCCAATTAAATCGTTCATACACATGTGGACATATATATGTTTGGCTGTGTTTGTAAGGATGGAATGAAGACGCTACATTCGAAAGAATGGACCCAGTTGCAACTGTTTGGTGTTGCCACTCGCCTTCTGCTCAACGGGATGCCTTTTCTACTTGGGGGGCACCAGTGCTGGAATATGGCACTATTTTTCATTTGTTGTGAGTGGTAAAACCAAAAGTCACCCCACTTGTGTATATTCAAAATGTATGGAATGAAACGGGGAACTCAAAAATGCCCCCCAAACGGGGAAAATTTTTACCCCCCCCCCCTCCGGACCCCCCGCCCACGCCGCGGGGGTTGGTGTCTAGAACTGAAGTGCACCCCCCCCTCCCCCGCGTGATAAAACGGACCCCTCAAGAGTAATTCCCATGTGTCCTTTACGTACCACTCTCCCACCATGCTTTTGCAAGTTGTCAGCTGCACAAGAAATCGCCCAAGAAGGTTTGGAGGGGATCTCCTGGATCTTCTGTTGCGGCCCCCTACTGGGCCTTGGAGATGGCACGGCAAAGAAGTGACTTAGATAGGGGGAGGGGGGTGGACTTCGTGCCGTGTATGCTCTGAGCAGGCTGTTGCGCCTCTACCTCGACCTCTACCGCTTCCTCAATCGGCCTCATCTGGTAGTACTGGGGCAGACACATGTTGGGGTGCACCAATAGTTTGTTGGCACGAGGAGAGGGCCCTGTGCAGTTGGAGCACTTGGAGGCAAGAAAAAGCATTCTCTCTGTGTCCATCTCCTCTTGAAGCCCTGGGGGACGGGGGCAGTGGAGCTTTTGAGGCCGTGATTGAGGGGGCATAGTCTTCAAGGGGCACCTCATGGGGGGGGATCCTGGCCAAGACCCAACCCCCGGGGGGGGGGGGGGGGGGGGCTCTACGGACCCCAAAATGGTTACACGGAACAAGGTGCTTTGTTGGCGCCAGAGGCGCTGGAGATTTTGTTTTAGGCACCCAGTACGGGGCAAAATTTTGTTTTCACCACATGTGTTTATACCCAAAATGCTCAAATTTTTCAGGGAATTCAAAATCGCACAAAGCGACCTCCTGCTTTTGTTGGGGACAAGACAGCTTAAACAATTTTGCTTGCCACTTTTTTTTTTGACTCCCACGCTACCGTGTGGCCCCTCGAGTTCGGGACGGGTTTGAGACGGGTTTTTGAGAGATAGTGGGTTGGGGACATGGCGCCAACGACGCCCCCTTTTTTTAGTGTATGCTTCCTTTTCATCAAACCATCAGTGCTTTTGAGCGCCAGATTAGCAAGACGAGGCACTATAAAAAATGTTGTTTGTTGCGAAGTGCTTTCCAGCATTCGGAGCAAAACCCCGGCCCAAGTGCAACGCCAAATTCTTTCACGGGCGAACGCCGGACTCCCACGCTTTTGCGTGGCCCCTCGAGTTGGGGATACGGAGTCCCACGCTTTTGCGTGGCCCCTTGAGTTGGGGATACGGACTCCCACACTTTTGCGTGGCTCCTTGAGTTGGGGATACGGACTCCCATGCTTCGGTGTGGCCCCTTGAGTTGGGGATACGGACTCCCACGCTTTTGCTTGGCCCCTTGAGTTGGGGATACGGACTCCCGCGTTTGAACCCTTGGGTGAGTGTTGCAAGTGTTGCTTTGACAATTTCCGGGCCCCATTGCCACCGAAGGTGAAGCCTGCTGCGCCGCCCACTATTCTCCTTGCTCTTCTCTTTGGGCCAAACCAGGGTAGTAGAAGTAGTGGCAGTAGTAGTAGCAGCAGCTCCACCACAGATGCCTCCTCCAGTACCAGTGCATCCTCCAGCAGTAGTGCCCCGTCTGGCACTAGTGACTATGTGCCATCGGAACCATGTCTGATGGGCTGGCAAGCTGCTCGGTCACAAGATCGCAAGTAGCCCGGCCAAAGAAGGGTGCTCGCCCCAAGAGTACCGGCAAGAGGGTACGCGACGAGTGGGGGGATGATTCCGATGCTTGAGGCCTCTCCCCTCCCTTCCCTTCTTTCTATATATATGTCTGTGGTTTGTAACAAGGTGAAGGGCCACTATTTGTGGGCCAGTGGAGGCCCGCATAACCCGTTTTGCATGCACGGTTACTAAGAGCACTGCACCGACCATGCGTGGGTAACCGGGTTCCGTAGGGGAGATAGAGAGAGTTGACCATAGGCAGCCTAAGAGACATTCGATAGCCTCTGGGCAAACTGAAGGCAACATTCAGTACTGCTTTGGCAGTGCTGCAGTGCAGCAGAACAATCACGAGCTATGACCGGTCACAGTGCGTCTTGTTAGCTTTGTCTGTTTGCACGCTCGGAGGTGCCCAACGGAAAGGTGCTGGGTTTGGGTCAATGAAGGGGGGGGGTCCCCCCCCCCCCCCCTACAGCCCCCAAAAGAGTTGCACACCCCTCCGGGTCACACATTGGCTGGCGGCGGCCCTCGTGGGGCACGTTGTCCGGCGGCTCCACACCGGCAGTCTTTGGATTTCAGTGCAGCGGGGGGGGGGGTAACATGGTCCCAAAAATTTCCTGGTCCTTTTTTTCCTTCAGCTGCATGTCGGCTGCACAATGGCCTGGTGGATTAAGGAATGTGTGGGTGCATTGGATTCTGTGCCACAGCCATGGGGAAACAATTGCCGGGAGCACGCGGTCGATTCGATAACAGACCCCATTCGTTTGTTTATGCCCATGTCTCTGGTGTTGCAGTCGCCTGATGGTCGTGTCCGCAGGCAACGTCTGCACAACACCTCGACAGTTGTGACCCAGCGCATGACAGACCAGCGGGATGCTGCACGGTACGCGGAGCAGAAGGATAAGGCCCGCTTCATGGAGAAGCATAGGACTGACGACAAGTATCATGGTGTGTGCCGTTGTGCATTTCCCCTTGGGGTTGGAGGGGGGAATTTCATGAAAGATGGAGGGTGATTGTGGCTCATCTGGGGTGTGTGCGCGGGACGAGGTGGGTGAATGGGCGCGCTGATATGCAGTGCCGCGCGTGGGGGGTTTGGATGCCCACTAGAGCTGGCCTAACACGCAATGTAATAAGTATTTGCTGGTATGTATCGTGGGTGGAATAGGTCTCTTTACCTGTGGAATGTGCGTATTAGATGTAGTACGTGTGACATCTAACATCAATACGCGTATTAGCTAGTACGCATTAGATGCAACATGCATTAGATGTAATGCGTATTAGCTAATAGGTATTAGATCCGCATTAGACCAGCCCTCACTTCCACTCTCTTCACGGATGATTGTGTATTCTGTATGTGCCCCTGGATGTTTCACGTGATCTAATAAGTATTAGCTAAAACATATAATAGGTGGAATCGGTCCGTTTACCTGTTTAATGGCGTATTAGATCTAATACGCATTAGATCTAATATCTAATACGCTTCATTAACTAATACGCGTGTTGGTTCATGTGTATTTGACCAAATACGTTTTACTTTTAGTACACATGAGATCTAACACCAATGATACGCACATTGCCTAGCACGCATTAGATCCAATAGGCATGAGATGTAACGCATATTAGGGAATACATATTCGATCCCGAATTAGGCCAGCCCTCACTCCCACTCTCTTCATGGATGAGTGTGTATTCTGCATGTGCCCCTGGATGTTTGTCTGCAGGGCTGCAGCCTCATGAGGTGACCAAACAGGTTTGCAGTGCCAATCATATGCTGCGTTGTGTGTTGTGTCCAGTGTGTTGTGTGTTATGTGCTGTGTGCTGTGTGTGTTGTGTGCTGTGTGTTGTGCCTACTGTGCAGCTGTGTGTTGTGTGTTAAGGGTTGTGTGTTGTGTTGTGTTGTGTTGTGTTGTGTGGTGTGTGAATAATGTGCCCCTGCCTCTCGGTACGCGCGCAGCAGCTGACGCAGAAACTGGGCCCTTCGCTGCAACGTCTTGTTGCAGCCCACACTGGAGAACTCCCCCGTGTGCTCGGGGTAAATCTATTTGGACTTCCCAACAAATAGAACACACAACACACAGCACACAACACAAAGCACATAATACAGAGGACAAGGGTTGGTAGGTGTCCCTGACACAGCCATTGGCATAGACACTGGCATAGGCCTGGGCACAGGCAGGGGCACAGGCAGGCCTGGCCGACAAGCAAATGCGGATGGCTCTGGGCCCCACCAGAGGAAAGGGGCCGCTAGGGCTGCAAGAGCAAGCCTGAGATCGGGCTATACAGGCCTATGAGGAATAGGCAATGCATCGCCAGTGCACGAGCACGAGCACAAGGGCTGAGGTTGCTCTTTGGGTGTTGCATGGGTGTGGCATGGTAACGCCCGAACCAGCGGAGACCCCGTGGGGTTCTGGTTGGGATGACGCCAGACCCAGGCAGCAACCTGCGTCTCTCCCTGAGGAGACAATTCAAGGAGAGGTGGCCTACAGTTGTGTTTGTTGTGTATTGTGCCCTGTGCGTTGTGTGTTGTGATGAAACCCTCTACCAACCGGTCCTAAGTGTTCCAGGAGTATGCATTCTGCCTTTGGGGGGCACATTGGGAAGCCTTCAGGGACTCCCCTGCTCCATTGGGAGCTCTCTCTGTAGGAGTCAAGCAAGGGCCCTCCTCTGTTGCGGCCTCCTTCCTGGACCCCCTCCCCTGGCCCCAAGGAAAAGGCAGTATTGTCGGCAGGGTTTCTGGGGGGGAGCCCCCAGCAAACCAAGCAAAGCTGACTCATCTTGGAGAGATTCCAAGTCTGTTGTTAAATGGAAGAGAAGCTGAAAGAGGGATATTGAGAGTGATTACAAAGTCATTACTGCCAGTTGCAAGTGATTGGGGATCGGGAGGGCAATGTCTGGCAATTGACAGCAGTGCAGTTGAGGGAACGCTGCAAGGGGCAGCGCAGGTGCCCCCCGACTCTTTTCATGGCGCCTGCCAGGTGGCCTGAGATGGGGCGGGCCCAGTCTGTGGCTGTGACCCGTTTCCCTCCCTTTTCCAAGATGGGGAGGGAACAAACAAAAAGCTTCATAACCCCTGCAGCCTCAGGGGCCCCAGAGGGGGGGGAGACAAATGGCTGTGTTGGTATACTCTGTCGTATTGGAACTGGACCGAACGGTCCACTGGCCACGTATCCCCTTCTGCATCAGGCCAACTCTGGATTTGGCTACGTTCCCGTTGCCATATTAGGGCCCGTCGCAACTGGAGAAACCATGGCGGGCCCCGATATGGTAGGCGTAGTGATTGATCTCTTCCCCACTTATCCTCCTCCTCCTCCTCCTCTGAGGGAAAACTTTAAAGGAGCTCTAAGGAAAGGCAGGAGAGCAAGCATTTTCTCTTTCACAAACTAATTCTAACCCTCACACTCTCAGTATGAGGGTTCAGGAATCTCTACTCTTGCGAGCAGAGCGACACTCTGCCACAGCACAATGCCCTGGCTCACAAACAATGGTTGGGGCAGGGGGGATGATTTAGATTCCAATGATAAAATTCCTGGTGATTGGATTTAGGTTGAAAAAAAATGCGGGAAATTCCTGATGGCCAAACTTAAGCTACAACGGAAAAATACCTCAACAATATTCCCAATTAGATTTAGTTTGAGGAAGAGATTATTGCTGTGTGTATCCTCATTGTGTTGGTGCCACTGAGGAGAAACAGTGGGCCAGCAGCTTGCTGGATATTTTTGAGTGACAAGAAGCTGATTGACGCTGCCAACTGCAGGGAGAGCTGCAACACTCGAGGGATCTGTCCCCCCACCCCACCCCCTCTGGCAGGAAATGGGCAAACACAACAGAAAAAGTGTGCTGCTCGTACATATGAGATGGCTGGTCAACACCGCTTGGGGTCACAAGGCCCAAGCAACCACTGGCTGAGCTGTTGACTGTGAGTATTACCAAGTGTGCCCCATTCCAGCCCCCCCCCCCCCCATATCCCCACCAGGCTCTGCTTTTCAAGCGATAATTGGTGGGTGGTTCATACTGGAACCCCCGCAACCCCCTGCCCCGGGCTGGTCAACCCCTTTGTCTCCTTCAGGGATGCTGTATTCTGTTGCTCCCTCTTACCCCCCCCCCCCCTCTCTCTCATGTGCAACTCTCGTAGCTTTGCCACTGCTTATCACACGACGATCTTTTTGCACCTGTCGCTGTGCATTGCAGATGGAAATTGATTATGAGAACCTGAAGAAGGAGTCCATGGAGGAGCAGCAGGAGGAGTGGCTGAATCTGCGCAAACGGGTGTGATACGCCGAGCCCCGTGAGTTTGTGCTACTTGGCTTTTGGGGCTGCTGTGCCTTTTCCAAAGCATCCCCTCTGCAGCACACAAGGTGCGGCCCGTTTTCTGCAGTTCAGGGGGGAATTTCCACTGCGGCAACTTTGCCGTGCATTGCTTTGCTAGCGTCCAAACAGGTGGCAGTGCCTGCCTAATCCCCAGGGTTTAACAACTCGGTACTACGGGCGGTGTGGGGATGGGGGGTCCTCCCCCCCCTTGAAAGATTGGACAAATTTTCTTCCGGGCCTTCGCCCAATCAAAAATTGTCTCTGGCGCCTTTGACGCCAATTAGTGTCGACCAAACCTTTTCTTTGGCGCCTCTACAAACTCAGACCCACTGGGGAAAGGAGCCCTGCATACCCCCCCTAACCTCGAACCCTCCCTCACCAAACCCCGTCACAGGTGACAGCGCTGTGCCAGGGTTTTTTTTCGTTGGGCACGATGGCCAACGAGCGGAGGCGAGGTCATGTGGAGGAGGTGGGCGTCAGATTGACGGGGCTGGGGTCATAGAGGCTGGGGTTGTGGAAGGGGCACAGGGGTCATATGGAGGGCACTGGTTGCGCACAAGATGGACATGCTTTGTTGGACATGCCTCGGGGGCGCAGTGGTCAGTCTCAGACAGGCCCTCTACTCGAGAATTTTCGAGGGGTTGCTTCCTGGTGGAGGAAGGGGGTGCCATGGAACTTAGCGATGTGCGACAATAGGTACTTCCGCAGATGAGGTGTTCTTCTGAGCGAAATGAACCACTCCAGAAAGGAATTCGGGTTGGGCCTATCTTGAGTATAGACTAGAAATCTCTCTACAGAAGTATGCAACAGAAAATGGTGGAAACCCTCACGCACAGGGGCCGCCAGCTTCAGACAGCAATCCATCCAGGTGTCATGCCAAAAAAACGTTTGTGTACCTAAAATCGGCCTCTGATTTCGGGCCTCTTTAAAAAATTTCGTTTTCCCCCCAAGAAAATTTTTTCTGATGTGGTGTGAGTGGGTGGGTGGGTGGGGCACTGTTTAAAAGTGGTGGGGCACTGTTTAAAAGTGGTGGGGCACTGTTTAAAAGCGGTTGGCTGCGGCTGGCGAGGGCCCCAAATGATCCCCCCCCCCCCCCCTCCTGGTCCTTATTTTCTCCTGCATATCCTGAACTGACTTCTGATCAGGCACCATCCGCAGGGCACACTTGGACAAGGGGTGCAACAGACAAAAAAACCCTTCAAAGTCCACGTCGGTGTCCACACCGAATCCGTTCATGACCCTCCGTGTGCTCAGTGATTTCAGTGCCTGCTGCATCTGTGTGATCTGCCCCCACCATTGTGGCCGTGCAGGTGCTCGGCCGAAAGGGAAGTCCTGCTCCCACAGAAGACTGGCCCGTCACGCAGACCCCAGGCAAGGCCACGGTGTGTTGTTCTGTATGTGGTCCCAATGATCGGCGCTGCCCTGTACCAGAACTGAGTTCTTTGCGAGCCCCGTGGGGTCACTTGAAGCTGAGGACACTAGTTGACGCAGGGAGTGTGGGGATTGGATTGCAAAGCATGTTGCATGTCCAAAGCGGTCCCAAGGAGTTCAGGGTTCAAGGGAGCATGACAAGGGGGTAACAGGGCAGTCACAAGGCGAATACAGCAGCTGTGCAGAGCACAAAACACGTCACAACACAACACAACACAGCACAACCCAACCCAACACAACACAACGCAACGCAACACCACACCACACCACACCACACCACACCACACCACACCACACCACACCACACCACACCACACCACACCACACCACACCACACCACACCACATCGCTTCTGGCGCCCCAGCCCATGCGACCAGTGCCCCCCGCAGGGAGCCCCCCAGGAGGAGGACGAGGCTGCGGAGAAGGCCCCGGAAGGAGAACGGGAGCTTAGGCCCCATGAGACCTCGCCCGCTCTCGGAGCTCCCGCTTCGCACGCGGCGGATGACCCTCCGCCCCCCCCCCTACGATGTGGATGCGTCCCAGGGCACGGCCACCCAGCTGGCTGGCCTCCTGGACGATGAAGCGGGCGCCCTCAGCCCGCTGGAGCCCCTACCGCAGGCGATAGAGTTGGATGACGACCCTGCACCGCCGGCAGCCGGCCGCGCCGACAGCCCGCCGGGCGAGCTGGACCCGCACGAGTCCCGCCTGGCGGCGCTCATCGCCGATACTGCCCTGGAGGAGGCGAACCCCTGCAAGGCCCTGGACGTCGCTGTCTTCCTGGACAGCGAACGCCTGTCGGCGGTGGGACGCCGCATGCGGGCGGCGGGCCAGGACACCACCCCTGTCCCCGGCCCCCATTCCCCGGAGGGAGACGGCCTCCCTCCCCTCCTGGCCCAGTATGCGAAGAGAACCCGCGAGCTGCTCCAGCTCGTGGGTTATACCCTGGGGGTCCCCTCCTTCTCCCTCTCCAGCTGGGAGGGAGATGCCATCCCGGCCCCTCACCCGCCGGGACTTGGGATCACGGTTTATTACGTGATCGAGGGGAGGGTGCAGCTCCGCCTCCCCGCCCCCGAGGGCGGCACGCGCCCAGGGTGGTGGCTCCAGGCCATGGCATATGCGTATGCCTGGTCTGCCCCACCCCCGCCCCGGGCGGTCCCCCCGGACACCAGAGCCCTGGTGCTGGTATGCCAGTGCCCGGTACATGTCCCCCGGGGCACGCCGGCCACCGCTCCCCCCCCGGTCCAAATCTGCGTCAAGCGCGGGGACCGGTACACCCCAGTCGACACGGCGAGTATGGACCTCGGGGACCACAAGGCCACCCTCACCCCACCCGGAGGCAACCCCCTGGCCATCACTACGCCCATGGTGGCCAGGGCCACCTACGACAGGGCTCGGGGAGGGCTCGTCGTCGTCCCCTCGGCCCTGGGGGCCCAGCAGCTCCGCGACGCCAACTGGAAGGGATGGAGCGCCTCGTGGGTCAGCTACGCCCGGGCCCTCCAGCCGAACAAGCCGGTCGGCTTCAAGGTCCTGGGGGCGCAGGCCCCGGCCCTGCGAGACTGGGTGCTCCCCAGGCTCACGGGTGAACGGCCAGCGGGTACTCCCTCCCTGACCACGGTGTTTGGCCTCATCGGGCGTGACCTGCGGGCGGCCCAGGGGGCAGCTGGCGGCTCGGCCACACACGCCGACCCCCAGGGCGAACCCACTTCCTCAGAGCCGGACCCGGAGCCGGAGCACCCCACTCCCCCGCAGTCCCAGAATTGAGGGCACCCCGGAGGACGTGCACGCTGTGGGGTACCTGTGGCTCAACGTCCGGGGCCGGTACCTCCGGCAACGCCTCCTGGCGCAAGCCCTGCACATGGCAGCGCGCCGCCCTACCCTCCTCGTCCTGGCTGAGGCCCAATCCCGGGCAGGCCCCGAGGACCCCCCCTTTCAGGACTACGCCCGTCACGTCGTGCTCCCCGCCCACGGCAAGACAGGGGCAGGCCTGGAAGTATACGTCCGCTCCGGGACAACCACCCGGGCTTCCCTCCTCTGGGGCGCGGAGGATGCCAACGCCCTCCTCATGGAGGTCCTTACCCCGTGGGGTCGGCATCATGTGCTGGCAGCCCATGCCCCCCAGATCAGCGTAGGCGTGGAGCCATACGTGAGATGGTGGGCCGCCGTCTGGAGGGAGGTCACCTGCCTGGTCGACCCGACGACCGTCCTGGTTGTCGCGGACACCAACTCGGCGGCCCGACCGGCGGATAGAGGGACCCCGCGCCCCGAGGACACGGGCTACCGCACGTTCCTGAGGGCTTTCAACCTCAGGGACTTGGTGGACCTACACCCGGTCCCGCAGGACACGTACTCCTGCTTCCAGGGAGCCGCGCGCTCCCGCATCGACACGGCCGCCTGCCACAGCGAGGCGCAGTTCACCATCGCCTCGTACCACTACTGGGCGAGCACCCTCCTCTCGGACCACCACGTCCCCCTCCTTCTCACCGTCGCCTTCCCGGTGAACCGGCTGGACAAGCCCAGCCCCCATACGGTCTCCCGCACCCCGGAGTACCACCTGGGCCCAGTGGCCCTGTCCCCGGCCGACACGGCCGATTTCCACAGCTCAATACTCCGCAGGAGAGCCTTGGACCCCCAGCCCGCCCCGATTCGGTGGCTGAAGGGCCTGCAAAGGGCCATCTACGATTGGGCCCACGCCACGGGCAGGGTCCGAGCCCTCCGCTTCAGGCAATACCGCCTCAAGACGCGCCCGGCGGAGCGGGCTCCCCCCTCGCGGGCTCCCCAGCAGCCCTTCCCAGCGCGCAGCATGCTCCCCACGGTGGGGCGTTTTACAGTGATGGCCCAGAGCATATTGGGCACCTCAGTGACGGCGGGGCACGCCCTCAAGCGGAGCCTCGTGGCCTTGGGAGAGGCCCAGCGCCAGCAGAGCCTCCGGGGGGTGAAGCGCAGGGCCCTCCGACGCAAGCAGGACACCCTCAACTTGAAGCGCACCCCAGAGCAGTGGAGGGAGGTGCAACGTCGTAGCAGGGGCCCCCCGCGCGATGTCTCGGAAATCCCCCTGGACAACAAGGCGCTCCTCAACCCCAGGGAGACGTTGTCTGCCCTGTACTTGAGCCGCCTACGGCTCCAGGGCCATAGCTACCGGATCCGAGATGACCCCGACCGGTGGGCCCATTTCCAGAGGTACCTGGGGCTGCTGCCACAGCATGCCCCGCCAGCCCGCGGCGACTATGTCCAGCCCCGCCACCTCTGGGAGGTGCAGTCGGGGAAGGCCCGCGGCCCCGACCTCCGCCTACCCGAAGCGGACATCTGCATCGATATCTCCTGGTACCGACACCTGACGGAGGCGGACCAGAAGGCCCCGTGCACCGTGGTGCGCAGCCCCCCGGTCAGCCGCACGGTGGGCAGGCGGGGGCGGGTTACCCTGCTCCTAAAAAACCCGGACCAGCCGGTCCAGGAGGCGAACCTCCGGGGGATAACCATCTCCTCCCACGTCTCCAAACTCGAGCCCACGGCCTTCTATGCCGTGGCGACAGCCGTCTACGAGCGGGCCCTGGGGGGCCCCTGCCTGGTGGGGGGCATGCGGGGGATATCCCTCCAGGAGGTCGTCCGCACGGTGCACATGAAGCTGGACCTGGCCAGGCTTCAAAACCGGATAGTGGACGTCCTGATCACGGATCTCGCAAAATTCTTCGACGTGATCGCGCAGGACATTCACCCTATAGTGGGAGCCCGGGTGGGCCTGGGAGAGGCCGACCACCTCGCCACCCATACCGAGGGTTTCTCCTACACCCTGCCCTTGGGCCCCTGGCAGTCCCACACCCTGACGCAACTCCTGGGTACGCCCCAGGGTACCGTCCAGGGGGTCCATGCGGGGGCGACGGCGGCGCTCCCCTTCTTGCGATACATGGACATCGCATACCGGTCCTCGGCGGTAGAGCCCTTCCGCTTCCCGGGACTCATGTGGGTGGACGACACGATCGTCCTCTTGGAGCGGGGCGATTCCCACCCCATACAGGGGGTCCTATTGGATCAGCGGGTATACTACCAGGGAATCCTGCGGGTGGACGTCCCTGACCGCAAGATCCAGCACGGCTCCACGTCAGACCCACGGCCCCTACGGTCGCCTACGCCAGCAGCCGTGGCCCGCCACCTAGGCCGCGCGTGGGTGACGAGTACCCCGGACCAGCGGCGGGAGGCACTGGCAGGGGCCCCGGAGATACAGCCCTCCAGGGTCCTCCGATATATGGGAACCGACATTTACCTCCAGGGGGCGCCTACGGCCCCCCGCAACCTGCCGGAGGTCAGGGCGGAGCTCTGGACGCAGCTCCGCCCCCAGCGGCTCTCCCCGGACGCGGCCATGATGGTGCTCATGGCCAAGCTCCCGAGCAAGCTGCTCCCCCTGGCCAGCGTGTACCGCCCAACGGCCAAGGTACACGCGGCAAACGATGCTCTCATGGTGCGAGCATACAAGCACGTGACGGGCATCTCCCGCCACGCTCATACCGACGCGCTCTGGGGACCCTGGGAGCATGGGTGCCAGGGTCTCACTCGGTCAGAGCACTCGTGGCAGGCGGCGGTGGTTCGAGAGTGGGTTCGGCAGGGGGCCTGGGCCAAGCAGGAGTTCCGGGACTCCCAGGCCTACTACCTGCAAACGCACCAGGCGCTCAGAGGGGGCTGCCCGGCGGTGCTTACCCCGGGGCAGTACACGTATCACCCCAAGTGCCCCCACCTCATAGCCACGCTGCAGCGGGTCGTGGATGAGGTGGCCATGCCTATGTGGATGCCGGGCCAGTGCTCAGGGACCACCCCCATCCTGGTCCGAGGTCCCGGTGGGCCGCGGTCGGCGGCGGCGGCGGCCCCTGCCCCCCGGGTGGAGGTGTTCGCGACTCTGTATGGCGCCGTCGCGCAGGTGGTCGTCCCCCCGACGGTGTACGAAACGGTACAGGCCCTGGGCTACCATCACCTCGGCGACCTCTACACAGAGGATCACCAGGTGCTGCCGGAGCGAGCCCTGAAGAGGCGAGCGCCAGCCCGCAAGGGGATCCCGGGGCTACGGGCGTGGCTAACCCGCCACGCTGCGGTACTGGTCCCGCTCCTGAGGGAACCCACGCCGCGATGGCAGGCGGCGCCCAAGGACTGGATCCCGAGGGCCGTGCCCACCTATCAGGCGGAAGTCATCGTGGGGGGCCGGGCGGCCAAAACCACCCGAATGGAGACGATATACCATAGGGGACAGCCCCTCCGGATGACCGCGGCCCTGCAGGACACCATGGAGACCGCGGGCTGGGCGTCAGAACCCCGGGTGTGCCAGCAGCCCCCGGGCACCCTGCCCAGCGACACCAGGCTCCACCGCCTCCTGGTGGCCCTCCTGGATATCCAAGTGCAGGTGGATGCGCCGCTACACGCACAGCTGTGGGGCGACCACCGGCAGGAGTCCCTGGCCCAGCTCCAGCGCACTGGGGTCAGGGCGCCCACCGTCGTGTGGACGACAGCCCCCCCGACTGCCGCCTACTGGAACTGGGCCAGCGCATCGCAGGCCCCTCTCGTGACGATCACCTCGACGCTGCCGCCGTTTCCGTGGATCGCCATAGCCCCGGCGGCGGTGGCGCGTTTCCAATATCCAGCGGAGTGCATGGCGCACAAATGCCCGGGGCACCCGCACAAGGGACCCCTCTATTACTCCCTCGATACGGTGGGAACAGTGCCAGCGGAGCTACACCAGGCCCTGCGCACCCACCTCAAGGAGCACCATGGGGACATGGCCCTCCTGGCGCCCCACGGCCGGGCGACCGACCCCCCGCGAGTGTTGGCCCCTGAGACTCGCCCGGGCGTCTGGTTCCATGACCTGCCTGCGCTGGCGACCCTCCGAGGCAGTGTCGTGGCGGTGGATGCAGGGGCCACGCAGGCGGGTATGGCCATGGCCGGGGTCGTCCAGAGCGGGCCTGGGGAGTACCAGGCCCAGGTGGCCTCAGGAGTGGGCACCTCCCAGGAGGGGGAGGCGATGGCCCTCCTCTCGTATGCCCGCCGGTTGGCGACACAGCAGGGGGTTTACTGGCTGGTGCCGGACTCGGAGGCAGCAGTGGGGGCCCTCCGCACGTACCAGGAAGGAGGGCACTGCGGAGATGGCATCCACCACCTCTACGCCACTGTCCTGGGGGGGCAGCGCCTCTCCCCGAGGTCTGCCATCAATGTGGTGACCACACCGTCGCACTGGATCACGGACCTCAACGTCCGTGTGGACGCAGCGACGCGAGAGCCGCCGGAGGTAGACCTCACGTGGCTCCTCAGGCGCCCCTACTCATTTATCCCCCCAGTGCCCTTCCGCGACCAGTGCCAGCTCTCCCCGACGGCGCTGAGTGACTGGTTGCGGGACCGGGCCTCCATACCGGCGCAAGCCATCTACGAGGCCCGCTGGGGGGTAAATTTCATGCCAGGGGGGGGCCTCCCCCTGGACTGGTTCGACCACGACCAGCAGCGCCACATCACGGCGCATCGCATGGACAACGTCCCGACCATGACCGTCCTGGCCCACCGCTCCTCCCACCGGGGCACGGTGCTGGATACAACGTGCCTCCTGTGCGGGACACAGCCCGAGACGGCGCCCCACCTGTGGGCCTGCTCGGCTCAATCGCACGAGTGGGGGCCAGCCCGCCGGCGCCTCGCAGCGTGGCTTGACCAGAAGGTGGGGCCACGGGCGGCCCCAGTGCGTCACCAGCTGTGGGAACCGACTGTGCTGGAGCAGTGGGCGGCAGCCCTGCGGACCCCCTCCATGCAGCTGGCCCACCTGGAGTGTACGGGGCCCCACTCGCTGGGCACGGAGTTCCTCCGCCACGTCGTGGAGGAGTCCATACGGATCTGGTACGCCCACGCCAAGGCGCGTGCCACACTACTGAAGGCCCGCCTGGGCCCGGGCAGCACGATGGCGTGGGCATTGCAGGAGCTGCGCTTGCACCAGCAAGCAGAAAGGGAAGGGGTGCAGCGGGAGCTCCTGGAATAAGCGCGGTCGCCGGAGGCGAACTCACCAGGTCTCCCCGACTCCCCCTTCCCCTGCCGAGGCCAACACACTTACGCACGGCGCGCACACAACACACACAGCCCAGCACGTTTACCTTTACCCGTGGGTAGACATCCCGGCCTTTTGCCCTTTGGTAACAGCGCCTTCGGCACACCACACCACACCACACCACACCACACCACACCACACCACACCACACCACACCACACCACACCATTCCACACCACACCACACCACACCACACCACACCACACCACACCACACCACACCACACCACACCACACCACAACTGGGACGATGCCGGCGGGCATGGCTATGGCAAGGGGTACCCAATGTGGACTTGGAGTGTACCGGGCCCATGTCGCCTGCAGGCTGGGCACCGCCCAAGAAGGGGAGGCCAAGATCCTCCTGTCCTACCTCGGGCGTCTCGCCGTGCAGCTAGGGGTTTAGTGGATGGTGTGTTGTGCTGTGGTGCTGTGTTGTGTTGTGTCATGTCGTGTCGTGTCGTGTCGTGTCGTGGCGTGTCGTATCTTGTCGTGTGGTGTCGTGTTGTGCTGTGTTGTCTTGTGTTGTGTTGTGTGGTGTCGTGTGGTGTTTTGTTGTGTTGTGTTGTGTTGTGTTGTGTTGTGTTGTGTTGTGTTGTGTTGTGTTGTGTTGTGTTGTGTTGTGCTGTGCCGTGCCGTGCCGTGCCGTGCCGTGCCGTGTTGTGTCGTGTCGTGGCACCAGTCTAAAAACCCTCAGGATGGTAGCTGTAGGACGGATTGCCTACACGCACTGCCACGCTCGAAACCAGTCGTGAATCGTCGTGATAGTTGTGCCACCACGTGACTCAGCTCTGCCATCGTGGCCCCCTCTCCGCTCAGCTCCACCCGTATGGTGCACTCTATCTCTCCCTCTTACTCTCGTGTCTCCAAGGGCTGAGTGCCGCACCTCGGGTGCGTCCCTCCCCCTTGCTAGCCATTTCCTGCTCACAGTGGGCACAGCGTTCTACGTTCGGCTCTGGCAAGACGTCGACCTCGCCCTGGCAATCTTCCAGGCCGCTACGCGGGGAGCCGCGACGGGGACTGCATCCGACGTATCCGCCGCTCAAGCGTGACGCCTTGTGCAGGGGTATCATCAGTCGTAAGATTCGTCGTCCCACCGTGGGGCCCTCTCCCCCATGCGCCACTAGGGTTGCAGCACCACGCGCCAGCGCGGTGCTCCCCTCGCACCCCCGCCCTCGTGTGTCCTGGGACCCCCGCTCGCCGACCCGGTCCGCCAGGCGACCCCGTGTTCCTCCACGCCATCGCGCCATGCTCTTTGTTTCGTCACACTATGGCCACGCTCGTGGTACCCTTTGTTTCTTTCCTGCGCGCCCCATCCGATTGGGGCTGCCTATGATGTCAGTGCACCTCCGTTTACCACCACCTCGATTTGTTACCCCCCCCGACACATTGCGGCCACAGGCCACCTGCTCTTTTCTTGCCACAGCCTACCATGTCAGACCGCTCAACGCCGTCCCAGGACACCCCCTCTCCCGCCCCCGACACCGGTCGAGGCGGCACCATTCGTCGGGGGCCGTTCCCCATGTTTCTGATGGAAATCGCCCAGTTCGAAGATGCTGACCGTCTCCTGCGGGAGCTGGACATGCTGAAGGATGACGCACTGGAAGCAGCGGATACAGCCATCCGGGCCACCGACCCCGACCTGGCAGACCTGTGTGATGCCCTGCGATGGACGGCTGCCAACGGCGACATCCAGGCTATTACAGCCGTGACGGGGGTGTGGACGCCGCGGGGACTCCTGCTCACAGCCACCGTAACAGTCGCCGCAGGGCCGTCTGACACGAAGGTCATCGAACACGTCCCCCTGTCGCTGGTGCAAGGAGGCCCACTGCTGGAGTATGTCTCCAAGGACCCTGAGGCCCTCACAGCGGCGCTCGTCACGCGGTGGAGTCCAAGCCATGTTCCGATCTCAGCGTCACGCCTCCGCAGCCAAGTCTTCAAGGGCCTGTACACGGCCCGCGAACAGCCGCCGCCCATCGACACTGCCGCCCCTCCAGACATCCAAAGCCAGAAGGTCTCCCACAAGATCCACAAACCCATCAGCCAGTTCCTTGCCCCCCACCTCAGACCGTCATGGGACGGCCTCCGCACCCGAGATGTGGTTGCGGCCTTTTGGGCGCTGCCCAACGACGTGCATGCGGTCCTGCAAGCAGCCCATATCCCCACACCACACCACACCACACCACACCACACCACACCACACCCTGAGTACTCCCCAGCTCTACTCACGGGCTGGGTGCCGGGTGCGAAGCCCCCGACGACAGGGCCCGGGCACTGCCAATAGGCGGTGTACTAACAGTGTCGGGTGCGCGCACGTCCCAGTGCCAAGCACCATCCCCAGGGACCCCGCGGCCCCTAGTACCGGCCGCCTTGGCCCTGGGAACGGTCAGCGACCCTCCGTAGAGGACGGCTGACCAAGCCTCCCCCTCCTCTCTTCCCCTACGCGCCCGCCCACGCGCCAGCCCACGCAGGAGCCCGGACATGCGCCCCCCCCGCGCCTATGCCCCACCCACAGGGCCCTCTGCCCCAACTCCATCCCACACACCCCCATGCAGCTCTCGGTGCCCCCCATGCACTACCTCCCGCAGCCACTCCGTGCCGCCTCCCCTGCCCACTGCCCCTCCCCCCACCCCCTTCTCCTGCCCTTGCCCCTCTCACAGGCTGGCAGCGCCTGTGCGGCGCGCCTCCAGGGCCCCGCATCGGCGGCCGGCCGCGTGAACAATCTGGACCCGGGCGCGCCGACGAGGAGCCTCCAATGCGGGGTCTTCATGGCAAGCGTCCAGGTGTGCAGGTGGAAAGGGCCCTGAAGGGTGCATGTGAGGGGCCCCCGCCCTAGCAGAGGCGCGGTGCCTGGGAGGAGGGGATGGCCAGTGGCGCGGACATGCGCGGGGGGCCCCGACAACGACCCCCCGCCCTGCAACATGTGCGAGGGTAAGAGGAGGGATATAAAGCTGGCCTGAGGACTGGAGTGGAGCAGTCCAGTGGGTCAGTCGATTGTGAGCCGGAAGGCAATGCCCGGAGACGCAGCCCCTGTCCCCGTCCGGTTGGACACCCTGGTATCGGTATCCGACATCCTTTAGGTACGGTATAAGGCCCCCCGGCCACCACCCCGGCGCCAACACCAGGGAGGGCGTCCGGGAGGGGTAACAGCCCCCGATCCCCCAAAGGCAGCCCCAAAGGTGAGCGCACCACTGGAAGGGGCATGTCTGCGGGGTAAACAAATGCGCTGAGTAATTCCATAACGTAATGAATAGTGCCTACTGCCGTAACTAATGCTTAACAGGGTAAATGGCCCCCCCCCGGGGCCAGTTTAGTGCGCAACCCCCAGAGCCGGACTCGACCGGCCGTACTGAGGCGAGCCCAGAAATGGGTATGGCAGGCCACAGTCCAGCTGGTAGCCACGCCTCAGTACACTCTGTGGGCTCATAAGGCCCACGGGGGCCCCAAACACCGTTACGTTCGGGAGTTAAGCCCCGGCGGTGTTTGGGGTTGTTCCTGGTTAAGAGGACTCACGTTGAGTCCCAGATACTGTTACCCCGGGGTTATGACCCCCGGTACTGCCTGCTTACTTGCCTGCTGCTGCTAAGAGGTAGGAAGGAGTACCCACAGGCCTGGCAGGAGACTCCGAACACCCCCTGGGCTGGGCTCCCCGTCCCCCCCAGGCCGGTGCGCCCGGTTCTCTGAAGAAGATGGCCCCCCCCTTTTGGCCTGGCAGGAGACTCCGAGCGCCCCCTGGGCAGGGCTCCCCGTCCCCCCCGGGCCGGTGCGCCCGGTTCTCTGAAGAAGATGGCCCCCCATTGGCCTGGCAGGAGACTCCGAACACCCCCTGGGCAGGACTCCCCGTCCCCCCCGGGCCGGTGCGCCCGGTTCTCTGACGAAGATGGCCCCCCATTGGCCTGGCAGGAGACTCCGAACACCCCCTGGGCAGGACTCCCCGTCCCCCCCGGGCCGGTGCGCCCGTTTCTCTGAAGAAGATGGCCCCCCCTTGGCCTGGCAGGAGACTCCGAACACCCCCTGGGCAGGACTCCCCGTCCCCCCCGGGCCGGTGCGCCCGGTTCTCTAAAGAAGATGGCCCCCCATTGGCCTGGCAGGAGACTTCGAACACCCCCTGGGCAGGACTCCCCGTCCCCCCCGGGCCGGTGCGCCCGGTTCTCTGAAGAAGACGGCCCCCCCTTGGCCTGGCAGGAGACGCCGAACACCCCCTGGACAGGACTCCCCGTCCCCCCCGGGCCGGTGCGCCCGGTTCCCTGAAGAAGATGGCCCCCCCCTTTTGGCCTGGCAGGAGACTCCGAGCGCCCCCTGGGCAGGACTCCCCGTCCCCCCCGGGCCGGTGCGCCCGGTCCTCTGAGGAAGATGGCCCCCCATTGGCCTGGCAGGAGACTTCGAACACCCCCTGGGCAGGACTCCCCGTCCCCCCCGGGCCGGTGCGCCCGGTTCTCTGAAGAAGATGGCCCCCCCTTGGCCTGGCAGGAGACTCCGAACACCCCCTGGGCAGGACTCCCCGTCCCCCCCGGGCCGGTGCGCCCGGTTCTCTGAAGAAGATGGCCCCCCATTGGCCCTGGCAGGAGGCTCCGACCACCCCCTGGGCTGGACTCCCCGTCCCCCCCAGGCCGGTGCGCCCGGTTATTGGAAGATGATGGCTCCCCATGGGCCTTGCAGGAGGTTCCGACCACCCCCTGGGCTGGGCTCCCCGTCCCCCCCAGGCCGGTGCGCCCGGTTATTAGCAGATGACGCCTCCCCATGGGCCCTGCAGGAGGCTCCGACCACCCCCTGGCCTGGACTCCCCGTCCCCCCCAGGCCGGTGCGCCCGGTTCTCCGAAGATGATGGCCCCCCATAGGCCCTGAAGGATGCCCCGACCACCCCCTGGGTTGGACTCCCCATCCCCCCAGGCCGGTGCGCCCAGTAGTACATCCCCACAGGCCCGGCACTACACTCCGACCACCCATTGCAGGAGTTGCACTGCCCACTGCCCCCAGGCAGTGAGGCAGTGCATTGCAGGAGTTGCACTGCCCACTGCTCCCAGGCAGTGAGGCAGTGCGTTGCAGGAGTTCCGCTGCCCACTGCCCCAGGGCAGTGAGGCAGTGCATTGCAGGAGTTGCGCTGCCCACTGCCCCCAGGCAGTGCGGCAGTGTATTGCAGAAGTTGCACTGCCCAATACCCCCAGGCAGTGGGGCAGTGCATTGCAGGAGTTCCACTGCCCACTGCCCCCAGGCAGTGAGGCAGTGCATTGCAGGAGTTGCACTGTCCACTGCCCCCAGGCAGTGGGGCAGAGTAATGCAGGAGCTGCACTGCTCACTGCCCCCAGGCAGTGCGGCAGTGTATTGCCGGAGGTCCACTGCCCACTGCCCCCAAGCCAGTGCGGCAGTGCGTTGCAGGAGTTGCGCTGCCCGCTGCCCCCCAGCAGTGCGGCAGTGTATTGCAGGAGTTCCATTGCCCACTGCCCCCAGGCAGTGAGGCAGTGCATTGCAGGAGTTGCACCGCCCACTGCCCCCAGGGCAGTGAGGCGGTGCATTGCAGGAGTTCCACTGCCCACTGCCCCCAGGCAGTGAGGCAGTGCATTGCAGGAGTTCCACTGCCCACTGCCCCCAGGCAGTGAGGTAGTGCATTGCGGGAGTTTCACTGCCCACTGCCCCAGGGCAGTGAGGCGGTGCATTGCAGGAGTTGCACTGCCCACTGCCCCCAGGCAGTGAGGCAGTGCATTGCAGGAGTTCCACTGCCCACTGCCCCCAGGCAGTGAGGCAGTGCATTGCAGGAGTTCCGCTGCCCACTGCCCCAGGGCAGTGAGGCAGTGCATTGCAGGAGTTGCACTGTCCACTGCCTCCAGGCAGTGGGGCGGTGCATTGCAGGAGTTCCACTGCCCACTGCCCCCCAGGCAGCGAGGCAGTGCATTGCAGGAGTTGCACTGTCCACTGCCCCCAGGGCAGTGAGGCAGTGCATTGCAGGAGTTGCACTGCCCACTGCCCCCAGGCGTTGAGGCGGTGCATTGCAGGAGTTCCACTGCCCACTGCCCCCAGGCAGTGAGGCAGTGCATTGCAGGAGTTGCACTGCCCACTGCCCCCAGGCAGTGAGGCAGTGCATTGCAGGAGTTCCACTGCCCACTGCCCCCAGGCAGTGAGGCAGTGCATTGCAGGAGTTCCACTGCCCACTGCCCCCAGGCAGTGAGGTAGTGCATTGCGGGAGTTTCACTGCCCACTGCCCCAGGGCAGTGAGGCGGTGCATTGCAGGAGTTGCACTGCCCACTGCCCCCAGGCAGTGAGGCAGTGCATTGCAGGAGTTCCACTGCCCACTGCCCCCAGGCAGTGAGGCAGTGCATTGCAGGAGTTCCGCTGCCCACTGCCCCAGGGCAGTGAGGCAGTGCATTGCAGGAGTTGCACTGTCCACTGCCCCCAGGCAGTGGGGCGGTGCATTGCAGGAGTTCCACTGCCCACTGCCCCCCAGGCAGCGAGGCAGTGCATTGCAGGAGTTGCACTGTCCACTGCCCCCAGGGCAGTGAGGCAGTGCATTGCAGGAGTTGCACTGCCCACTGCCCCCAGGCGTTGAGGCGGTGCATTGCAGGAGTTCCACTTCCCACTGCCCACAGGCACTGAGGCAGTGCATTGCAGGAGTTGCACTGCCCACTGCCCCCAGGCAGTGAGGCCGTGCATTGTAGAAGTTGCACCGCCCACTGCCCCCAGGCAGTGAGGCAGTGCGTGGCAGGAGTTGGAGTTGCACTGCCCACTGCCCCCAGGCAGTGAGGCATTGCATTGCAAGAGTTGCACTGCCCACTGCCCCCAGGCAGTGCGGCAGTGTATTGCAGAAGTTGCACTGCCCACTGACCCAGGGCAGTGAGGCAGTGCATTGCAGAGGTTGCACTGTCCGCTGCCCCCAGGCAGTGAGGCAGTGCATTGCAAGAGTTCCACTACCCACTGCCCCAGGGCAGTGAGGTAGTGCATTGCAGGAGTTCCACTGCCCACTGCTCTGGGACAGTGAGGCAGTGCATTGCAGGAGTTGCACTGTCCACTGCCCCCAAGCAGTGGGGCAGTGCATTGCAGGAGTTCCACTGCCCACTGAAGAAGATGGCCCCCCACTGGCCTTGCAGGAGACTCCGAACACCCCCTGGGCAGGGCTCCCCGTCCCCCCCGGGCCGGTGCGCCCGGTTCTCTGAAGAAGATGGCCCCCCATTGGCCTGGCAGGAGACTCCGAACACCCCCTGGGCAGGACTCCCCGTCCCCCCCGGGCCAGTGCGCCCGGTTCTCTGAAGACGATGACCCCCCACTGGCCTTGCAGGAGACTCCGAACACCCCCTGGGCAGGACTCCCCGTCCCCCCCAGGCCGGTGCGCCCGGTTCTCTGAAGAAGATGGCCCCCCATTGCCCTGGCAGGAGGATCCGAACACCCCCTGGGCAGGACTCCCCGTCCCCCCCGGGCCGGTGCGCCCGGTTCTCTGAAGAAGATGGCCCCCCATTGGCCTGGCAGGAGACTCCGAACACCCCCTGGGCAGGACTCCCCGTCCCCCCCGGGCCGGTGCGCCCGGTTCTCTGAAGAAGATGGCCCCCCATTGGCCCTGGCAGGAGCCTCCGACCACCCCCTGGGCTGGACTCCCCGTCCCCCCCAGGCCGGTGCGCCCGGTTATTGGAAGATGACGCCTCCCCATGGGCCCTGCAGGAGGCTCCGACCACCCCCTGGCCTGGACTCCCCGTCCCCCCCAGGCCGGTGCGCCCGGTTCTCCGAAGACGATGGCCCCCCATAGGCCGTGAAGGATGCCCCGACCGCCCCCTGGGTTGGACTCCCCATCCCCCCAGGCCGGTGCGCCCAGTAGTACATCCCCACAGGCCCGGCACTACACTCCGACCACCCATTGCAGGAGTTGCACTGCCCACTGCCCCCAGGCAGTGAGGCAGTGAATTGCAGGAGTTGCACTGCCCACTGCTCCCAGGCAGTGAGGCAGTGCGTTGCAGGAGTTCCGCTGCCCACTGCCCCAGGGCAGTGAGGCAGTGCATTGCAGGAGTTGCGCTGCCCACTGCCCCCAGGCAGTGCGGCAGTGCGTTGCAGGAGGTCCACTGTCCACTGCCCCCAGACAGTGAGGCAGTGCGTTGCAGGAGTTGCACTGTCCACTGCCCCCAGGCAGTGGGGCAGAGTAATGCAGGAGCTGCACTGCTCACTGCCCCCAGGCAGTGCGGCAGTGTATTGCCGGAGGTCCACTGCCCACTGCCCCCAAGCCAGTGCGGCAGTGCGTTGCAGGAGTTGCGCTGCCCACTGCCCCCAAGCAGTGCGGCAGTGTATTGCAGGAGTTGCGCTGCCCACTGCCCCCAGGCAGTGCGGCAGTGCGTTGCAGGAGTTGCACTGCCCACTGCCCCCAGGGCAGTGAGGCGGTGCATTGCAGGAGTTCCGCTGCCCGCTGCCCCCAGGCAGTGAGGCAGTGCATTGCAGGAGTTCCACTGCCCGCTGCCCCCAGGCAGTGAGGTAGTGCATTGCGGGAGTTTCACTGCCCACTGCCCCAGGCCAGTGAGGCGGTGCATTGCAGGAGTTGCACTGTCCACTGCCCCCAGGCAGTGAGGCAGTGCATTGCAGGAGTTCCACTGCCCACTGCCCCCAGGCAGTGAGGCAGTGCATTGCAGGAGTTCCGCTGTCCACTGCCCCCAGGGCAGTGAGGCAGTGCATTGCAGGAGTTGCACTGCCCACTGCCCCCAGGCAGTGAGGCAGTGCATTGCGGGAGTTGCACTGCCCACTGCCCCCAGGCAGTGAGGCAGTGCATTGCAGGACTTCCACTTCCCACTGCCCCCAGGGCACTGAGGCAGTGCATTGCAGGAGTTGCACTGCCCACTGCCCCCAGGCAGTGAGGCCGTGCATTGTAGAAGTTGCACCGCCCGCTGCCCCCAGGCAGTGAGGCAGTGCGTGGCAGGAGTTTGGAGTTGCACTGCCCACTGCCCCCAGGCAGTGAGGCATTGCATTGCAGGAGTTGCACTGCCCACTGCCCCCCGGCAGTGCGGCAGTGTGTTGCAGGAGTTGCACTGCCCACTGACCCAGGGCAGTGAGGCAGTGCATTGCAGAGGTCGCACTGTCCGCTGCCCCCAGGCAGTGAGGCAGTGCATTGCAAGAGTTCCACTGCCCACTGCCCCAGGGCAGTGAGGTAGTGCATTGCAGGAGTTGCACTGTCCACTGCCCCCAAGCAGTGGAGCAGTGCATTGCAGGAGTTCCACTGCCCACTGAAGAAGATGGCCCCCCACTGGCCTTGCAGGAAACTCCGAACACCCCCTGGGCAGGACTCCCCGTCCCCCCCGGGCCGGTGCGCCCGGTTCTCTGAAGAAGATGGCCCCCCATTGGCCTGGCAGGAGACTCCGAACACCCCCTGGGCAGGACTCCCCGTCCCCCCCGGGCCGGTGCGCCCGGTTCTCTGAAGAAGATGGCCCCCCATTGCCCTGGCAGGAGGATCCGAACACCCCCTGGGCAGGACTCCCCGTCCCCCCCGGGCCGGTGCGCCCGGTTCTCTGAAGAAGATGGCCCCCCATTGGCCTGGCAGGAGACTCCGAACACCCCCTGGGCGGGACTCCCCGTCCCCCCCGGGCCGGTGCGCCCGGTTCTCTGAAGAAGATGGCCCCCCATTGGCCTGGCAGGAGACTTCGAACACCCCCTGGGCAGGACTCCCTGTCCCCCCCGGGCCGGTGCGCCCGGTTCTCTGAAGAAGATGGCCCCCCATTGGCCCTGGCAGGAGGCTCCGACCACCCCCTGGGCTGGACTCCCCGTCCCCCCCAGGCCGGTGCGCCCGGTTATTGGAAGATGATGGCTCCCCATGGGCCTTGCAGGAGGTTCCGACCACCCCCTGGGCTGGGCTCCCCGTCCCCCCCAGGCCATTGCAGGAGTTGCACTGCCCACTGCCCCCAGGCAGTGAGGCAGTGCGTTGCAGGAGTTCCACTGCCCACTGCCCCCAGGCAGTGAGGCAGTGCATTGCAGGAGTTGCACTGCCCACTGCCCCAGGGCAGTGAGGCGGTGCGTTGCAAGAGTTGCACCGCCCACCGGCCCCCATGCAGTGACGCACTGCATTGCAGAAGTCGCAATGCCCACTGCCCCCAGGCAGCGAGGCAGTGCATTGCAGGAGTTGCACTGCCCACCGCCCCCCGGGCAGTGCGGCAGTGTATTGCAGGAGTTGCACTGCCCACTGCCCCAGACAGTGAGGCAGTGCATTGCAGGAGGTCCACTGCCCACTGCCCCCAGGCAGTGAGGCAGTGCATTGCAGGAGTTCCACTGCCCGCTGCCCCCAGGCGGTGCGGCAGTGTGTTGCAGGAGTTCCACTGCCCACTGCCCCAGGGCAGTGAGGTAGTGCATTGCAGGAGTTGCACTACCCACTGCCCGAGGGCAGTGAGGCAATGCATTGCAGGAGTTGCACTGCCCACTGCCCCCAGGCAATGCGGCCGTGTATTGCAGGAGTTGCACTGCCCACTGCCCCCAGGCAGTGGGGCAGTGCATTGAAGGTAGTCCACTGCCCACTGCCCCCAGGCAGTGGGGCAGTGTGTTGCGGGAGGTCCACTGCCCACTGCCCCCAGGCAGTGGAGCAGTGCATTGAAGGAGGTCCACTGCCCACTGCCCCCAGGCAGTGTGGCAGTGTATTACAGGAGGTCCACTGCCCACTGCCCCCAGGCAGTGAGGCGGTGTATTGAAGGAGGTCCACTGCCCACTGCCCCAAGGCAGTGGGGCAGTGTATTGCAGGAGTTGCACTGCCCACTGCCCCCGGGCAGTGAGGCAGTGCATTGCAGGAATTGCACTGCCCACTGCCCCCAGGCAGTGGGGCAGTGTATTGCAGGAGGTCCACTGCCCACTGCCCCCAGGCAGTGCGGCAGTGCATTGCAGGAGTTCCACTGCCCACTGCCCCCTGCCCGCAACAACAGTGCAGCAGGGCACACACAGTGCAGTGTGGTGCAGAGCACCGAGCAGTGCGGCACCACGCAGAAGGCACTGGTGGTGCAGCGCGGCACGCAGGGTGCAGTGGGCAAATGCGACCCTGTGTGACTGCGCGCAGGCGTCGGCAAGGCAGCGTCGGCCAAGTGCGAGAGTGCACTGGTCCGGCTATGCCACAACACACTTACACACAGCGCGCACACAACACACACAGCCCAGCCCGTTTACCTGTACCCGTGGGTAGACATCCCGGCCTTTGCCTTTTGGTAACAGCGCCTTCGGCACACCACACCACACCGCACCGCACCACACCACACCGCACCGCACCGCACCACACCACACCACACCACACCACACCACACCACACCACACCACACCACACCACACCACACCACACCACACCACACCACACCACACCACACCCTGAGTACTCCCCAGCTCTACTCACGGGCTGGGTGCCGGGTGCGAAGCCCCCGACGACAGGGCCCGGGCACTGCCAATAGGCGGTGTACTAACAGTGTCGGGTGCGCGCACGTCCCAGTGCCAAGCACCATCCCCAGGGACCCCGCGGCCCCTAGTACCGGCCGCCTTGGCCCTGGGAACGGTCAGCGACCCTCCGTAGAGGACGGCTGACCAAGCCTCCCCCTCCTCTCTTCCCCTACGCGCCCGCCCACGCGCCAGCCCACGCAGGAGCCCGGACATGCGCCCCCCCCGCGCCTTTGCCCCACCCACAGGGCCCTCTGCCCCAACTCCGTCCCACACACCCCCATGCAGCTCTCGGTGCCCCCCATGCGCTACCTCCCGCAGCCATTCCGTGCCGCCTCCCCTACCCACTGCCCCTCCCCCCACCCCCTTCTCCTGCCCTTGCCCCTCTCGCAGGCTGGCAGCGCCTGTGCGGCGCGCCTCCAGGGCCCCGCATCGGCGGCCGGCCGCGTGAACAATCTGGACCCGGGCGCGCCGACGAGGAGCCTCCAATACGGGGTCTTCATGGCAAGCGTCCAGGTGTGCAGGTGGAAAGGGCCCTGAAGGGTGCATGTGAGGGGCCCCCGCCCTAGCAGAGGCGCGGTGCCTGGGAGGAGGGGATGGACGGTGGCGCGGACATGCGCGGGGGGCCCCGACAACGACCCCCCGCCCTGTAACATGTGCGAGGGTGCGAGGAGGGATAAAAAGCTGGCCTGAGGACTGGAGTGGAGCAGTCCAATGGGTCAGTCGAATGTGGGCCAGATGACGAGGCCCGGAGATGCCGCCCCTGTCCCCGTCCGGTTGGACACCCTGGTATCGGTATCCGACATCCTTTAGGTACGGTATAAGGCCCCCCGGCCACCACCCCGGCGCCAACACCAGGGAGGGCGTCCGGGAGGGGTAACAGCCCCCGATCCCCCAAAGGCAGCCCCAAAGGTGAGCGCACCACTGGAAGGGGCATGTCTGCGGGGTAAACAACAGCGCTGAGTAATTCCCTAACGTAATGAATA
Organism: Eutreptiella sp. 'Long Island Sound 2002'; assembly: GCA_964036045.1. Classification (NCBI taxonomy): domain Eukaryota; phylum Euglenozoa; class Euglenophyceae; order Eutreptiales; family Eutreptiaceae; genus Eutreptiella; species Eutreptiella sp. 'Long Island Sound 2002'. The sequence goes on along the minus strand of OZ038398.1, from coordinate 21,612,289 downwards.
GTGCCTACTGCCGTAACTAATGCTTAACAGGGTAAATGGCCCCCCCCCCCGGGGCCAGTTTAGTGCGCAACCCCCAGAGCCGGACTCGACCGGCCGTACTGAGGCGAGCCCAGAAATGGGTATGGCAGGCCACAGTCCAGCTGGTAGCCACGCCTCAGTACACTCCGTGGGCTCATAAGGCCCACGGGGGCCCCAAACACCGTTACGTTCGGGAGTTAAGCCCCGGCGGTGTTTGGGGTTGTTCCTGGTTAAGAGGACTCACGTTGAGTCCCAGATACTGTTACCCCGGGGTTATGACCCCCGGTACTGCCTGCTTACTTGCCTGCTGCTGCTAGGAGACTCCGAACACCCCCTGGGCTGGGCTCCCCGTCCCCCCCAGGCCGGTGCGCCCGGTTCCCTAAAGAAGATGGCCTCCCCTTGGCCTGGCAGCGGACTCCGAACACCCCCTGGGCAGGACTCCCTGTCCCCCCCAGGCCGGTGCGCCCGGTTCCTTGAAGGAGATGGCCCCCCATTGGCCTGGCAAGAGACTCCGAACACCCCCTGGGCAGGACTCCCTGTCCCCCCCGGGCCGGTGCGCCCGGTTCTTTGAAGGAGATGACCCCCCATTGGCCTGGCAAGAGACTCCGAACACCCCCTGGGCAGGACTCCCTGTCCCCCCCGGGCCGGTGCGCCCGGTTCTTTGAAGGAGATGGCCCCCCATTGGCCTGGCAAGAGACTCCGAACACCCCCTGGGCAGGACTCCCTGTCCCCCCCGGGCCGGTGCGCCCGGTTCCCTGAAGACGGTGACCCCCCATTGGCCTGGCAGGAGACTCCGAACACCCCCTGGGCAGGACTCCCCGTCCCCCCCGGGCCGGTGCGCCCGGTTCCCTAAAGAAGATGGCCCCCCATTGGCCTGGCAGGAGACTCCGAACACCCCCTGGGCAGGACTCCCCGTCCCCCCCGGGCCGGTGCGCCCGGTTCCCTGAAGAAGATGACCCCCCTCTGGCCTGGCAGGAGACTCCGGAGACTCCGAACACCCCCTGGGCAGGACTCCCCGTCCCCCCCGGGCCGGTGCGCCCGGTTCCCTGAAGAAGATGGCCCCCCATTGGCCTGGCAGCAGACTCCAAACACCCCCTGGGCAGGACTCCCCGTCCCCCCCGGGCCGGTGCGCCCGGTTCCCTAAAGAAGATGGCCCCCGTTGGCCTGGCAGGAGACTCCGAACACCCCCTGGGCAGGACTCCCCGTCCCCCCCGGGCCGGTGCGCCCGGTTCCCTGAAGAAGATGACCCCCCTCTGGCCTGGCAGGAGACTCCGCACACCCCCTGGGCAGGACTCCCCGTCCCCCCCGGGCCGGTGCGCCCGACTCTCGGGAGAAGATGGCCCCCCCTTGGCCTGGAAAGAGACTCGGAACACCCCCTGGGCTATGCTCCCCATCCCCCCCAGGCCGGTGCGCCCGGTTCTCTACAGAGGATGGCCCCCCGTTGGCCTGGCAGGATGCCCCGACCGCCCCACTGGGCTGAGCACCCCCTTGCTCCCCCCGGCCGGGAGTGCCCGGTGGACGTGGTGGCGCAACCCCCCGGCAACAGATCTCTCCCCCCCAGACCCAGGTGCCCCAATGTGCGAGGCAGCAGCCAACGAGTAGCGCGCAGGGCCGCGTTTCCGGGTAGATTCTAAAGAACGGGCCCGTAAGGCCGGCCGTCGTAGGCCACCAACGCGCGAGCGAGAGCAGGCTCCGGCGCCTGAGCACTGGGCGGCCCGGAGGAAGGGGTGCGCAGTGCCCATGCATGGGCTTCCGGCCTGCGACTCCCTGCTCTTGCTCTGCAGCCCAGTGACACAGCATGTTCCCATCGTCGCCCGCAACTCCTTACATGCAGCGCCCTCCTATCCCCGGAGGCCCGCCTGCAACGCACCCCGCGGGGTCCCCGGCTTTTGCCGCCCCCCCCCTCCCCAGCTATACCCACACCCCATACGCGCCCCACCAACCGCTCGTGGAGGTTCACTCCCAGCCAGCATACCCCGCCTATTACCTGCGGGAGCCGCGGTATGGGCTTCCCCCGCCGCCCTCACCGCTCCCGGCAGTACCGCCCCCGGACCACCGTGACCTGGAGTTGGCCTACCTACGGGGCCACGTGGCAGGCCTGGACCGCCGCACCGAGGGGCCTCCGCCCCCTAAGGAGGCGGCGCAGAGGGCGCCCCCGGCGCCGCAGGGCCCTGCCCCCGACGCGGTCGGCGAGGCGACGCCGGCGCTGCTGCTGGCATCGGCGAGGGAGGCGGAGCCAAAACAGGACCGCCGGCCCCCGGCACCTACGGAGCCCAGGCAGGACCGCCGGCCCCCGGCACCTGCGGAGCCGCCACGCCGGCCCCAGGGCGCAGCCTACCGGAGGTCCCGCTCCCCCAGACGGGACCTACGCGACGATCGCCGGGACCACGGCCGTACGAGCCCCGGTGGAGGAGGCCGCACGGCCCACCGCCGGCCCTACCGCTCCCCAAAGGGGTACTACCGACGCCGGTCCGAGGAGCGCCCCTCCGAGCGCCGAGCCCCCGCCGCTAGAGGTGGAGACCGTACCCCCGACCGCCGGGATTACCGCTCCCGCCGTAGCCCGCCCGGGTCGGCCCCCGGGCCGGGCCGGGAGCGACGAGGCCCCGACGACCGGCGCCGGTACCGCTCCCCGAGCCCGGATACCGCTAGACGCCTGAGGTATGATGCGCCAAATACGGGGCGCCGGCCGCAGTGGGAGCCCCGTACGGCTCCCGACGCCCAACCCCCGCATGTACCGTATGCCCCGAGGGACAAGACCCCGCGCAAGCGGCAGCGCAATAACAAAGAAGGCGGACGGCTTGCGGCGCAGTCGCCCGCGGGCACCCCGCACAGGCTACCGGTGCACGCTCTGATGGGGACCCAAACGACGCCGGGCCTCCTGGCCCCCTGTGCACAGCAGGCACGACTACCACAGGACGGCGCCCCCCGCACGCCCCAGAAGCACCGTACCGGTGTCACGCAGACCACCCCGGGCCTCCGGGGCCCGGGGTACGCCTCCCCGAGCGGGGCAGTGACAGCCCCCCAGCAGCCCCGCGCCGCGGACCCGCCGACCGTCCTGCACATCCGGCGCCTCCCCACAGGATGGTCCCACCGTCACCTGGCGGACCGTTTCATGTGGCTGGATGGGGCGGAGGGGGTGGCGGAGGCCTTATATGGAGGAGAGAACCACGGGTACCTGACCTTCCGCGCCCACAAGCAGGCGCTGGCGGCGTGTGCGGTAGTCAGCGCTGCCCTGGGTACGGTGGCGCCCCCGCCCGGCCGCCTGCCGGCGGCAGTCCACTGTGTTGACCGCAGTGTCGTCCGGGACCTCACCGTGCACACACAACGAGACGCCCCGGGCGAGGAACGGCACGACACGCCGTCCGCCGGGGCTGCCCCCCCGCACACGGACCGCCCCTCCCTCACCGAGGATGACGTCCGGCGCCTCATAGCCGATGCCGTGGGCGGAGCGCGGCAGGAGGTACATCCGCGGCCGCAGGAGCCCACCCGGGCGCCTACAGCTGACGCGGTCGGTGGCGCCGGCCGCCCCCTACCCCGAGGCCCCCCTCCGGCGCGGCAGGCGCCCATCTCCCGGGAAAGAAACCCAGCGTTGCCCAGGGACGGGGCAGCCCCTGAGCGGCGCCGGAGGCCACCGCGGCTCGGGTGAGCCCGCCTGCGCGGCCGCGAGCCGCAGCCACAGGCCTTGCCAGCCAGCTAAGCCGGCGTGTCCTGGCGGCTACCGGGACGCCTAGTGACCCCGACCAACCGGCTGCCGGGCATGCCAGCGCAGGGCCCCCCCGGCCCGGCCCCTCGGACGTTGCAGCTGAAAGCGCGTCCCAGGACCTCTTGGGCGCGGATTGCCGGGAGGAAGGCCATCAGCAAGCCCTCGCCAGCGCCCCAGGGGCTCCTGCGGCCCGCCCCCAGGCGCCCGCTGGCAACCCCGAGACCGCCCAGACCCACGACGGTACTGAGGCCTCAGCCCCCCCGACGGGGGGCCACCCCCCGGAGGGACCCGCCCTGGATTGGTGTACAGTCTGTCGCTTCTGGCGCCCCAGCCCATGCGACCAGTGCCCCCCGCAGGGAGCCCCCCAGGAGGAGGACGAGGCTGCGGAGAAGGCCCCGGAAGGAGAACGGGAGCTTAGGCCCCATGAGACCTCGCCCGCTCTCGGAGCTCCCGCTTCGCACGCGGCGGATGACCCTCCGCCCCCCCCCTACGATGTGGATGCGTCCCAGGGCACGGCCACCCAGCTGGCTGGCCTCCTGGACGATGAAGCGGGCGCCCTCAGCCCGCTGGAGCCCCTACCGCAGGCGATAGAGTTGGATGACGACCCTGCACCGCCGGCAGCCGGCCGCGCCGACAGCCCGCCGGGCGAGCTGGACCCGCACGAGTCCCGCCTGGCGGCGCTCATCGCCGATACTGCCCTGGAGGAGGCGAACCCCTGCAAGGCCCTGGACGTCGCTGTCTTCCTGGACAGCGAACGCCTGTCGGCGGTGGGACGCCGCATGCGGGCGGCGGGCCAGGACACCACCCCTGTCCCCGGCCCCCATTCCCCGGAGGGAGACGGCCTCCCTCCCCTCTTGGCCCAGTATGCGAAGAGAACCCGCGAGCTGCTCCAGCTCGTGGGTTATACCCTGGGGGTCCCCTCCTTCTCCCTCTCCAGCTGGGAGGGAGATGCCATCCCGGCCCCTCACCCGCCGGGACTTGGGATCACGGTTTATTACGTGATCGAGGGGAGGGTGCAGCTCCGCCTCCCCGCCCCCGAGGGCGGCACGCGCCCAGGGTGGTGGCTCCAGGCCATGGCATATGCGTATGCCTGGTCTGCCCCACCCCCGCCCCGGGCGGTCCCCCCGGACACCAGAGCCCTGGTGCTGGTATGCCAGTGCCCGGTACATGTCCCCCGGGGCACGCCGGCCACCGCTCCCCCCCCGGTCCAAATCTGCGTCAAGCGCGGGGACCGGTACACCCCAGTCGACACGGCGAGTATGGACCTCGGGGACCACAAGGCCACCCTCACCCCACCCGGAGGCAACCCCCTGGCCATCACTACGCCCATGGTGGCCAGGGCCACCTACGACAGGGCTCGGGGAGGGCTCGTCGTCGTCCCCTCGGCCCTGGGGGCCCAGCAGCTCCGCGACGCCAACTGGAAGGGATGGAGCGCCTCGTGGGTCAGCTACGCCCGGGCCCTCCAGCCGAACAAGCCGGTCGGCTTCAAGGTCCTGGGGGCGCAGGCCCCGGCCCTGCGAGACTGGGTGCTCCCCAGGCTCACGGGTGAACGGCCAGCGGGTACTCCCTCCCTGACCACGGTGTTTGGCCTCATCGGGCGTGACCTGCGGGCGGCCCAGGGGGCAGCTGGCGGCTCGGCCACACACGCCGACCCCCAGGGCGAACCCACTTCCTCAGAGCCGGACCCGGAGCCGGAGCACCCCACTCCCCCGCAGTCCCAGAATTGAGGGCACCCCGGAGGACGTGCACGCTGTGGGGTACCTGTGGCTCAACGTCCGGGGCCGGTACCTCCGGCAACGCCTCCTGGCGCAAGCCCTGCACATGGCAGCGCGCCGCCCTACCCTCCTCGTCCTGGCTGAGGCCCAATCCCGGGCAGGCCCCGAGGACCCCCCCTTTCAGGACTACGCCCGTCACGTCGTGCTCCCCGCCCACGGCAAGACAGGGGCGGGCCTGGAAGTATACGTCCGCTCCGGGACAACCACCCGGGCTTCCCTCCTCTGGGGCGCGGAGGATGCCAACGCCCTCCTCATGGAGGTCCTTACCCCGTGGGGTCGGCATCATGTGCTGGCAGCCCATGCCCCCCAGATCAGCGTAGGCGTGGAGCCATACGTGAGATGGTGGGCCGCCGTCTGGAGGGAGGTCACCTGCCAGGTCGACCCGACGACCGTCCTGGTTGTCGCGGACACCAACTCGGCGGCCCGACCGGCGGATAGAGGGACCCCGCGCCCCGAGGACACGGGCTACCGCACGTTCCTGAGGGCTTTCAACCTCAGGGACTTGGTGGACCTACACCCGGTCCCGCAGGACACGTACTCCTGCTTCCAGGGAGCCGCGCGCTCCCGCATCGACACGGCCGCCTGCCACAGCGAGGCGCAGTTCACCATCGCCTCGTACCACTACTGGGCGAGCACCCTCCTCTCGGACCACCACGTCCCCCTCCTTCTCACCGTCGCCTTCCCGGTGAACCGGCTGGACAAGCCCAGCCCCCATACGGTCTCCCGCACCCCGGAGTACCACCTGGGCCCAGTGGCCCTGTCCCCGGCGGACACGGCCGATTTCCACAGCTCAATACTCCGCAGGAGAGCCTTGGACCCCCAGCTCGCCCCGATTCGGTGGCTGAAGGGCCTGCAAAGGGCCATCTACGATTGGGCCCACGCCACGGGCAGGGTCCGAGCCCTCCGCTTCAGGCAATACCGCCTCAAGACGCGCCCGGCGGAGCGGGCTCCCCCCTCGCGGGATCCCCAGCAGCCCTTCCCAGCGCGCAGCATGCTCCCCACGGTGGGGCGTTTTACAGTGATGGCCCAGAGCATATTGGGCACCTCAGTGACGGCGGGGCACGCCCTCAAACGGAGCCTCGTGGCCTTGGGAGAGGCCCAGCGCCAGCAGAGCCTCCGGGGGGTGAAGCGCAGGGCCCTCCGACGCAAGCAGGACACCCTCAACTTGAAGCGCACCCCAGAGCAGTGGAGGGAGGTGCAGCGTCGTAGCAGGGGCCCCCCGCGCGATGTCTCGGAAATCCCCCTGGACAACAAGGCGCTCCTCAACCCCAGGGAGACGTTGTCTGCCCTGTACTTGAGCCGCCTACGGCTCCAGGGCCATAGCTACCTGATCCGAGATGACCCCGACCGGTGGGCCCATTTCCAGAGGTACCTGGGGCTGCTGCCACAGCATGCCCCGCCAGCCCGCGGCGACTATGTCCAGCCCCGCCACCTCTGGGAGGTGCAGTTGGGGAAGGCCCGCGGCCCCGACCTCCGCCTACCCGAAGCGGACATCTGCATCGATATCTCCTGGTACCGACACCTGACGGAGGCGGACCAGAAGGCCCTATGCACCGTGGTGCGCAGCCCCCCGGTCAGCCGCACGGTGGGCAGGCGGGGGCGGGTTACCCTGCTCCTAAAAAACCCGGACCAGCCGGTCCAGGAGGCGAACCTCCGGGGGATAACCATCTCCTCCCACGTCTCCAAACTCGAGCCCACGGCCTTCTATGCCGTGGCGACAGCCGTCTACGAGCGGGCCCTGGGGGGCCCCTGCCTGGTGGGGGGCATGCGGGGGATATCCCTCCAGGAGGTCGTCCGCACGGTGCACATGAAGCTGGACCTGGCCAGGCTTCAAAACCGGATAGTGGACGTCCTGATCACGGATCTCGCAAAATTCTTCGACGTGATCGCGCAGGACATTCACCCTATAGTGGGAGCCCGGGTGGGCCTGGGAGAGGCCGACCACCTCGCCACCCATACCGAGGGTTTCTCCTACACCCTGCCCTTGGGCCCCTGGCAGTCCCACACCCTGACGCAACTCCTGGGTACGCCCCAGGGTACCGTCCAGGGGGTCCATGCGGGGGCGACGGCGGCGCTCCCCTTCTTGCGATACATGGACATCGCATACCGGTCCTCGGCGGTAGAGCCCTTCCGCTTCCCGGGACTCATGTGGGTGGACGACACGATCGTCCTCTTGGAGCGGGGCGATTCCCACCCCATACAGGGGGTCCTATTGGATCAGCGGGTATACTACCAGGGAATCCTGCGGGTGGACGTCCCTGACCGCAAGATCCAGCACGGCTCCACGTCAGACCCACGGCCCCTACGGTCGCCTACGCCAGCAGCCGTGGCCCGCCACCTAGGCCGCGCGTGGGTGACGAGTACCCCGGACCAGCGGCGGGAGGCACTGGCAGGGGCCCCGGAGATACAGCCCTCCAGGGTCCTCCGATATATGGGAACCGACATTTACCTCCAGGGGGCGCCTACGGCCCCCCGCAACCTGCCGGAGGTCAGGGCGGAGCTCTGGACGCAGCTCCGCCCCCAGCGGCTCTCCCCGGACGCGGCCATGATGGTGCTCATGGCCAAGCTCCCGAGCAAGCTGCTCCCCCTGGCCAGCGTGTACCGCCCAACGGCCAAGGTACACGCGGCAAACGATGCTCTCATGGTGCGAGCATACAAGCACGTGACGGGCATCTCCCGCCACGCTCATACCGACGCGCTCTGGGGACCCTGGGAGCATGGGTGCCAGGGTCTCACTCGGTCAGAGCACTCGTGGCAGGCGGCGGTGGTTCGAGAGTGGGTTCGGCAGGGGGCCTGGGCCAAGCAGGAGTTCCGGGACTCCCAGGCCTACTACCTGCAAACGCACCAGGCGCTCAGAGGGGGCTGCCCGGCGGTGCTTACCCCGGGGCAGTACACGTATCACCCCAAGTGCCCCCACCTCATAGCCACGCTGCAGCGGGTCGTGGATGAGGTGGCCATGCCTATGTGGATGCCGGGCCAGTGCTCAGGGACCACCCCCATCCTGGTCCGAGGTCCCGGTGGGCCGCGGTCGGCGGCGGCGGCGGCCCCTGCCCCCCGGGTGGAGGTGTTCGCGACTCTGTATGGCGCCGTCGCGCAGGTGGTCGTCCCCCCGACGGTGTACGAAACGGTACAGGCCCTGGGCTACCATCACCTCGGCGACCTCTACACAGAGGATCACCAGGTGCTGCCGGAGCGAGCCCCGAAGAGGCGAGCGCCAGCCCGCAAGGGGATCCCGGGGCTACGGGCGTGGCTAACCCGCCACGCTGCGGTACTGGTCCCGCTCCTGAGGGAACCCACGCCGCGATGGCAGGCGGCGCCCAAGGACTGGATCCCGAGGGCCGTGCCCACCTATCAGGCGGAAGTCATCGTGGGGGGCCGGGCGGCCAAAACCACCCGAATGGAGACGATATACCATAGGGGACAGCCCCTCCGGATGACCGCGGCCCTGCAGGACACCATGGAGACCGCGGGCTGGGCGTCAGAACCCCGGGTGTGCCAGCAGCCCCCGGGCACCCTGCCCAGCGACACCAGGCTCCACCGCCTCCTGGTGGCCCTCCTGGATATCCAAGTGCAGGTGGATGCGCCGCTACACGCCCAGCTGTGGGGCGACCACCGGCAGGAGTCCCTGGCCCAGCTCCAGCGCACTGGGGTCAGGGCGCCCACCGTCGTGTGGACGACAGCCCCCCCGACTGCCGCCTACTGGAACTGGGCCAGCGCATCGCAGGCCCCTCTCGTGACGATCACGTCGACGCTGCCGCCGTTTCCGTGGATCGCCATAGCCCCGGCGGCGGTGGCGCGTTTCCAATATCCAGCGGAGTGCATGGCGCACAAATGCCCGGGGCACCCGCACAAGGGACCCCTCTATTACTCCCTCGATACGGTGGGGACAGTGCCAGCGGAGCTACACCAGGCCCTGCGCACCCACCTCAGGGAGCACCATGGGGACATGGCCCTCCTGGCGCCCCACGGCCGGGCGACCGACCCCCCGCGAGTGTTGGCCCCTGAGACTCGCCCGGGCGTCTGGTTCCATGACCTGCCTGCGCTGGCGACCCTCCGAGGCAGTGTCGTGGCGGTGGATGCAGGGGCCACGCAGGCGGGTATGGCCATGGCCGGGGTCGTCCAGAGCGGGCCTGGGGAGTACCAGGCCCAGGTGGCCTCAGGAGTGGGCACCTCCCAGGAGGGGGAGGCGATGGCCCTCCTCTCGTATGCCCGCCGGCTGGCGACACAGCAGGGGGTTTACTGGCTGGTGCCGGACTCGGAGGCAGCAGTGGGGGCCCTCCGCACGTACCAGGAAGGAGGGCACTGCGGAGATGGCATCCACCACCTCTACGCCACTGTCCTGGGGGGGCAGCGCCTCTCCCCGAGGTCTGCCATCAATGTGGTGACCACACCGTCGCACTGGATCACGGACCTCAACGTCCGTGTGGACGCAGCGACGCGAGAGCCGCCGGAGGTAGACCTCACGTGGCTCCTCAGGCGCCCCTACTCATTTATCCCCCCAGTGCCCTTCCGCGACCAGTGCCAGCTCTCCCCGACGGCGCTGAGTGACTGGTTGCGGGACCGGGCCTCCATACCGGCGCAAGCCATCTACGAGGCCCGCTGGGGGGTAAATTTCATGCCAGGGGGGGGGCCTCCCCCTGGACTGGTTCGACCACGACCAGCAGCGCCACATCACGGCGCATCGCATGGACAACGTCCCGACCATGACCGTCCTGGCCCACCGCTCCTCCCACCGGGGCACGGTGCTGGATACAACGTGCCTCCTGTGCGGGACACAGCCCGAGACGGCGCCCCACCTGTGGGCCTGCTCGGCTCAATCGCACGAGTGGGGGCCAGCCCGCCGGCGCCTCGCAGCGTGGCTTGACCAGAAGGTGGGGCCACGGGCGGCCCCAGTGCGTCACCAGCTGTGGGAACCGACTGTGCTGGAGCAGTGGGCGGCAGCCCTGCGGACCCCCTCCATGCAGCTGGCCCACCTGGAGTGTACGGGGCCCCACTCGCTGGGCACGGAGTTCCTCCGCCACGTCGTGGAGGAGTCCATACGGATCTGGTACGCCCACGCCAAGGCGCGTGCCACACTACTGAAGGCCCGCCTGGGCCCGGGCAGCACGATGGCGTGGGCATTGCAGGAGCTGCGCTTGCACCAGCAAGCAGAAAGGGAGGGGGTGCAGCGGGAGCTCCTGGAATAAGCGCGGTCGCCGGAGGCGAACTCACCAGGTCTCCCCGACTCCCCCTTCCCCTGCCGAGGCCAACACACTTACGCACGGCGCGCACACAACACACACAGCCCAGCCCGTTTACCTTTACCCGTGGGTAGACTCCCGGCCTTTTGCCCTTTGGTAACAGCGCCTTCGGCACACCACACCACACCACACCACACCACACCACACCACACCACACCACACCACACCATTCCACACCACACCACACCACACCACACCACACCACACCACACCACACCACACCACACCACACCACACCACAACTGGGACGATGCCGGCGGGCATGGCTATGGCAAGGGGTACCCAATGTGGACTTGGAGTGTACCGGGCCCATGTCGCCTGCAGGCTGGGCACCGCCCAAGAAGGGGAGGCCAAGATCCTCCTGTCCTACCTCGGGCGTCTCGCCGTGCAGCTAGGGGTTTAGTGGATGGTGTGTTGTGCTGTGGTGCTGTGTTGTGTTGTGTCATGTCGTGTCGTGTCGTGTCGTGTCGTGGCGTGTCGTATCTTGTCGTGTGGTGTCGTGTTGTGCTGTGTTGTCTTGTGTTGTGTTGTGTGGTGTCGTGTGGTGTTTTGTTGTGTTGTGTTGTGTTGTGTTGTGTTGTGTTGTGTTGTGTTGTGTTGTGTTGTGTTGTGTTGTGTTGTGCTGTGCCGTGCCGTGCCGTGCCGTGCCGTGCTGTGTTGTGTCGTGTCGTGGCACCAGTCTAAAAACCCTCAGGATGGTAGCTGTAGGACGGATTGCCTACGCGCACTGCCACGCTCGAAACCAGTCGTGAATCGTCGTGATAGTTGTGCCACCACGTGACTCAGCTCTGCCATCGTGGCCCCCTCTCCGCTCAGCTCCACCCGTATGGTGCACTCTATCTCTCCCTCTTACTCTCGTGTCTCCAAGGGCTGAGTGCCGCACCTCGGGTGCGTCCCTCCCCCTTGCTAGCCATTTCCTGCTCACAGTGGGCACAGCGTTCTACGTTCGGCTCTGGCAAGACGTCGACCTCGCCCTGGCAATCTTCCAGGCCGCTACGCGGGGAGCCGCGACGGGGACTGCATCCGACGTATCCGCCGCTCAAGCGTGACGCCTTGTGCAGGGGTATCATCAGTCGTAAGATTCGTCGTCCCACCGTGGGGCCCTCTCCCCCATGCGCCACTAGGGTTGCAGCACCACGCGCCAGCGCGGTGCTCCCCTCGCACCCCCGCCCTCGTGTGTCCTGGGACCCCCGCTCGCCGACCCGGTCCGCCAGGCGACCCCGTGTTCCTCCACGCCATCGCGCCATGCTCTTTGTTTCGTCACACTATGGCCACGCTCGTGGTACCCTTTGTTTCTTTCCTGCGCGCCCCATCCGATTGGGGCTGCCTATGATGTCAGTGCACCTCCGTTTACCACCACCTCGATTTGTTACCCCCCCCGACACATTGCGGCCACAGGCCACCTGCTCTTTTCTTGCCACAGCCTACCATGTCAGACCGCTCAACGCCGTCCCAGGACACCCCCTCTCCCGCCCCCGACACCGGTCGAGGCGGCACCATTCGTCGGGGGCCGTTCCCCATGTTTCTGATGGAAATCGCCCAGTTCGAAGATGCTGACCGTCTCCTGCGGGAGCTGGACATGCTGAAGGATGACGCACTGGAAGCAGCGGATACAGCCATCCGGGCCACCGACCCCGACCTGGCAGACCTGTGTGATGCCCTGCGATGGACGGCTGCCAACGGCGACATCCAGGCTATTACAGCCGTGACGGGGGTGTGGACGCCGCGGGGACTCCTGCTCACAGCCACCGTAACAGTCGCCGCAGGGCCGTCTGACACGAAGGTCATCGAACACGTCCCCCTGTCGCTGGTGCAAGGAGGCCCACTGCTGGAGTATGTCTCCAAGGACCCTGAGGCCCTCACAGCGGCGCTCGTCACGCGGTGGAGTCCAAGCCATGTTCCGATCTCAGCGTCACGCCTCCGCAGCCAAGTCTTCAAGGGCCTGTACACGGCCCGCGAACAGCCGCCGCCCATCGACACTGCCGCCCCTCCAGACATCCAAAGCCAGAAGGTCTCCCACAAGATCCACAAACCCATCAGCCAGTTCCTTGCCCCCCACCTCAGACCGTCATGGGACGGCCTCCGCACCCGAGATGTGGTTGCGGCCTTTTGGGCGCTGCCCAACGACGTGCATGCGGTCCTGCAAGCAGCCCATATCCCGACGGCAGACCTCGTCCCGCTGAAGTTCGGACTTCTGGCGTGGGCCTCCTCCGTCTGCCTCACAGGGCAGTACACGCCAGCCCCGGTTCCCACGCCCCCCGCCCTCACCGACAAGGGCATGTGGACCCCCGAGCAGCTGCGGCCGCTGCTCGAATGCTCAGTCCTGCCGATCCGCAGTGTGGAGCTGCTGCATCAGATCGAGCGGGCTGGCGAGCATTCCTGGGCCACAGCCCCCACTTTCGCCCTGCTGCAGGCCGGCATCGCCGACACCGCCAGCCCGCCCCCGCTCACACCGCCCAGCCACGCACCTTACCTCACCAAAGGGCAAGCAGCGCCCAGCCCCGCCGGCACTTTGTTCGCCACGGCGGCGTTCACCCGAGCGTCAGCCCTGTACAAGTCCCAAGACAAGCCCACCCCTTCGGGGTCTGAACCATCACCTTCATCACTGTTGCCCGAGCAGATAAGGCTTTCTTTCAATCTCCCAGAGCCCGCCTCCCAGGTACCACCGGCTGCCGCAGACCCCACGCCTCCGGAGTCACCAACCCCGGCCGTCGGGTCAGCCCCCCCCAGTCCCTCCCAGGTGGGGGAGCCTTTCGTCCCGGACCTGGATGTCACGGCCTACTCAACCTACTACGCTCAATTGCATGACGAGTACGAGGCCCAGCAGCGGGAGCTGGCCGTGGCACGGAGTGACCTGGAGTCCCAGCCGCCACGACCACCATGCAGCAGCCCCCCTCCAGCCCTACCCGTACTCGGGGGACCCCCACGACCCCCGGGTGGCCATGGCCCACAACCCCTACGCTCCCCCGCCCTGGAGCCCCCCAGCCGACCCCCACCGCTTCCAGCCGTACTTTGGTCGGCATCCGCGAGGACGGTAGCCCGGGACATGGCGGGGCGCAACGAGGACATCCCTGACGCTGTGTCTCAGCTCCGCCACTCCCACCTCGACGGCGTCCCCCACGTCCGGGACCTGCACCTGGGCGCATACACTCCCAGCTCCCCCCCCAGAGAGTGGGGCCTGGTACCGGTGCCGGCCCCAGGCACTGCCCAGTTCATCCCGCCCCCCTACGCCCTCGAAATGTGCCTGCACCTGCCGGTGGGTGTGCACTATTACCGGGCGTGCAGCGGGGCGGACCCCTGGCCCCGTGACGTTCTGTCGTTAGTGGGCGCCGTGCACTGTGTGCAGGTGGCGGGTTCCCATCAGTTGCAGCTCTGCCGCAAGGGCTTGCCCCCCACCTCCTTCATCTTGCCCGAGCACCACCACGTGGTCCTCCCACAATCCCTACACAGCCGTGTCTCCATCACAGCCACAGGCCTCACCCGGGCCAGTGTCTTGGCGATAGCGGCCACGTACCACCACCGGCACCTCCGCAAGTGGGTGCGAGGCCTGCCTCGCGCCCTCCCCGCAGCCGTAGACCGCAAGCTAACCCAGCACTCCACCGCCGCCGGCTCCTGCCCTGGTCCCCCCCTTGCCGGCCACGTGTCACCCCGCCCGGACGTGATGACCCTCAACGTGCAGATGTCCCTGCGACCTAAGCTCCGCGCCCTGGATGTCCTAGTGCGCGAGTGCCAGTACCCGCTAACCCTGCATGTTCAAGAAGCGGGACCCCTGATCATCCAACGGGTGCATCCCCTATACCACACCATCCAGGCACCAACAAGAGTGGCTGGGGGATGTGCCACTCTCCTCTACAGGACCCTCGACCTGGCCGTGACCAGCCACAGCGCCCACCCGTCGGGACGGGCCCTCGTCACACACTTCACCATGGCGGGTGTGACCCACTGCCACGCCAACGTGTATTTCCCCGCCGACGGGAACCTCGACACCCTCCAAGAAATCGTGGATTGGGTATACCCGTACCTCCTCCTCACCCCGGCTAGAGTAGTTGTCCTGACAGGGGACCTGAACGCCAATTGCCGCTGGGTCTCGCACCTCCCTGTCTCCCCTGCCTCCCTCTGTGACCTCGTCCTCCCCACGCTCGCGCGCCTCGGGATGCGCCGTCTGCGCCCCCTTGCAGAGGCCCCCACGTGGGTGAGCCCGCAAGGTTTCGCAGGTGCCCTGGACCACATCTTCCTCCGCGCCCCTTCGGAAGCAGCCCACACCACGGAGGTGCGCTCCGACTCCAGTTTCCCATCTGACCACCTACCCGTGACTGCCACCCTCCATGACCTCCCAACAGCGCCCCAATTGGTGTGCCCTTCGAAAAAGGGCCGCTTCCCCATCCCGCGGGAGCCCCTCGCCAGCCAGCTCCGCACCCTCAACGACACTTTTCGGGCCGAGCTCACTACGCCGCCCCCAGGCGCGCCCCACGCGCAGCCACGCTATACCGAGGTGACCTCGGCACTATACGCCGCCGCTACGGCTGCCTACGGGCCCCCCGCCCCCAGCCAGCCGGTACCATCGACGATACGTGTCCACGTCGCCAACCTTCAACGCTACACCCTCGCCTACCCAGATTGGGCATCCCAATCGTCGCACCTCGTGGAGGTCGCCCGCCTCAAAGAACGCATCCGAGCGGCCTGGGACGTTCTCCTTCTGGAGAAGGATGTAGGGCTGGCGCCCCTACCCGCTGCCCCTGGCCAGCCCACCAAAGTGGACTACCGCCGCACGTTAGGGGCGCGCTATGTACCCCCGGCGGATCCTGTCTACGTGGTAGGCGTCCCGGTGCCTCTCCGTCAACAAGCCGCCGTTGCGTTGGACCAGCTACGCCAAAGGCACCTTGCCCCTCTTGAGGCACTCTCACTCGCGCGTGTCCAGGCCATCACGGGATGGGAGGGCAGGCCGCTCGGCCCACCACCCAACGCCACCATCGCAAACTTGCGAGCCATCATCCGCCGGGCGGCGGCCACTGTGCCGTACCACGATTTACTGGAGTACCGGCTGTTCGGACAATTGGAGGATGCCCAATTTGCGACGATTGTGGACCTGATCAATAGTATTCTCCGTGGGGTACCCGTGCCCCAGGCACACTCTGCAGATTCCATCAACCTTCCAAAAAAGATGCCGCACGGCCCCATTGCAAACGGCAGGCCGCTCACCAATCTGGCCACGATATGGAAGCTCACGGCCGCCCTCATCAAAGACCACTACCAGCCCCGCCTGGTTCAAGGCGGCATCCCGCGCGCTACCAGTTCGGGATGTCCCCGCACTGCTCCTCCGTGGAGCTCTTCCGCGTCCTACACGATGTATGGTGGGACCGCTGGCGGCGACACCTCGAAGCGTGGGTCCTGTTGGACGATGTCCGCCACGCGTATGGCTCCATCAACCACACCACCGAGTACGCCGTCCTAACCGCCGCGGGGATCTCCCCAGCCGACGCCGCGACCCTTCAGCACCATGACCGCGCCCTTGAGGTGCACATGGGAGGGGCTGACGGGCGCTCTCCGTCCTCCACCCGGCTGGGGGCCGGCACGGGGCAAGGGTGCCCCGTGTCCGGCATGAAGTACTGCATATATGGCGAAGTTCGGGGACACGAGGCCTGCCGTTCCGTCCCCCCCGCCGACACCCCCGCGGGCCCGCTGTACCAGGTTCTCCTGATGGATGATACCCAGTGGCTGCCCGGCGACCGTTGCCACTTGCCCGCCCTCGCCAGCGGCATTGAGCGGGCAGGCCGCCTCACCAACCTCCACTCTGACCCGACCAAAACAGTCTTGGTCGGCACGGACATGCGCGATGGTCAGGTCCATTTCCTCAACGACACGGTATACCTCAATGGTCACCCCGTGCGCTGTGCCGCAAGCCAGGACTACGTCCGCGTCCTTGGCCGCCATGCCCTTCCCCACCTCTTCCATCCCGTCGACTCGAGGCGCCTGTTCTCAGGCACCCGCGCTGCGTGCCGAGCGCTCCGCGCCCCGCGACTTCCCGCCCACGGTCATTGGGTTTGCTAACTTCTTCGGCGTCTACATCCGGCACCTGAACCACTCCAACCCCCTGGTCTGCCGGTCCACGCGCCACGGGCTCCTGACTGCCCTCTGGCGGTTCCATCCTTCCCAGCCCTGCCTCACCTCAGAGCTCGGGCTCCGGTGCACTGCACACCCCACGGATCACGATCTGTTTGTCGCCCTGTGCCACCAGTGCGACATCTCCATCCACTTGCCCCCTGACAGCCATCTGCCACGCCACACCCCCCATGTGCTGGCCCTGTCGTCCCCCGGACTCGAGGTCCAGGACACCCATGCGTGGATGCTTGCGGGCCATCGCAGTACGGAGGACGCGCGACGGAAGGGGTGGCCCCGGGTGTCGCCCCGCCCCACTCCGCTGGTCGACACCGCCCCCCCGGTTAGGCGTTGCCAAGCGGTGACTGCGATAGTCCCCACGTTCCCCTGGCTCCCTGAGAACTATGGGATCCTCCACGACGCGTCGTGGTGCCCGAAGACCCGGCGCTGTGGCGGGGCAGTGGCGGTGTTCTGCCCCGTCACCCTCCGGCACCAGCTGTACCCCGTCCCCATCCCCTTGAGGCTTGACAACGCCTACACGGCGGAGCTGTACACGGCATGGGTGGCCCTCACCGCCAGGGGGCCTTCAGCCGACCCTGCCTTCGGCTTCCGATCCGGTGCGTGGCACTTTGCGGACTGCAATGGGTACATCACAGCCCAGGAGGGGCGCCGCGAGCCGGAGGACTCGCTACAAGGGGATCTCATACGAGCGTGTCGCGGCATGGCCCACGGTCACACCCCTCCCCGTCACCTCTATTCCCATATCGCCGGCACCTGGCTCGATGCCCTGCTGGACCAGGTAGACGAGGCGGCAGGGCGAGCTGCGGACACCTGCCTAAACGCCGTGGGATGGCTCAGCCCCCTACAGCGACCCCGCGTCTGCTTCTCCCACGCGGGCCTCCAGGTCCACGACGCCATGCCCCACGCACGCCGCGCCTTGCTCGCCTCCCACCACGCCTACTCTGCATCCCCCCCGCCCCAGCGCCACCCCGCCCTCAACGAGTACGCCAACGCCGTCAGTCACGGCCTCATCACATGGGGGGACCACCTTACGGTCACCGGCATCCGCCTCTCCCTGTTCCCCCCGAGGGACACGCCCTGCCCCCTCTGCAACATGCCCGCCTCCGGGGACCACGTCCTCTCTTGCCCGCTCGACCCGCTCATCCGCGCCCACTACCATCGGTGGCTTGCGGCCCGACTCTCCCAAAGGTGCCGTGCCTGGCGCCACTGTACGCCCACTGCTTGGGGCACCCTCGTCCTTTGGGGGGACGAGCCGTTCATACTGGCTGTGGATGGCTCCCCGGCCCACCACAACATCGCCACCTACACTATCGGTCGTCTCGGAACCATCTCCACGCCGCACAGGGATGCCCTGCTACACAGGGGTCTGCGTCCTGCGCGTCTCCGTCGCCTTCTCTGCGACGTCGTTCTCACTACCGTCCTCCTACATAAGCGGCACGCGGTGCCCGTCCTACCTCTTACCGACCACTTCTCCCCCTAGAAGGGAGGCCCCGTGAACCAATCCCTCACCGGCCGCCCTTCGCGGGCGTGGTATCACGTGGCCAACTGGGCCGCGACGCCTGGATCGCCCAGGTGGCCAGCCTGGGACGTCATCCTGGGCCTGTGGCTGTCAGGAGACCTCCTCCTGGCCCCCAAGATGACGACCGCCAATTCCACCCAGGACAAGTGCAGTCCGTACCGAGTCTTGTATGTGTACAACGAGACGAACCAGAATCCGCCGGCCGTACGACGGGACATAGGACTGGATACCTATGATGTGATCATCTTGGACAGTCTCGGCCGGCACGGGCTTGCCCCCCATCTCCTGGATCACCGCCGCCTCTAGGCCATCCATTACGGTGGCAATGGACGGAGCCTGGAGGCCGGTCTCCGTGGGGATGTGATCCCCTCATGGTGTGCCGCACTGCATTCGGCGTTCTCGGCCATCCTTACTGCGGCTTCCCAGGGCCCCCGGATGGTCTTCAAAGACATGCAGGTGGCCCTGGGGCGGCCCGCCCCGTGGCCTTGTCCCCGCCCGTGACCCGTCCTCGACCTCCCGCGCCCGGACCGTTCCGGTACAGCGCGCAGTCGTGCCAGACCGCGCTCCTTGTCTGGCGGCGTTCTAAGCCGGGGGTGATGCCCCGGGAGACCCACATCTTCCGTGCCCGTTGATCTTGGAACGCTGACTCGGGTGGATCCAGGACAGGTCGGAGCGGTTGGTGGCCGGGACCGGAGTGCAGATCGGATCGTAGCGGTGTTGTACGCCGGCACTGTGACCCAGACGGCCGGCTGGGAGGAGCGTTCTCAGGTGTGCAACGAGATTCGTCTTACTCTAGCGGAGGTAAGACGGAGGACTCCCTCGGCAGAGCCTGCGTGGGGCCCCCGAGGGACGACGCCACGGCTCACCGTACGTGGGACCACGGCAGGCGCTCCTCCTCCTCCTCCTCCTCCTGCATTGCACGGCCTCACTGCCTTGCGGCAGTGGGCAGTGGAACTCCTGCAATGCACTGCCTCACCACCCTCGGGCAGTAGACGATGCAACTCCTGCAATGCACCGCCTCAGTGCCTCAGGGCAGTTGGCAGTGGAAGTCCTACAATGCACTGCCTCACTGCCTTGGGGCAGCGGGCAGCGGAACTCGTGCAATGCACTGCCTCACTGCCCGGGGGCAGTGGACAGTGCAATTCCTGCAATGCGCTGACTCACTGCTTGGGGGCAGTGGACAGCGCAACTCCTGCAATGCACGGCCCCACTGCCTGGGGGCTGCGGGCATTGGAACCCCTGCAACGCACCGCCTCACCGCCAGGGGGCAGTGGGCAGTGGAACTCTTGCAATGCACTGCCCCACTGCCCGGGGGCAGTGGATAGTGGAACTCCTGCAATGCTCTGTCTCACTGCCTGGGGGCAATGGGCAGTGGAACTCCCGCAATGCACTGCCTCATTGCCCGGGGGCAGTGGGCAGTGCAACTCCTGCAATACTCTGCCGCACTGCTTGGGGGCAGTGGGCAGTGGACCTCCTACAATGCACTGCCTCACTGCCTGGGGGCAGTGGGCAGTGGAACCCCTGCAATGCACCGCCTCACTGCCTGAGAGCAGTGGGCAGTGCAACTCCTGCAATGCACCGCCTCACTGCCTTGGAGCAGTGGGCAGTGCCACTCCTGCAATGCACTGCCTCACTGCCTGGGGGCGGTGGGCAGTGGAACTCCTAAATACACTGCCGCACCGCCTGGGCGTAGTGGACCGTGGAACTCCTGCAATGCACTGCCTCACTGCCTGGGGGCAGTGGACAGTGCAATTCCTGCAATGCACTGCCCCACTGCCTGGGGGCAGTGGACAGTGCAACTCCTGCAATGCACTGCCTCACTGCCTGGGGGTTGTGGGCAGTGGACGTCCTACAATGCACGGCCCCACTGCCTGGGGGCAGTGGGCAGTGGAACTCCTGCAATGCACCGCCTCACTGCCTTGGAGCAGTGGGCAGTGCAACTCTTGCAATGCACTGCCTCACTGCCTGGGGGCAGTGGGCAGTGGAACTCCTGCAATGCACTGCCTCACTGCCCTCGGGCAAAAGTCAATGCAACTCCTGCAATGCACCGCCTCACTGCCTGGGGGCAGTGGGCAGTGGAACCCCTGCAATGCACCGCCTCACTGCCTTGGAGCAGTGGGCAGTGCCCTCCTGCAATGCACCGCGTCACTGCCTTGGAGCAATGGGCAGTGCAACTCCTGCAATGCACCGCCTCACTGCCTTGGAGCAGTGGGCAGTGGAACTCCTGCAATACATTGCCGCACCGCCTGGGGGCAGTGGACAATGCAACTCCTGCAATGCACTGCCTCACTGCCTGGGGGCGGTGGGCAGTGCAACTCTTGCAATTCATTGCCTCACTGCCTGGGGGCAGTGGGCAGTGGAACTCCTGCAATGCACTGCCTCACTGCTTTGGAGCAGTCGGCTGTGCCCTCCTGCAATGCACCGCCTCACTGCCTTGGAGCAGTGGGCAGTGCAACTCCTCCAATGGACCGCCTCACTGCCTTGGAGCAGTGGGCAGTGGAACTCCTGCAATACACTGCCGCACCGCCTGGGGGCAGTGGACGATGGAACTCCTGCAATGCACTGCCTCACTGCCTGGGGGCAGTGGGCAGTGCAATTCTTGCAATGCACTGCCCCACTGCTCGGGGGCAGTGGGCAGTGCAACTCTTGCAATGCAGTGTCGCACTGCCTGGGGGCTGTGGGCAGTGGACCTCCTGCAATGCACAGCCCCACTGCCCGGAGGCAGTGGGCAGTGGAACCCCTGCAATGCACCGCCTCACTGCCTTGGAGCAGTGGGCAGTACAACTCCTGCAATGCACCGCCTCACTGCCTTGGAGCAGTGGGCGGTGCAACTCCTGCAATGCACTGCCTCACTGCCTGGGGGCTGTGGGCAGTGCAACTCCTGCAATGCACTGCCTCACTGCCTGGGGGCAGTGGGCAGTGGAACCCCTGCAATGCACCGCCTCACTGCCTTGGAGCAGTGGGCAGTGTAACTCCTGCAACGCACTGCCTCACTGCCTTGGAGCAGTGGGCAGTGCAACTCGTGCAATGCACTGCCTCACTGCTTTGGGGCAGTGGGCAGTGGAACTCCTGCAATACACTGCCGCACTGCCTGGGGGCAGTGGGCAGTGGGACTCCTGCCGTGCACTGCCTCACTGCCTGGGGGCAGTGGGCAGTGCAACTCCTGCAATGCACTGCCTCACTGCCTGGGGGCAGTGGACAGTGGAACTCCTGCAATGCACTGCCTCACTGCCCTGGGGCAGTGGGCAGTGGAACTCCTGCAATGCACTGCCTCACCACCCTCGGCTGGTGACCTGGCACCAGTCTAAAAACCCTCAGGATGGTAGCTGTAGGACGGATTGCCTACACGCACTGCCACGCTCGACACCAATCGTGAATCGTCGTGATAGTCGTGCCAGGGGGGTACCGATCAGCTTTCCTGAGGACTGCTGCACCAAATCTTGGACAGCAGCCACAGGAAAGCGGAAGCGTACGGCACGAAGAGCTGGATGCACCTGGCGCAACATTTGGTTGCACCGGTGCATCCAGCTCTTTCCAAGAAGGGTCACATCGGTCACGTTGATGTGGACCACTTCTGGGGAAGGGGCAGGGAGCTGCTGGGCCCACAGCTTCAAGGGCTCTAGGTCCGTCGAAGGCACCCCCGGGTACGCTGCCTCTGTGAAAGCGGTAGGTACCCGGGGGCGACTAAGGAAAGACGCGAGAGCCTTTGAAGCTGCCGGTTCCAGGCCTGGGACAACAATAGACATGGTGTGAAAGAGAGGACCTATGGGAGCGAGAAGGAATGGATGGGTAGGCGGATAGGGGGGCGGAGGAGAGGCGGAAAGGGGGGGGAACCCTCTGAGTGAGCCCCCAATTAGCTCTCACTGAGCGCTCACTGAGCGCTCACTGAGCCATTTGGCGCGCTCAGTGAGCGCTCACTGAGCGCTCACTGAGCGCTCAGTGAGCCGGCTCAGTGACGGCTCAGTGACGGCTCAGTCGGGCGCTCAGTCAACTGAGCCGTCGCCAAAAAAAGTACCCCCCCCCTTGAACCTTGACCAAGTGAGTATCTAAAACTTCTAAAAACATTAAATGCACATTACCTAGCATGCAAAACGCACAACAAACAAGCACAAAGACATCGCAATGCACAACTGAGCCCCAAATGAGCCCCAACTTCACATTTCCACTTAGCCACCAGTGAGCCGCAGGTACACACGTGACTCAGCTCTGCCATCGTGGCCCCCTCTCCGCTCAACTCCACCCGTATGGTGCACTCTCTCTCTCCCTCTTCATCCCGTGTCTCCAAGGGCTGAGTGCCGCACCTCAAGTGCGTCCCTCCCCCTTGCAAGCCGTTTCCTGCTCACAGTGGGCACGTCGTTATACGTTCGGCTCTGGCAAGACGTCGACCTCGCCGTGGCAATCTTCCAGGCCGCTACGCGGGGAGCCGCGACGGGGACTGCATTCGACGTATCCGCCGCTCAAGCGTGACGCCTTGTGCAGGGGTATCATCAGTCGTCCGATTCGTCGTCCCAACGTGGGGCCCCTCGCTCCCGTGCGCCACTAGGGTTGCAGCACCACGCGCCAGCGCGGTGCTCCCCTCGCACCCCCGCCCTGTGTGTCCTGGGACCCCCGCTCACCGACCCGGTCCGCCAGGCGGCCCCATGTTACTCCGCGCCATCGCGCCATGCTCTTTGTTTTGTCACACTATGGCCACGCTCGTGGTACCCCTTGTTTCTCTCCTGCGCGCCCCATCCGACTGGGGCTGCCTATGATGTCAGTGCACCTCCGTTTGCCGACACCTCGATCTGCTCCCCCCCCCCCAACATATTGCGGCCACAGGCCACCCGCTCTTTTCTCGCCACAGCTACCATGTCAGACCGCTCAACACCGTCCCAGGACACCCCCTCTCCCGCCCCCGACACCGGTCGAGGCGGCGCCATTCGTCGGGGGCCGTTCCCCATGTTTCTGATGGACATCGCCCAGTCCGACGATGCTGACCGTCTGCTGCGAGAACTCGACATGCTGAAGGATGACGCACTGGAAGCGGCGGATACGGCTATCCAGGCCACCGACCCCGCCCTGGCTGACTTGTGTGATGCCCTGCGATGGACGGCTGCCAACGGCGACATCCAGGCTATTACAGCGGTGACGGGGGTGTGGACGCCGCGGGGGCTCCTGCTCACAGCCACCGTAACGGTCGCCGCAGGCCCGTCTGACACGAAGGTCATCGAACACGTCCCCCTGTCGCTGGTACAAGGAGGCCCACTGCTGGAGTATATCTCCAAGGACCCTGAGGCCCTCACAGCGGCTCTCGTCACGCGGTGGAGCCCAAGCCATGCCCCAATTTCGGCGTCACGCCTCCGCAACCAAGTCTTCAAGGGCCTGTACACAGCCCGCGAACAGCCACCGCCCGTCGACACTGCCGGCCCTCCGGACATCCAAAGCCAGAAGGTCTCCCACAAGATCCACAAGCCCATCAGCCAGTTCCTTGCCCCCCACCTCAGACCGTCATGGGACCGCCTCCGCACCCGAGAGGTAGTTGCGGCCTTTTGGGCGCTACCCAACGACGTGCATGCGGTCCTGCAGGCAGCCCACATCCCGACAGCAGACCTCGTCCCGCTGAAGTTCGGGCTCCTAGCGTGGGCCTCCTCCGTCTGCCTCACAGGACAGTACACGCCAGCCCCCGTTCCCACACCCCCCGCCCTCGCCAACAAGGGCATGTGGACCCCCGAGCAGCTGCGGCCGCTGCTCGAGTGCTCGATCTTGCCGATCCGCAGCGTGGAGCTGCTGCATCAGATCGAGCAGGCTGGCGAGCACTCCTGGGCCACAGCCCCCACTTTCGCCCTGCTGCAGGCCGGCATCGCCGACACCGCCAACCCGCCCCCGCTCACGCCGCCCAGCCACGCACCTTACCTCACCAAAGGACAAGCAGCGCCCAGCCCCGCCGGCACTCTGTTCGCCACGGCGGCGTTCACCCCAGCGTCAGCCCTGTACAAGGCCCAGGGCAAGCCCACCCCCTCAGGGTCCGAACCATCGCCTTCATCACTGTTGCCCGAACAGACAAGGCTTTCTTTCAATCTCCCAGAGCCTGCCTCCCAGGTACCACCAGCTGCCGCAGACCCCACGCCTCCGGAGTCACCGGCCCCGGCCGTCGAGTCGGCCCCCCCCAGCCCCTCCCAGGTGGGGGAGCCTTTCGTCCCGGACCTGGATGTCACGGCCTACTCCACCGACTACGCTCAATTGCATGACGAGTATGAGGCCCAACGACGGGAGCTGGCCGTGGCACGGGGCGACCTGGAGTCCCTCACGCGGGATCTGGACGCGGTGCGCACCGAACGGGATAATGCCCAGCAGCAGGCCCAGCGTTGCGCCGCGGCACAGCGGCAGACCGAAGCCGTTAGGCTCAACAACTTCATCAGGTCGGTACCCCCCCTCCTGTCCATCGCCACCAGACTCCACGGCCTCCAGTCCACGCCGCCGGCATTCGCCAACGCCGTGCGCAGTACCGTTCCGGCTTCATTCGAGCTGCCCCCCCCCGGCTCTTAGCAGTTCCTGGTCCTCGTGCCGGTCATCCTCGCCGCAGCAGTTCTCACCTCGCCCCAGGCACCCAACCTCGAGGAATTGGCCGACGTCCTCCGTAGGGCTATGGCCGCGCCAGGCGCCGTGCCGGTCCCGGAGGCCCCTGCGCGTGCGCCCGAACTGTCGTTCGCAGTCCCGGACCCGATCCCTAAGCCGAGGGCGGTCTCTGCCTTTCGGGCACCGGGCGCGACCGCCCAGCCGCCGCCGTCTCTGCCGTCGCCTGCCGATGCCGCCCTGACCGACCTGCTGGAGTGGATCCCGGAGATCCCCAAGGGCTGTGAGGACGAGGTTGCGCACGCGCTCCACCTCCAGCTCCTCCGCCAGTACGGCGCGAAGGTCAACACCCTCCCGCAGTCGCCGATCCGGGAGCAGTGGGCCTGGGTCCACAGCCACGCGCCCAGCCTGCCCGGCATCGCGGAAGTCCTGCGCTCCTTCCTCTCCAACCCCCCTGCAGTCCAGCGGGTTTCCGCCAGCCCAGCCACCTCCCCATCAGAAGCTGCAGCCGCCAACCAGGCACAGGGCGCAGCGAAAAAGAAGGGGTATACACCCCAAAAAATCGATCCGCAAGTTTACTCGAAAGCCCTGTGGGTCGGCTGGCAAGAAGTCGACGATCCGCCATCCGGTGAAGTTGATGCAGGACTCCTCGGTGGTATCCTTCGGGATAAATTTGGTGCAGGCCTTTCCTCCATTACTGAAGAACAATTGAACCATACATCCAAGTTCACAATCGTCGGAATCCGACCAGCAGAGTACGAGCGCGGCATGCGACTGACGAGGCAACACACGGCTCGTGGCTGGCGAGTGACGTGGGCCGAATCGAAGAAACAACCGTTCACGCCCTGGGTGCCTGACCCTGACCGAGACCATCCGCCCCGGAAGACTCATCGGGGAAGCCGCGGGAAGCAGCGCCGTCCAGGGGACCCTGACGATCAGGTGGACCTTACGGCAACGTCGGGATCGGACGGAGAACCAGACTCCAAATATCAGCGCAGGTACAGCCCCCGCCGCTCGGACCGGTCCCCGTCCCGCCGCCGCAGCCCAGGCCATCGCCGCGACAGCCCGCCGCCGAGGCGTCGCAGCGCGTACCGCGATGAGCCACAAGCGCTTTCCAGCCGCCACGACCACCATGCAGCAGCCCCCCTCCTGCCCTACCCGTACTCGGGGGACCCCCACGACCCCCGAGTGGCCATGGCCCACAACCCCTACGCTCCCCCGCCCTGGAGCCCCCCAGCCGACCCCCACCGCTACCAGCCGTACTTCGGTCGGCGTCCGCGGGACCGGTAACCCGGGACATGGCGGGGCGCAACGAGGACATCCCTGCCGCCGTGTCTCAGCTCCGCCACTCCCACCTCGACGGCGTCCCCCATGTCCGGAACCTGCACCTGGGCGCATACACTCCCAGCTCCCCCCCCAGAGAGTGGGGCCTGGTACCGGTACCGGCCTCGGGCACTGCCCAGTTCATCACGCCCCCCTACGCCCTCGAAATGTGCCTGCACCTGCCGGTGGGTGTGCACTACTACCGGGCGTGCAGCGGGGCGGACCCCTGGCCCCGTAACGTTCTGTCGTTAGTGGGCGCCGTGCACTGTGTGCAGGTGACGGGCTCCCATCAGTTGCAGCTCTGCCGCAAGGGCCTGCCACCCACCTCCTTCATCTTGCCCGAGCATCACCACGTGGTCCTCCCACAATCCCTACACAGCCGCGTCTCCATCACAGCCACAGGCCTCACCCGGGCCAGTGTCTTGGCGATGGCGGCCACGTACCACCACCGGCACCTCCGCAAGTGGGTGCGAGGCCTACCTTGCGCCCTCCCCGCAGCCGTGGACCGCAAGCTAACCCAGCACTCCACCGCCGCCGGCTCCTGCCCTGGTCCCCCCCCCACCGGCCACGTGTCGCCCCGCCCAGACGTGATGACCCTCAACGTGCAGATGTCCCTGCGACCCAAGCTCCGCGCCCTGGACGTCCTGGTGCGCGAGTGCCAGTACCCGCTAACCCTGCATGTTCAAGAAGTGGGGCCCCTGATCATCCAACGGGTGCACCCCCTGTACCACACCATCCAGGCACCTGCAAGAATAGCTGGGGGATGTGCCACTCTCCTCTACAGGACCCCGGACCTGGTCGTGACCGGCCACAGCGCCCACCCGTCGGGACGAGCCCTCGTCACGCACTTCACCATGGCTGGCGTGACCCACTGCCACGCCAACGTGTATTTCCCCGCCGACGGGAACCTCGACACCCTCCAAGAAATCCTGGATTGGGTGTACCCGTACCTCCTCCTCACCCCGGCTAGAGTGGTTGTCCTGACAGGGGACCTGAACGCCAACTGCCGGTGGGTCTCGCACCTCCCTGTCTCCCCTGCCTCCCTCTGTGACCTCGTCCTCCCCACGCTCACGCGCCTTGGGATGCGCCGTCTACGCCCCCTTGCGGAGGCCCCCACGTGGGTGAGCCCGCAAGGTTTCGCCGGTGCCCTGGACCACATCTTCCTCCGCACCCCTTCGGAAGCAGCCCACACCACGGAGGTGCGCTCCGATTCCAGTTTCCCATCTGACCACCTACCCGTGACTGCCACCCTCCATGACCTCCCGCCAGCGCCCCAATTGGTATGCCCTTCGAAAAAGGGCCGCTTCCCCATCCCGCGGGAGCCCCTCGCCAGCCAGCTCCGCACCCTCAACGACACCTTTCGGGCCGAACTCGCTACGCCGCCCCCGGGCGCGCCCGAAGCGCAGCCACGCTATACCGAGGTGACCTCAGCGCTATACACCGCGGCTACGGCTGCCTACGGGCCCCCCGTCCCCAGCCAGCCGGTACCGTCGACGGTACGTGTCCACGTCACCAACCTTCAACGCTACACGCTCGCCTACCCGGATTGGGCGTCCCAATCGTCACACCTCGTGGAGGTCGCCCGCCTCAAAGAACGCATCCGAGCGGCCTGGGACGTTCTCCTTCTGGAGAAGGATGTAGGGCTGGCGCCCCTACCCGCTGCCCCTGGCCAACCCACCAAAGTGGACTACCGCCGCACGTTGGGGGCGCGCTACGTACCCCCAGCGGATCCGGTCTACGTGGTGGGCGTCCCAGTACCTCTTCATCAACAAGCCGCCGTTGCGTTGGACCAGCTGCGCCAAAGGCACCTTGCCCCTCTTGAGGCGCTCTCACTCGCGCGCGTCCGGACCATCACGGGATGGGAGGAAAGGCCGCTCGGCCCACCACCCAACGCCACCACCGCAAACCTGCGGGCCATCATCCGCCGGGCGGCGGCCACTGTGCCGTACCACGACTTACTGGAGTACCGGCTGTTCGGACAATTGGAGGATGCCCAGTTTGCGGCGATCGTGAGCCTGATCAACAGTATTCTCCGTGGGGTGCCCGTGCCCCAGGCACACTCTGCAGACTTCATCAACCTTCCGAAAAAGACGCCGCACGGCCCCATTGCAAACGGCAGGCCGCTGACCAATCTGGCCACGATATGGAAACTCACGGCTGCCCTCATCAAAGACCACTACCAGCCCCGCCTGGTTCAGAACGGCATCCTGCCGCCCTACCAGTTCGGGATGTCCCCGCACTGCTCCTCCGTGGAGCTACTCCGCGTCCTACACGATGTATGGTGGGACCGCTGGCGCAGACGCCTCGAAGCGTGGGTCCTGTCGGACGATGTCCGCCACGCGTATGGCTCCATCAACCACACCACCGAGTACGCCGTCCTCACCGCCGCAGGGATCTCCCCAGCCGACGCCGCGACCCTTAAGCACCATGACCGCGCCCTTGAGGTGCACATGGGGGGAGCTGACGGACGCTCTCCGTCCTCCACCCGGCTGGGGGCCGGCACGGGGCAAGGGTGCCCCGTGTCCGGCATGAAGTACTGCATATATGGCGAAGTTCGGGGGCACGAGGCCTGCCGTTCCGTCCCCCCCACCGACACCCCCGCGGGCCCGCTGAACCGGGTTCTCCTGATGGATGACACCCAGTGGCTGCCCGGCGACCGTTGCCATTTGCCCGCCCTCGCCAGCGGCATTGAGAGAGCGGGCCGCCTCACCAACCTCCACTCAGACCCAACAAAAACGGTCTTGATCGGCACCGACATGCGCGATGGTCAGGTCTATTTCCTCAACGACACGGTATACCTCAATGGTCACCCCGTGCGATGTGCCACGAGCCAGGACTACGTCCGCGTCCTTGGCCGCCATGCCCTTCCCCACCTCTTCCATCCCGTCGACTCCCGGCGCCTGTTCTCGGGCGCCCGCGCTGCGTGCCGGGCGCTCCGCGCCCCACGACTCCCCGCCCACTACCCCCTCGCCATGTATACTGCCAAGTGTCATGGGACGGTCAACTGGTTTACCAGTGTCCGCCCCCCCTCCTACGGGGCCCTGCGCGTGCTGGACGCCATGACCGCCTGGGCCATGCGCGCCACCGCTGGGTGGACCCTCTCCGCCTCTGCTCACTTCCTCCGTGAGGTCCCCGAAGGGGGAGTCGGTATACCCCCGGCACCGGTCGTTGGGTTTACTAACTTCTTCGGCGTCTACATCCGACACGTGAACCACCCCAACTCCCTGGTCTGCCGGTCCACGCGCCACGGGCTCCTCACTGCCCTCTGGCGGTTCCATCCTTCCCAGCCCTGCCTCACCCCGGAGCTCGGGCTCCGGTGCACCGCACACCCCACGGACCACGATCTATTTGTTGCCCTGTGCCACCGGTGCGACATCGCCATCCACTTGCCCCCTGACAGCCATCTGCCACACCACACCCCCCATGTGCTGGCCCTGTCGTCACCCGGACTCGAGGTCCAGGACACCCACGCGTGGATGCTTGCGGGCCATCGCAGTACAGAGGACGCGCGACGCAAGGGGTGGCCCCGGGCCTCGCCCCGCCCCACTCCGCCGGTCGGCACCGTCCCCCCGGTTAGACGCTGCCAAGCGGTGACTGCGACCGTCCCCACGTTCTCCTGGCTCCCTGAGAACTATGGGATCCTCCACGACGCGTCGTGGTGCCCGAAGACCCGGCGCTGCGGCGGGGCAGTGGCGGTGTTCTGCCCCGTCACCCTCCGGTACGAGGTGTACCCCGTCCCCATCCCCTTGAGGCCGGACAACGCCTACACGGCGGAGCTGTACACGGCATGGGTGGCCCTCACCGCCAAGGGGCCCTCAGCCGACCCTGCCATCGGCTTCCGATCCGGTGCGTGGCACTTCGCGGACTGCAAAGGGTACATCACGGCGCAGGAAGGGCGCCGCGAGCCGGAAGACTCGCTGCAGGGAGATCTCATAAGATCGTGTCGCGACATGGCCCACGGTCATGCCCCTCCCCATCACCTCTATTCCCATATCACCGGCACCTGGCTCGATACCCTGCTGGACCGGGTGGACGAAGCGGCAGGGCAAGCTGCGGACACTTGCCCGGACGCCGTGGGATGGCTCGGCCCCCTACAGAAACCCCGCGTCTGCTTCTCCCACGCGGGCCTCCAGGTCCACGACGCCGTGCCCCACGCGCGCCGCGCCTTGCTCGCCTCCCACCACGCCTTCTCTGCGTCCCCCCCGCCACAACGCCTCCCCGACCTCAACGAGTACGCCAGCATCGTCAGCCACGGTCTCGTCACATGGGGGGACCACCTCACGGTCACCGGCATCCGCCTCTCCCTGTTCCCCCCAAGAGATACGTCCTGCCCCCTCTGCACCATGCCCGCCTCCGGGGACCATATCCTCTCGTGCCCGCTAGACCCGCTCATCCGCGCCCACTACCATCGCTGGCTTGCGGCCCGACTCTCTCAGAGGTGCCATGCCTGGCGCCACTGTACGCCCACTGCTTGGGGCACCCTCGTCCTTTGGGGGGACGAGCCGTTCATACTGGCTGTGGATGGCTCCCCGGCCCACCACACCATCGCAACCTACACTGTTGGTCGTCTCGGAGCCATCTCCACGCCACACAGGGATGCCCTGCTGCACAGAGGTCTGCGTCCTGCGCGTCTCCGTCGCCTACTCTGCGATGTCGTTCTCACTACCGTTCTCCTACATAAGCGGCACGCGGTGCCCGTTCTACCTCTTGCCGACCACCTCTCTCCCCTACCGCGGGCCCCCGTTAACCAGTCCCTCGCCAACGACCCACCGCCAGAGTGGTATCACGTAGCCAACTGGGCCCCAACGCCCGGCTCGGGCAGGTGGCCGGCCTGGGACGTCCTCCTAGGACTCTGGCTATCAGGGGACCTCCTCCTGGCCCCTAAGGTGAAGTCCGTCATCTCCACCCGGAGCAAGCACAGTCCGTACCGCGTCCTGTATGTGTACAACGGGTCGAACCAGATTCCGCCGACCATGTGGCAGGAGATTGAGCAGAATCCCCATGACGTGATCATCTTGGACAGTCTCGGACGGCACGGGCTTGCCCCTCATCTCCCAGGTCGACGCCGCCTCTGGGCCATCCATTACGGTGGCAATGGACGGAGCTTGGAAGCCGGCCTCTGTGGAGATGTGATCCCCTCGTGGTGTGCCGCACTACATTCCGCGTTCTCGGCCATCCTCACTGCGGCTTCCCAAGGACCCCGCACGGTCTTTAAGGACATGCAGGTGGCCATGGGTGGTCCGCCCCGTGGCCCTGTCCCCGCCCGTGACCCGTCCTCGACCTCACGCGCCCGGACCGCTCCGGTGCTGCGCGCAGTCGTGCCGGACCGCGCTCCTTGTCTGGCGGCGTTCTAAGTCGGAGGTGATGCCCCGGGAGACCCACATCTTCCGTGCACGTTGATCTTGGAACGCTTACTCGGGTGGATCCAGGACAGTTCGGAGCGGTTGGTGGCCGGGACCGGAGAGCAGATCGAGCCGTAGCGTTGTCGTACACTGACGTTGTGACCCAGACGGCCTGCTGGGAGGAGCGTTCTCAGGTGTGCGACGAGATTCGTCTTGCTCTAGCGGAGGTAAGACGGAGGACTCCCTCGGCAGAGCCTGCGTGGGGCCCCCGAGGGACGACGCCAAGGCTCACCGTACGTGGGACCGCGGCAGGCGCTCCTCCTCCTCCTCCTCCTCCCCTCGGGCAATAGGCGGTGCAACTCCTGCAATGCACCGCCTCACTGCCATGGGGCAGCGGGCGGTGGAACTCCTGCAATGCATTGCCTCACTGCCTCGGGGCAGTGGACAATGCAATGCACTGCCTCACTGCCCGGGGGCAGTGGACAGCGCAACTCGTGCATTGCACTGCCTCACTGCCTGGCGGCAGTGGGCAGTGGAACTCTTGCACTGCACCGCCTCAGTGCCATGGGGCAGTGGGCGGTGGAACTCCTGCAATGCACTGCCTCACTGCCTCGGGGCAGTGGACAGTGCAATGCTCTGCCTCACTGCCCGGGGGCAGTGGACAGCGCAACTCCTGCAATGCACTGCCTCACTGACTGGGGGCACTGGGCAGTTGAACCCCTGCAATGCACCGCCTCACCGCCTTGGAGCAGTGGGCAGTAGAACTCCTGCAATGCACTGCCTCACTGCCCTGGGGGTAGTGGGCAGTGCAACTCCTGCAATGCACTGCCTCACCGCCTGGGGGCAGTGGACAGTGCAACTCCTGCGGTGCACTGCCTCACCGCCTGGGGGCAGTGGGCAGTGCAACTCTTGCAATGCACTGCCTCACTGCCCTGGGGCAGTGGGTATTGGAACTCTTGCAATGCACTGCCTCACTGCCTGGGGGCAGTGGGCAGTGGAACCCCTGCAATGCACTGCCTCACTGCCTGGGGGCAGTGGACAGTGCAACTCCTGCAACGCACGGCTCCACTGCCTGGGGGCAGTTGGCAGTGGAACTCCTGCAATGCAGTGCCTCACTACCCTCGGGCAGTGGGCAGTGCACCTACTGCAATACACTGCCACACTGCCTGGGGGCAGTGGGCAGTGCAACTCTTGCAATGCAGTGCCTCACTGCCCTGGGGTAGTGGGTATTGGAACTCCTGCAATGCACTGCCTCACTGCCCGGGGGCAGTGGGCAGCGCAACTCCTACAATGCACTGCCTCACTACCTGGGGGCAGTGGACAGTGCAACTCGTGCAATGCACGGCCACACTGCCTGGGGGCAGTTGGCAGTGGAACTCCTGCAATGCACTGCCTCACTACCCTCGGGCAGTGGGCAGTGGAACTCCTGCAATACACTGCCACACTGCCTGGGGGCAGCGGGCAGCGCAGCTCCTGCAGTGCACCGCCTCACTGCCCTCGGGCCGTAGGCGGTGCAACCCCCGCAATGCACTGCCTCACTGCCTGAGGGCAGTGGGCAGCCAACTCCTGCAATGCACTGCCTCACTGCTCTGGGATAGTGGGCAGTGGAACTCCCGCAATGCACTGCCCTACTGCTTGGGGGCAGTGGGCAGTGCAACTCCTGCAACCTGGTGACCTGGCACCAGTCTAAAAACCCTCAGGATGGTAGTTGTATGACGGATTGCCTACACGCACTGCCACGCTTGAAACCAATCGTGAATCGTCGTGATACTCGTGCCACCACGTGTCTCAGCTCTGCCATCGTGGCCTCCTCTCCGTTCGGCTCCGCCCGTATGGTGCACTCTATCTCTCCCTCTTAATCCCGTGTCTCCAAGGGCTCAGTGCCGCACCTCGGGTGCGTCCCTCCCCCTTGCTAGCCATTTCCTGCTCACAGTGGGCACAGCGTTCTGCGTTGGACTCTGGCAAGACGTCGACCTCCCCCTGGCAATCTTCCAGGCCGCTACGCGGGGAGCCGCGTGGGGGACTGCATCCGACGTATCCGCCGCTCAAGCGTGACGCCTTGTGCAGGGGTATCATCAGTCGTCAGATTCGTCGTCCCACCGTGGGGCCCCTCTCACCTATGCGCCACTAGGGTTGTAGCACCACGCGCCAGCGCGGTGCTCCCCTCGCACCCCCGCCCTCGTGTGTCCTGGGACCCCCGCTCGCCGACCCGGTCCGCCATGCGCCCCCATGTTACTCCGCGCCATCGCGCCGTGCTCTTTGTTTCGTCACACTATGGCCACGCTCGTGGTACCCTTTGTTTCTTTCCTGCGCGCCCCATCCGATTGGGGCTGCCTATGTTGTCCGTGCGTCTCCGTTTACCAACACCCCGATTTGTTACTCCCCCCAACACATTGCGGCCACAGGCCACCTGCTCTTTTCTTGCCACAGCCTACCATGTCAGACCGCTCAACGCCGTCCCAGGACACCCCCTCTCCCGCCCCCGACACCGGTCGAGGCGGCACCATTCGTCGGGGGCCGTTCCCCATGTTTCTGATGGAAATCGCCCAGTCCGACGATGCTGACCGTCTCCTGCGAGAGCTGGACATGCTGAAGGATGACGCACTGGAAGCAGCGGATACAGCCATCCGGGCCACCGACCCCGCCCTAGCTGACTTGTGTGACGCCTTGCGATGGACGGCTGCCAACGGCGACATCCAGGCTATTACAGCCGTGACGGGGGTGTGGACGCCACGGGGACTCCTGCTCACAGCCACCGTAACAGTCGCCGCAGGGCCATCTGACACGAAGGTCATCGAACACGTCCCCCTGTTGCTGGTGCAAGGGGCCCCACTACTGGAGTATGTCTCCAGGGACCCTGAGGCCCTCACAGCGGCGCTCGTCACGCGGTGGAGTCCAAGCCATGTTCCGATCTCAGCGTCACGCCTCCGCAGCCAAGTCTTCAAGGGCCTGTACACGGCCCGCGAACAGCCGCCGCCCATCGACACTGCCGCCCCTCCAGACATCCAAAGCCAGAAGGTCTCCCACAAGATCCACAAACCCATCAGCCAGTTCCTTGCCCCCCACCTCAGACCGTCATGGGACGGCCTCCGCACCCGAGATGTGGTTGCGGCCTTTTGGGCGCTGCCCAACGACGTGCATGCGGTCCTGCAAGCAGCCCATATCCCGACGGCAGACCTCGTCCCGCTGAAGTTCGGACTTCTGGCGTGGGCCTCCTCCGTCTGCCTCACAGGGCAGTACACGCCAGCCCCGGTTCCCACGCCCCCCGCCCTCACCGACAAGGGCATGTGGACCCCCGAGCAGCTGCGGCCGCTGCTCGAATGCTCAGTCCTGCCGATCCGCAGCGTGGAGCTGCTGCATCAGATGGAGCAGGCTGGCGAGCATTCCTGGGCCACAGCCCCCACTTTCGCCCTGCTGCAGGCCGGCATCGCCGACACCGCCAGCCCGCCCCCGCTCACACCACCCAGCCACGCACCTTACCTCACCAAAGGACAAGCAGCGCCCAGCCCCGCCGGCACTTTGTTCGCCACGGCGGCGTTCACCCCAGCGTCAGCCCTGTACAAGGCCCAAGACCAGCCCATGCCCTTGGTGGTCCGAGCCATCGCCTTCATCACTGTTGCCCGAGCCGACAAGACTTTCTTTCAATCTCCCTGAGCCCGCCTCCCAGGTACCGCCGGCTGCCGCAGACCCCTTGCCTCCGGAGTCGCCAGCCCTGGCCGTCGGATCAGCCCCCCCTAGTCCCTCCCAAGGGGGGGAGCCTTTTGTCTCGGACCTGGACGTCACGGCCTACTCCAGAGACTACGCTCAGTTGCCTGACGAGTATGAAGCCCAGCAACAGGAGCTGGCCGTGGCACGGAGCGACCTGGAGTCCCTCACACGAGATCTGGACATGGTTCGCACAGAACGAGATAATGCCCAGCAACAAGCCCAGCGTTACGCCGCGGCACAGCGGCAGGCCGAGGCCGTTCGGCTCAACAGCTTCATCAGGTCGATTTCCCCCCTCTTGTCCATCGCCACCAGGCTCCGCGGTCTCCAGTCCACGCCGCCGGCGGTCGCCAACGCCGTGCGAAGTGCCGTTCCGGTTTCATTCGAGCTGCCTACCCCCGGCTCTCAGCAGTTCCTGGTCCTCGTGCCAGTCATACTCACCGCAGCAGTTCTCACCTCGCCCCAGGCACCCAACCTCGAGGAGTTAGCCGACGTCCTCCGCAGGGCTATGGCCGCACCAAGCGCCGTGCCGGTCCCGGAGACCCCTGCGCGTGCCCCCCGGGTTGTCGTTCGCTGTCCCGGACCCGATTCCTAAACCCAAGGCGGTTTCTGCCTTTCGGGCGCCGGGCGCTACTGCCCAGCCGCCGCCACCTACGGCGTCGCCTACTGATACCGCCGTGGCCTCCCTGCTGGAGTGGATCCCGGAGATCCCCAAGGGCTGCGAGGACGAGGTTGCGCACGCGCTCCACCTCCAGCTCTTCCGCCAGTACGGCGCGAACGTCAGCACCCTTCCGCAGTTGCCCATTCGGGAACAGTGGGCCTGGCTCCGTAGCCATGCGCCCAGCCTGCCCGGCGTCGCGGACGTCCTGCGCTCCTTCCTCTCCAACCCCCCTGCGGTCCAACGGGTTGCTGACAGTCCAGCCACCTCCCTAGCCGAAGCTGCAACCGCCAACCAGGCACAGGGCGCAGCGAAAAAGAAGGGGTATACACCCCAAAAAATTGATCCGCAGACTTTCTCAAAGGCCTTGTGGGTCAGCTGGCAAGAAGTCGACGATCCGCCGTCCGGTGAAGTTCATGCAGGACTCCTCGGTGGTATCCTTAGGGATAAATTTGGCACAGGCCTGTCCTCCATTACTGAAGAACAATTGAATCATAAAGCAAAATTCACGATTGTCGGAATCCGACCGGCAGATTATGAGCGAGGCATGCGACTGACCAGGCGGCACACGGCTCGCGGATGGCGAGTGACCTCGGCCGAATCAAAGAAACAACCGTTCACGCCCTGGATGCCCGACCCTGACCGAGACCATCCGACCCGGAAAACTCATAGGGGAAGCCGCGGGAAGCAGCGCCATCCGCGGGACCCAGACGATCAGGTGGACCTTACGGCGACGTCGGAATCGGAAGGAGAACCGGACCCCAAGTATCAGCGCAGGTACAGCCCCCGCCGTTCGGACAGGTCCCCGTCCCGCCGCCGCAGCCCAGGCCATCGCCGCGACAGCCCGCCGCCGAGACGGCGTAGCGCGTACCGCGATGAACCCCGAGCGCATTCCAGCCACCAGGACCACCATGCAGCAGCCCCCCTCCAGCCCTACCCGTACTCGGGGGACCCCCACGACCCCCGGGTGGCCATGGTCCACAACCCCTACGCTCCCCCGCCCTGGAGCCCCCCAGCCGACCCCCACCGCTTCCAGCCGTACTTCGGTCGGCATCCGAGGGACCGGTAGCCCGGGACATGGCGGGGCGCAACGAGGACATCCCTGACGCTGTGTCTCAGCTCCGCCACTCCCACCTCGACGGCGTCCCCCACGTCCGGGACCTGCACTTGAGCGCATACACTCCCGGCCCCCCCCCCAGAGAGTGGGGCCTGGTACCGGTGCCAACCCCAGGCACTGCCCAGTTCATCCCGCCCCCCTACGCCCTCGAAATGTGCCTGCACCTGCCGGTGGGTGTGCACTATTACCGGGCGTGCAGCGGGGCGGACCCCTGGCCCCGTGACGTTCTGTCGTTAGTGGGCGCCGTGCACTGCGTGCAGGTGACGGGCTCCCATCAGTTGCAGCTCTGCCGCAAGGGCCTGCCCCCCACCTCCTTCATCTTGCCCGAGCACCACCACGTGGTCCTCCCACAGTCCCTGCACAGCCGTGTCTCAGTCACAGCCACAGGCCTCACCCGGGCCAGTGTCTTGGCGATAGCGGCCACGTACCATACCCGGCACCTCTGCAAGTGGGTGCGAGGCCTGCCTCGCGCCCTCCCCGCAGCTGTGGACCGCAAGCTAACCCAGCACTCCACCGCCGCCGGCTCCTGCCCTGGTCCCCCGCTTGCCGGCCACGTGTCACCCCGCCCGGACGTGATGACCCTCAACGTGCAGATGTCCCTGCGACCCAAGCTTCGCGCCCTGGACGTCCTGGTGCGCGAATGCCAGTACCCGCTAACCCTGCATGTTCAAGTGGCCGGGCCCCTGATCATCCAGCGGGTGCATCCCCTATACCACACCATCCAGGCACCAGCGAGAGTGGCTGGGGGATGTGCCACCCTCCTCTACAGGACCCCGGACTTGGCCGTGACCAGCCACAGCGCCCACCCGTCGGGACGGGCCCTCGTCACACACTTCACCATGGCGGGTGTGACCCACTGCCACGCCAACGTGTATTTCCCCGCCGACGGGAACCTCGACACCCTCCAAGAAATCCTGGATTGGGTATACCCGTACCTCCTCCTCACCCCGGCTAGGGTGGTTGTCCTGACAGGGGACCTGAACGCCAATTGCCGCTGGGCCTCGCACCTCCCTGTCTCCCCTGCCTTCCTCTGTGACCTCGTCCTCCCCACGCTCGCGCGCCTCGGGATGCGCCGTCTGCGCCCCCTTGCAGAGGCCCCCACGTGGGTGAGCCCGCAAGGTTTCGCAGGTGCCCTTGACCACATCTTCCTCCGCGCCCCTTCGGAAGCAGCCCACACCACGGAGGTGCGCCCCGACTCCAGTTTCCCATCTGACCACCTACCTGTGACTGCCACCCTCCATGACCTCCCAACAGCGCCCCAATTGGTGTGCCCTTCGAAGAAGGGCCGCTTCCCCATCCCGCGGGAGCCCCTCGCCAGCCAGCTCCGCACCCTCAACGACACTTTTCGGGCTGAGCTCACTACGCCGCCCCCAGGCGCGCCCAACGCACAGCTACGCTATACCGAGGTGACCTCGGCACTATACGCCGCAGCTACGGCTGCCTACGGGCCCCCCGCCCCCAGCCAGCCGGTACCATCGGCGATACGTGTCCACGTCACCAACCTGCAACGCTACACCCTCGCTTACCCAGATTGGGCATCCCAATCGTCGCACCTCGTGGAGGTCGCCCGCCTCAAGGAACAAATCCGAGCGGCCTGGGACGTTCTCCTTCTGGAGAAGGATGTAGGGCTGGCGCCCCTATCCGCTGCCCCTGGTCAGCCCACCAAAGTGGACTACCGCCGCACGTTGGGGGCGCGCTATGTACCCCCGGCGGATCCTGTCTACGTGGTAGGCGTCCCGGTGCCTCTCCATCAACAAGCCGCCGTTGCGTTGGACCAGCTACGCCAAAGGCACCTTGCCCCTCTTGAGGCACTCTCACTCGCGCGTGTCCAGGCCATCACGGGATGGGAGGGCAGGCCGCTCGGCCCACCACCCAACGCTACCACCGCAAACTTGCGAGCCATCATCCACCGGGCGGCGGCCACTGTGCCGTACCACGATCTACTGGAGTACCGGCTGTTCGGACAATTGGAGGATGCCCAGTTTACGACGATTGTGGACCTGATCAACAGTATCCTCAGTGGGGTGCCCGTGCCCCAAGCACACTCTGCGGATTTCATCAACCTTCCAAAAAAGACGCCGCACGGCCCCATTGCAAACGGCAGGCCGCTCACCAATCTGGCCATGATATGGAAGCTCACGGCCGCCCTCATCAAAGACCACTACCAGCCCCTCCTGGTTCAGGGCGGCATCTTGCCACCCTACCAGTTCGGGATGTCCCCGCGCTGCTCCTCCGTGGAGCTCTTCCGCGTCCTACACGATGTATGGTGGGACCGCTGGCGGCGACACCTCGAAGCGTGGGTCCTGTCGGACGATGTCCGCCACGCGTATGGCTCCATCAACCACACCACCGAGTACGCCGTCCTAACCGCCGCGGGGATCTCCCCAGCCGACGCCGCGACCCTTCAGCACCATGACCGCGCCCTTGAGGTGCACATGGGAGGGGCTGACGGGCGCTCTCCGTCTTCCACCCAGCTGGGGGCCGGCACGCGGCAAGGGTGCCCCGTGTCCGGCATGAAGTACTGCATATATGGCGAAGTTCGGGGACACGGGGCCTGCCGTTCCGTCCCCCCCGCCGACACCCCCGCGGGCCCGCTGAACCGGGTTCTCCTGATGGATGATACCCAGTGGCTGCCCGGCGACCGTTGCCACTTGCCCGCCCTCGCCAGCGGCATTGAGCGGGCAGGCCGCCTCACCAACCTCCACTCTGACCCGACCAAAACAGTCTTGGTCGGCACGGACATGCGCGATGGCTTGGTCCCTTTCCTCAGCGACACGGTATACCTCAATGGTCACCCCGTGCGCTGTGCCACAAGCCAGGACTACGTCCGCGTCCTTGGCCGCCATGCCCTTCCTCATCTCTTCCATCCCGTCGACTCGAGGCGCCTTTTCTCAGGCACCCGCGCCGCGTGCCGAGCGCTCCGCGCCCCGCGACTGCCCGCCCACTACCCCCTTGCCATGTTCGTCGCCAAGTGCCATGGGACAGTCAACTGGTTTACCAGTGTCCGCCCCCCCTCCTACGGGGCCCTGCGCGTGCTGGACGCCATGGCCTCCTCGGCCATGCGCGCCACCGCTGGGTGGACCCTCTCCGCCTCTGCCCACTTCCTCCGCGAGATCCCCGAAGGGGGGGTCGGTATCCCCCCGGCACCGGTCGTTGGGTTTGCTAACTTCCTCGGCGTCTACATCCGGCACCTGAACCACCCCAACCCCCTGGTCTGCCGGTCCACGCGCCACGGGCTCCTGACTGCCCTCTGGCGGTTCCATCCTTCCCAGCCGTGCCTCACCTCAGAGCTAGGGATCCGGTGCACTGCACACCCCACGGATCACGATCTGTTTGTCGCCCTATGCCACCAGTGCAGCGTCTCCATCCACTTGCCCCCTGACGGCCATCTGCCACACCATACCCCCCATGTGATGGCCCTGTCGTCCCCCGGACTCGAGGTCCAGGACACCCATGCGTGGATGCTTGCGGGCCATCGCAGTATGGAGGACGCGCGACGAAAGGGGTGGCCCCGGGCGTCGCCCCGCCCCACTCCGCCAGTCGGCACAGCCCCCCCGATTGGACGTTGCCATGCGGTGACCGCGATAGTCCCCACGTTCTCCTGGCTCCCTGAGAACTATGGGATCCTCCACGACGCGTCGTGGTGCCCGAAGACCCGGCGCAGCGGCGGGGCTGTGGCAGTGTTTTGCCCCGTCACCCTCCGGTACCAGGTGTACCCCGTCCCCATCCCCTTGAGGCTGGACAACGCCTACACGGCGGAGCTGTACACGGCGTGTGTGGCCCTCACCGCCAAGGGGCCTTCGGCCGACCCTGCCTTCGGCTTCCGGTCCGGTGTGTGGCACTTTGCGGACTGCAAAGGGTACATCACAGCCCAGGAGGGGCGCCGCGAGCCGGAGGACTCGCTACAAGGGGATCTCATACGAGCGTGCCGCGGCATGGCCCACGGTCACGCCCCCCGTTGCCACCTCTATTCCCACATCGCCGGCACCTGGCTCGATGCCCTGCTGAACCGGGTTGACGAGGCGGCAGGGCACGCTGCGGACACCTGCCTAAACGCCGTGGGATGGCTCAGCCCCCAACAGGAACCCCGCGTCTGCTTCTCCCACGCGGGCCTCCAGGTCCACGACGCCCTGCCCCACGCACGCCGCGCCCTGCTCGCCTCCCACCACGCCTACTCTGCAACCCCCCTGCCCCAGCGCCACCCCGCCCTCAACGAGTACGCCAACGCCGTCAGTCACGGCCTCATCACATGGGGAGACCACCTCACGGTCACCGGCATCCGCCTCTCCCTGTTCCCCCCGAGGGGCGCGCCCTGTCCCCTCTGCATCATGCCCGCCTCCGGGGACCACGTCCTCTCTTGCCCGCTCGACCCGCTCATCCGCGCCCACTAGCATCGGTGGCTTGCGGCCCGACTCTCCCAGAGGTGCCGTGCCTGGCGCCACTGTACGCCCACTGCTTGGGGCACCCTCGTCCTTTGGGGCGACGAGCCATTCATGCGGGCTGTGGATGGCTCCCCGGCCCACCACACCATCGCCATCTACACTATCGGTCGTCTCGGGGCCATCTCCACACCGCACAGGGATGCCCTGCTGCACAGGGGTCTGCGTCCTGCACATCTCCGTCGCCTTCTCTGCGACGTCGTTCTTACTACCGTCCTCCTACACAAGCGGCACGCGGTGCCCGTCCTACCTCTTGCCGACCACTTCTCCCCCCAGAAGGGAGGCCCCGTGAACCAGTCCCTCGCCGGCCGCCCTCCGCGGGCGTGGTATCACGTGGCCAACTGGGCCCCAACGCCTGAGTCGTCCAGGTGGCCGGCCTGGGATGTCCTCCTGGGCCTGTGGCTGTCGGGGGACCTCCTCCTGGCCCCCAAGATAAAGACCGCCAGTTCCACCCGGAGCAAATGCAGTCCGTACCGAGTCCTGTATGTGTACGTCGAGAACAATTAGATACCAAGCAACACCCAGCAGGACATCGAGCAGGAGGCCCATGATGTGATCGTCCTGGACAGTCTCGGCCGGCACGGGCTCACCCCCCTTCTCCCGGACCGACGCCGCCTCTGGGCCATCCATTACGGTGGCGACGGACGGAGCCCGGAGGCTGGCTTCCGTGGAGATGTGATCCCCTCGTGGTGTGCCGCCCTGCATTCGGCGTTCTCAGCCATCCTTGCTGCAGCTTCCCAAGGCCCCCGCACGGTCTTCAAGGACATGCGGGCGGCCATGGGTCGGCCCGTCCCGTGGCCATGCCCCCGCCCGTGACCCGTCCTCGAACTCACGCGCCCGGGTCGTCCCGGCACAGCGCGCAGTCGTGCCGGACCGCGCTCCTTGTCCGGCGACGTCCTAAGTCGGGGGTGATGCCCCGGGAGACCCACACCTTCTCAGCTCACGTTGATCTTGGAACGCTGACTCGGGTGGATCCAGGACAGGTCGGGGCAGTCGGTGGCCGGGACCGGAGAGCAGATCGGACCGTAGCGTTGTTGTACACCGGCGTTGTGACCCAGACGGCCTGCTGGGAGGAGCGTTCTCAGGTGTGCGACGAGATTCGTCTTACTCTAGCGGAGGTAAGACGGAGGACTCCCTCGGCAGAGCCTGCGTGGGGCCCCCGAGGGACGACGCCACGGCTCACCGTACGTGGGACCACGGCAGGCGCTCCTCCTCCTCCTCCTCCTGCAATGCACTTCCTCACTGCCCGGGGGCAGCGGACAGTGCAACTCCTGCAATGTACTGCCTCACCGCCTGAGGGCAGTGTGTAGCGGAACTCGTGCAATGCACTGCCTCACTACCTGGAAGCAGTGAGCAGTGCAACTCCTGCAATGCACTGCCTCACTGCCTGGGGGCAGTGGGCAGTGCAACTCCTGTCTTCCACTGCCCCAC
Source organism: Eutreptiella sp. 'Long Island Sound 2002' (assembly GCA_964036045.1). NCBI lineage: Eukaryota > Euglenozoa > Euglenophyceae > Eutreptiales > Eutreptiaceae > Eutreptiella > Eutreptiella sp. 'Long Island Sound 2002'. Next base: position 21,569,350 of record OZ038398.1, on the reverse strand, counting down.
TGCTTGGGGGCAGCGGACAGTGGAACTCCTGCAATGCACTGCCTCACTGCCCTGGGGCAGTGGGCAGTGGACCTCCTGCAATGCACTAGCCCACTGCTTGGGGGCAGTGGGCAGTGGACCTCCTGCAATACACTGCCCCAACGCCTGGGGGCAGCGGGCAGTGCAACTCCTGCAATGCACTGCCTCACTGCTTGGGGGCAGTGGACAGTGCAACTTCCGTAATGCAGTGCCCCACTGCTTGGGGGCATTGGACAGTGCAACTACTGCACTGCACTGCCTCACTGCCTGGGGGCAGTGGACAGTGCAACTTCTGTAATGCAGTGCCCCGCTGCCTGGGGGCAGTGGACAATGCAACTCCTGCAATGCACTGCCTCACTGCCTGGGGGCAGTGGACAGTGCAACTCCTGCAATGCACTGCCCCACTGCTTGGGGGCAGTGGGCAGTGGACCTCCTGCAATACACTGCCCCAACGCCTGGGGGCAGCGGGCAGTGCAACTCCTGCAATGCACTGCCTCACTGCCTGGGGGCAGTGGACAGTGCAACTTCCGTAATGCAGTGCCCCACTCCTTGGGGGCATTGGACAGTGCAACTACTGCAATGCACTGCCTCACTGCCTGGGGGCAGTGGACAGTGGACCTCGTGCAATACACTGCCCCACTGCTTGGGGGCAGTGGGCAGTGGACCTCCTGCAATACACTGCCCCACCGCCTGGGGGCAGTGGGCACTGGACCTCCTTCAATACACCTCCCCACTGCCTGGGGGCAGTGGGCAGTGGACCTCCCGCAATGCACTGCCCTACTGCGTGGGGGCAGTGGGCAGTGCAACTCCTTCAATGCACTGCCTCACCGCCTGGGGGCAGTAGACAGTGCAACTCCTGCAATGCACTGCCTCACCGCCTGAGGGCAGTGGGCAGTGGAACTCCTGCAATGCACTGCCTCACCGCCTGGGAGCAGTGAGCAGTGCTACTCCTGCAATACACTGCCTCACTGCCTGGGGGCAATGGGAAGTCCAACCCCTGCAATGCACTGCCCCACTGCTTGGGGGCTGTGGGCAGTGGACCTCGTGCAATACACTGCACCACTGTCCGGGGTTACTGGGCAGTGGAACTCCTGCAATACACTGCCTCACTGCCTGGGGGTAGTGGGCAGTGGACCTCCTGCATTACAGTGCCCCACTGCTTGGGGGCAGCGGGCAGTGCAGCCCAGGGGGTGTTCGGAGCCTCCTGGCAGTCCAACGGGGGGTCATCATCTTCGGCGAAGCGTGCGCACCGGCCTGGGGGGGACGGGGAGTCCAGCCCAGGGGGTGTTCTGAGCCTCCTGCAAGGCCAATGGGGGGGCCATCATCTTCGGAGAACCGGGCCCACCGGCCTGGGGGGACGGGGAGTCCAGCCCAGGGGGTGTTCAGAGCCTCCTGCAAAGCCAATGGGGGGCCATCATCTTCGGAGAACTGGGTGCACCGGCCTAGGGGGGACGGGGAGCCCAGCCCAGGGGGTGTTCGGAGCCTCTTGCAAGGCCAATGGGGGGCCATCATCTTCGGAGAACCGGGCGCACCTGCCTGGGGGGGACGGGGAGTCCAGCCCAGGGGGTGTTCGGAGCCCCCTGCCAGGCCAATGGGGGGCCAATATCTTCGGAGAACCGGGCGCACCGGCCTGAGGGGGACAGGGAGTCCAGCCCAGGGTGTGTTCGGAGCCTCCTGCAAGGCCAATGGGGGGCCATCATCTTCGGAGAACCGGGCGCACCGGCCTAGGGGGGACGGGGAGCCCAGCCCAGGGGGTGTTCGGAGCCTCCTACCAGGCCAACGGGGGGCCATCTTCTTCGGAGAACCAGGCGCACCGGCTTGGGGGGGACGGGGAGTCCAGCCCAGGGGGTGTTCGGAGCCTCCTGCAAGGCCAATGGGGGGCCTTCTTCTTCTGACAACCGGGCGCACCGGCCTGGGGGGGACGGGGAGTCCTGCCCACGCGGTGTTTGGAGCCTCCTGCAAGGCCAATGGGGGGCCATTGTCTTCAGAGAACCGGGCGCACCGGCCTGGGGGGGACAGGGAGTCCAGCCCAGGGTGTGTTCGGAGCCTCCTGCAAGGCCAATGGGGGGCCATTGTCTTCAGAGAACCGGGCGCACCGGCCCGGGGGGGACAGGGAGTCCAGCCCAGGGTGTGTTTGGAGCCTCCTGCAAGGCCAATGGGGGGCCATCATTTCCGGAGAACCGGGCGCACCGGCCTGGGGGGGACAGGGAGTCCAGCCCCGGGGGTGTTTGGAGTCTCCTGCAAGGCCAATGGGGGGCATCATCTTCGGACAACCGGGCGCACCGGCCTAGGGGGGACGGGGAGCCCAGCCCAGGGGGTGTTCGGAGCCTCCTACCAGGCCAACGGGGGGCCATCTTCTTCGGAGAACGAGGCGCACCGGCTTGGGGGGGACGGGGACTCCAGCCCACGGGGTGTTCGGAGCCTCCTGCAAGGCCAATGGGGGGCCTTCTTCTTCAGAGAACCGGGCGCACCGGCCTGGGGGGGACGGGGAGTCCTGCCCACGGGGTGTTTGGAGCCTCCTGCAAGGCCAATGGGGGGCCATTGTCTTCAGAGAACCGGGCGCACCGGCCTGGGGGGACGGGGAGCCCAGCCCACGGGGTGTTCGGAGCCTTCTGCAAGGCCAATGGGGGGCCATCTTCTTCAGAGAACCGGGCGCACCGGCCGGGGGGGGGGCGGGGAGTCCTGCCCAGGGGGTGTTCGGAGCTTCCTGCAAGACCCGTGGGAATTCCCTTCTACCTCTTAGCAGCAGCAGGCAATTAAGCAGGCAGGACCGGGGGTCTTAACCCCGGGGTAACAGTATCAGGGACTCAACGTGAGTCCTCTTAACCAGGAACAACCCCAAATACCGCCGGGGCTTAACTCCCGAACGTAACGGTATTTGGGGCCCCCGTGGGCCTTATGAGCCCACAGAGTGTACTGAGGCGTGGCTACCAGCACTTAAAGTCCGGCCTGCCATACCCATTTCTGGGCTCGCCTCAGTACGGCCGTTCGGGTCCGGCTCTGGGGGCTGCACACTAAACTGGCCCCGGGGGAGGGCCATTTACCCGGTTCAGCATTATTTACGGCGGTAGGCACTATTCATTACATTAGGTAGTTACTCAGCGCAATTGGTTACCCCGCAGACATGCCCCTTCCAGTGGTGCGCTCACCTTTGGGGCTGCCTTTGGGGGATCGGGGGCTGTTACCCCTCCCGGACGCCCTCTCTGGTGTTGGCGCCGGGGTGGTGGCCGGGGGCCGTATACCTTACCTCAAAGGATGTTGGATACCGGTACCGGGGCGTCCAGCCGGACGGGGACGGGGACGGTTCCTCCAACAACTTGATAGGGCGCGGCCCCACAGCACCGGTCTTGAGAACACCAGCGTTGCCACTGGCCCTTCTCAGCAAACTCTCTGAGAAAGCGTTCTGAGTATCATCAGTCAAGACCCTGGTACCAGCGTGCCGGAATATTAGATTCGTCTGCCTGTTCGCCACTCCTGCAAGGCAGAGCCCTGGCACCGAGCAGTAGTCACCTCGCGGAACCAGTTTGCAGGTCCAGCTGGCACATTTTGGACTCTTTCTGAAAGTGACTGCATCTGAAGCGACTTTGACCTGCACCTGTGCTCCTGTGGCCCCGGGACCCCCAGGCCAGTTTCCAGGCACCTGCTTCTGCTAGGGCGGCGGCCCCTCACATGCACCCTCCGGGGCCCTTTCCACCTGCACACCTGGACGCTTGCCATGAAGACCCCGTACTGGAGCCTCCTCGGTGGCGCGCCCGGGCCCAGTTGTTCACGCGGCCGGCCGCCGATGCGGGGCCCTGGAGGCGCGCCGCACGGGCGCTGCCAGCCTGTGAGAGGGGCAAGGGCAGGAGAAGGGGATGTGGGGGGGGGGGGGGGGCAGTGGGCAGGGGAGGTGGCAGGGAGCGGCCGCGGGAGGTAGTGCATGGGGGGCACCGAGTGCTGCATGGGTGTGTGTGGGATGGAGTTGGGGCAGAGGGCCCTGTGGGTGGGGCAAAGGCGTTGAGGGGAGATGGAGGGGGAGGCTGTACCAGCCGTCCTCTCTAGGGATCGCTGGTCCGTTCCCGGGGCCCTGGCGGCCAGTACTAGGGGGCCGCGGGCTCCCTCGGGGGTGGTGCTTGGCGCTGGCGCGCGCGTACACCCGACACTGTTAGTACACCACCCGTTTGGGTGGTGCCCGGGCCCTGTCGTCGGGGGCTTGGCACCCGGCACCCAGCCCGTGAGTAGAGCTGGGGAGTTCTAAGGGTGTGGTGTGGTGTGGTGTGGTGTGGTGTGCCGAAGGCGCTGTTACCAAAGGGCAAAAGGCCGGGATGTCTACCCACGGGTAAAGGTAAACGGGCTGGGCTGTGTGTGTTGTGTGCGCGCCGTGCGTATGTGTGTTGGCCTCGGCAGGGGAAGGGGGAGTCGGGGAGACCTGGTGAGTTCGCCTCCGGCGACCGCGCTTATTCCAGGAGCTCCCGCTGCACCCCTTCCCTTTCTGCTTGCTGGTGCAAGCGCAGCTCCTGCAATGCCCACGCCATCGTGCTGCCCGGGCCCAGGCGGGCCTTCAGCAGTGTGGCACGCGCCTTGGCGTGGGCGTACCAGATCCGTATGGACTCCTCCACGACGTGGCGGAGGAACTCCGTGCCCAGCGAGTGGGGCCCCGTACACTCCAGGTGGGCCAGCTGCATGGAGGGGGTCCGCAGGGCTGCCGCCCACTGCTCCAGCACAGTCGGTTCCCACAGCTGGTGACGCACTGGGGCCGCCCGTGGCCCCACCTTCTGGTCAAGCCACGCTGCGAGGCGCCGGCGGGCTGGCCCCCACTCGTGCGATTGAGCCGAGCAGGCCCACAGGTGGGGCGCCGTCTCGGGCTGTGTCCCGCACAGGAGGCAAGTTGTATCCAGCACCGTGCCCCGGTGGGAGGAGCGGTGGGCCAGGACGGTCATGGTCGGGACGTTGTCCATGCGATGCGCCGTGATGTGGCGCTGCTGGTCGTGGTCGAACCAGTCCAGGGGGAGGCCCCCCCCTGGCATGAAATGTACCCCCCAGCGGGCCTCGTAGATGGCTTGCGCCGGTATGGAGGCCCGGTCCCGCAACCAGTCACTCAGCGCCGCCGGGGAGAGCTGGCACTGGTCGCGGAAGGGCACTGGGGGGATAAATGAGTAGGGGCGCCTGAGGAGCCACGTGAGGTCTACCTCCGGCGGCTCTCGCGTCGCTGCGTCCACACGGACGTTGAGGTCCGTGATCCAGTGCGACGGTGTGGTCACCACATTGATGGCAGACCTCGGGGAGAGGCGCTGCCCCCCCCAGGACAGTGGCGTAGAGGTGGTGGATGCCATCTCCGCAGTGCCCTCCTTCCTGGTACGTGCGGAGGGCCCCCACTGCTGCCTCCGAGTCCGGCACCAGCCAGTAAACCCCCTGCTGTGTCGCCAGCCGGCGGGCATACGAGAGGAGGGCCATCGCCTCCCCCTCCTGGGAGGTGCCCACTCTTGAGGCCACCTGGGCCTGGTACTCCCCAGGCCCGCTCTGGACGACCCCGGCCATGACCATACCCGCCTGCGTGGCCCCTGCATCCACCGCCACGACACTGCCCCGGAGGGTCGCCAGCGCAGGCAGGTCATGGAACCAGACGCCCGGGCGAGTCTCAGGCGCCAACACTCGCGGGGGGTCGGTCGCCCGGCCGTGGGGCGCCAGGAGGGCCATGTCCCCATGGTGCTCCCTGAGGTGGGTGCGCAGGGCCTGGTGTAGCTCCGCTGGCACTGTCCCCACCGTATCGAGGGAGTAATAGAGGGGTCCCTTGTGCGGGTGCCCCGGGCATTTGTGCGCCATGCACTCCGCTGGATATTGGAAACGCGCCACCGCCGCCGGGGCTATGGCGATCCACGGAAACGGCGGCAGCGTCGAGGTGATCGTCACGAGAGGGGCCCGCGATGCGCTGGCCCAGTTCTAGTAGGCGGCAGTCGGGGGGGCTGTCGTCCACACGACGGTGGGCGCCCTGACCCCAGTGCGCTGGAGCTGGGCCAGGGACTCCTGCCGGTGGTCGCCCCACAGCTGTGCGTGTAGCGGCGCATCCACCTGCACTTGGATATCCAGGAGGGCCACCAGGAGGCGGTGGAGCCTGGTGTCGCTGGGCAGGGTGCCCGGGGGCTGCTGGCACACCCGGGGTTCTGACGCCCAGCCCGCGGTCTCCATGGTGTCCTGCAGGGCCGCGGTCATCCGGAGGGGCTGTCCCCTATGGTATATCGTCTCCATTCGGGTGGTTTTGGCCGCCCGGCCCCCCACGATGACTTCCGCCTGATAGGTGGGCACGGCCCTCGGGATCCAGTCCTTGGGCGCCGCCTGCCATCACGGCGTGGGTTCCCTCAGGAGCGGGACCAGTACCGCAGCGTGGCGGGTTAGCCACGCCCGTAGCCCCGGGATCCCCTTGCGGGCTGGCGCTCGCCTCTTCAGGGCTCGCTCCGGCAGCACCTGGTGATCCTCTGTGTAGAGGTCGCCGAGGTGATGGTAGCCCAGGGCCTGTACCGTTTCGTACACCGTCGGGGGGACGACCACCTGCGCGACGGCGCCATACAGAGTCGCGAACACCTCCACGCGGGGGGCAGGGGCTGCCGCCGCCGCCGATCGCGGCCCAACGGGACCTCGGACCAGGATGGGGGTGGTCCCTGAGCACTGGCCCGGCATCCACATAGGCATGGCCACCTCATCCACGACCCGCTGCAGTGTGGCTATGAGGTGGGGGCACTTGGGGTGATACGTGTACTGCCCCGGGGTAAGCACCGCCGGGCAGCCCCCTCTGAGCGCCTGGTGCGTTTGCAGGTAGTAGGCCTGGGAGTCCCGGAACTCCTGCTTGGCCCAGGCCCCCTGCCGAACCCACTCTCGAACCACCGCCGCCTGCCACGAGTGCTCTGACCGGGTGAGACCCTGGCACCCATGCTCCCAGGGTCCCCAGAGCGCGTCGGTATGAGCGTGGCGGGAGATGCCCGTCACGTGCTTGTATGCTCGCACCATGAGAGCATCGTTTGCCGCGTGTACCTTGGCCGTTGGGCGGTACACGCTGGCCAGGGGGAGCAGCTTGCTCGGGAGCTTGGCCATGAGCACCATCATGGCCGCGTCCGGGGAGAGCCGCTGGGGGCGGAGCTGCGTCCAGAGCTCCGCCCTGACCTCCGGCAGGTTGCGGGGGGCCGTAGGCGCCCCCTGGAGGTAAATGTCGGTTCCCATATATCGGATGACCCTGGAGGGCTGTATCTCCGGGGCCCCTGCCAGTGCCTCCCGCCGCTGGTCCGGGGTACTCGTCACCCACGCGCGGCCTAGGTGGCGGGCCACGGCTGCTGGCGTAGGCGACCGTAGGGGCCGTGGGTCTGACGTGGAGCCGTGCTGGATCTTGCGGTCAGGGACGTCCACCCGCAGGATTCCCTGGTAGTATACCCGCTGATCCAATAGGACCCCCTGTATGGGGTGGGAATCGCCCCGCTCCAAGAGGACGATCGTGTCGTCCACCCACATGAGTCCCGGGAAGCGGAAGGGCTCTACCGCCGAGGACCGGTATGCGATGTCCATGTATCGCAAGAAGGGGAGCGCCGCCGTCGCCCCCGCATGGACCCCCTGGACGGTACCCTGGGGCGTACCCAGGAGTTGCGTCAGGGTGTGGGACTGCCAGGGGCCCAAGGGCAGGGTGTAGGAGAAACCCTCGGTATGGGTGGCGAGGTGGTCGGCCTCTCCCAGGCCCACCCGGGCTCCCACTATAGGGTGAATGTCCTGCGCGATCACGTCGAAGAATTTTGCGAGATCCGTGATCAGGACGTCCACTATCCGGTTTTGAAGCCTGGCCAGGTCCAGCTTCATGTGCACCGTGCGGACGACCTCCTGGAGGGATATCCCCCGCATGCCCCCCACCAGGCAGGGGCCCCCCAGGGCCCGCTCGTAGACGGCTGTCGCCACGGCATAGAAGGCCGTGGGCTCGAGTTTGGAGACGTGGGAGGAGATGGTTATCCCCCGGAGGTTCGCCTCCTGGACCGGCTGGTCCGGGTTTTTTAGGAGCAGGGTAACCCGCCCCCGCCTGCCCACCGTGCGGCTGACCGGGGGGCTGCGCACCACGGTGCACAGGGCCTTCTGGTCCGCCTCCGTCAGGTGTCGGTACCAGGAGATATCGATGCAGATGTCCGCTTCGGGTAGGCGGAGGTCGGGGCCGCGGGCCTTCCCCGACTGCACCTCCCAGAGGTGGCGGGGCTGGACATAGTCGCCGCGGGCTGGCGGGGCATGCTGTGGCAGCAGCCCCAGGTACCTCTGGAAGTGGGCCCACCGGTCGGGGTCATCTTGGATCCGGTAGCTATGGCCCTGGAGCCGTAGGCGGCTCAAGTACAGGGCAGACAACGTCTCCCTGGGGTTGAGGAGCGCCTTGTTGTCCAGGGGGATTTCCGAGACATCGCGCGGGGGGCCCCTGCTACGACGCTGCACCTCCCTCCACTGCTCTGGGGTGCGCTTCAAGTTGAGGGTGTCCTGCTTGCGTCGGAGGGCCCTGCGCTTCACCCCCCGGAGGCTCTGCTGGCGCTGGGCCTCTCCCAAGGCCACGAGGCTCCGTTTGAGGGCGTGCCCCGCCGTCACTGAGGTGCCCAATATGCTCTGGGCCATCACTGTAAAACGCCCCACCGTGGGGAGCATGCTGCGCGCTGGGAAGGGCTGCTGGGGAGCCCGCGAGGGGGGAGCCCGCTCCGCCGGGCGCGTCTTGAGGCGGTATTGCCGGAAGCGGAGGGCTCGGACCCTGCCCGTGGCGTGGGCCCAATCGTAGATGGCCCTTTGCAGGCCCTTCAGCCACCGAATCGGGGCGGGCTGGGGGTCCAAGGCTCTCCTGCGGAGTATTGAGCTGTGGAAATCGGCCGTGTCGGCCGGGGACAGGGCCACTGGGCCCAGGTGGTACTCCGGGGTGCGGGAGACCGTATGGGGGCTGGGCTTGTCCAGCCGGTTCACCGGGAAGGCGACGGTGAGAAGGAGGGGGACGTGGTGGTCCGAGAGGAGGGTGCTCGCCCAGTAGTGGTACGAGGCGATGGTGAACTGCGCCTCGCTGTGGCAGGCGGCTGTGTCGATGCGGGAGCGCGCGGCTCCCTGGAAGCAGGAGTACGTGTCCTGCGGGACCGGGTGTAGGTCCACCAAGTCCCTGAGGTTGAAAGCCCTCAGGAACGTGCGGTAGCCCGTGTCCTCGGGGCGCGGGGTCCCTCTATCCGCCGGTCGGGCCGCCGAGTTGGTGTCCGCGACAACCAGGACGGTCGTCGGGTCGACCAGGCAGGTGACCTCCCTCCAGACGGCGGCCCACCATCTCACGTATGGCTCCACGCCTACGCTGATCTGGGGGGCATGGGCTGCCAGCACATGATGCCGACCCCACGGGGTAAGGACCTCCATGAGGAGGGCGTTGGCATCCTCCGCGCCCCAGAGGAGGGAAGCCCGGGTGGTTGTCCCGGAGCGGACGTATACTTCCAGGCCCGCCCCTGTCTTGCCGTGGGCGGGGAGCACGACGTGACGGGCGTAGTCCTGAAAGGGGGGGTCCTCGGGGCCTGCCCGGGATTGGGCCTCAGCCAGGACGAGGAGGGTAGGGCGGCGCGCTGCCATGTGCAGGGCTTGCGCCAGGAGGCGTTGCCGGAGGTACCGGCCCCGGACGTTGAGCCACAGGTACCCCACAGCGTGCACGTCCTCCGGGGTGCCCTCAATTCTGGGACTGCGGGGGAGTGGGGTGCTCCGGCTCCGGGTCCGGCTCTGAGGAAGTGGGTTCGCCCTGGGGGTCGGCGTGTGTGGCCGAGCCGCCAGCTGCCCCCTGGGCCGCCTGCAGGTCACGCCCGATGAGGCCAAACACCGTGGTCAGGGAGGGAGTCCCCGCTGGCCGTTCACCCGTGAGCCTGGGGAGCACCCAGTCTCGCAGGGCCGGGGCCTGCGCCCCCAGGACCTTGAAGCCGACCGGCTTGTTCGGCTGGAGGGCCCGGGCGTAGCTGACCCACGAGGCGCTCCATCCCTTCCAGTTGGCGTCGCGGAGCTGCTGGGCCCCCAGGGCCGAGGGGACGACGACGAGCCCTCCCCGAGCCCTGTCGTAGGTGGCCCTGGCCACCATGGGCTAGGTGATGGCCAGGGGGTTGCCCCCGGGTGGGGTGAGGGTGGCCTTGTGGTCCCCGAGGTCCATACTCGCCGTGTCGACTGGGGTGTACCGGTCCCCGCGCTTGACGCAGATTTGGACCGGGGGGGGAGCGGTGGCCGGCGTGCCCCGGGGGACATGTACCGGGCACTGGCACACCAGCACCAGGGCTCTGGTGTCCGGGGGGACCGCCCGGGGCGGGGGTGGGGCAGACCAGGCATACGCATATGCCATGGCCTGGAGCCACCACCCTGGGCGCGTGCCGCCCTCGGGGGCGGGGAGGCGGAGCTGCACCCTCCCCTCGATCACGTAATAAACCGTGATCCCAAGTCCCGGCGGGTGAGGGGCCGGGATGGCATCTCCCTCCCAGCTGGAGAGGGAGAAGGAGGGGACCCCCAGGGTATAACCCACGAGCTGGAGCAGCTCGCGGGTTCTCTTCGCATACTGGGCCAGGAGGGGAGGGAGGCCGTCTCCCTCCGGGGAATGGGGGCCGGGGACGGGGGTGGTGTCCTGGCCCGCCGCCCGCATGCGGCGTCCCACCGCCGACAGGCGTTCGCTGTCCAGGAAGACAGCGACGTCCAGGGCCTTGCGGGGGTTCGCCTCCTCCAGGGCAGTATCGGCGATGAGCGCCGCCAGGCGGGACTCGTGCGGGTCCAGCTCGCCCGGCGGGCTGTCGGCGCGGCCGGCTGCCGGCGGTGCAGGGTCGTCATCCAACTCTATCGCCTGCGGTAGGGGCTCCAGCGGGCTGAGGGCGCCCGCTTCATCATCCAGGAGGCCAGCCAGCTGGGTGGCCGTGCCCTGGGACGCATCCACATCGTAGGGGGGGGGCGGAGGGTCATCCGCCGCGTGCGAAGCGGGAGCTCCGAGAGCGGGCGAGGTCTCATGGGGCCTAAGCTCCCGTTCTCCTTCCGGGGCCTTCTCCGCAGCCTCGTCCTCCTCCTGGGGGGCTCCCTGCGGGGGGCACTGGTCGCATGGGCTGGGGCGCCAGAAGCGACAGACTGTACACCAATCCAGGGCGGGTCCCTCCGGGGGGTGGCCCCCCGTCGGGGGGGCTGAGGCCTCAGTACCGTCGTGGGTCTGGGCGGTCTCGGGGTTGCCAGCGGGCGCCTGGGGGCGGGCCGCAGGAGCCCCTGGGGCGCTGGCGAGGGCTTGCTGATGGCCTTCCTCTCGGCAATCCGCGCCCAAGAGGTCCTGGGACGCGCTTTCAGCTGCAACGTCCGAGGGGCCGGGCCGGGGGGGCCCTGCGCTGGCATGCCCGGCAGCCGGTTGGCCGGGGTCACTAGGCGTCCCGGTAGCCGCCAGGACACGCCGGCTTAGCTGGCTGGCAAGGCCTGTGGCTGCGGCTCGCGGCCGCGCAGGCGGGCTCACCCGAGCCGCGGTGGCCTCCGGGCGCCGCTCAGGGGCTGCCCCGTCCCTGGGCAACGCTGGGTTTCTTTCCCGGGAGATGGGCGCCTGCCGCGCCGGAGGGGGGCCTCGGGGTAGGGGGCGGCCGGCGCCACCGACCGCGTCGGCTGTAGGCGCCCGGGTGGGCTCCTGCGGCCGCGGATGTACCTCCTGCCGCGTTCCGCCCACGGCAATGGCTATGAGGCGCCGGACGTCATCCTCGGTGAGGGAGGGGCGGTCCGTGTGCGGGGGGGCAGCCCCGGCGGACGGCGTGTCGTGCCGTTCCTCGCCCGGGGCGTCTCGTTGTGTGTGCACGGTGAGGTCCCGGACGACACTGCGGTTGACACAGTGGACTGCCGCCGGCAGGCGGCGGGGCGGGGGCGCCACCGTACCCAGGGCAGCGCTGACTACCGCACACGCCGCGAGCGCCTGCTTGTGGGCGCGGAAGGTCATGTACCCGTGGTTTTCTCTTCCATATAAGGCCTCCGCCACCCCCTCCGCCCCATCCAGCCACATGAAACGGTCCGCCAGGTGACGGTGGGACCATCCTGTGGGGAGGCGCCGGATGTGCAGGACGGTCGGCGGGTCCGCGGCGCGGGGCTGCTGGGGGGCTGTCACTGCCCCGCTCGGGGAGGCGTACCCCGGGCCCCGGAGGCCCGGGGTGGTCTGCGTGACACCGGTACGGTGCTTCTGGGGCGTGCGGGGGGCGCCGTCCTGTGGCAGTCGTGCCTGCTGTGCACAGGGGGCCACGAGGCCCGGCGTCGTTTGGGTCCCCATCAGAGCGTGCACCGGTAGCCTGTGCGGGGTGCCCGCGGGCGACTGCGCCGCAGGCCGTCCGCCTTCTTTGTTATTGCGCTGCCGCTTGCGTGGGGGCTTGTCCCTCGGGGCATACGGTACATGCGGGGGTTGGGCGTCGGGAGCCGTACGGGGCTCCCACTGCGGCCGGCGCCCCGCATTTGGCGCATCATACCTCAGGCGTCTAGCGGTATCCGGGCTGGGGGAGCGGTACCGGCGCCGGTCGTCGGGGCCTCGTCGCTCCCGGCCCGGCCCGGGGGCCGACCCGGGCGGGCTACGGCGGGAGCAGTAATCCCGGCGGTCGGGGGTACGGTCTCCACCTCTAGCGGCGGGGGCTCGGCGCTCGGAGGGGCGCTCCTCGGACCGGCGTCGGTAGTACCGCTCTGGGGAGCGGTAGGGCCGGCGGTGGGCCGTGCGGCCTCCTCCACCGGGGCTCGTACGGCCGTGGTCCCGGCGATCGTCGCGTAGGTCCCGTCTGGGGGAGCGGGACCTCCGGTAGGCTGCGCCCTGGGGCCGGCGTGGCGGCTCCGTAGGTGCCGGGGGCCGGCGGTCCTGCTTTGGCTCCGCCTCCCTCGCCGATGCCAGCAGCAGCGCCGGCGTCGCCTCGCCGACCGCGTCGGGGGCAGGGCCCTGCGGCGCCGGGGGCGCCCTCTGCGCCGACTCCTTAGGGGGCGGGGGCCCCTCGGTGCGGCGGTCCAGGCCTGCCACGTGGCCCCGTAGGTAGGCCAACTCCAGGTCACGGTGGTCCGGGGACGTTACTGCCGGGAGCGGTGAGGGCGGCGGGGGAAGCCCATACCGCGGCTCCCGCAGGTAATAGGCGGGGTATGCTGGCTGGGAGTGAACCTCCACGAGCGGTTGGTGGGGCGCGTATGGGGTGTGGGTATAGCTGGGGAGGGGGGGGGGGGCGGCAAAAGCCGGGGACCCCGCGGGGTGCGTTGCAGGCGGGCCTCCGGGGATAGGAGGGCGTTGCATGTAAGGAGTTGCGGGCGACGATGGGAACATGCTGTGTCACTGGGCTGCAGAGCAAGAGCAGGGAGTCGCAGGCCGGAAGCCCATGCATGGGCACTGCGCACCCCTTCCTCCGGGCCGCCCAGTGCTCAGGCGCCGGAGCCTGCTCTCGCTCGCGCGTTGGTGGCCTACGACGGCCGGCCTTACGGGCCCGTTCTTTAGAATCTACCCAGAAACGCGGCCCTGCGCGCTACTCGTTGGCTGCTGCCTCGCACACTGGGGCACCTGGGTCTCGGGGGGAGAGATCTGTTGCCGGGGGGTTGCGCCTCCACGTCCACCGGGCACTCCCGGCTGGGGGGGGCAGGGGGGTGCTCAGCCCAGTGGGGCGGTCGGGGCATCCTGCCAGGCCAACGGGGGGCCATCCTCTGTAGAGAACCGGGCGCACCGGCCTGGGGGGGATGGGGAAACCCAGGGGGTGTTTATGAGTCTCTTTCCAGGCCAAGGGGGGGCCATCTTCTCCCGAGAGTCGGGCGCACCGGCTCGGGGGGGACGGGGAGTCCTGCCCAGGGGGTGTTCGGAGTCTCCTGCCAGGCCAGAGGGGGGTCATCTTCTTCAGGGAACCGGGCGCACCGGCCCGGGGGGGACGGGGAGTCCTGCCCAGGGGGTGTTCCGAGTCTCCTGCCAGGCCAACGGGGGGGCATCTTCTTTAGGGAACCGGGCGCACCGGCCCGGGGGGGACGGGGAGTCCTGCCCAGGGGGTGTTTGGAGTCTCCTGCAAGGCCAATGGGGGGCCATCTTCTTCAGGGAACCGGGCGCACCGGCCCGGGGGGGACGGGGAGTCCTGCCCAGGGGGTGTTCGGAGTCTCCTGCCAGGCCAGAGGGGGGTCATCTTCTTCAGGGAACCGGGCGCACCGGCCCGGGGGGGACGGGGAGTCCTGCCCAGGGGGTGTTCGGAGTCTCCTGCCAGGCCAATGGGGGGCCATCTTCTTTAGGGAACCGAGCGCACCGGCCCGGGGGGGACGGGGAGTCCTGCCCAGGGGGTGTTCGGAGTCTCCTGCCAGGCCAATGGGGGGTCATCGTCTTCAGGGAACCGGGCGCACCGGCCCGGGGGGGACAGGGAGTCCTGCCCAGGGGGTGTTTGGAGTCTCCTGCAAGGCCAATGGGGGGCCATCTCCTTCAAAGAACCGGGCGCACCGGCCCGGGGGGGACAGGGAGTCCTGCCCAGGGGGTGTTCGGAGTCTCCTGCCAGGCCAATGGGGGGCCATCTCCTTCAAAGAACCGGGCGCACCGGCCCGGGGGGGACAGGGAGTCCTGCCCAGGGGGTGTTCGGAGTCTCTTGCCAGGCCAATGGGGGGCCATCTCCTTCAAAGAACCGGGCGCACCGGCCCGGGGGGGACAGGGAGTCCTGCCCAGGGGGTGTTCGGAGTCTCTTGCCAGGCCAATGGGGGGCCATCTCCTTCAAGGAACCGGGCGCACCGGCCTGGGGGGGACAGGGAGTCCTGCCCAGGGGGTGTTCGGAGTTTGCTGCCAGGCCAAGGGGAGGCCATCTTCTTTAGGGAACCGGGCGCACCGGCCTGGGGGGGACGGGGAGCCCAGCCTAGGGGGTGTTCGGAGTCTCCTAGCAGCAGCAGGCAAGTAAGCAGGCAGTACCGGGGGTCATAACCCCGGGGTAACAGTATCTGGGACTCAACGTGAGTCCTCTTAACCAGGAACAACCCCAAACACCGCCGGGGCTTAACTCCCGAACGTAACGGTGTTTGGGGCCCCCATGGGCCTTATGAGCCCACGGAGTGTACTGAGGCGTGGCTACCAGCTGGACTGTGGCCTGCCATACCCATTTCTGGGCTCGCCTCAGTACGGCCGGTCGAGTCCGGCTCTGGGGGTTGCGCACTAAACTGGCCCCGGGGGGGGGCCATTTACCCTGTTAAGCATTAGTTACGGCAGTAGGCACTGTTCATTACGTTAGGGAATTACTCAGCGCTGTTGTTTACCCCGCAGACATGCCCCTTCCAGTGGTGCGCTCACCTTTGGGGCTGCCTTTGGGGGATCGGAGGCTGTTACCCCTCCCGGACGCCCTCCCTGGTGTTGGCGCCGGGGTGGTGGCCGGGGGGCCTTATACCGTACCTAAAGGATGTCGGATACCGATACCAGGGTGTCCAACCGGACGGGGACAGGGGCGGCATCTCCGGGCCTTGTCATCTGGCCCACATTTGACTGACCCACTGGACTGCTCCACTCCAGTCCTCAGGCCAGCTTTATATCCCTCCTCGCACCCTCGCACATGTTACAGGGCGGGGGGTCGTTGTCGGGGCCCCCCGCGCATGTCCGCGCCACCGTCCATCCCCTCCTCCCAGGCACCGCGCCTCTGCTAGGGCGGGGGCCCCTCACATGCACCCTTCAGGGCCCTTTCCACCTGCACACCTGGACGCTTGCCATGAAGACCCCGTATTGGAGGCTCCTCGTCGGCGCGCCCGGGTCCAGATCGTTCACGCGGCCGGCCGCCGATGCGGGGCCCTGGAGGCGCGCCGCACAGGCGCTGCCAGCCTGCGAGAGGGGCAAGGGCAGGAGAAGGGGGTGGGGGGAGGGGCAGTGGGCAGGGGAGGCGGCACGGAGTGGCTGCGGGAGGTAGTGCATGGGGGGCACCGAGAGCTGCACGGGGGTGTGTGGGACGGAGTTGGGGCAGAGGGCCCTGTGGGTGGGGCAAAGGCGCGGGGGGGGCGCATGTCCGGGCTCCTGCGTGGGCTGGCGCGTGGGCGGGCGCGTAGGGGAAGAGAGGAGGGGGAGGCTTGGTCAGCCGTCCTCTACGGAGGGTCGCTGACCGTTCCCAGGGCCAAGGCGGCCGGTACTAGGGGCCGCGGGGTCCCTGGGGATGGTGCTTGGCACTGGGACGTGCGCGCACCCGACACTGTTAGTACACCGCCTATTGGCAGTGCCCGGGCCCTGTCGTCGGGGGCTTCGCACCCGGCACCCAGCCCGTGGGTAGAGCTGGGGAGTACTCAGGGTGTGGTGTGGTGTGGTGTGGTGTGGTGTGGTGTGGTGTGGTGTGGTGTGGTGTGGTGTGGTGTGGTGTGGTGTGGTGTGGTGTGGTGTGGTGTGGTGTGGTGTGGTGTGGTGTGGTGTGGTGTGGTGTGGTGTGGTGTGGTGTGGTGTGTTGTGTTGTGTTGTGTTGTGTGGTGTCGTGTCGTGTCGTGTCGTGACGTGTCGTGTTGTGTTGTGTTGTGTTGTGTTGTGTTGTGTCCTGTCGTGTGGTGTTGTGTTGTCCTGTGCTGTGCTGTGCTGTTCTGTGCTGTGCTGTTCTGTGCTATGCTGTTCTGTGCTGCGTTATGTTGTGATGCGTTGCATTGTGTTCCGTTGCGTTGTGTTGTTTTGTGTTGTGTTGTGTTGTGCCGTCCTATGTTGTGTTGTGTTGTGGTGTGGTGTGCCGAAGGCGCTGCTACTAGAAGGCAAAGGCCGGGATGTCTACCCACGGGTGCAGGTAAACGGGAGGGTTGTGTGTGTCGCGTGCGCGTTGTGTGGCAGTGTGTTTCATGCGGCAGAAGGCAGGAAGGGGGAGACGTGGAGGCCACGCACTAGGCCATGGCTGTTAGCCCAGGAGCTTCCGCGAGACTTCCTACCGCTCCGCCTGCTGGTGCAGGCGTAGTTCCTGCAAAACCCACGCCATCGTGTTGTTTGGGCCCAGCCGGGCCTTCAGCAATTGTGGCACACGCCTTGGCGATGGCCTCCTTGATGACCTGGCGCACGAACTCTCTCCCCAATGTATGGGCCCCGGAGCAGTCCATGTGGGCCCACTGCATGGAGGGGGTGCGCACTGCAGCCGCCCATTGCTCCAGAACAGCCGGCTCCCATAGCTGGTTATGCACAGACGCAGCCTGACGCCCCACACTCGAGCCGCCGACAGGCTGGTCGACACTCATGGGACTGGGCCAAACAGACCCAAAGGTGGGGCGCTATTTCTTGTGGAGGCACGTTGTGTCCAGCACTGTGTCACGGTGAGACGACCGGTGCGCCAGGACAGTCATCGTTGGGGTGTTGTCCATGCGGTGCGCCGATATATGGCGCTGCTGGTCACTGTCAAACCAGTCGAGGGGGAGGCCACTTCCGCTGTCGCACTGGATCACGGACCCTAATGTCCGGGTGGAGGCGGCGATGCAAGATCCGCCAGAGGTAGACCCGACGGGGCTCCTCCGCCACCCCTTCTCTCCCTCCACCCCCACCCCCCGATGACCTACCGGGACCAGCTTTCCCCGACGGCTCTGGGCGATTGGTTGCAGGAGCACTCCAGCCCGGTGCGGGTCGGATATGAGGCTTGTTGAGGGGCCAAGATCATGTTTATGGCCATGGTGGGGGCCAAACAGCTGCCCCCTAGGACCGTGGCACACGGATGGTGTATGCCATTCCCACAGTGGCCTCCCTCCTCGTAGGTGCAAAGGGCCCCCACTTGTGCCCCCGAGTCCAGCAGGGGGTGGCGGGGGGCAGTCCAATGGCAGTTGTTGCCTGTGGACTGCTCCTGCCACTTCCCGTCAGTCTGGCCCGAGTAGGCTCACGGTGCCGGTGGGGCAGCCCTCCTTGTTTCATGGCCGGGTGTGTGTGGAAAACCTGTGGAGCCTATGTAAAAGTACCAGTAATTGTACCATAGCCTTGGTTCACAGCACAGGTTTAGTTCGGTTTCCCTACCCCTCCGCCTCTCCCTTCGTCCCTCCCTCCTTCCCTCATCCCAGCCCATAAGTACAACATCGAGGATCATTCGAAATTAGAACAATCACAGAAATCAGAGGAGTCATCAAAAGCCCAAGCAGCCAACATGAATCAACAAGGAGAAGACCACAACATCAAAGGAGTCATCGGAAACCGGAGGTCTCATCAGAATTCAACAAGGAGAACAAGACAACATCAGAGGAGGAGTCATTCGAATTTCGAGCAGTCATCACGAATCAACAAGGAGAATGCCAGAACACCGGAGGAGTCGATGGACATCGGAAGAGTCATCAAAAATAGGAAGAGCCATCAGAAACAGGAGCAGGCATCCGTGAACGGAAGAGTCATCCGACATCAAAGCAGTCATCAGAACTCGGAGCAGTGATGGGAAATAAGAGGAGTCATCCAAATTCCACAAGGAGAGCAAGACAACTTAAGAAGAGTGATCAGAACTCAACAAGGAGAGCGACACAGCATGAAAGGAATCATCGGAAATCAGAAGAGTCTATAGAATTCAGAGGAGTCACAAGAAAGCGCAGCAGGTATCGGCAAGCAGAATCAGAAGAGTAATCGGAATTCGGAGGGCTCATCAGCAATCCGAGCAGGCATCGGAGAACGGAGCGATCATCGGAAAGCGGAGCAGTCACGGGAAAACAGAGGAGTCATAAGAAATTAGAGCAGTCATAAGAAACCGGGGGATTCATCAGAATTCAATAAGGAGAACAAGACAAGATCAGAAGAGGAGTCATCAGAAATCCGAGCAGTCATCACGAATCAACAAAGATATTACCACAACATCATCGGATATCAGAAGAGTCATCAGAAATCAGAAGAGCCATCAAACTTAGGAGCAGGCAACCCAAATCAGAGCCGTCATCGCAAATAGGAGGCGTCATCAAAATTCAACAAGGAGAACAAGTCAACATCAGAGGATTCATCAGAATTCAACAACGAGAACGACACAAATCATAGGAATCATCGAACAAGAGGAGAGTCATCAGAATTCAGAGGAGTCATTAGAAAGAGGAGCGGGTATCAGCAAACAGAGAAGTCATCAGAGATCACAGCATCAGAGGAGTCGTCGGAAATCAACAAGAAGAACGACACATCATCAGAGGAATCATCCGAAATCACAATAGTCACCAAAACTGAGAGGAGTAATCAAAAGAGCAGCAAGTATTGGCAAACAGAGAAGTCATCGGAGATCACAGCATCAAAGGAGTCGTCGGAAATCAGAAGAGTCATGAGAAAGCAGAGGGCTCATAAGAAATCAGAGCAGTCATCGGAAAACGAAGCACTCACCTGAGGAGTCATCAGAAATAAGAGCATTCATCGAAAAACAGAGGAGTCATCAGAATTCAACAAGGAGAACAAGACGTCATCACAACATCAGAGGAGAAGTCATAAGAAATCGGAGGGATCATCAAACTTCCGAGGAGTCATCACGGATCATCAAGGAGGATAACACAACATCAGGGAAGCCGTCGGAAATCGGAAGAATCCTCATAAATCGTCTAAGGAGACATCGCAACATTAGAGGAGTCGTCAGAAATCAACAAACAGAGCGCCGCAGCAACAAAGAGGTCATCACAACACCACAACATCACATCATCACAGCATCCGAGGCTTCATCGAACATATAAAAGGAGAACATCGCAAGACCGGAGGATTTATTGGAAATCAACAAGGAGTCAATAGGAATCAGAGAAGTCAACCAAAAACGGAGGAGTCGCCGATAATCAACACAGAGAACGTCACAGCATTGAAGGAGTCATCATTGCATCACAACATCGGAGCATCGGAGGAGTCATCGCAAATCAACAAAAAGATCAACACGAGTTCTCGCACATCAACAAGGAGAACAACACGGCATCAAAGAAATCAATAAAGCATCACAACATCACAGGCTTGAGCGAAAATCAACAAGGAATCATCAGAAATTAGAGCAGTCAACGGAAATCACAGGAGCTAACAAGGAGAGTTTCACAACATCAATGGAGGCTTTACAACGTCAAAACATCAGAGCAGCAGAGGAGTCATCGGAAATCAACAAGGAGAGCGTCACAACATCAAAGGAGTCATCGGAGACTCACATCATTAGAGTGTTAGAGGAGTCATTGGAAATCAACAAGAACAACACAACAACATCGGAGAATTCATCGGTATTCCGAAGAGTAATTGGAGATAAGAAGAGTCGCCGGAATTCAGCGAAGGGAACATCACAACATTAGGGCAGCCATAGGAATTCGACAAGGAAAATGTCACAACATCAAAGAACACATCAGAGCACAAGAAGAACATCAAGAGTTCTCGCACATCAATGAGGAGAACGCCGCCACATCGACAAAGTCAAAAGAGAATCACAACATCAAAGGCATCACCAGAACTCAACAACGAGAACCTTACAACATTGGCAGAGTCATCGCAAGCCGGAGCAGTTATCAGGAATTCAAGGAGTCATCAAAAATCGACCAGGAGAACATCAAAACATTAGAGGAGTCATCGGAATCCAACAAGAAGGACATCCCAGCGTCAAAGCAGTCATCAGAGCATCATGGCATCAGAGCATTAGAGGAGTCACGAGAAACCAACAAAGAGGACATAGGAGCATCAAAGGACTCAACGGATATCGGAGAAGTCATCACATTTTAGAGGAGTAATCGAACATCGAAAAAGGCACCACATAACACCGAGGACAAAGTCACAGCAAGACAGAAGTCGGCATAGCATCAAGGCATCACAACATCAGACCACTCATAAGAAACCAACAAGAAGAACACCACAGCATTAGAACAGGAATTGAAAATCAATAAGGAGATCATGGCATCAAAAGAATCATCAGAGCATCACAACATCACGACACCAAAAGACTCATCGGAAATCAACAACAAGAAAACCACAACGACAAAGGAATTATCGGAAATCAACAAGGAGAACGTCGCATCAAGGGAGTCATCAAGGCATCGCAATACCACATCATACAAGAGTTATCGGAAATCAACAAGGAGGACATCACGGCATCACAAAAGTCATCAGAAATCGGAGAATTCAGCAGAAATCGGAGCAGGCATCGGAAATCAACAAGGAGAACCGCATCATCAAAGGCTCCTTTCCTCAAACCAATCAAATCTAATCCAAGAGAACCGAGTCAATACCGGCTCTCGGAAATCGAACCGCATCATCACAAGCCCCCCCCCCCCCCCCCCGGCCCCAAACCCCCCATCCCCCCCCCCCCTCTCCTTCCAATTCCGACCCCTGCGAGGGATATTCACATTGAATGGTGTGTCTCTATGAAAATGGACTGTCATGAAGTGATGCTGTCTTATTGTAGACACAGATTATGCCACAAATTTATTGCTTTACGTTTACCTTGCACTGTAACCTTTGTTGACAAGGAGGAGGGTCAACCAAGTATGGGCTTTTGTTTTGCAACAAGAAACAAATTTCCGGCACCTTGGGAGTCTCGTTGGCAAGGAGGAGAGCCCCCCCCCCCCCCTTAGACCCCCCCTCCCGGGTCCAAACCCCCCTCCCCCTCCTCCGCTGTAATGCGTGCCTGCCTGCCCCCGAGCACTGCTGGGTTGGAGGCAGATGGACAACTGTCCCACTCTCACCGAGTAGAAATATTTTTCCCCGGTGACTTGGAACAAGCAATTGAATTAGTTTATTCCTAAAAAGTCAAACCAGTGTGTACACCTGGAAGTACCAACTGGCATACTTACTCAGCCTCTGGCATACTTACTCAGCCTCTGTGGCAACCCCCCCGGCTGAACCCTTACTATGCTCCCCTTCCCCTTGACCCACGCCATTCGCACTCGGGATCGGAACAGCACAGCCTAGCACAGCACAGCACAACACAACACAACACAGCACAGCACAGCACAGCACAGCCCGAGTGGGGCAGGGCCCCGTGAGACCGCTGAGGGGCTGGGCCCCAGAAGCCGAGTGGGGCAGGGCTCCGTGCGACCGCCGAGAAGCTGGGCCCCAAAATCCGATTGGGGCAGGGCCCCGTGAGACCGCCGAGGGGCTGGGCCCCAGAATCCGATTGGGGCAGGGCCCCGTGCGACCGCCGAGGGGCTGGGCCCCAGAAGCCGATTGGGGCAGGGCCCCGTGTGACCGCCGAGGGGCTGGGCCCCAGAATCCATTGGGGCAGGGCCCCGTGCGACCGCCGAGGGGCTGGGCCCCAGAATCCGATCGGGGCAGGGCCCCGTGCGACCGCCGAGGGGCTGGGCCCCAGAATCCGAGTGGGGCAGGGCCCCGTGCGACCGCCGAGGGGCTGGGCCCCAATATCCGAGTGGGGCAGGGCCCCGTGCGACCGCCGAGGGGCTGGGCCCCAAAATCCGATTGGGGCAGGGCCCCGTGCGACCGTCGAGGGGCTGGGCCCCAGAATCCGAGTGGGGCAGGGCCCCGTGCGACCGCCGAGGGGCTGGGCCCCAGAATCCGAGTGGGGCAGGGCCCCGTGAGACCGCTGAGGGGCTGGGCCCCAAAATCCGAGTGGGGCAGGGCCCCGTGAGACCGCCGAGGGGCTGGGCCCCAGAATCCGAGTGGGGCAGGGCCCCGTGAGACCGCCGAGGGGCTGGGCCCCAGAATCCGATTGGGGCAGGGCCCCGTGCGACCGCCGAGGGGCTGGGCCCCAGAATCCGAGTGGGGCAGGGCCCCGTGCGACCGCCGAGGGGCTGGGCCCCAAAATCCGAGTGGGGCAGGGCCCCGTGAAACCGCCGAGGGGCTGGGCCCCAGTGAGGCAGTGCATTACAAGAGTTGCACTGCCCGCTGCCCCAAGGCAGTGGGGCAGTGCATTGCAGGAGTTCCACTGCCCACTGCCCCCAGGCAGTGAGGCAGTGCGTTGCAGGCGTTTCACTGCCCACTGCCCCCAGGCAGTGAGGCGGTGCATTGCAGGAGTTCCACTGCCCACTGCCCCCAGGCAGTCAGGCAGTGCATTGCAGGAGTTGCACCGCCCACTGCCCCCGGGCAGTGAGGTAGTGTATTGCAGGAGGTCCATTGCCCACTGCCCCCAGGCAGTGCGGCGGTGCATTGCAGGAGTTGCGCTGCCCACTGCCCCCAGGCAGTGAGGCAGTGCATTGCAGGAGTTCCGCTGCCCACTGCCCCAGGGCAGTGAGGCACTGCATTGCAGAAGTTGCACTGCCCACTGCCCCCAGGCAGTGAGGCAGTGCATTGCAGGAGTTGCACTGCCCACCGCCCCCCAGGCAGTGAGGCAGTGTATTGCAGGAGTTCCATTGCCCACTGCCCCAGGGCAGTGAGGCAGTGCATTGCAGGATTTCCGCTGCCCACTGCCCCAGGGCAGTGAGGCAGTGCATTGCAGGAGTTGCACTGCCCACTGCCCCCAGGCAGTGGGGCAGTGCATTGCAGGAGTTCCACTGCCCACTGCCCCCAAGCAGCGAGGCGGTGCATTGCAGGAGTTGCACTGTCCACTGCCCCCAGGCAGTGAGGCAGTGCATTGCAGGAGTTGCACTGCCCACTGCCCCCAGGCAGTGAGGCAGTGCATTGCAGGAGTTCCACTGCCCACTGCCCGCAGGGCAGTGAGGCGGTGCATTGCAGGAGTTCCACTGCCCACTGCCCCCAGGGCAGTGAGGCAGTGCATTGCAGGAGTTGCACTGCCCACTGCCCCTGGGCAGTGAGGCCGTGCATTGTAGAAGTTGCACCGCCCACTGCCCCCAGGCAGTGAGGCAGTGCATTGCAGGAGTTGGAGTTGCACTGCCCACTGCCCCCAGGCAGTGAGGCAGTGCATTGCAGGAGTTGCACTGCCCACTGCCCCCAGGCAGTGCGGCAGTGTATTGCAGGAGTTGCACTGCCCACTGACCCAGGGCAGTGAGGCAGTGCATTGCAGAGGTTGCACTGTCCGCTGCCCCCAGGCAGTGAGGCAGTGCAGTGCAAGAGTTCCACTGCCCACTGCCCCGGGGCAGTGAGGTAGTGCATTGTAGGAGTTCCACTGCCCACTGCTCTGGGACAGTGAGGCAGTGCATTGCAGGAGTTGCACTGTCCACTGCCCCCAAGCAGTGGGGCAGTGCATTGCAGGAGTTCCACTGCCCACTGCCCCCAGGCAGTGAGGCAGTGCATTGCAGGAGGTCCACTGCCCACTGCCCCAGGGCAGTGAGGCAGTGCATTGCAAGAGTTGCACTGCCCGCTGCCCCCAGGCAGTGGGGCAGTGCATTGCAGGAGTTCCACTGCCCACTGCCCCCAGGCAGTGAGGCAGTGCATTGCAGGAGGTCCACTGCCCACTGCCCCAGGGCAGTGAGGCAGTGCATTGCAAGAGTTGCACTGCCCGCTGCCCCCAGGCAGTGGGGCAGTGCATTGCAGGAGTTCCACTGCCCACTGCCCCCAGGCAGTGGAGCAGTGCATTGAAGGAGGTCCACTGCCCACTGCCCCCGGGCAGTGCGGCAGTGTATTGCAGGAGGTCCACTGCCCACTGCCCCCAGGCAGTGAGGCGGTGTATTGAAGGAGGTCCACTGCCCACTGCCCCAAGGCAGTGGGGCAGTGTATTGCAGGAGTTGCACTGCCCACTGCCCCCGGGCAGTGAGGCAGTGCATTGCAGGAATTGCACTGCCCACCGCCCCCAGGCGGTGGGGCAGTGCATTGCAGGAGGTCCACTGCCCACTGCCCCCAGGCAGTGCGGCAGTGCATTGCAGGAGTTCCACTGCCCACTGCCCCCTGCCCACAACAACAGTGCAGCAGGGCACACACAGTGCAGTGTGGTGCAGAGCACCAAGCAGTGCGGCACCACGCAGCAGGCACTGGTGGTGCAGCGCGGCACGCAGGGTGCAGTGGGCAAATGCGACCCTGTGTGACTGCGCGCAGGCGTCGGCAAGGCAGCGTCGGCCAAGTGCGAGAGTGCACTGGTCCGGCTATGCCACAACACACTTACACACAGCGCGCACACAACACACACAGCCCAGCCCGTTTACCTTTACCCGTGGGTAGACATCCCGGCCTTTGCCTTTTGGTAACAGCGCCTTCGGCACAGCACAGCACAGCACAGCACAGCACAGCACAGCACAGCACAAAACAGCGCAGAACAGCACAAAACAGCACGACACAATCCGACACATTAAAACACCACACAACTTCAACAAAGAGCAACGAAAAACACAAATCAATTTTCATGGATCAATGGCTGCAGCATGCCCAAGCAAAGGAAGGTCGGACATCCTGATTTTGTTTCGGGGAGCTGCACTCTTGGGAGTGCAGTTTTCGGTCTACCATCTCCCCCTACCTTCTCCTCACTTTCCGCATTCCGCGGCACTGCGGCACTCAGTTCCTTCAGTCTCATTTCCATACCTCACTGCCCACCGCCGACCTTGCCCCCGTTCTCCCCTTGATTGACAGCCCCTCTCCCTCCTGCATCATTGCACTCTGTGTCTCGCAGAGATCGATTGCAGATTGGTGACATTTTTTTATTAGGGTGGGGGATAGCAACCCAAATGTGCAATGACGATACAAACACTGTAGTGGTACTGTTGTGAACCGTCTGACCAAGCTTGAATTTGATTGACAGTCTGGTCTTTGCTGCCGGTGTTGCAGCGGACTGCTGTCGTAATTATAATTTAATCGTTATTTGGAGGCGGCGCGGGGGGGGCTGGGTTCTGAGTGTCTATTTAGTTTTTCGACCTGTTTGCGTACCCCCCCTCCCCCTTGCGCAAGCACTGCCTTGTCTAAGCACGGGGTGGGCATTGAACTGTTGTTTTTAGGAATTTTTGGCACCACTGTTTTTGTGGTCCCAGATGTAACATGGGGTTAAAAAACAGTTTACCACACATTGCCACCCGACGATGTTTGTTTTGATGTGATTCTTAGCCATTCCTGATATTCCCCTTCCACAGCCTATCACCATCTGTATCTGAGGGCTCTCCTGGATGTGGGTGGTCATGTGTGTTTGCCATCATCATTGTGTGCTACACGCAGGCACAGTCTTGTCTAAGCACGCGGTGGGCGTTGAATTGCTGTTTTGCCTGGATTTTTGGGACTGCGGCCGTGCTTGCGCAAGGGGGGGTGGGGGTACGACGCCTAGGGCCGTTCTCGGCCCTTGATACGCTTTTCTTTCTCCCTTGTGGCCTGCATGTGCTGCCTGTCGACACTGTCTCCAACAACATCACACCCGTGACCGTGCCACGCCACCATACCGGGGCATCCGCCTCTGCAGTGTCCATTCCCCGGTGTGTTGCCTCAGGCTTGTGGGAAGATCAACCTCGACGGGGTGTCTCTGATCTTGCAGAAGCACAAAGAACGGCCCGAGCCCGGACTCAAGTACATGCACCGCTCGCCCCCCCGGCATGCGCCCATGGGCGGAGTCCCCGCCTGCCCGGCGAGGGTCAAGAAGATGATCCCCGGACATAAGTACATGCAGTCAAGCCTCACGTCCAGCATGTTCAGCGGTGTGTGCACGTGGTGCTGCAGTGGTGTGCCTGTGGGGGACGCCGAGGATCAGCAGGAGACCGGGCCTAAATTTTGCACATGTTTTTGGCATAGGTGGTGGCTCAAAAAAGATGACCCCACACCCTCTTTGGGTCGAAAGTCACGAGTCTTTTGGTTTTTTCCCGATTTTGAGCCAGCAAAGGTCCCAACTCCATCGGGTTCAGTGAGGCACAGGGGGGTAGCACTCTCCCCGGGAGGGTTTTTCTGCCGTTGCGAGTCACGACGGTGGAAGTCGCTGTCGACCCATCTGACTCGGTGTGGTGATGGGGGTGGAAGCCCGACAGCATCGGCACAGACGGCGCCCACTTCATTCACACCCCCTTGTCCATTCGGTGCAAGATGGTACCAGGTGTTGCTTCCATCCCGTTGGCTGTGTGCTTCGGGCATAAGGCACACACCCTCCTGGGGTGAAAAAGGTTCAGCTTGATCGGGGGACTCAATCTCAAACCCTGACCGTGTTTTCGGATCCGGAGGGGGAAGGGGGGCTGGCGCAGTTGACGGGGGAGGGCGGTTGCAGGTAGCCTCAAATCCTGATACTGGTCCTGTGTTGGTGGCCACTTGTAGTTGCCCTTAGCCCCCCCCCCCCCAAATCCACTTTCTCGGGGGGATGACTTCGTACATTGGGGTAGGTTACGCGAATGCTCCGAAAAAGAAAAGGTACACGGCGCGAGCGCCTGCGCTTGATCTAACAACCAACGCTCTTTGAGGTGATTTATCCTGCAGTAAATGACATTTTTTTCCACTCCAAAACCTTTGGGTCAGGCCGGCGGGGGGGGGGGGGGGGGCTCTTGTTTGACCTGACTTCAGAGCTCTAAATCCTGCGTGCTTACATGTTTTGTTGCATATATCATACTGTATGCTCTTTGTCTATCCAATCTGTATATGCCAGAATTAAGGCTGATGATGTTGCCCTCTCCCCCACGCAAAAAGTCACACTCACACTCTTCATCCAGACTTTTTGCGAAAGGCGCCTAGGGCCGTTTTTCGGCCCTTGACAAGCTTTTCTCTCTTTCTTGTGAACTGCATGTTCGGCGGGTTGTGCTGACGTTGACTCAAACAACACACCACACGTGACAGCTCACACGTCACCATTCGGGGGGGGGGGGGGGGGGGGCTGAAGGCGAGGTGAGAAGGGGGGGCATACAAATCGTAAAGCCCAACCAATCCCCACCTCTGACGCAGAGGATTTCTGCTGCTGCCTGCGTGCAGGGCAGGTATTTTGAAATAAGTTGCGTTATGTTGCGTGTTTACTGTGTGTGTTTGTGTTTGTGTTTGTGTTTGTGTTTGTGTTTGTGTTTGTGTTTGTGTTTGTGTTTGTGTTTGTGTTCGTGTTTGGTTTGCGCTGTGCTGTGCTGTTCTGTTCTGTTCTGTTCTGTACTGTTCTGTTCTGTTCTGTTCTGTGTTGGTGTCGGTGCTGGTGCTGTGCGTTGCGTGCTGTGCTGCGCTGTGCTGTGCCGTGCTTCTTGCCAGGCACTATCTCCATACCCAAGAGTGGACCCAGCAGAACTCCGAAGGTAGTTGTGTGCTTGTTGCATTGCATTGCATTGCATTGCATGGCATGGCATGGCATTTCTTTGTGTTGCAACTACTTCGTCCATCAGAGTTCTGGGTTTCGTGTCCGATTCGGGTAATGTATCACACCCTCGTGGCATGTCACTGTTCGTGCGCATTGAATGCCCCTGTCTCTCCCCTTTATCGGGGATGCTAGGTGTAAGGTGTTTCCATGCACGTTCGTATTGACTGCCTCATGCACATGACACCACTGTGTTGTCATGTTCA
The DNA here is from genome assembly GCA_964036045.1 of Eutreptiella sp. 'Long Island Sound 2002'. Taxonomy (NCBI): domain Eukaryota; phylum Euglenozoa; class Euglenophyceae; order Eutreptiales; family Eutreptiaceae; genus Eutreptiella; species Eutreptiella sp. 'Long Island Sound 2002'. The sequence goes on along the minus strand of OZ038398.1, from coordinate 21,541,218 downwards.
GTCAGACATATTTTGATTGGTTTGATTAGAATGGGACAAGACCGTTGTGTTGGAGGTCAGGTTGCCTTTGTGGCCTTATCATGGGTGGGGGGCTCGCTGTTGCTCTCGTGACGTCATGGTCCTAGTAGTTCTAGTAATGCAGGCCGTTCGCTCTCCCTTGCACAGGGGCATGGCATGGACTTCTCCAGCGCTGCTTTGTCATCGTTCAACCGCCAGGCGCTGGATTCTGAACTAAGCCCGTCCCCGCTGATGTCCCCTGTTTCCCGTGTGACGGACACCTCCTTCCACAACCTGCAGGTTTTGCCTCCTCTCGTTTTTCCAATCGACCAAAGGGCTGTTGCCTCCATAATTGACGGCATGTCCTGACTCAGGAATTGATATGGAGCATTCACCGCGACAATAAATCACTCGACAGAGCAGGTATGGGAACATCCAGCAGATTCACACACCTCCTCCACCAAGACCTCGAAAACCTGGTTTACTTCTCACTGTTGACAGACACATACACACAGGCCTCTGGTCAGGTGTGGTCACGAACAGGAGCCATCCCAATGGGGGGGGCCGTTCAGCGCCCAAAGTGCAGACTTGAGATCCATATGGGCCGCCAAGAAACGCACCGATTTAATGAGAAAAATAGGCCAGCTCTCCTTCTCTCCACGTGGACACCCACTGTGGACCACACCACGAGGCAACACGGTGTCCTTAGCACAATTCAGGGACAACATCCTGGTCGGGGCCCGGGGACCGTTCCCGACACACGAAATGCAATCCCTGTGTGACGCTCTATCAGAGGTATGGGACCTACCGGTTCTCTGTGACTGCATGACCGAGGAGCAACGGGTATGCCAGCGCACATGCACATCCCCCTCTCTCACTGCCATGGGTTTCACCGTACACCTCGGGAACGACTGTCCTCCCCTGATTTATGCCCAACCATCAGGTTTGACAGCCAGCTGGCACCTGAAATACACGGTAACCCTCCAGTCGCCACCAGCACAAGCCCACAAACACGTTTCCAATATCCTGGCCAGTGCGGTTCTCAACGTACAGCCCTTTTTGCATACATGGGCTTCGTGCTTATTGAGTATCACGTCCTGGGCACAAGTTGCCATTCTGTATGGCTATTCCCGACCCACAGTCTTGCGCGCGTTGCACTCCGCGGTGCCTCGCATCGTTGCCCGCACGACGTGGGACGTAGACCAGACTCTTATATGGTGCGAACATATCACTTATAAACTGCCTTCCACCCGGGAGACAGTCTTTTTTCACCTCCATCGTTGGCTTCAATGCCATGCTATATGGTCAACACAGGCGTATGCCTCATGGCACATGCCACATGCGGGGCTCTGCAACGCGCACTGCGCCGACTGGTGCCATGATTTTCCTATTCTATCAGCGCTAACGCCACTGTTGAACCCCTGGAAACACATTCCGTTGGGGCTATGCCCCCGGGGGGAGGGCCCATCACCATTTCCAATCTTATGAACTCAGAATTTAGGTTGAATTTACAGGTCCAGGTCCAGTGGGTAAAACATAGCGTCGGCCACTGGCGTACCGCTGCAAACCCACTGCTTTGCATCTCTGTGGCCCACCCACAGGCATCTTCGTGTCTCTTTTTCTGCGACAGAAAGGTACCTATGGTCTTATAGGCCACTGACGAGCCCATTTTCTTTCTGCGCTTTGTGCTGTTTGCCGCCAGTGCACACGTGACATAGCCCAGAGTTCCTTCGGGGTCTCAGATTCACAATGCTATTTATTCTACGCAAAGCTTTCGGTCATGGGACCAAAACCCGTGAGTGTGGAGGCGCCAGACAAAGGCCAGCGCAGAGAGGACAAATCGACAGCGGACCCACGTGTGAAAGTGTGCAGCTCAACCAGAGTTATGCTGTGTCCATGGCAGTCGCGGTTGCTGCTCTGAGGGGGCCCTCGCAAGCCCCCTGAGTGGAGTGCATCAGGGGCTGTATCAGAGCTGCGGGGGGCCTCGGGGGGGATGATTCGCCGAGATTGCGGGGTACAGTTCCCACATTCGTTGAAATGGGGGAAAATCACAACTCCATTGTGGTGCTTCGGATTCGGCCAAAATTTTGGTGGATGCCCTATGGGTGTGAGGGACAACCACACAAAGTATGAGCCTGAAACGGAACAGTGCCGGCCGGGAACAGGCATCGCCAGTGCCGGACCTCCATTTCAAAATCTGCAATTTAGTGCCAAAATCAGCCTTTTTTTTGCCCAAAATTGCCCTAGAACCTACTAAAAACGGCCAAACGAAGGGAAATAGTGGCTGCTCTACACATGCAGCTAGACTTCCCCGTGCCAAATGGCCCTCTAGGGCCCTCTTACTCCACATTATGTCCGCGAACCACCCCCAAAAGGCCCACTAAAACCCCAGAATTTGTGCACATTGGCCACTGATAGCCCCTAACCAAAAACAGACCATGTCTTGGGCTACGTGGCTCAAAACACGATTTCGAGCGCACCTAATCCACCCGCAACCACCCACTGTTGGTGGTTTCCTCCACTCAAAATTGCCCTAACCGACGCCTAGACACCCGTACCTAGGCCCACTGGGCTGCGGCAAGCTGCAAGAGGTAGCCCAAAGAGCTAGGTGCCAAAATGGGTCAACAACGTCCACCGGGTGCAAAAAAAATGATTTTTTTTTTCAAAAATGATCTTGGACCACATGGAATGCCAAAACAAGTGTTTTTGGCGCGTTTTGAGCTCGTGGTGGCCCGTTTTGGCCCTCCTACAATCCCAAAATGCCTTGAAAATGGGTTGTTTTGCGACCAAAAATGGGTCAACAAAAGGCTCAAAAATGTGTTTTTCCAAAAAATGATCCTAGACCATTTGGGTGCACAAACAAGTGAAATGAGCCCTTTTCAAGCCCATGTTGAGCAAATTTGGCCCCTCTCAAGGCCGAAAGGGCCCCGAAAATGGGCTGTTTTGGGACCACAAATCGCTCAAAAGACAGGTCAAACCCATGGTTTTCGGTCAAAACCATGGTTTTCCAAAAATGATCCTAGTCCAGTTGTGGTGCCCAAACGGATGAATACAGCTCATTTTGAGCCCCTTTTGAGCCGCTATCATCCATTTTCCATTGCCTACCTCATTTGTCGTTGAAGTCTCCTAGACGATGTTCCTTCCCCCACCAGCTCGGTCCCATCCTGGTTAGGTGTAGGATTAGGAGTACGCTGAGGGTTGCGATGGGCGTTAGAGTCAAGGTTGGGTGTAAGGATAGTGTTGGGGTGCAAAGTGGACAAAACTTTCCTTTGGGCGCCTTTGGTCTTCATGGAGCGTCGGGGCCCTTTGGCAACTAACTATTGGCCGGAGGCCCCTGGGGTGGGGGGGGGGGGGGGGGGCAGGGGTAGTTGGCGTCCCAGGACCTGCGGAGTCGCCCCCCCCACCCCCGTGGTTGTGGGGGGGGGCACCCACGCCGACCCACTGGAGACCCAAAGCCAAAGTCAAGGCCAAAGCCCGTGCCTGTACCCGTGCGTGTTATTGTACACACATGCAAGGGAAAGCAGTCGTGTTGAGGGGGCGGGTCGGTTCACCTGCACTGCATCGGCAGAGACCCAAACCACAAGCAACACCCAACCCATGCTCGTGCCCCGTCCCCCTACCTTGCCAATCCTAAAGTTTTGCGGAATCCTAAGTTTTGCGTTGGGTTCTGAATTCTATTTATGCAAATTTTTGTGCTACCGCCCAAAAATAGGCGGAAATTATTTTCCTTTTGCGATTTTTTCCTGCGCTCTGGCTGGTGCCCCGCCCCTGGTCGTGCCTCTAGGCACCCATTCAATCCACCTCCTCCTGGCACCACCCACATCCTACCCCACAACCTCCACCCACGCCCATCCACGCCACCGGGAGCCCGACCCACCGCCTCCCAGCCCCCCCCCCCCCCCCTCCCCGCAACCGCATCCCCCCCCCCCCCTTTAAGCCTCGTACTAGGTCACCTCAAACCTGAAACATCCACACTTTGGGGGCAAAAAATCTTCAAGCTAAAGTAGAGGCGCGGATGAAACTCTGGCACTTGTGGCGCCAAACTTGGGTCTGATCCCACTGACATTGCTGGTCGCCATGTCTTTTATGTGACCTGTTGTTGTTGCTGAGGCCCTTTGTTTGGGGGGGGGGGGGGGTCTAGGGGGGGGGATTGGGGAGAGTGCAATGTGATGGGTGAGAGTGCAATTCTTGTCCTGTTGCACACGATCGCGTGTACTGCCCGCTCCCCTGCCAGCGCTGGCGGATGGTTTACATGCCTCTTTTCCAGACCGTCAATTGTTGCGCGTGCTTGCTGCTTGCTTGCTTGCTTGCTGCTGCTTGCTTGCTTGCTGCTTGCTTGCCAAACCTGTTAGGTCCACCCTAGACACTGAAGAGGGTTATAAAACCAAGATTGGTTCCACTAGCTCGGTGACCCTAGCCCTAACCAGAATTGAATATTGGGACCGAGCTGGTGGGGAAAGGAACATTGTCTGGGAGACTTCAACGACAAATGAGGTAGGCACTGGAAAATGGATGAGAGCGGCCCAAAAGGGGCTCAAAATGAGCTGTATTCATGTATTTGGGCACCACAACTGGACTAGGATCATTTTTGGCAAACCATGGTTTTGACCCTTCTTTGAGCCATTTGTGGTCCCAAAGTGGCCCATTTTCAAGGCCCTGCCGGCCTTGAGAGGGGCCAAAATTGCTCAACATGGGCTCAAAATGGGCTCATTTCACTTGTTTGTGCACCCCAAATAGTCCAAAGGTATTTTTGGAAAAACACATTTTGATCCATTTGTGACTGATTTTTCGTTCCAAAACAGCCCTTTTTCCAAGGCATTTGTGACTCTGGAGTGGCCAAAATGGCTTGCAATGGGCCCAAAAAGGGCTCATTTCACTTGTTTAGGCACCCCAAATGGTTTAGGATCATTTTTGGACAAACGCATTTTTGACCCTTTTTTCACGCATTTTTGGTAGCAAAACAACCCATTTTCAAGGCATTTTGGGATTTTAGGAGGGCCAAAACGGGCCACCACGAGCTCAAAACGCGCCAAAAACACTTGTTTTGGCATTCCATGTGGTCCAAGATCATTTTTGAAAAAAAAAATCATTTTTTTTGCACCCGGTGGACGTTGTTGACCCATTTTGGCACCTAGCTCTTTGGGCTACCTCTTGCAGCTTGCCGCAGCCCAGTGGGCCTAGGTACGGGTGTCTAGGCGTCGGTTAGGGCAATTTTGAGTGGAGGAAACCACCAACAGTGGGTGGTTGCGGGTGGATTAGGTGCGCTCGAAATCGTGTTTTGAGCCACATAGCCCAAGACATGGTCTGTTTTTGGTTAGGGGCTATCAGTGGCCAATGTGCACAAATTCTGGGGCTTTCGTGGGCCTTTTGGGGGTGGTTCGCGGACGGGGAAGTCTAGCTGCATGTGTAGAGCAGCCACTATTTCCCTTCGTTTGGCCGTTTTTAGTAGGTTCTAGGGCAATTTTGGGCAAAAAAAAGGCTGATTTTGGCAGTAAATTGCAGATTTTGAAATGGAGGTCCGGCACTGGCGATGCCTGTTCCCGGCCGGCACTGTTCCGTTTCAGGCTCATATTTTGTGTGGATCACACAAGAGAAAGCACCGAATCAGTTCAACAATACACCTTTGGCTTGTCAACAATACAAAGTGTTGCTAGCGCCCTCAGTGCTGTCAATAGTATCAATCACATAAGAAAGGATGCCAAAAGCGCCACAGGACTTAGTGGTCACTCTCCAACGACCCCGCCGGGCCTTCGGGACACCACACGAAGCCAAACTCACAATGTCATACACACATATGACACAGCATGCAAGTCGCTCCAAACCCCAAAGCATCAGTCAAATAAAACCCATTCCACCCCACCAATTCGCAGCGCCAATTGCGATCTATACACACGCCCGATTGCCACAAAACAAAAGGCGGGGGTGGGGGCGGGTGGTGGGAACACAATAAATTTTCAACAAATCTGTACACATCAGTACATGTGATCCCTTGTTCAAGAAAAACAAGTAGGGAAGTAAAGCAGGGGATCACACAAGACAAAGCACCAAATCAGTTCAACGATACACCTCTGGTAATCTTCATCCTTTATTGCCACATCACACGAACAAAGCGTGGCGTTGCAATACCAGCAATATAGATACTGCCCGTTCTAGAAATGGGTGCTTCTCGCTCAGCAGCCAAACCGCCACGGCGCGTGATTCCCATATCCCAGAGCAACATGCCAAGAGCTCACACGAACTCACATCGAATGAAACATATGTGCCACACGGCGCACGAGCAACTGGGTACCCTGCACCCAAATGTATGGCAATTGCGCACCCCCAATCCGGCGGTTAGAGGATATCGATAGAAATATGGCGCGATTGTTCACGCGCGCGCCAGCGATGCCTACAAAGGTGGTTGCTGGCATCCTTAACATCGGGAATCCGAGCCGGTGAACTGCTGCTCGGCTTGGGATTGGGGTCGCTGCCCCAAGTCTTGCACTGCCAACTCCAACAGCCCGGGTGTTTCGGCCCGCGGACACGCCCGGTCAAACACCAACCGCGCCTGCGACCCCAACCAAATGCGCCTTACACGTCTCCACGCCAATCGCCTGGCTCGCACCGCACACATGTGTAGACGCACACGCTCCCGCCTACACTCTAGGGCCTGCGCCGAACGGCGGTGGTGCCGGCGGCCCCTGCGGTGCCGGCGGCTCCGGCCACGTCATATTAAGGCACGCCATGCCACAAAAACAAGCACCCAAAAGAAAAAGGCACTACAGGATCAAACCACCTACCTTGCACTTCATGTTGATGGGCAAGCAACACCCGCCACAAACGATAAGCCTAGCTACACACACGTTGCATGCTAGACTGATGATTAGAATCCAGTCTACTTGGCGGATTAGCTGGTTGCAATACCCCTGGCACGAGGCGCACCTCTACAATCAATGGATGTTGTATCACATGCAACACCATGGCATGCAAAAGACGTTGTTGTCTATTCAACCATGTGGAAGCTCTCGGTGACAAAAACTGGCACGCCGCCACCTGTGAATCCGTCACCAAAACAACATAACTCTAGCCCGGTCGCACCGCCAACCGTACCGGCCACACCAAAACCAGAGCTCTGCACTTTGCTGTGTATGCCTTTCCGGGGGAATAATGTGCGAACGACTACCTGACAGTTTCGGTATAAGCCCCCCCCCCCCCCCGATATCGGATAGCATCCCAGCGCTGCATCAGCAAACATCACACAATGGTGCACTGCCCACAAATCACTCACCGTTGACAGGGAATGGTAAACCACAATACGTGCTGCCAAGCAACCAACACACCATTCAACCAACCAGACAGGCAACCCTATCGCACGATACCCCACCACACCACACCACACCACATGACACGGTGTTGTAGTCTGTTGTGGTGCGTGATGTGCTATGGTGTGCTGTACTGTGCAGTGGCGTGGTGTGTTGTGGTCACATGATGTGCGCTGTGGTGTGTTGTGTTGTCATGTGGTGCGGTCGGTGTCATGTGGTGGGGTGTGGTGGGGTATCGTGCAATAGGGTTGGCTGTCTGGTTGGTTGAATAGTGTGTGGGTTGCTTGTTTGCTTTGGCTTGTAGCTACGTTGAGTTGTTTGGCAGCTTGGGTTATTTGATGGGTGTTTAGCTGTTTGGGGCATGCTGTGTGGTGTTTGCACCCTGTGGTGTGTGTTGTGGTATGCTGTTGTATGCTCTGTGATGTCATGTCTGTGGGTACACATGTATTTGCTACCATTCCAAGGGAGGGGGGGGGGGGCTGGTAAGCATTTAATGTTTTTGTTCTAGCGGCGTTCGTGGGAACTGTTCTAGTGACGTTCTAGCGACGTTCTAGCGCCGCTGCTAGAACGTCGCTAGAACAGTTCCCTAGAACGCCGCTAGAACAAAAATATTAAATGCTTACCAGCCCCCCCTCCCTCCCGTGGAATGGCAGTAAATACATGTGTACCCACAGACATGACATCACAGAGCATACAGCGGCATACGGCACCACACACCACAAGGTGCAGACACCACACAGCATGCCCCAGCCGGCTAAACACCCAACAAATAACCCAAGCTGCCAAACAAGCCAACCTGCCAAGCAACCAACACACCATTCAACCAACCACACCAACCACACCACATGAAAACACAGCACACCACAGCGCACGTCATGTGACCACAACACACTACCCCCCCACACAGTACAACACACCACAACCAATCACACACTACAACAGACCACAACGCAGCACATCGCACCACAACACACCACACCACATGACACGAGGCCGCAGCACATGACACCGGACCACACCACATGACACCGCAAAACACCACAACGCACCCGATGTGACCACAACACAACACACCACGCCACTACACAGCACAACACACCATAGCAGATCACACACCACAAAAGACCACAACACAGCACACCACACCACTTTACACCTTACGAGACCACAACACACCACAACACTGCACAGCATTGCGTGGCATACCTGCAACTTGAAATTGCATTTCGTCAGTCAAATATCATAAAAATCCAATAAAAAACTACGTGTGAAACAACGAAAAGAACACTCTCCCAGACCCCTGAGTCCAACCCCCTCCCCCAAGGTAGTTCTCAAGACCCCCCCCCCCCCTGAAAAATGTGTGACAAAAGCAAAGACGCCCCCCACCCCCAACCAACGCTTGAAGGGAGGGTAGCCCCGCAGTACCCGTGCCTATGTCAAAATGTGTGCGTGCATGTGTGTGTGTGTGTGTGCACATATGACCAGACATGTACCAAATGTGATGGTTTCTATGTGTCTATGTGTCATGAACCCCCCCCCCCCCTCCCACATTGGTATCTTTTACGTGCCAAATGTGTGTGCATGTTTTTGTTCTAGCCTTGCTCTAGCCTTGCTCTAGTGTGTTGGTTGCTATGAGTGTATGTGCCATGCACCCCCCCCCCCAAACCCACTGTGATAATTTGTTTTTTGTGTTCTACCCAGGCTATTATATCATTCTAGTATTGATCTATTCTAGGCTAGAACATCTAGGCTAGAGTGTTCTAGCCTAGAACGAGATTGGGTCTTCGAGCGTGTACCAAGGGATGGATGTTGCGTCGTCCCCGTGGGCACCAGCTTCTATATTGGCATTACATCTGGCTTCAGGGTTAAGAGATCCTATGTCCATGTGTTCTCCGCATGACTTGCTCCGCACTCCTGGCTTGCTTGAGCTATCTTTGCCAATGTGGACTGCGGCCGGGGAAGTTGATACCTTCGCGGAGCTCGGGGGGTTTTTGGTTGACAATGCCTTCACCCCTCTTCCACCCAACTCTGCGGTCCGCACCACGAAAGAAGTCCTAGAGAATTTAGTGGACGGGGACTCTGTGCCCATTGACCTGCTGTTACAATTTGAGGCGGCGGTCCAACTGAGGGCTGCTGGAAAAGAAGACACCTAGTTGCGTAAATTGTCCGATCAGCATCGTCGGACGTGCGAAACCTTGCAAGCTACAGAGGATGCGCTGCTTTTGGCACGTCAAGATCTAGTGCATCAGAAGAAGTTGCACAACAGTACCACGGAGCGTTTGCAGTCTCGCATTGATGACCTTCAAGTCCAAGTTACCAAGTTAGTGCAGACCCTGGATCGCAAACGTGCCATTGCGGAAGGGCCAGGGACTGTAGATACGCGCATTCAGCCGGTTGCGAAGACCCTACTTTCTCTTCGTCGCAAACCCCCCCCCCCCCCCAAGGCATGCAAGTGCCCGACGCTCTGCAGTGAGCTTTGGAGAAGCTACGTCTTGCAAATTACCCACGGATTGACAAACATCATGCGGCATGGTATCCGTCTCTGCCGGTTCTCTTGACGGCTTGGGTGGCGAGGGGGACCCTTTCCTTCCAAGATTTGCAGCTCTTCTTTGCGCAAGTCGAATCCACGCTTGATATGCCCCCGCGGAGCACGGCTCCAGCCGTAAAGCCTCCCCCGGAGTCGCCCATTGTGGACCTCACAGGCGCGGACGATCTAGTAATCCCAGCCTTGCAGTCTAAAGCACGCGAGTCCGCGTTGATTGAGGCGGCGGCTTCAATGAACCGCGAAGCGGGCCACGCCTCCGATGGCGTGCCTCCGGTGCCCAATGGATTCCTCACCTGGCTCAACACCGTGGAGCACAAGAAAGTAGGAGGTCTTGCGCGAGCCTTTCACTTGGCCATGCAAGTGGCGGGATGCAATGTGCCCAACTTCCCACATGACTCGCTGCTGCGACAGTGGGAGCGCCTTCGAGCTTCTCTGCCCTTGAAGCCAACCGTCACTCAGGCGGTTGCAGACTTCGTCAAAGCCCATCCCCAGGATGACCCCTCCGTCCCGGCCGCCGGCCAAGGCCCGGCGGTACAGGCGCAGAAAACCAATCAGTCCACGGGAGGTCGGGCTGCTGGAGGGTGGGCACACTCCGACCTAGCGCACGTCACTGTGGGATGCAATGTCCAGTGGACTCCTGTCTCTGACCCTCCGTCTGAGCCCATGTGTGCGAGAGTGCTAGCCGGTTTTCTACATTCCCATTTTCATGATAACCTTTGCATTGTTTTGGATGAGTATATTCGAGCAGAATTTTCCTTTGCTAACCTTTTCGTCTGCGAATAGGCCCGGGCGCTGGTGGAGCAAGGGGGTTCGGTCATACGAGGTGGCTGGGGGGTGCAGTGGCGGAAGTCCTACCGACAGCCTCGGACCCCCTACACGGGTAGGGGGAAAAGCGGGTCATCTCATCGAGCTGCCTCGAGCGCGTCCACCGCGCCCACGCCTCGCGGGGGCGGGGCAGTAGCAGCGCCTCCCGCCCCCGCCCCCCGGCACACGGACAGTACGGAGGAAGGAGAATATCGCCGTGACAAGCGGTCCCGTTCGGAGACGCGAGAGCGTTCCCGCTCCCCCTCACGAGAGCGCAGGTCCTGCCGACACGGCGAGTCTCGTCGGTCCCGGTCTCGGTCCCCGCCGTCACGGTGGCCGCGACATGTCGATTCCTACTACGGCGATCAATACATGCGCAACCCCATGACTTCCCCCACGGGCCCCCTTTTCAGTACGGGGCCACTTATGGGTACCTACCAGCGCACAATAGTGCAACCACCCCCACCCCCACGTACCAGTCACATCCCCCCACGTTGGGCCACAATCTCCTCCCGTCACTGAGAAACGGACCGGCGACGTATCCTAGCCCGGCAAACACACCACAATCGTGACCTCGAGTACAACGGACCAATTTTTCAGGCCTCAAGAGCCCCCGGGTTCACTGAAACCGGTGACTGAGTGTGTGTTGCAATTACCCCCTGAAGCGGGAAATCAGCAGTGGGGGTATGTGCTAGACCGACATCAGTTAATAGGACATGAGGCACTGCCCCTCCCCTTGGTCTCGCTGATACCGGCACCGGGGGCGCTGACAAAGGTCACTCTTGTTTGCGTGCGTTTCGACTATATAGGTCTGCGTGCTCAATGGAGTTCACACTGTGTGGTGTATCAACTATTCGGCCAGGCCGTAGCGAGTCTTCAAGACCGTTTTGCACGAGTGAGGGTCTTCCCCTTGGAGGAAGGGAGTGTGTACTACCTCCCTTCCGAATTTTTTTCCAGGGCCAAGCTCAGCCTTGCACCAGTTACCACGGGGTGTCTCACTCTTCTGTTAACAATCCTTAACCCGGTTACCCTTCGGCGTCTCCTACACAAGGTAGGAGGCCCGGTCCACGGGTCTCTACGCAAGTTACAGACGGCCCTATCTTCCCTGCAGGCACTAGAGAGTGATCCCTAGCTGGAAACCCCGGTTTCGGTGGCAATGCCGGCCGGATTTGACTTGCTCACACTGAATGTGGAACACACAGTCAAAACTAAAGTGATGGCTTTCAGACAGTTGCCGCAATGGTCCGGGTACCCGGCACTGGTTCTTTTGCAGGAGACAGGGGTATTGCCCCCCCGTTTTGTGTTTCACTGTCTAGTCTGTACTGGCATACTTTTACGGTGGTCTCTTCTTCTTCCGCTGGTGTTGCCATCCTAGTTCGCCGGGATTCCCAACTACACATTGGAGACTTCGTGCACCATCCATAGTGTTGGAGCTTGTTTACAAGGGCACACCGGTGCAGGTTGTCAATGTGTATATGTCCGCCAAAGGCACAGCTAAGGAATATCGTCCCTTACTGTAGTGGTTGCGCGCTCATGTAGCGCCCGACTCACAACTCGTTCTCATGGCAGGAGACTTCCAGTGTAACCCAGGGTGGTCAGCGGACTGTGTGTCTGCAACACTGAGATTGCCCCGGTGTTGTCTGAGTTCGCCGCCGATATGACTCTGCTTCCGTTCACCCATGGCATTCCTGGGCTCACGTGGGTCACTGCACAGGGTTTCGTAGGTGCGTTGGACTTTTTCCTTAGCCGCCGCGTCTCTCCGGAGATTGGCACTGCTCGTGTTGAAAATGAATCTATCTTCCCGTCAGATCACTACCCGGTCCGACTTTGCCTGCACACTCTTCCAGCTCTACCACCCGGCAACCCCACCTCCGGAGCACGGTTTAACCTGGGTACTTGTGTGCAAGTGGCAACAGGAGACCTTTGTGGACAGTTGCACTGGCCTCCGTTCACTTCCTCCACCTGCCGCACCAGAGGCATATCGACATTTCGTGAGTGTCCGGACCACAACAGCGTAGGCGGTTTTCGGACCGCCGAGTACCCCGGATACTGTCCCTGGTCTAGTGTCTGCAGCAGCGCGAGTCCTGCATGCCTTGCTCAAGGCACATGGCCGCTGGTGGCTGACCGCGCCTTTAGTTCATAAGGTGATTGCCGCTCGGAGAGCAGTTCGACAGGCGTGGTCCGTGGTAGGACTAGAGAGGTCCTTAGAGGTCATTCCCTTAGCGCCGCCCGGAGGGGTCACGGGTCCCGCCAAGTCAGACTACCGTCGCCTCCTGAGAAAGCCCTACACGGCGCGCATCGAACCCACCTATGTCAGTGGCAAACTGGTACCCCCAGAGGTACACGCTGCGGTGGGACTCGACCAATTCCGCGCTCGTCATCTGCGTCCCATCCTCCGTTGCACCGGAGAGGAGCTTTGCGCCATAGTTCTTTGGAGGGTGGCAATCATGCCCTCTCTGGTAGTCACCATTGATTCTGTCAGGGTTGTGTTATGTAAGGCTCGGAAGTCCACGCTTTTTCGCGACCTGGTAGAGTACTGCATGATTGAGTGGTTGCGCGAAGAAGAGTTGCAGTGGGTGGTTGAGTTTCTGCAGAATGTATCCATGGGGGTCCCGCTGCGGGCCCTAGTTCATGGAGACTTCTACGCTTTACTTGCCAAAGTGCCACATGGGCCCATCGTTAATGCGCGCCCGCTGTCAAATTTTACCACTATGCGGAAGCTGGTTGGGGCACACATAGCCAGCCAGTACGTGCCCCTCCTAGCTCGAGCTGGGGTGCTGCCATGCACACATTTTGCATTGCACGCTTCCTCCAGCGTAGTAGATTTGCTCCGTGTACTGCATGCCTATATTTGGTTCTGTTTTCTTCGCCGGAAACGTGTGTGTTTGGTGGTGGACGATGTTCGGCATGTGTATGGGTCTGTGGTTCATGACACTCTGCGTTGTTTGTTGCGACTGGCCGGTTTTCTGGAGGTAGTCATTGACTTGCTGCTACTGGCCACCACCGAGGCCACAGTTCACATGGGTGGATCCGGTGGGGTCACCGAGGCGCTGGCGCGCTTACTGGCCGGCGTGGCGCAGGGATGCCCGGCGTCAGTGGTGGTGCTTTGTGTGGTGGCGGAAGTGCGCCCTTTCCTGGCACTCCTTCGAGTGCCTCCGTGTTGGGGACCCGGCGGGCCTTTCAACCGGCTGGATATATATGGGTGTACATCTGTGTACATGGGTGGGTTGCGCATGCCAGTGCATCAAGGACCCTGGTGCGTGCGTATAGTGGGCCGGCACCTGTTCCCACATGTCTACCACAGGGTAGATAAGGTTAAACTTTTCAGTGCAAGCCGGCGTGCCTCGAGGGCGCTTGCCATGGTTCGGCTTCCCTCCAGCTATCCAACTATTTTAGATGTAAAGTGCAGTCGCCGGTGGACGGCAAAGCTGGCAAGCAGGAGTACGCCCTTTGACATACAACTCCATGCGGGTGGCTGACCAAGCCGCGGCATGAGTGCTGCGCGCGGTTACTGGATGGCGCGCTCTCCCGTCATCCCTGCTTTTCCAACCCCTTGCCACTGGATGGGTGGGGATCGAACCAGCCGTAGTGGCAGTAATCAATAAGTTCCTGCAGACCTATCAGAAGCAGTTGCGCCACGCTAATGTCATGGTGCGACACAGCACACAGCATGGACTGTACGAAGCCATGCAGCGCTTCCACCCCGATATGCCTTGCGTACGCTGCGGCCTCTCCAGGCATTGCAGAGTTCACAACACAGATCACGACAGATTCGTGTGGGACATGCATTTGCTCGACTTTCGCATCAGCCTTCCCCCGGTCCGCCCGGAGCAAGGGGCGGACCATGTCATGTGCCGAGCGGTACATCCCTGGCAAGCCGCCGCCATCCACGAGTGGATGGACGCGGGTTACTTCAGTCTGCGTGATGCGCATGCAGCCGGTTGGCCGCTAGTGCCGTGGCAGTGGGGCCTGGAGCATCTCTCTCCATGGCACGGGTTGTCAATGCCTTTGCAGCCGGATCTGCCCGTCTTGCAGTCTGTCCCTCGACATTGTGCTTTTGTGACGGACGGTTCGTGGTTCCCCTCCCATTGTTGTGGAGGTGCTTTCCCAGTAATTTGCTTAGACACCCTCACGTGGGTGGTCTACCCGGTGTCTGTCCCATGCCATCTGGACCACTCTTATGCGGTGGAAGTGTACACGTCCTGGGTACTGTGTCAGGTCAAACACACTTTGCTTGCCTCGGGTTCGGTAGCTTGCGCTACGGCACACAGTCTTCGGGAGGGGGGCAACTTTACAGACTGGGGGCAACTTTACAGACTCTTTCATACGTCTTTCATACAGGCGCTCCGCAGCCGTCGCCCAAAAGAGCTGGGCACGGGGTTGGTCGACCTCTTACTTGCAGACTGTATCAGGCTTGCCGGTCGGTTCCCTCCACCTCAGCATCTCTACTCTCATCAGCAAGGCACCTTCCTAGACTTGGTTTTAGATGATGTTGATCGGGAGGCCAAGGCACAATCGCTGCGCCAGCCTCATCCCGTACCAGCAGGTTACCTTGCAAGATTGCAAGTCCCGCAGCCTGCTTTTTGCAGGAACAGAGTGCAGTGGCATGACGCTGGCACGGTGCAACACCGTCAGTTGCGCCAACTCTATGCGAAGCAACAGGAAGTGCTATATGCCCCTGAAGTAGCGTCCTACGCGTACTATGCGACTTGTGTTGCGTCCGGCTCCCTTTCGTGGGGAGACCACCTGCGCATGGTAACCTTTCGTCAAGAGCTGGGGTCTGCGGTTGCCACCCGCTGTGCGTTTTGTGATAACGTGGTGACCGTGTCACACTTTCAAGAAACCTGTCGATACAGTCAATTGTGGTCTGCTGTACTATACACACATATGGCTTCCGATCTTCGTGCTAGTTCAATAGGGAGGGACATATCGGGGCATTGCCATAGAGTCCGCCCTGGTTTGTTTGGTGCCGCACGTGTCTTGGATGACCCTGTCACTCACTGGCCGCGTACTCCCGGCGTCGGAGAAAGCGATGATACGTCACGGGGCCACGCCTCAGCAAGTGAGAAAGTTCTTAGTAGCTTTTTGGAAAGCTGTGTTGCGCATGTCCTGTGCCGCCCACCCCCCTCAACTGCGGAATGAGGGAGATTGGGCTCGGCCTGGTTACACCCTAACAGCATTTGACTACCTGTACCCCTCTCGGGACTTCCCGGCAGCAGGGCATTGGCACCTACAGCCGCCGGAGTCCTCCTCGGTGCCCCTGGCACTCCATTTGCACCTTTGGCACCACATCTCCGGTGTGTCTATCTATGCCCTAGAACGGCGCATGGCACATCATGGGACCGGGGACGTGCTCTATTGGTTTCACTCGGGATCTCGTCTAGCAGAACACTCTCGGTGGCCACGTTTCGTTCAGCAGCGGCCCGTGCTTTGTTATGTAGTGGGCCTCCCAAAGGCAGAAGCGGCCAGGGAACTTGCACATTGTCATCGCTTGTTTGTTCTGCGATACGGGGCGGGTCCACACCACTTTCTCGCCGGATACACCCGCGGAGACTCTGCGCCTACACCGGCACGAGTTCGACAGTGGTGGCGCATGTGGCGTATCGACCTCCAGACTGGTGGACATGCAGTGCATTCACACTACACAGATCTGCGACTACGTATGTCGTCGGGTTGACAACAACTTGCCCTGCATTTTGCGCTCTTGCTGCAGATGCGCGTTTTGCCCCTATCTACATGCTGGAAATACCACGGCCCGCCTAGAGAAGGCGTTTAGATCACACGCACGGGACCCGCAGACACAACGTGCTAGCGCGCACGGAACACGCACGGCACACATAGAGGGGCTTCGGACACCCGTCAGGGAGCGTGACACTCCGGCACAGTGCAACCGCAGAAGGAGTTAAGACCTCCCGAGCACGTACACTAACTGGAGCGACGTCCGTCACCCAGGCGACCCGACAGCCGAAAACCATAGGTTTTCTCAGAAGGAAAACCTATGCCCGTTTTCTACCCTCACGGCCAAACGGTGGTACAAAAGTGGGGAGGGTGGGTCCGAGCCTTGCTCCAGCCCATACCATAGCAAGTGCGACTCCTGCAGACCCCCCCCCCCCATGCCCCCAACGTACCAAGGGAAAGGAAGGGTGAGTAGAGAGGTCAGGATAGGCCAAGGAGGGAGAGGGAGGGCACAAGGTGGTGAGAGGCCAATGGGCGCCGCCGCCTATGGAGGCAAAGGGTTCAAGGGAAGGGCAGCGGTAAGTGGTGATTGGCCCATTGGCGCCGCCAGCTGCAGACAACAACACACCCAGGTGCCATACCAACCCCCCCCCCCCCCCCCCCACGTCCCTGATCGCGCTTACCCCGGTGCTGCCCCCGCACACTCACACACGCATACACACGCTTCTCCATCCCAAAGCAGAAACAGAGCAAAGCCCTGGGGAGCATGTGCAACTCAGTCTGAGTTCTAGGCACAGGCATGGGCACAGGCAGAGGGATATGGACTCAGCTGAGGGTTGGACCAAGATCTAACAAGCGTCTGCAGGCGGTGCGAGCAAATGTTTGTACGCCATTGTGCACATTGTACATCCAGGTGATTTTTGTGTGTAGTCCGCGAGACTTTTCAGGATTACACTGCGGCCCCACCCACCCGCCCCAAATCAATTCGCAGCAGCCTTCAGGCTGCGAGGCCCCTGCCTATGTAGACAAGGACAAGGCGCTGACGAGTCGCTTGCAGATGAATGACAGACAGACAGTTGTCCACGTGCTTTGATTGCTCGAGCCGAGCGCCTGCATGAGAGGCTTGTTACCGCATGTGCCTTCTGCCGTGCCCCCTTCCCCTGCAGCCTGCCTCCTTCGTCTGCAGAAGACCGCGAAAGCCCTGCCGACCAACGCCGTGGGCCTAAAGCCCATCTGCCTCGTGTCGCAAATCTGACCCCTTGACCCTGAACGTCCCTCTCGCCCGCATACGTGCACGCGCCCGTTGGCATGCAGTGCCCTCGTGGCCGGACGCCTCGCGCCGGTACAGGACACCATCTGTGCACCGGCGGCGTGCCTTGCGCCGCCCCTCGGCCCCATGTCCTCCGTGATTGGGGTGGCACCTCGCCCTTCTCCCTCACTGCACTGTGATATGCCGCTCACTTTATAAACGTCTGCTCTGGCATACCGCACCTTTTGCCCCAGCAGATCCATTCTTTGCCCCGGCTGGTCTTCCCGTCCACCTCCAGCGGCCCTCCAAATGTCAGGTAGCGCCTGTACGTGCCCCTCAACCGCCTTGCCAACTGTCAATGACCAGTTGTGCGGCCGCTCTTGAAACCAACCTCCAGTCGCCTGCTGGCGCCCTGTCCCACAGGGGGTAGGGGAAACACCGGTGGCTCTGGTCGGAAGACCCATCCGACCCATAAGGGAACTTTTCTGTTGACTTTGCTTTCACCAGGGTCAGGGGAGTACAAAAGAGGAAGAGCCAGACCTGTTGCTAGCGTCATGCCTTGGATTGATTCAGCCGTTGGCCGGGCTGCAGTCCGCATGTCACGCCCCCAGCGCACCCTGCACTCAGTAGGACCCGCCTGCATCCCATGATTCGTGAACCAAAACCCTCTATTCCAATCAATCTCCAAAAGTTGACTCATGCTGACCATCGACGGCCTCGTATTTTGCCTTCCGTCTTTCCAATTTGTCGGTGTCACCTACGGATTGAAGTGTCGCACCGTCCATCTCGAACCCCGTGTTGCCTCGCAAGGTTCACGAGCATTTCTGTTTTACACAATTTCGTGCGGGGTCGTTCCTTGGACATCAAACTCTCCATTTTTCTGCAGAACCCCGAACATGCTTCATCCTTCCAACTGGAGCATGGCATCATTTAAGATTCAGTGTTTCCTTTCGTTTTGTATGGTTGCTGTACGCATTACAGGTTGTGGCTGAATGTTTGACTAATCCCACCCAATGGGTTCTGAGTGCCGGGACGCTCGTGACGAGGTCGGAAAGTCAATCCATGCAAGCACTGACACCCCCCCCCCCCCCTGATCCCACACAAGCGGTGGTAAGCACCCTAAGACTGAGCGTGAAGCATGACGCCACCGGCATGGGAGAGACGCCAAGGGCCAGCGGCGCTTGTGAACAGAGGGACACCTTATCCCACTCTCACCTGCCAACAACAGTCCTGAAACCTCGAACCAGTGCATACACTCGGACGTACCAACCAGCACACTTAATCAGCTTTCGTGGCCAGAAGTTTGAGGTCTACCCAGGGCTCTGTGGCCCATCAGTATCCAATGGGACGCGGGTATCTAAACCGATTTACGTTTCCCGCTGCGAGTCCTACCAAATTTATGTGCAGTCCATGGAGCAGGAGGTGTCGTCCTCATCACCCCAAAGGCCACACATCTCGTGGCATCCCGGACTTGCTTTCGTCCTGCAGCCATCCGCCTGTGGGGAGCTGTCACCCGGCAACCGTTGCCCCGGGTTTGGTGGAGTGCGGACCATCAACGGCAGTTCACGGTCACAATGAGGAGTGGGTGAGGGCTACCAGCACACCCACACGGGGCAGGGACGTGACCTGCGGCGGTGAACGGATCTGATAGCCCCCCTGTCCTCCCACAGGCCCAAGTGCTTTGCTGAACTGAAGAGCCCTCCTCTATCTGTCAATGGCACGGTTGCACCAATCTTCCGCTGCCAACCTCCCGCTCACGATAAACATCTCGATTCCATTACGTTGCGGCCCACTTTCCGTGCAGCCCCTTGTCTTACCAATCGAAACCCAATGACTTTCTGCGGTGCTTCTGTTGATGAGCAAATTCTTCTTCCATGCGTCTCAAGATGTGCTGAAGACCAGCGAGGAGGGTCTTGTCAGCACCAAACTACGGTGAATTTGACAGACTTGCTGCTTCTGAGGAGCTCCCAAGAATGGTGCTCAGCAACAGATGGATGTAAGGGGAGTGCCCCTACCCCCTGGACCTGAACCCTGACCCCAGCCTGACGACGGCATTGAACAATACTGGTGTGCCGCAACACCGGTCGCAATTGTTGTTGCACACCCTCCCTAGAGCGTGTCATGTAAATCTAAGCTTGGTCACACAGTTCACGTGGCTACTCCAGCGCCATTTCGTCATCTGGTCGTCAGGCTGCAGCCCACCGCCACACACCCATCAAAATAAGTACATCAGTCTCTTCTCCATCCCTGTTGAGCTCCTCCTGGCCCTTACCTTCACCAGGCCGTTCTGACGCAACACACATTCTGGGTTACACGATTATGAATATCAGTGTGGACACGCATATTTGTCTTCATCACCATTGCCGAGTTACCACTCAAATTGACGCATCGCTCTCCTCGTGGAAACACCCAGTTCTACAGCCCTAACCACTGATACTTTGTGATCTTCAATCCCAACCCCTGCAGCTGCAGTGGTGCACCTTGCGCGATGCACAAAGACAGGGAGCAGCAGCGGAGGGAGAGGAAGAGGAAAGCGGGGGGGAGGGAGAGAGGGAGATAGGAAAGAGGGAGAGGAACAACTGAACACACCCGTAGGAAGGTGCAACCAGCAGACAAGGGATGTGTTTGAATCAGTTCAAGGTTGCCTTTGCTTTGCACAGTGAGGGAGAGGGGTGCCCTTTCAGAAACTCGGCGATCACCCTGCCCGCTCTTTCCCCATGAGATTGCATTACAATGGCTGCTTGAGGAGGCAAACCAGATGCAAAAGAATTGACTTGGTCAATGACAGTCCCCAGTGGCTTTCAGCCGCTTGCTCAAGATGCAACCTTGTGCATGCTTCAGCCTCTCTGAGAAAGCTGCAATGCAGTGGCAGCAGAATGCACCGTGTTGGTGTCTGAGGCGCCTGGCACTTGTGGGCATCTA
Organism: Eutreptiella sp. 'Long Island Sound 2002'; assembly: GCA_964036045.1. NCBI lineage: Eukaryota > Euglenozoa > Euglenophyceae > Eutreptiales > Eutreptiaceae > Eutreptiella > Eutreptiella sp. 'Long Island Sound 2002'. The sequence goes on along the minus strand of OZ038398.1, from coordinate 21,520,724 downwards.
AATTTGTCAAGAACGCATTGCTTCTTTCATTTCATTTTATGCCGCATGCAATTCTCAGCAATTTGTTTGTTCCATTTTGTCCAAAAAAATGCTTGCCCAGAGATGGAACTGTCCAAAGAAATGCATCTCGGTTGAAGTGCTCAGCTTTTGACTCTTGACCCATTGTGTTCATGGTGCCAGCCCAAAGGTGGCAAACCAATTGCGATACCTCCGCTTTAGTGCATATTCAGCAGCACAGTGTGGGGCTTGGAGGTGGGGATGGGTATCTTCAACAAGGGGTCTGTGCAGGTGGAGGCTACAGCTTGTGCAGGGTTGGGGAAGGGTGGTGTTTGTGCAGTCAATTTGATTCCTCATGCATGGACCCAAGACCATATTCAAATAGAAGGTGATATATGGTGACAAAATACATCTTTTGGGTAAGTGCCAGTATCTCTGAGAATAATACTTGTTGGGTGGCAACATGCATGATCATGCCCATCATGCCTATCAGCATATGGAGTGGTGCATTTTCAACAAAGTTTACCCATCCACCAGATGGTGTCAAGATACCACTAGTTGAGCCTCGCCTTGACTTTGTTTGCACTTCGCTACTAAGGCAGTTTTTCTGTCATTTTTCATACCGAGTGCCATGGACAGGCATGACATGCAACCGCCCTTCAATTCCCATCAGCCTCACGCCTTAGCCCAGGAGAGACTCGCAGAGCAGGCCAAAGAAATTCAGCAGCTGCGGGAATAGCTGGCCAGGGCGTCGGTGAAGGAAGGTCCAACCCTCCCTCCCTTGTCTGTACCGGAGTTGAACAAAGCCCTCGAGCGACCCCAACTAACCCAGTCGATGAGGCTTATCCTGTCTAATCTGAAAGCCTACGTCAGGCTGCAGGCTGGAGAAGTCGGCAAAGTCCCCCGTCCGGTTGAGTTCAAAGGCCAAGTCGCCAACGACATGATGGAACCGGGGGAACAGCTGGCGTGGCGCACCTGGGACTGCGTCAAGCAGTCCCAGTCGGCATACGCCAGGAGGTACGCCGGTTCGACCGGCAATGTCAGGCAGACAGACCAAAGCATGCTACGCTGGAGGAAGCCAGAGAGGCCCTCGGGGACAGCTTAGTGTGGAGAAGCATTCGGTTCACGGTGGTGGGGGGCGTGTTGCAGCGGCAGACGCGCCAAGGAGAGTGGATACCCGTCGACTACCCGCCGAGCGGCGACTGCTAGCGCTGCACTCGGCGTGGCTCCCCAGGGGGGCACCACTGGCTCTTCCATTGCCCCCACTGGTCCTGACCATAGGGCCCCCCCCCCCCCCCCCCCCGGGCCTAAGCCCCCCCCGGGGGGGGGGGGGCACACCCACCTTGCTCGCCGACCTCTCCGCCTGCTGGGCTCGGGCGTCTAGCGTCAATGAGCCCAGTGCACCGGATGACATCAAGCGCCATCCTATCGTGGTGTCCCTATAGCAGGGCTCAATACGGTTCCTGGCTTCGCGCGCTGGCGTCCTACACGGTGAGAACGGGCCCGTCTCTCGTTGCAGAGGCACTAGTAGGCGTCCTCACGGAGCGGGCACGGATGGGGGCGACCACATCCTCCATCCGAGGCTTCACGTCGGCCGTCCGCGCCGTTGAGGATCTGCAGTCGATCCCACCGGCCGTCACCACTCTTCACAAAAGAATTGCCGCCTCCCACCCCAGGTACGGAGAATTTTTCGATTCTGGCCGGGCCCGGGTCTTCCGGCTGTTGAGGTGGCGCCTCCCCTTCGGCCGGAAGTATAGTCCGTACTTCTGCCAGTTGGCCCTTGCGCGCGTGCTCCAGGGCGTACTCCCTTCAGGGGTCTTGCTGGTGCACTATCTGGATGATTTTTTGTTGGTCTACACCGAGGAAGGAGTCCTCAGGGAGGCCGGTCGTGCGGTTGTGCGCGCCTTGGTCGAGGCGGGGTTCCTAATTCGCCCCAAAAGCGTTTTGGACCCCGTGCAACTCGTCTCCTTCTCGGGGAAGGCTCTGAACCTAGCATTGCAAACGGTGGCCTGCCACACCAAGGCACTGCTCCAGCTATGGGTGGGATGGATGAGGCTAGCCCTTGGAGACGGGGGTGGGCAGCACCTCCGCAGTTACCTCTGCCTGCTGAACTGGCACGTGCGACCGCGTGGGCTGGGAGGCCCTTTTGGGACGGGGGCGTGGTGTTGGCTCCGGTGGGGTCGGACGGCGGACGGGGAGCAGCAACCGAGCCAGGGCTTGCCTGTGAAGCTACTCGAAGGTCTAGCTACTCTCGCAGCGTTAGCGGCCGAGCCTCACATGTATCCTACTGGCAAAGCATAGAATGCTGAGAACCGGGGCATGTTTGTTAGCGTTGCCTAGCACGTGCCCTCCGATCTTTACAGGTTAATTGTCAGTGCTGCTGGGACTATTCCTCCCAAAAACGCTTCCGATATTTTTCCATCCCTTGGGATTTCGGAAGCCAGGCTGCCAAAATTGGTCGGGGTGATCGCTTCCGACGTCGGAAGCAATGCTTCCGACGATAGGTCGGAGTTCACCCAAGCACATACTAGGAGCATTGCTTCCAAAATGCTCTGGCACATTGCTTGGAATTGTCAGGAGCTTTGCATCCCCAATTGCTTGCTACATCCCAAGGAAATTCCAAGGGTTTTGTAAAAAAGTCACCATCCGAGAGAGGCCCCAAGGGTGGCACCCACACGTCCGGGGAATATTGTAATTGAACTCAAAGGGAGCCGGACAACCCGTTTGGTAACCGGCATGAGCAATTTCATCTTGGTCAACATGAGTCAATTTTCAAGTTTATTTTCAATTATTGCAGCAAGTTTGAGTTGAATGAGATTGGAATATGTGTCATATTTGTGCCATATTTGTGTTGTAGTGTGTTGTTAGTGTTTGTGTGCTTTTGTATTGTGATGAGTGTTGTTTGAACACTCATGTGTTTATTGAGTGTAATTGTTAATTTACATGCATGTTTTGTTTTTGTTTTAGTTAGTTATGGTTATAGTTTTGAATTTTGAGGCCGAGTTTTGTTTTGGCTTCAAGTCTTGTTATGTTGATGTGTTTGGTTGTTGTCTTGTTAGTTTGTTTCATCTTTGTTTCAATTTTGTTAATTTTGGTTGAACTTTCAACCAAGGAGTCATGTTTTGTTGTGTTACGGTTGTGTTTGTGTTTTGAAGTTCCTTGTTGTTTGGTTTTTGTTGTTTGAAGCGCTCTTGTTTTTTCGAGCGCTTGAGCGCTTTCATTTGAGCGCTCATGTTTGTTTGAGCGCTCGAGCGCGAGGTTTGCTTGTGTGGGTAGTGTGGTCGAGTGGGTAGAGCGCCCGGCGCCAACCTGGTGTCGTGGGTTCCAACCCTGGCGGCTGTAGTCTCCTGCGGCCGCCGGTGGACCTTTTCTTGTGTTACGCGCGCTGTGTGTGTTCGCTCGCGTCGCCGAGTGTGCGTTCATGTTGTGTATTGCGTGCTTGTACGCTCGGCGTGGGTCCGTTAGCGCGCAGCGCGTGTAGGATAGTTAGAACAGTGTGTTTAGAGAGTATGGCGTGCGTTACTTGTGCGGCGAGTGCCGCTGAATTTGACAGGAGGTCGGTACTCTAGTGGTTAGAGGACTGGCCCCAAATCCAGTCACCTGGGTTCGATTCCCGCACTCGAAACACACACTCGGCGCGCAGAAAACACACACAGAGTGTGCACAGAGGTAAAAAACAATGGCGCCGATTGATAAAAAATTTACCCTAAACTAGGTTTGAACCCAGGTATAAAAACTCGGATTAAGCCCTTTAACCGTTAGGGCAGAGCGTGCCCGTTACCCCTGCCGGCAATCACAATACAAAGAACACGCGCCATACACGACACACAGTCCTACAACTCACCTACACTCGCCGCGCACCAACGGACACACGCCGAGTGTACAAACGCGTAACACACAACACAAACGCACACTCGGCGGCGCAAGCGAACACACACAGCGCGCGTAGCACAAAGAAAACAATCGTCGCGTGTCCGGTGTGTGGCGGTGACTGCCGCCAGGAGTTATGAGGTGGTTGAGTGTGTGTACTCGTGCGTACACTCAACACGTCCTGAGTGATTCAAATCATGGTATGTTGCTGGCACTGCGCCTTACCTTGACTGTGCAGCCCTGGGTTCAACACCAGGCCAGCCAGGTGGCGAGCTGCCAGTCATGAAGTTCATTTCAACAGTTTATTCTCAAATCTGCTCAAGTCTCAAGTCATCCTGAAGAATTGATTTGTCAATTGTCCAGGGAATGGGTGTTGGGTGAGGGAGGCACGCAGATGCCTGGGTAGTGAGGAATGGCGGAGCATTGTACATGTCCTCACTATATATGGGTCAAATTGCCCAAAAATGCCCAAATACGTGTGTGGGGGGGCGGGGGTCGATTGTTTCTTCATCCTTGGCGTTTTGGTCGGAAATCGCCCCCGAAAACGCTTCCGATATTTTTCCATCCCTAGGGATTTCGGAAGGCTCCCTCCCGGCTTCGGCCGGGGTTTCGGTCGGGGTTTCAGTCGGGGTTTCGGTCGGAAAAGCGCTTCCGATATTTTCGCATCTCTAGGGATTCCAGGAGCGATTGCCCGGCATGTCGGCTGGAAAATTTACAGGTCGATCGTCAGCAACGCTGGGAATCATGCCAAGATTTTTGGTCCCAAAACAAAATTCTACGCTTTGCGTTTGAGCGACATGTGTGGGGCAGCCCCCTCCCGCAAAGCCTAGCCCCACCTTGCGGCGTTCAGCTTTGGCACTAGCGGCCTCTTCTGTTTGGGCGGGGGACATTCTCGCCTGTGTGGATGGGGCCCCAAGTTTTATTGGAGTATTCTTGTGCTCCGCTTTTGCAAACATACAGGTGCAAGAACCAGTTTTCAAATACCTGGGTCACCACATGGCCCATCCGACATACCATGCAGGTGTACACAATGATGTCCTTTCCCGTGCACAGGCAGACATCGCCAGGTTTGGACACCTTCCGTTGAACGCCCATGAGCGGGTACAACTTCAATTCTCATACCACAATGGGTATATTACAGCCTATTGGTGCCCGACGACCGCCTTTTCTACAGGCTGGATAGGGTTTCCTGGAGTTTCGTTACGTCAGCCAAAGGCATGGAAAAGGTGCAAAGAGTCACGCACCTCATTTCCCCAAAGAGTGCAGGGGGGTTGGGGCCCCACCAGGTCTTTTGGGGTTTTCGGGCACAATACATCACAATGATTCAAGACATGCTCCGAACGCCCAGCATCATCAGACAAATCAGTCAGGTGCCAATACCCCTAACCCTAACTTGGCCACTTTGAGAAACTATTTCCACGCCATACAGCAAATCAGGGCATATACCACAGTGACAATGTCGCAGCATCGGGTCCAGGCACGTGGGGGCCTGGGCTTGTTTGATGAAGAAAGCTCTGATGACGCGCTGCTATGGAAGGCACATGCCAAAGTAGTGGGCAAAGAGGAGTACATGCAGAGGTATGTGTGCTCGGACACGACACGCCCCGCGCAAGTGGAAGGAGTGGTTCCTCCAGGCTTCGTCCCATGCATGATCAACGGTATTCCCTGCTATCACAACCAACAGCAGCGATCGGGAACGTCATGGCACAGCGATGGGAGCAAATTAACAGATGATCACACAGGAGCGGCGCAGGCCGGCGCAGTGGCCACGTGTGGGCCAATGCAAATCATCAGCCGTGTAACCGGCCCGCAAGATTCATATCGCGCAGAGCTGCAAGGGTAAGTGATAGTCACAGCGCATGCCCGCCCAAACGACACACTCACATTCGGTGCACAAAGGCCCTGCGCTGGCTCGCGCGGGGGTGCCGAGCGGCCCTGCGTGCCACCGTGTCGGGCGACTCGTCACTAGAGGAGCCCAGTACGATGGTGTCCCGCATGTCGGAATCGCCACGCAGGTCGGCCCCTTGGCTGCCACGGTTCCCAGCGCGGACATCGGGTTGGGCCGGGGCGGCGTCCGTCCCGTCGGGGCCACGGGGTCCAAGCGTGCCGAGCGCCCAGAGCTGGTACGCGTGTACCGGCCGGATTTCGACGCCAAATCCTGCCGTGGGCCAGGGCACGTTGTCGGGCCGGAAGAACTCCCACCCAGGGGGCGCGCTGGCGTACCTGTTGGCCTCCGCCTCGTTGTCCCATCGCCCAGCCACCGCGATGCTGGCAATGGCGGCTCCGAACGCCCGCATGGCCGCAGCCCCTCCACGTCTCCAGGCGTGCCATCCCATGGATTCCCATCCCGTGGCAGCCAGCAAGCCATGGATCGCCGCCTGAAGGTCGAACGTGGCAGCCATGAGCGGCACCGATGCGGGCCTGCCGAAGACCCACGGGTGGGCTGCCATCGCTGCGCGCCATGCATCGGGCCATGCCCCCAGTCGTGCTGTGACCCAGTCGTCGTCCTTTTTGTCATCGAAGAACCCCAACGTGCATCGTGTCCGGATGTCCACCGGTCGTACGCTGGCTGCTTCACCCACCCTGAGGAGAGCGGCAAAGGAGATGACGGCAAGGCCCAGGCAGAACCAGTCGAGGGTGGTCCTGATGTTCCGGGCCATGAGCCGGAGGGTGACCAGCTCGGCCCACACTTGGGTTGGTCGTGGCGCGGCAGTGGTGGTCGCGGCGCCTCGTGCCATGAGCCAGTGTACGGGCCGCACTGTGGGTGGTATGCAGCCCAGCTTCTCTGCCAGGCGGAGGGCGGATATGACGCCTCGCAGCGTTCCAGGCTGCTGGCCCATGGCGGTGCGCCTGACGAGGTACCGGGACAGTGCCCCCGCTGCGTCCAGCTCTGGCCAGTGTGCCGCGAACCGGCCCACAACCCTGAGGATCGCGGTCCAACGCTCCACGGTACCCGGGGACCACCGCCGGATGGCCAGCGCGAGGGGCTCCTCTGTGTAATTGCCCCACCATAGGCTTTCCACTGCCGACCCCGCGTATCGCAGGCTGAGCGCGCCGCCCCCCTGGTCATCGGTGCTCCCCTCGTTGGCGGGCCGCTCGCCGCCGTGGGCACTGGGCCCTTCAGCAGTTGGCCGGCGCTGGGGCCGGCCCGGCCGGAAAGGGCTGGGGGGGCGGGGCAGGCGGTGCCGGGCACGGGCCGCCCACGGCCCAGTGGTTGCGGCCGCATCGAAAACATGGGTACGGGGGGGGGGCCAGTCGCGTCATAGGTGTGGCCCGTGCTGTGCGCAGTGTACAGGCTCTGGCTACCTACGGTACTGAACCCCCCCCGGTACGAGCCGGCGACGGAACTTGCGACGGAAGGGGCCCGCCCCTGCCCACCACTGGCACAGTCCCTGGCCCAGTGCCCGTGCATGCCCCAGCGGAAGCATGCCCCGGGGGGAGCAGGGGCCGGGGTCTGCGCCTGGGGTGGCGGCTGCGTCTGGGCCTGTTGTGGTGCAGGCTGCTGGGCCTGGGCGTACCATCCTTGCGGCGCCGGCCGTGCCGCTGTCCCAGCGGGGTGGGTGGGCGCGGGCTGGCAGTCCCTGTAGACCACCTTCCACACCGCCTCCACAAGCGCATTGCCCTTCCCAACGGGGTCCTCCGTTTTGAGCCAGGTGTTCAAGGCCTGGATGAGCTCCTGCTGCCAGAGCCAGGGGTGCTGCCCAGAAGCTATTTTGGTGAGCTCTCCCTCAGACAGGGGTGGTACCTTTGGCAGCTGGAGCTCTCGGATGCGAGCCTCCAGCCGTCGTATCTCCGCCTGCTCCGCGGTCTCCTTCGGCTCCTGCGGCTCCTGTGACTGACGGTCCCGCGGCGGCTCCTCCTGCTGCTCCCGGGCAGGTGCACTGGGTTGGGGTACTGCCTTCCACGCAGCCGCTTCGACGTCGAGCCGCAGGTTTGAGGAGCGCTCAAAGAGGGCCATGTATATCAGGGCCGTTGGGCCGTCGAGGCCGCCGCCAGCCCACTCCACAGCCCGATCAACGCCCGCCACGGACAGGCCATCCTCCATCAGGCGCTCCTGGTACTGGGCGGCCATGATGCCAGCGTCCGCGCTGTCGAGGAACCCGTACGCGGTGGCCGCAGCAATGTCGCGCCACCGCTCCCAGCGCGCGTACTCAGGGGTCTTGACGGGGTCCAGGTCCATGTCGTCCCGATTGAAGGCCAGCCTGGCCCGCTTCGCCCCCCGGCTTTCCCCACCGGTCGCTTCCGCTGACCCATTTGAGGTACCCTCTGGCATTTCAGTAGTCCCCAGAAGGTACACTCAGCAAAATAACATCAACTGTACAGTACAGGGGGGGGGGGGGGGGTCTGCCTCAGTCTCAGCCTCAGCCACTGCACCCCCCCCCCCAAAACCTCAGTTTTTATGGAAAACTTCGGTTCTCATGTAGTTGGCGCCGCACGTCCATGTCGCCACACTCTCGCATTGGCTCTCACGGTTCGTGATCCACGAGTGCTTTATTGTCCAACCGTGGCCCGCGGCCGATCGGCACCAGCAGCGCGGGCGACGAGGGCTGCACCCGCCCCGAAGCCCCAGCCCAAGCACGCCGCTGGTGGAGCAGCCGAACGCCAACCCGCAGCGGCCCCCCGTTCCACGACGGTGCCCCGGGTCACGCCGGCCCGGGCCAGCACCCGAGGCACCCAAGCACCCGGAGGGGCGCCGGCGAGACGGCGCAGCGGGACGGCTGGAGATGCAGCTGGCGGTTGCCCGGTGCGCCAGGTGCGGCCTCGACTGGAACGACCACCTGGAGGCAGCAGCGCGCCACATGGGGCGCAGCCTAAAGGCCCCCGCTGACAGTGTCCTGTCCCTGTTGCAGGCGTGGTGGGCGGAGTCTATCAAGTGGGCGGTGGATCGCCCAGTGTGGAAGGAGCAGGCGGCGGCCGCAGACCTGGCGCTGGCTGAGGAGGCGCTGCACCTCCTAGCGGGGGGTGAGACCCCGCTCGATGGGGGCTCCTCGACCCGTCTAAACGACCAGTCGCGCGTCACTGTGGAGCTCGCGGCGCGCGGGTTGGGCGACGCGGGCCGTGTGTCAGTGCCGACGCACGTCTGGGAGGACTGGGCTGACCCCGAGTTTGGCAGGGCGGGGGGGCGTGTCCACCCCCTCCCCCCCTCCCGCTGCCCACGAGTGGCGGCCCTCCTGTCCACCCTAGCGTCCCAGGGCCTGGTCAGCGTGGTGGGGGGGGATGCAAATGCGGAGGTGTTCGTCAAGTGGAAATCGGAGCGCAAATGCGCCCTCATTGTGAACCTGAAGATGTTCAACAAGGGGTGCAAATACAAGGCCCGCCCATTTAAGCTCTCATCGCTAGAGGGCTTGGCGGTCCTCCTCAGGGATCTGGGAAAAAGGGGGGGCGGGGCCGGGGGGGGGGGGGGGGGCTGTGGGGCACCAAGCTGGACATAGCAAACTGCTACTTGAGTGTGGAGCTCCCCCCCCCCCCCCCTGGCGAGCACCATCCGGGTGGCAGCCCAAGGGCGCACGTACGCTTTTCTGCGCGTGCCTTTTGGCTGGCACCAGGCGCCTGGGCTGGTCCAGGCCCTCATTTCGGACCTGCTGGGGGATCTGGGGAGGGGGGGGGTGGTGGTGGTACAGTACCTAGATGATATCCTCTTTGTCGGGCATGACCCGGGGGAAGTGGCCGCGGTCACCGACAGCGCGGCCCACCTCCTCCGACGTGCGGGCTTCATCATTAGTGAGAAGTCCGTGTTCACACCACAGCGCTCCCTGCGGTGGATGGGCAAGGATGTGGACCTGAGTGGGCGCAGGGTGGCACCGGCGGCTTCGGCGGTGGCAGCAGTGGTGGCGGCATGGGTAAGGCTGGCACTTAAGCCATACACCTATGTCGCCCTGAGGCGGCTACTAGGGAAGCTCGGGTGGTTGGGGCGGCCAGGGAATCTGGGGGGGTGCTTTCTGGCAGGTGCCCGGTCTTGGCTGCGCTGGGGCCCGCGCTGGGCCTGGCGCACACCACCGGCAGTGGTGCGCGGGCTCTGCGAGGCCATTGCCCAGTGCTACAGGGGCTGGGAGCCAGACACCACGAGCGCAGGTCCGGCAGTGCGCGTCTTTGTGGACGCCGCCAGGTATGCCCTGACCACAGGAGCTAACCCCTCCTACTGCGTCGGCTCTTGGGGACCGGGGGGGGCAGATCTGGCGCTATGCCCAGCGTGGGTGACAACCCAACAGGCGGCTGAGCTTTGGGGGACGCTGGTGGCGCTGGACGATGCGCACGCGCGGCGAGCGCGGCGCCTCGTGCTCGTGGGGGACAACATGGGGGCGCTGGCCCAGCTGCTTTGGGGGAGGGCGGGGGCAGGCAGGGTCCAGCAGCAGCGCATCCTACGAAGGATTGCGCACCGTCTCCGCTGGACTGGGCTGCAGGTGACCCTCTGCTGGGTGCAGTCCGAGCTAAACCCAGCGGACCCCATCAGTAGAGCGTGGGACGGGAGGGGGGGCAGAGCAGCGGTGATCGAGGCGGCTGCCAAGGAGCGCCTGTGGGTCCATTCGCCACAGTGGGCAGCATGGGGAGCAATTGCAGACCGCGACAAGGCGGTCTGCCCGTGCACAGTCCCCCTCCCTGCCTGGATGGGTGGGTGACAGACAAAAATTTTTACCCAAGGGGCCTGCAAATACTGTGGTTGACTGTGGTTAAGGAGTCCTGGAGTGCAGTGCAGGAGGGTGCAGGGCGGTGCAGGGCAGGGCGTCCACATGCCAAAACCGAAGTTTTCCATAAAAACTGAGGTTTTGGGGGGGGGGGGGGTGGCAGTGGCTGAGGCTGAGACTGAGGCAGACCCCCCCCCCTGTACTCTACAGCTGATGTTATTTTGCTGAGTGTACCTTCTGGGGACTACTCGCCCGGGAGGGGTGGACAAGGCACTATGTGGCGCTATAAGCGCGGCCGTGGGCCATCATCGTGCCCCCAAGGGGCCTGCAAATACTATGGTTGACTGTGGTTAAGGAGTCCTGGAGTGCAGTGCAGGAGGGTGCAGGGCGGTGCAGGGCAGGGCGTCCACATGCCAAAACCTAGCTTCGCTCCAGGAGCCATGCATTGATTGCAGGACACCAAACTGTCAGGGCATCCCACACGGCGCAGCCGAAGGCAGATATCAAAAGGAACCACGAAGTGGACCATTTGGCCAAGAAAGCATCCCTTCTACCACTGCCAGACATACCACCGACAGACGTATTGCAGGTACACGTAGGTGGCACCCACACCAGCCAAGAAGTGGATACTCCGAAGGAGGATGTGGCCGAAATTCACCGGAGCACAGTGGCTATCATGGCTGCCCCTCAAAGGGGATCGACGCGCATACTAGCTCCAATGGTTATAGGACAATATCAGGTGGCATGGGTGTGAAGCACCATGGAGCAAGGACAACGTCCCTTGCCCGCTGTGTGGAACCACACACCTTGGGTCAATATATCTCTCAGGGACGGTACTGAATATGCCAACTTTTTGGGTTTTCGGGGGTTGGTGCCATTGTTGCCTCATTTGTGCCAACTGAGGGTTCCAAAGGTAGGGGTATGTGGGGTATATTCGGAAAGCCCTTGAAAAGGGCTATTTGGAACACCCCAAGTTTGCATGCTGGACTGACAACATGTCTCATATTTTCGTCCGTTTTGGACGATGCTTGTGTTGTTTGCTGCCTCTTTTTGTCAACAGGCAGCTGCCATGTCTTCATACAAATTCACGCCAAGGGCTGCTGCTTCCCCAGATGCACCACAAAAGCGGTTGACGTGCAAAAGGGCTCGCTTTGGGGGTGTAAGGTGGGTGGGGGTGTCTCGGCATGAGCCTGGTAGCCAGGCCAAAAAGCCCCGTACCTCCCGCTCACAGCCACCTGCATGCTCCCACAAGGAGCATGACATTGTGACGACCGCTGAGGCCACCACTTTTGCTGCCCAGTTTTGGCTTCGAAAGACGCACCCCACCAAGGCCTCGCAACGTGAATTTTTGGCCACATGCATGATGCACAGGGGGATGTCTGCCCTGATGCGGTCCCAGCCTGAAAAAAGGAATGCGGACGATGACAGTTATTCTGAATAAAACTGGATGAACGGTGCCGTGCCATGTTTGTGTGCACCGTCCAATGTGTTGTGCTACGCTGAAAAATGGCAAACCCCCCTCCCCCAACCCATACATTTCTGAAATGGCGTTTTCTTGCAGATTTCAAAAAGTATCCCCCCCCCCCCCTAGGTGACGACATGTTTGCACATCGAAGAAAAAGTTGTAGAAATTGCCAAAAAGTGCCAAAACCCAGAAAGTTGGCATATTATGAATGTCACGAGAGATATGACAGGTTGATGAGATGCCCAACATGGTCTCCAGCTTTCATCGACCTTTGGCTATCTTCTTGGGACGATTGGCGCCACCATGCAGAGCAGTGATTTCAGCAGGCCGAAGACGCCGACCTCCACCATATAGGAAGACTACGAGTTCTGAAATCTTTCCAGGCTTAGATACCCGCAGAGGATAAGGCGCAGCTAAGATACCGTGTAGGATGGCATCAGTACTACATGCTCATCGGGGTGACACACCTTCGGAAAGACCTCACCATGCCACCACGAACGCAGGAGGGAGGGCAGGAGGCGGAGAAGGAAGCCTGTGGTTCTCCAACTTGAAAGCTCGACGAGTGAGTCCAAACCCTACCATAAAGAACCTACGAGAACAGTGCCTCTACAAGGCCCACAAACACAAGAAAGAACCGTCGGTCCTAGTGCCACCGGAAGTGCATGAGAAAAGAGCACTCGCTATAGTGGCCAAGCCCCTCACACACGCCACCACGGTCACAGCCATCCAAGCGCTTGGACATTTGCCAGCGACACACACACGTGCACGGCTAGTCCTTGAGCGGTATGTGGGCCACCACCTGGCTCTGTTCACACTCCCTGGTGCGGTGGGTACGGGACTCCGCCACATTTTGGAAGAGCGATGCGTGCTGGCCACATCATGCTGCAAGAGCGACACTACCAGGGGAGCATGTATCGGAATGTCACTCGGCAGCACAAGTACCAAGCACGCTGGTACACCAGACATGCCCGCCAGGTCACACGAGGTTTCCTCACAGCACTACGCCACCCCACTTTGAAACAAATGGTGTTCTGGAAGGCCAGAGGGGTTCATCAGATGCCGTGCAGCGGTCAGTGGGTTCGCATACATGCAGAAACCCTAGAGCGCTTCTATCGTGCCACAGTAGCACATGCCACGCGATGTTTTACCATACACAGTCTCAGGGAATGGAAAAAGCAGATACTTCAGCAGGTGCAGGTCTTCTGGGAGTGCAAGAGAGACCTTTTTGAATTCCATGTAGCACAGTGCACTGCACCCCGAGGACCAAGCGCACTAGGGGGGAACGTTAGCGCGCCGGGCATCTTTTGTGACCCGTGCCCCACCGGTGCACTGTTGCCGTTGATATGTTGGGCAACATTGTATGGATTTGCCCCTTGGCCCCCAGTACCCTAGCAGATGTTTCGATTTGGGATGGGCATGGACCTTCTCGTACCCGTGGTGATTTCTTTGATTTCGAAGTTGGGGGCCATGATGGTGCTTATAAAGGCCGGATTCATGTCATTGTGCCATTCATTGGAAGAAAGAATGGCACTTTGACAGCCCGCCAACAATGTTATAATGACGTGCACGGGTGGTATAGGGCACACATTGAGCAGCTGTTTGCTCGGTTGTGGCACGCAAGATGAGGCAAAGGATGAGGCAGAAGTGTGTGTGTTGTGTTGCCAGAAGCGCCCCACCATCGCAATTTGTGATGAGTGTAAGGAGCACTATTGTACTTAATGTATTGACACCCACACTTGTGGGACCAATGTTGTTTGTTAAGTACAATACAAATGACAGTTGGAGTTGCTGAATTCACAGATATTGCTTTATTATGCAACGTGCTTTGTAGGTAAGGTGTGTAGTGCAACGTGGTCTACCTGGGGGGCTTCTCCATGAGAGGGTAAATCTGGGGCTGAAGTTGGGATAGTTAATAGAAAAGTAGCGCGCCGAGCACGTGCCGGGCAAACATTCCTCCTAGGGCGGGAGGCGGCGCCATCCTCCTCCCGAGAAAGAGGGCACGGATGTGAGGTCACATACACATGTAGATTCAGAAGCAGGCATGCAGCATGCAGTGCAGCCGGTCTGCAAGGGAGTAGGGCAATTATCACAAGTAGGTGCGCAGTAGAGGGAGGACACAACCCACCATTCCGCAGTGTTGTACATACGCAGCAAGCTAGGGGCCTCAGTTGGCCGAGTGAGTGCCAGCATTGCAAGCCGAAACCCACAGCTGTGCCGAGCACAACATGAAGGATGGATGCACCGGAGTACTATGTATGGCGTCGATCCCAGCTTGAGGGGCTGGGGTAGCCGGAAAAACCTCATGATTCGGCCACCATGGGAACCCCGAGAAGCCAGGGGTGAAGTAAGCCATATTGATCTCTCCCCACCATGGGGACCCCGAGAGGACAGGGGTGATCTAAGCCATATTGATTTCTCTCTGCCATGGGAACCCCGAGAAGGCAGGGGTGAAGTAAGCCATATTGATCTCTCCCCACCATGGGGACCCCGAGAATATATGGGTAATGTAAGCCATATTGATCTCTCCCCACCATGTGGACCCCGAGAAGGCACGGGTGATGTAAGCCATATTGATCTCTCCTCACCATGGGGACCCTGAGAAGGCATGGGTGAAGTAAGCCATACTGATCTCTCCCCACCATGGGACCCCCGGAAGGCGGGAGTGACGTAAGCCATATTGATCTCTCCCTACCATGGGGACGCCGAGAAGGTGGGGGTGATGTAGCCATATTGATTTCTCCCCACCATGGGGACCCCCGGAAGGCGGGGGTGATGTAAGCCATATTGATCTCTCCCCACCATGGGGACCACAAGAAGGCGGGGGGGGGGGGGGGGCAGGGGTGATGTAAGCTAAATTGATTTCTCCCCACCATGGGGACCCTGAGAAGGTACGGGTGATGTAAGCCATATTGATCTCCCCCCACCATGGGGACCCCTGGAAGGCGGGGGTGATGTAAGCCATATTGATCTCTCCCCACCATGGGGACCCCGCGGGGGTGATTTAAGCCATATTGATTTCTCCCCACCATGGGGACCCCGAGAAAGTAGGGGTGATGTCGCCAATCCGCTCACATGTGGGCCCCCGAGCTGGGGTGCAGCAACCACTACTAAGTAACAAAGGAAGCCGAAGTACGTATGCCATCCGCTTCTGGGGCAAGTGTTAAGGAAGTACCTTTGGGGAACCCAAGGCGAACCCGACCTATGCTTTGGTGGTTTCCGTACTGACGGGGAACCTAATTGTCCTTTGTCTTCGATTCAACCATCCGGTGCTATTGAGGAAACCGGGCCGATCTTTGTTACGTTTTTGTGTCGCATTGCCTTGCGTGGCATTCCCATGCATGCGATAAGGGATGCACGGGGGGCAAGGGATGCAAGGGAACATGTCCCGCCTCACGTTTGAAGTGATAAAAGCAACTCAGCCGCCACACAAGATGAGGGAGAGGATGAAGCAAATGTCTTTGCTTTGTGTTGTCAGAAGCGCTCCACCATCACAGCTTGTGGTGAGTGCCAGGAGCATTATTGCAATTAATGTATTGATACCCACACTTGTGGGGATCAAAGTGTTTGTTGAGCAATACATGAGTGATACACATTGATGTTGAATTCAGCCATTTCCAATTACGTAGCGTGCTTTGTAGGGAAAGTTTGTGGTCCACTTTGATCTACTTGCGGGACTTCTCTAAGGGAGGGTGAATCCGTGTTCAAAGTCGGGATAGTTAATACAAAAGTAGCACGCCATGCGCGCGCTGGGCCGGGCAAATACTCCCCCTTCAGCCTTTGTATTATATAGCATAGGGTGGTGCTCAAGCCCAAATCTTCGGTTTGGACTGCTTTACGTGCAAAAAAAAGTTTCCTCAAAGTGGAGAGGAATTGAAGTGGCCAAATAATCTGTGACTTCTTAGGGTCGTCAAAGTGGGGAGGAAGCAAAATGGCAACATATCCCCTGCTGCATTGGGAAGTGGGATGCAAACAAACACTGGCTCTGCAACCCTTGCTGCTTGTGCAGCATCTCAGGGTAAGTAGGATTAGGTTTGCCACTTGACCCCTAGCTGTTCAATCCCCTTAATCGGGAGGAATAAAAAATCGTGTACTAAACACCCCATCGCACTCTGTTTCACCTGATTTAAGCTGAATCGGCAACACGCCATTTGAAGTCAAATACATTTGGATTAATTCCAAGTAGCCACGATCACGCTACGCTTAGTGGGCAAAATACCCCAGCCCCCGGGGGAGGGGCTGGGTGGGTGGGTATAGGGATGGGTGGGTGGGTTGGCCCCAAATTTCAGCATTTTGGGCCACCAGCCCAAAATGCTGAAACGGGGGGGGGGGCGGGTGCGCTTTTTGGGGGTTTTTGGTTTGTGCAGGGCTCTGAGATCGGCCTGAATTTTTCACTTTTTTTTCATAACATTTCAAGCCTCTTAACCCTTTGTTGCGCAGAAGTGCGTGAACTGGATGGTAGTTGAGTTGGCTGTGGTGCTTGACACAGTTTTAAAAGGTCCCAGGCTCCATTCCTACTACTGGCAAACTTTTGCTGGTCAGTTCTGCTCTGCTTGTATGTGACTGTGGGTGCAGGGCATAGACCCCCCCCCCCCCCAGGGGGGGGTTAGGGTTGGGTGGGTGGGTGCGTGGGTGGCTGAGCCCTGGCCGGGGCCCTACTTCCCCCCCCCCCCCCCCGGGTCACTAAGCAATGGCCTGGCCATGATCACGTGCTATCACCGACAATTCGCAAATAACACTATGTTACAAGGCCCCTGAAACAGAGGTGTAGAATTATGTTGCACTACTATGTCTTTTTTGTTTGTTTTCCCGGGTGGAGGGGTGAGGGTCGGTAAAGGAATAATAGAGGGTAGCGATCTGGGATGACAGCAAGTCCACCGACTCCACCAGTTTTAAGGTTTCTGCACAGGACACTAGGTCCGAAAGATGTTCACAGTACGAGCTCAGCTCTTTCAAGGACTCCTGGAATACGGTAAGTTCAGGATTTTTGAGCGAGCAGAATACAGACGGGGGGGGGGGGGGGGCACTGTGGTTCTCCTTTGAGAAGTTGCTGTACAGGGTGTGGTGGTCCGTGAGATGTAGTCCTCGAGAATATCACCATGAGGGGCATGTCTTCCATGAGCTCAGGGGAGCACAGAGTATAATCCACCCGGGACTCGAACAAAAATGTACCTTTGAACCCAGAGAAATTCTTTTGAAGTCAGGGTGGAGAGAGCGGAAGGTGTCCAGTAGGGTGGGGGGGGGGTGGACATAATGCTTCACCTCTGAGCCACAGCTAGTCAGTATCGTACACCATTCCGTGCTGGTCCATGGTTGGGTCAATGACTCTGTTGAAATCTCCCCCCGCCAGGACGTATTTGTGGCTGTGATGTGCCTTGCAAAAGGTGCGCTCTACTGTGTGTTGAAAGGGGACTTTGGCGCCTTGTTTAGAATCACATGACACTCATGGGATCCATTCCAGGCAATGTGAGGGAAGCGGCAGTAACGGGGTCTGGGTGCTAAACCTATGGATTTCAGGTGCAAGGTGGGATATGGACGGTCCCAGGTCTAGGGCTGTGCCGTGTTGGCCCAGGCCAAGGTTGTGGAATATTTTTGCTTTGGCCCCGCCTATGGCGTATGCATGTGGGGGACTGACAGGTTGATTTCCTCACAAAGATGATATCATACCCCTTCCTCAGCAGTGCCCAATGAATTTCAGGTGGTTCGCCCTCTGTAGATTGACAGTGATAGTTTCCAGTGTGTGAGAGAGGGATGCTCCGTAATACTTTGGTCTTGACGGGTTTTCTTGTGTTTAACAGACATGGGTGGCTGTGGGAGGGGGGGGGTAAGGGGACGGAAGGACAGAAAATGTTGAGGCTCGATTCTAGGTTCACGGAAGCAGGGTGGCGCGGGAGGGGGGGCAGGTATCAATGACCGAAGGAATTCAGGCGGCACTGGATGCAGTGGAATGAACACGTCAGCCTCTAGGGGTGCAGGAGGGGGAGAGGCTAGCATCAAAGGGGGTAAATAAAAACAATCTGCATTTTTCATTGCCCCCCCCCCCCCCCCCCGCATTTTTCCCCTGTCAGGTTTTTGCTTACCCAAGAAGAGAGGTTTTTGGCGTTCCGCATGCAATGTGAATGCACAACATAGAGATCAGACGCGCTGTCAATTGACACTGTGTTCTTTGGGTTCTCTGTGTTCTCTGTAGGTCTTTAAGACTGGCGACGTTCACCAGAGAAGTGGATGAATTGTAATCCCCTGTGCTCTTAGACACCATGATTGCTAACACTGAATTGAACCTAATGGCCCTGGCACCAATTTTCTCCTGGTCTTGGTCTTGAAAAGAAGCGGAAACATGGGCTAGGCAAGGGTGGTGGTGCTGCAAAGTATTGCACCATGTTTGTGGCCGCAGGCATGGCACAGTTTCTAGATGAGCCTTTTGAGGAGTGTTCCACCACATCATTGGCTTGGAACAAGCCAATGATGTCGTGGAACATTTATACACGTACAGAGCAACGTGATATTGCCAATGGTGAGGCACTTGTGGAATGGTGTGAGGGGCATCTCGAGGGGTCTGTAGTAAAACCTAGTGAAATTTTTTTTTACTAGATAACAGTTTACTAGGGTCACTAGTTTTTACTAGGTATCGGGAACCTAGTAAAAAAACGTTTTTTTTACTAGGTTTCAGAACCTAGTAAAAAAAAGTTTTTGCTTTTTCTAGGTTTCGGAACCTATAGTAGAAAAAAAATTTTTACTAGGTTTCAGAACCTCCAAAAACAAAAGAATCTTAGAATCTTAGGCTTTAGAACTTTCAGGCCACTTGTTGGCCACTTTTGACCTTGTCCCCCACTCCGAGGGGCTTTTTTCCACTAGCCTGGTGAGGCAGGGTGGTCCTTTAGGACCAACTTTTTTTTTGTTAAGGATCGCCCTTAACGACCCCCACAATGGGAAATTTTTCGAGGAGCCCGGCACAGGCCACTTTTGAACCCCTTTTCGGGGACCCCCGAGAATGTAGGGGTTGCGTAGCACTTCCGCCCACTTGTGGGCCACCTTTGACTTTGTCCCCTTGCTTGGGGACCCCCGAGAACGCACGGGTGACATAGCACTTCCGTCCTCTTTTGGGCCCCCGAGAAGGCTCAATCATGGTCGGTAACAGATACTGGATGCCCCCGCCCAGGCAATTCTAGCCAATGTTCCAAGTGTCATCTACGCAATCAAACTGCTATGCTACAATCCAGACGCTAAGATACAACTTGATATGAACATCATAGGACCTGCTATACAACTCATGAGAACATTTGTCTACCGGTCAACATAGCTGGCAAAACCACATGAACATCATAGGGCTCAGCCATAATCTGTCGATGGTCGTCACCCCGGGTATCCCACCGGCAGGAAACCTGGAAAAGAAGCTCTGACATGCCCGTCGGCGCCATATTCTACACGCCGGGCATCGAACCTACGCTCTCCGGGATGAGGCTCCCGTGCACTTCCAGTATACTACGCTGCCAATGTGGTTTAATAAATGTCATCCAGCCCACCACCCTAGACCGCATATTACACATCGCTGGTGTCACTTGCCTCCGCCGTTGCGACACCAAGAGCAGCAGCTCTTCATGAGCGTTGGCGCCGTCGCCTCCACGAGCCGCGATGACGCAGCGCACTGCGGGGCCGGCCCCCCGTGCACTTTTAGGTATGCTAGCACCTCATCTTTCACGCGTGGCCACAAAATCAAACATCCCCTGGGGCTGCGGGACGTTTGGCGGTTCCCAGCCCTCCCCGGGGATCGAACCACCCTTTGTGAAATCGAAGAGTTGCGCGTGCCCAACTATGCTACGCTGCTCCCCCATTATAGGGCATAGGGAATGCCATGCACGCAGTGCGCACACAGTGTGAATTTTTGGATGTCGGCAAATACTCGAACCCTAGCTTTGGCCCCTTTTCACAAGTTTTTGGTTCCGTACAAGGGTTTTTTTGGCTTCCCAAGCATTTAGGATGTGGCATATTTGAGTTGTCAACCATTCCCCCCTAATTTCCTCCCCCGCATGGGTGTTAGTGCACGGGGTGTGCGCCAGGCATCTTTGAGGGAGCGTTATTTTGGGCCTTCAACCTTCCGGTGCTATTGAGGAAACCGGGCCAACTATCCAATCCACGCTTTGTTGCGTGGCCCCTCGAGTTGGGGTTAGGGACTCACAATCCATGCTTCGGTGTGGCCCCTCGAGTTGGGGTTAGGGACTCACAATCCACGCTTCGGTGTGGCCCCTCCTCCGCCGATGTTATGATTTGGGATCAACGTGGTCCTTCGCGAACACATGGACAGTTTTTCGATTTTGAAATCGGTGCGCATGACGGCGCCTATAAGGGCCGCTTGCACACTGCTGTACCTTATATTGGTCGGAAAACTTTGACTGACGACCAACAAGAGTATAATGATGTCCATGGCTTCTATCGTGCAAGGGTGGGGCACCTCTTTGCACGGTTGTGGCAATGGAGGATTGTCTGTAATGTCTGGACACGCACTGCAACGGAGCTGCATGGCCATGTGCGTATTTTGCTCCACCTTACTCAGTTTTGCATTCGCAGACATACTAGGTATCAACCGTATGGACCTTGGCCTCATGTGCCAAAGTCTGTATGGGCACAGGAGGAGGCAACCGTTGTAGAGGAAGAAAATGATGACGGTGTTTGTTGCCAATTGTGTGGCCACCATCCTGGTGATATATCCGAGTGTGGCATTTGCCACTTGAACATGTGTGCATCTTGCATGCCCTTGCATAGTTGTACTTTATAAGGCTGGTTTGCTTGTTCATAAGGACACCGGATTACCAAGCCGCAGGCAGCTTTGTTGTTTTGATGTGGGCTTTGTTGCTTCGCTGTGCTGGTAAACAGGTGACAGGTATTCTTGGGTGAGTATCCTAGCCTCTGCGTGCGCAGTATGCACGCAGTGCGCACGCAGTGCAAGAACTTGGCCATAGTATACACGTCATGAAAATCATCATGTATCTATCATCATTGTTGGCAAACATAGGCAGCCGCACTAATCACTACAGGACGTAGAGGGGCTGCGTGTAGCGCGCCGCTAAAAAGACAGTGTGCATGCGGGGGAGCGATGTCGTCTCCCTAGGGGGGTCCCCCTCTCACTGCATGAGGTTGAAGGTTGGCGCCCCGTAGGGGAGAGGGAGCTCATGCTAGACCTATTAGGGGAGGGTGTGTGCAGAAAAGTCAGAACAGAGTGTGCAGGTGAGAAACTTTCAGTGCAGTCGGGCATACACTGGAGTCCCAGATCACCCAGGCAGGTGGGAGGCGGTGAGGGCGGTGCCGGCCCTGGTGGTGTTTTGTGCTCATCGGGGCTTGTGACACCCTCAAAATCGAGGGCAAGAGGCCTGATTGGGGATGTTTCCAGATTCGACAGTTTGGGCTTCTTGGATGTTCTGTTAGGTGTGCAGGTGTGGTGCTGGCGACGTCCATGCGGCGTGCCTTTCATAGGGTATAGGGGGTTGTTGACTCTGCCCTAATTGGCCAAGGTGTTGGCCTGCTCGTTACCCATGACATTCACATCGGAAGGAACCTTGACCCACTTGATTTCTTGGAAAGTGTCATCTAAGAAGCGTAGACCTTCCTCCCAAATGGGAACATTTGAGACCGGGCATGACGAGCCCTTCCAGCCGTTGATTTTCCACCTGTGGGCCGCTCCTTTCACTCCCAGCAGGACATACTCAGAATCGGCTCAGAGGGCTATTTTCGGATGGTCTGCATGGAGCCTCAGGGCCACCAGCGCAGCCAGCCAAAAGCTCAGCAGAAGTAATTGTCTGTTTCATGTGGAGAGGCACAAAATCGGACACTTCAATCCCAGCCCCAAAATACACCCCGTAGCCGCCGACCCAGCCAACAGGAGGGAAGCGTTCCGAGGAGCCATCTGTGTAGATCAGCAAAAAATCCTCGCTTTCAAGTGTGTCCAGATGTTGGTTTAGTTTTTCAAGAGACCTCAGTTTACGTTCAAGACGTCGGGCTGCCCGCAGTTGGGCTCTGGACGGCGGTGGTGTGGGTGGTATGGCAATGAGTGTTGGATAGGATACAGAAGAGTCGGAGGCAGAGGAAAGCACACCATCAATGAACACTGACAATGTTTTGGGGAAAAGCACCCAGACTTGGACTTGTTGCCAAACGGACAAACGTTTAACCCATCTTGTGAGGAACAAGGACGTAGATACATGAAAATGTGTTGTGCGCAGGGCACAACGAATGTCCCAATTCACCTTAATAGCAGACCAAGCCAGCAACCCAGGGGGGATACCCACAGAGGTATCTGGGGCTTTCATTAAGAGATCACGGACCGAGGAGCAGGGGCTTGCACTCGTCTCATAAAGGTGGAAACAATGGTCAATAATTGTGAATGCCCGGAGCAGAAATTTGCCGTCAAAACAAACATGCTCAACTGTTTCAGGCTTGTTATCAATGGGGCAGAGAATGTGTCCTGGCTTCCATTTACACTGGCGCATACCAACTGGGAGTTTTCGCCAGAGGGCGACCCTGCCGAAATCTTTATCTTGATCGGGTAATGGGGATTTGACAAGGGCTTCCCATACCGATGCATCCTGTCATGTCTCTATTTCCTTGGGGTATGAAAGGGCTGCCATAGCTGTTCTGGCATGCCATTCTGTCAGCAGTGTGGAGAAACACACAGCGGGGGTGGTGTTTTCAACCTGGTTGATACTTTTGGAGGCAAGCCCCGCTTTGCCTTAATGACGGTTGGCTGGTATGAGGGTACTGACGTCTACAGAAAACCCACCATATATGAATTATTTACTCTAAAGGAGCACAGGGCACGATTTGCACCGCACATGTTCGGTTTTGTGCTGTCCACTCTGTGGCAACAGGGTGAGGTATTCTCGAATTCTCTCGCCACAATTCAGCAGGTTTCCTACAACAAGGTATGGGGGGGACTTACACCTAACACCCGAAAACAGCTGCTCGCCAAAATTGATGAGATGAGTACCATGGGGTATATCCTGAAAGACGAAGAAACGCTGGAGTATGTCACAGCATTTGATGGTGATGAGACAGGCGTCTCCAGCATCATGTTTGAATGGGGCTCAGTGGATGTGTGCTACCTTACCGGGCAAATTCCAATATTTTGCCAAAATATTTAATTCCAAAGTGCTTTTTCATGAGCGCAAAAAAAACAAGAAACGCAAAATTTTTAAATAATTCTGCCGTTCGGGACACAGGATTTCGCAAAAAAAAAATAGGTTAATTAAATAAAAAATTCGCAGAGTGTAGGGTTTGTACTGTTTGTGAAAAATCGTACAGGTATGATGCAAGGACCCTTGTTGCTTCCCCTATCTGCCCCGACCGCAGATGACCACAGATGACAATGTTGAAGTCCGGTAAGGTTTTGATGAGAGTTCTGTGTGTATTCTTCATCTTGTGACAAGCTTTGTTGTGCATGAAACAAATTTATTTCATCAGGTGGACAACTGCAAGACAAGTGATAAGTTTGGTCCCTACAAGATTTGAAGCAAACAACAGCATTGGGGACACAGTATCAAACGCAAAATGGTAGTCGGACAAAAATTAATCGCAAAAAATAAATTTATTTTATGGGTGGAATACACAGTTTTTGGCCCGCAAATTCAAAATGATCGCAAAAATAAATTAGTTTTTGGGCTATTTAGTGGTAAAAACAAAAATTTTGCCAAATATTAATTATTTTTTCCCCCCGCAAAATATTCGTATTTTAAAAATATTCGTATTTGCCCGGTATTCCCCCCCCCCCCCCTCGTACTGGAAGGAGTCAGCTATCCACCAAGTTGTGAATGTCTCTGGGCAGAAGGAATTTTTGCTGACAAAGATGCGCTGGTATGTTGCTGAAATGCGGTTCCCTACCCGGAAAATTCAAGCTCTGATGTGAAACCCGTGATTGGAAAAGTCTTTAGAACACAATCCAAGGAACACCAGATGATGATAATTAGTAAAGAGGACTACAAAGAGCGCTGACAGCCAGCTACGAGGTCAAACCTCCTC
The DNA here is from genome assembly GCA_964036045.1 of Eutreptiella sp. 'Long Island Sound 2002'. Taxonomy (NCBI): domain Eukaryota; phylum Euglenozoa; class Euglenophyceae; order Eutreptiales; family Eutreptiaceae; genus Eutreptiella; species Eutreptiella sp. 'Long Island Sound 2002'. The sequence continues at coordinate 21,496,766 of OZ038398.1, read as the reverse complement.
TCAACCAATACCAATCAATACCAAAAAACAACCACAGCAGGAGGACACTATGCTGGCTTTTGAATTTAAACGGAAAAGGGATGACCCTGCTACCTAATGTCTGCCTCTAACTCGAGACTTCCCCCCTGTGGGGCAATTACTGTTCCTCCCCCCAACTCATCTCCTCCGGGGCAAAAACTGATAGGGGAACATCCAGTGTCTGCCCGCTGCCTGCTGCTATATCTCTAGACTCCGTGCCCCCCCTTGTAGGCACCTCACGTAGCCTGTATGTTGCCGGCAACCCTTAATGTTGCCACTTTCAATTGCAATGGCATTTTGGCCGAATCTCCCTCGTGTTTAGACACTGAGCTGAGAATTCATCTTGTGACCAGATTCATGCGTACGACGGCGTTGTCAGTGGTGGGTTTGCAAGAACCACACTTCAAGGATGACACTACCCGAACACGAATTGAACAGGAGCTTGAACGCCAGGATTTATCTTTTATCTCTAATCTCTCTCCTCAAGGGAGAGGGGTTGTGGCCCTAATTTTTCCCAGCGCATGGAGCTTTGTGCGGGGATGGTCCCTTTCCCCCTCGTGTTATGCACACAACTCTGAGAGATGACCAGGGGTTTGAACACAGCTTTATGGTGGCCCATTTCCACCACGACCCCACATTGCGGAAAAGCAGTGGCAGGATTTAGCCACGCTACCCAAAGCACTATTTATGGCCAATTCCATCTGGCTTTGCGATCAGAACTCGCTCATCTTACCAGGGAGGGATGTGGCGAACCCCAAAATTACAGCGGAGGCCTGTGATGTCCTTGAAGACCGTGATGCAGAAGTTTCTTTCACAGGGATTAGTGGATTCTTATCTGTGCATGCATTCTGGCCGAATTGTCCATTTTGACCTCCATGGATGGACATGGGGGTTCCCGGCAGTAAAAGCACCACCCACAGGGCAAGTGGGTACACCCGTGGCCAATTCTAAACGGAAAAAAGCAGATTCTCCTACACAGTCCCAAGATGTGCATCCCCTCCCCCCTCTGTGACAGGCGTTGCAGAATTGACAGAATCCATGTTCCCCAGTCCTTAGAATGTTGCCTCTCCCAATGCTACCCTACTTTTCTGGCCCATTCGGACCACAAGATGGTGGTGCTGTCCCTGGTGCCGCTGGCTACGGGCCCGGCAGACAGGCGCCAACGCTGCCTAGTTTCCTTTTTGAACGATGAAGAAAGCGTTTCTGCTCTGCATGATCAACTATCTCAGTTACAGGGTGAAGGGGAGGGATGGTGGCAGTTTGCACTGGGGACATTCAAAAGATCAGCTTATCGATTTGAGTTTCAGAATAAGACGACAAGTTTCACTGAAGTACAAGTTTTGTTGATGGAATCCACGTGCACCGGACTGACCCCACAAGCCTGGCACTACCTCTGGTCTAATGGCTACAAACACATCCGAGATCCGGCCGCTGGCTACTTTGCATTCAATTTTCTGGCCCAACAGCAGCAACAGGATAGTTCGGCGAGACACGTTACGGAAAGGCTGTGTTATGTCACCCATGACCCCATGACCCGCCCCCTGAAACGCAAAACCCATGAGGTTTGGAGGCTGGTTAAACAACTTCAAAACAAGCGCACGCTACAACAACTAAGAATTAAGTTCAGTGTGGTTTGCTGCGTGTATTTCGCTTCAGTTACAGGACCTGATTGCTGCCCTGACACCGGTACAACAAAACGATTTCCTGAAGGGTAGATATATTTTTGATCACTTGTGGAATGCATTCGGCTCCTGGTCCTCAATGATGGAGGGCCTTATGCGCCCAGTCGATTTCAGTAAGGTTTATGATTCTGTTTCTCATGAGTACGCTGGCTGCCTCTTTCTTTGCCCTCATGGGGCTTCCGCAATATTTGATTAAAGTGCTGATTCTACTGTTCCGCGCCCCAATGGCGCTGATTGTGCATGACTCCGTCAGACTAGACCAGCGAATTCACCCGACCTCAGGAATCCGGCAGGGCTGCCCCCTGTCCCCCACCCTGTTTGCCCTTCTAATTTCTCCCATTGCAGTGTATTTGTCCGATGTAAATTCTTGCATCGAAATTCTGCTGCATGCAGATGATCTTTTGATTATCATCACGGCCCCACAGATGATGGCCACTGCTGCCCCAATGCGTTGATCTGCTTGAACGTTTTTCGATTTTTTTTGGGTGTGAGTATAAATTCAGATAAATCAGGGATCCTGCTGGTGGGCATATGGGATGACACAACCAAGGCACTTTTTAGTTGCACTCACATTAAAGTTGGCTCCTCCTACAAATATTTGGGGGTAAAGCTAGGTTGTGCGTCTCCGGAAGAGGCTTTCACCCCCGCTGTGCAGAAGAAGGCCATGGGTAGAGCCCTGTCCATGCAACACTGGAAGCTGGAAGCTGACTCTTCGCGAAAGAGTTTTTCTTCTCAAACTCTGGATTCTTCCGGTGTTGGTGTCCCTCCAGAGTGATCTACCTAGTCAAACAGGTGGGCAATTCCTTGAAAGTCATCTACAACATCGCGTTGGGCCTCAACACTTGGGGCCTGACGCATGAAATTCTCGCCCTCCCAGAACAAGAGGGAGGAATGGGACTAGCTATGCCTCGGGATTTCCTGTTCTGGCATCACTCAGCCCTCTTTGTTTAGGGGACCATGCAGCCACACACTGTCCCACCAAAGATTCGCGAGGACTTTCACCGCTGGGCTAAGCCTCGTGGCATTGCGGTTTCCCCTTCGACGCTCCCCTTTTTTCACATGGACGTCAATATCCCCAGGGAGTCCCTGCCCTATATGGCATTCGGTGCAAAAGCCTTTTCTGTGCTTAGACAACGCTTGAATGTCTCTATTCCAAGTGAATTACACTACGACATGCCACTTTGGCATAACCCGATTTCCCACAACAATTCCTATGCATGCCCTGCGTTGATTCGCTGCGATGTGCTATCGGTGGGCCAGTTGCTGGAAGATGATTCTACTCTAGGGTTGATTACCCCTACTTGGCAGGCAGTCTATCGAGCCATAGGTCAGCTGGCCACCAATATGTATGAATTTGACGCCCAGGCCACGCATCCTTATCAAGTTGTGCAAACACATATTTGGTGGATTTGGGATGGGATCCCGGAACCTCATCCAGTAATTCCTTCGACGAATTGAGGAAAGTGTATAGGTCCGCACTCCAAGAAACATGGCTCTACAAAGCAAAGGTATTGGCCGGCATCTCTGGCTCTTCGGATATGAGCTCCTGTGGTGATCTTCCTTTCTCTAGCAGTTTGAGAATCTTTATCGTTGGAAATTTATGGGGGCAATTGCTAGTTGCGGTTATTCAAAAAATCCACGGAAAGAACTCCGTGCCCATCCCCATATTGCAGACGGAGCGTTCGGACTTGAAAACCTTCAAGGGGTTCATACCCAAGTCTTTAATTAGGGCTCGTGCCCCTTCACCAAGTGGTGCATCAGTTGCCTCCAGAAGTACAACATCCAGTGACCGCCAAGCTGGCAGAAAAGATAGAAGCAGTCGAATCATTTTCATATCGTTGGGGAAGTTGCTTTTAATAGTCACACACATAAACTCTGGTTCATCTCCTTTGAATAACGTTTTTGCTTTTTGAGACGAGTTTAGTTCCTTCAAGCCATCAAATCTCATTGAAAATCCCACTTGCAGATCCAGTCCCTGATTGAGATAACGTCCATTTTTGGACAATGTAGTCGTGTTCATGCAGTCCTGCTGTTACTACCAGTTGGGCACTGTCCGTCGACGTCACGATCTCCTTCTCTGGTGTCCCATACTTCTTGAGAAAGTCTTTGGCATTCATTCAGCCTAACCTCCTCGTTGGCGTCTGGGCACGATGAGGGATCACAGAATTGCAGGCTCAAGGGAGCTCTAGAGGGTACAGGGAAGTGGCAGCTGGGCTGCTCTAGTAGTAGTGAAGTTTTTGATGCGGGTCTGCCCCACAGAACGTGATGACGAATAAAAAGTCTGGAGGTATTAGGTACGGGTACAGGGCCAGCTTCAGCAGGTGGGTAAAGGTCTGTGAGAGGTAGGGGGCCAAGTACTCAACAATGGTGTGGAGCGGTTGCAACCAGTAAATGATCTCAGGATCGATTTGTGGCACTTCCCGCCGAGCTGATTGGTGGTTGCAGTGCGGCTCGCTGATGGGGATAAACCGGACCACTCGTCCTTGTTCAAGCACAAGTTGAATTCGGCCCGTCGGTGGCTGATTGGCGGCTGCGGAAGGGGTAGCCGGCTCCTCACTCGTGGTGTTCGATGCCGATGTAGTGCACAATCCCCTGCCGGGGACTTTCATTTGCAAAGAAAAAGGCACCGGAAAAAAATAGATACTCAGAAAGTGGTGACGTAGCACTTCCGCCCTCTTTTGGGCCCCCGAGAAGGGAGGGGTGAGGCAGCCACTTCTGATTTTGTTCCCCTACGTTGGGGATCCCTGCGAATGCAGGGATGATGTAGCATTTCCGCCCTCTTTTGGGCCCCCGAGAGGCAGCCACTTCTGATTTTGTTCCCCTTTGTTGGGGAACACTTCTGATTCTGCTCCCCTTTGTTGGGGATCCCCGAGAATGCAATTTTGTCTCCCACTTTCTTCCCCCCCCATTTTTTTTTTACTCCCATGCTTCGAGTTCGGGTTAGGGACTGACAACCCACGCTTTGTTGCTTGGCCCCTCGAGTTGGGATTAGGGACTCACAACCCACGCTTTTTTGCGTGGCCCCTCGAGTTGGGGTTAGGGACGCACAATCCACGCTTTGTTGTGTGGCCACTCGAGTTGGGGTTAGGGACTCACAACCCACGCTTTGTTGCGTGGCCCCTCGAGTTGGGGTGAGAGACTCACAATCCATGCTTTGTTGCGTGGCCCCTCAAGTTGGGGTTAGGTACTCACAATCCACGCTTTGTTGTGTGACTCCTTGAGTTGGGGATAGGGACATTTCCGCCCTCCTTTGGGCCCCCGAGAAGGCAGGAGTGAGTCAGCCGCTTCTGATTTTGTTCCCCCTTGCTGGGGATCACTTTTGATTTTGCTCCCCACGCTTGGCGTTGGGGACCCCCGAGAATGCAGGGGTGACGTAGCAATTCCGCCCTCTTTTGGGCCCCCTTTTTTCCTTTTGCCCTTCGTGTTTGCAACAGTGTCCTCCAAGCAAAGCTCTGCGGAAGGCACCGAAGCATGCACAAAGAAATCGGCGCATGCCCCCCCCTATTGAGCCACACCCAGTTGGGCCTTGGTACAGATGTGTGCTAGGCCCTATTGTTCACCCAGCCGTTCGTTGTGCTTTTTTTGCGACGACATAGCCCACATCACGTGCCCTGAATGTGGAGTTTATCAGTGTGCCCTGCATGCTTCCGTTTTGTGTCCCTCGGAGATATGTGTGGCATTGCGCAACTGGAGAGTGCAATTTACTGCCACACTGGCATGCATTATATTGGCATTCGCGTTGGGTGACCGGCTTCTGGTTGACAAGCCGCCTTGTGTAGATGAGGTCCGTCCAAAGGGGTTGATCTGTGGTAAGGAATTTTTTCTTCCTGAGGATTACCCCAAAGATGCCTCTGGTAAATTGCAGTATGACAAAAAATTGATTAAAGAGTTGGATACATAGACCACGGACATGCTTCGCAGCATGTGCAAGCACAATCCTCCCTCAGCACAACCCACCTACAAAGATAAGAAGGCAGACCTCATCTACAAGCGTGTGTTTTGCTACTTCATATAAAGCACACGTGTGTGCACCACACGTGTGTGCACCTCATATATGTATTGTTGATTGCTATAGTCTTGAAGGCATCTGTAACACAACGGATTGAGTGTATTTGTCCAGGTAGCTGCTGTGGTAGAAAACAGTAGTAGGATTACTGATGGCAACACAAAATGCTCCATGCACAATGGACTGGTGCACTGGGGCCGTCAACGTGATGAGGTGCAAAAGCATGATGTGGGTCTGTGCTACTGCGCTAGGAGGCCTGTGCGTTTATGCACCAACTTCAGATTTCTGTCTGAGGGATGGAAACGCTTTCGTTCCGTGATATGGATACCCAGATCTCGCCCTGGGGTCTGCGATTCCGTGACCCTGACCTTCAAAGCAGTTATAGGGCGCGGGCTACTCTGTTCTGCTTGACACCGGCGAAGATGTATGCCGCTTTTCACATCTTCTTCGCATGTTACTCTCTGGCATCATACTGGGGAAGTGAGTTGACGGTGGCCTTCTTTTTGTATTTCGTCCCCTTGGTCGTTGGATTGTCTCTGTACATCTGCTGCAAGATGCCTGTCACCAAGCGCCACATAGAGCTGCTGCTCCTGATAGCAGTTGTCTTGCTGGACCTATGGACCAACTGGATGTGTCATTTACAAGCTGGAGAATGGTTTGACTGGTACGCGGCCAACAGATTCACTAGTGATGGGTACGAACCGAACCAGTTGGAAGAAATACACAACACTCTGCAAGACCTCCTCTCCAGGAACTCCATCAATATCCATCTAATCTTTAGCGTCCCGCAATTGTTAGTCATTCTCTTCTTGACGGCCGACTACCTGCTCCTTCTTTGGTGCACCGTGTGTTTTTCGCTCTTCGTGCTGCTGTCCCCGAACATCACTATGGGAGCTGCCATTTTCGCGGTCATCACGAGATGTGTGATTTCGATCCTGTTTTCGATCTTTGCCTTGTTTGTAAAATTTATCATCATGCAGCAGCACAAATCTGAGATTGATTTTAAAGGCCACACCGAGGCATCCCTCCAGGCCGACAGTATTTTGAATCACTCTTTGAAGAACAGGATGGCTGACGCAGCAGGTGAAGTAGAGATATTCCTAAGCAAGTACCGTGGACCAGGGGAGCAGACTGCCAGTTTATGGCAATGTGTCAGGTCGCTGCGACGGGGGATGGAGATGTGCCAGCATCGCCACGCACTGTTGAAACTGGCAGCCGGGAAGTACACACCCCGTTTTACAGCTGTGGATGTTCACGAGGTCGGCAATGCTTTGGCTTTAGGACGTGATCTTTTGAACAAAAATTTCGTCCGTATGTGGGCCCAGTTCGATGTCGTCGTATGCGGTATGATCTTGGAAAATGCGCTGAGCAACGCTTTCAAACACGGATGCCCCAGGAACCCAGACGTAAGTTTCACCATCGCAGTGCGTGGCGAGTCTTTGGACCCGGACCGCGTGCCATTGGAGTTCTCTGTGACCAATCGTGCCCATCCAGACCGGCCAAAGATCACGGACGAGTTCATCGACAAGCTCATACAAGGGGCCCCCGACGCCGACAGGCATTTGCCTCTATTGTCCGATCGCATTGGGTTGTCGCATTGCTTTATGGTAGCCAAGAGCTGCGGTTTCTCATTGAGCCTCAAACAAGATGATGACGTGGTCGCTTTCAAGTTGTCTCTCATTGCGGAAACAATGACGAGCGCGCCGCGGGCTGAGAGGCGCAGATGGCATGTGCCACCGGGTCTTCACTATCACGTTCTCGATGATTCAGCGGTGGCACGCCGTGTGGTGACGCATCATCTCATGAAGCATGCGTCACCAGGGTCTGTGCAGGCTTTTGGTGAGACTGCTGACGATTTCCATAATTTTGTACAAGCGTCCATGGCGGACCCTGTTGACGTGGTGATCATTGACCAGAATCTGGAGTACAATACCGGAACCTATCTGGGCACCGACCTGCTTGAGCAGTTTGTGGCAGAACGGTTCCAGGGTCTGCTGTGCATGAGGTCGGCAAATTCTTCCGAAGCGGACGTGGAGCTGTATATCCGAAAGGGGGCACACTGCATCCTAGAGAAAGACATGCTCGGCAGCGAAATGGTGGAAGCCATTGCCAGAGCGTACATATTCAAATGCGATCAGCAGGCCCACAGTGAAACCGCTACAGTCACCCAGTTGCAGTCGCCCTCATCAAGAGTCACCACACCATGGGCATTAGATGAACCATTTCTTGGCATTTCATGACGTGTCTCCATTTATTCATTTGCCTGGTAGCATTGCTTGCACCAGAAAGTTGGAACAGATCCTGTTGACAAAAGTAAAGTAAAGTAGAAGTAAAATTTTGGAGCGCACCACTTTGGTAACCTTCTGCAATTTTCTATGCCTGTAGCTGAACTGCATGTTCATGCCTTATTCTGCTTACTGACAGGCACCATTGTTTGTGCTTACAGTCGGCACTGTGTGTGCCCATCCCCCCCCCCCCCTTGTACAGTACAACCACAAGAGAAAAAATGTGCCCGGGCACCTGCAGCAGTGCGCCCCGCCACCGCCCACGCCCGATGGAAGGCTGCCACCCCACCCGTTGCTTGCCTTTGCCCGAGCCGCCGCTCCGCTTGATCCGGTTCTGGCGGCTCGGGCAGTGGGGTTCGAACCTGGGACCAGCGATGCTGGAGCCCAGGGTGCTTCCACTGAAGCACGCGGCACTTCACCCGACATATGGTCCCACAAACACACAGCTATGCAGCCTTGTCAGCTCGCACGTAACACAGCGATTGTCTACCTCCCCTTTTTCCCCTCCAGCAGGAGAACAGAAAGCCGTATGGTTAGGCCGAAGGAGTGCATCAGGCTATACGGCCCTGTGAATCACTGCGACACATCAACACAGACGCAGCTTGAGGGCGTGGCCGTTTTTCATGCACCATCTAGCTCAGCAACACACAGGTATTGATCTTTAGTGGTTCGCCGTCCACAGGTTATATAACAAATGCAGCTGCCACTGGCACCGCTGATTGAAACTTGTACCTACTTGTTGTACATCGAATAGTGGAGCACCCTAACCAAGAAGGGGACACATGCATTTGTGAGAGAACTTCTGGACTAATGGCTGAAAGTGTCTATGGCGGGGACATTCAGTCGATCAGCACCGACCATTGACCCCCCCCTTTACAGTGGGTATGTCAGGTTACGCTGTGGTGGCGCCTCAGCAGCACAGCAGCGTGTATCCTTTATGCTGCAGCCTCACCTTGGGGCATGAACATAGTGCGAGAAGGTCTTGAACCATCAGACAATACAGCCTGCCACAGGGGGGCACAGCGCACCTTAGGTTTCCTTAATTCTAAGGCGATCCAAAATGAGTAGGGTGTCCGTGCACATTATTTATGGCGTGGACAATTGTGTTGTAGCCACAAAGTGCACCCAGCGCCCCCCCCCCCCCCCCCAAACCCCCTAACCCCAACCCGTTCCGATGGTAGGCACTTTAAGATGCCAAGCCCATTTTGGAGCCGTTACCGCAGTGGTCAAATCTCACATCTGAAGTTGTCACCTGGTCTTGCCACCTGGTGGGCCATTGTTGTTCACGTGCCCAAAACAAAACACACTCCCAACTCCGATCTAGTCTTCAAGGTCTTGGAGACGCCCGAGCCAGTGCTTCCAAATGCCTGCTTAATCCCCTGGGGCAACCTTGCAAACGGAAACAGCAGTCTCCTCTTGCAACTTCGAGAAACACACAAAATCCGAAATTTGTGCAAAACGGAGAAGAGCTTTCTCATCCTTTGAGTGCACCATGTGTGCCAGGCCGGCCTTTGTGTTCAGCGTACAACGAACTCTGACCACATTCTTGCTCCTGCTTTTGTTGGACGTATATATACGTCTATTTTTCCAAACCGCCAGTTGTTGGGCAACCGCCATTGTTTATTTGTGTTTATTTGTGTTTATTTATGTTTAGTTTATTGGTATTTGTGCATTGTATACAGTAACCTGCAGGTCCCGACCAGGAATAAACAGCAATAAACAGCATTCATGCAGACCTGTCCAAAAATGCACGGTGACCTCCACATCCCAACCGGGAATAAACAGCATCAATATAGCCCAAGAAAAAAAACAGTGATGTCTAGATGACATGCAGCAGGCTTGCAACACCGACACCACACTTCCAACATTGTCAGCACCCCCAACAAGACTTAAGTCAATCCAGCATCCTCCAAGCAGCCGTCCCACTCAAACTGAACGCTTTGTTTGCTGCAGCGTGTTGTGAACCTGGCAGTTTGAGCGGAGTTCGAAACGAATCATGACCTCAGCACCTCCCCTATTTCTCCAGCCCCAATTTCCCCCAAACAAGCTCTTTGATTGGATTCGCATGTGCCTTCACCTTTTTTGGTGCCCAGGCAGCCATTTTTTTTTTCACTTTTTTGCCTCATAACTTCATAGTACAGGCCACCACCCAAGCTGATGGTGCCGACACCCCACAGCACACATGCCATGGGTGCCAATCTGTTTTGGCCCCTGTGTGGGCAGATACAGGTGCTAATCAGGTTGAAAAGACACTGCTCGAAATGGCACCAAAGGCCTGAATTGGCCCCACGTAAATGCCTTCTGTTTGTACTTCATCCAATCTCAATTTTCCAATTAATTAGGTCTCACTCCTGTGGGGGTATGCCATGAGTGGATATGGGGTTTGTGGTTGATCGGCTTTTGGTCAGTTTTTTTTGTTTCATGTCTAGACCAAGTGGAATCTGAACGTAGTGCAGTGGTTGTGCATTTTCCTGTTATGTCCCGTTAATGGGATATTGTGGGTTCAGACAGGGCAAAGTTTGGCACAGGCACCATTCGTCTCGGGTGCGTCCTTTGGAAGTCTTTTTCTGAAGGATGGTCTTTAAGGGTGGCGTTTTAGTACATTTTTAGTAGTTAGGCATGTGGGAGCCTTGGTTGCCCCCCGATGAACGTGTTGCCTGTGGTGAGGGATGCTTGCTGGGGGTTCCCTCCATGCATCGAAAAACAGAGCAGCTGCTTGGGCTGCCTTCTAGTCTGCAAATGCCAGTATGGAACCAGGTCTTCCTGTTATGTCCCGTTAATGGGATATTGTTGGTTCAGATGGGGCAAACTTTGGCACAGGCACCATTCGTCTCGGGTGCGTCCTTTGGAAGTCTTTTTCTGGTATGGTAAGGTCATCCAAAGTGCCAGCAATCAATCTGTCCATCAGTCTGTTTGAATTTCAGTGTTGGTTTGAACCCCGTGGGTCCAGACAGCACTTCTTGGTCTGGACCAAACCCGATCAATGAGGTAAGGTATGGTAAGGTTATCCAAAATGCCAGCAGTCAATTTGTCCATCAGTCTGTTTGAATTTCAGTGTTGATTTGAACCCCCGTGGGTCCAGACAGTACGCAAGTTATCCAATGTGCCAGCAATCAATCTGTCCATCAGTCTGTTTGAATTTCAGTGTTGGTTTGAACCCCCGTGGGTGCAGACAGCACTTCTTGGCCTGGACCAAACCCGATCAATGAGGTAAGGTATGGTAAGGTTATCCAAAGTGCCAGCAATCAATCTGTCCATCAGTCTGTTTGAATTTCAGTGTTGATTTGAACCCCCGTGGGTGCCGACAGCACTTCTTGGCCTGGACCAAACCCGATCAATGAGGTAAGGTATGGTAAGCTTATCCAAAATGCCAGCACCCAATCTATCCATCAGTCTTTTTGAATTTCAGTGTTGATTTGAACCCCCGTGGGTCCAGACAGCAATTCTTGGTCTGGACCAAACCCGATCAATGAGGTAAGGTATAGTGAGGTTATCCAAAATGCCAGCAATCGATTTGTCCATCAGTCTGTTTGAATTTCAGTGTTGATTTGAACCCCTGTGGGTCCAGACAGTACGCAAGTTATCCAAAGTGCCAGCAATCGATTTCTCCATCAGTCTGTTTGAATTTCAGTGTTGGTTTGAACCCCCGTGGGTCCACACAGGGTGTTTTTGTTGCCCCTGCATGTGGTGACACTGCCACTGAGACTCTGAGACCCAGACTCTTACCGAAAGCAACAACTCTTGACCTACACAGGGCCCAGTGCCCTCGCTTCGCGCTCACACAGGCTTCTGGCCTCGCTGATACTGCCCTTGAGCGGGGCCATACAATATGTCGCCCATCACGCTGGACGACAAAGCGCTACGAGGGCTGCGCGACATCATCCGCCAGGAGGTCCAGGCGGCAATGGGAGCGACCTCACAACAACAGCCAAGTGCAGCGGCTGGAGAGCAAAACACACCCACATCTGCAAAGAGCACCAGCAAAGGTGCAAGCCGATCACGAAACCCCACCTGATCCCAGGGGGCAGCAGGATCCAAGGCCAGATCACAGTCCCCAGCCCGCCAGTCAACCACTGGTGTAGGGAGCAAAACGGTGCGAGAAGATCCCAAAGACAAGGAAATTCGAGAGCTCAAAGACATGATCAAAGAGCTCACCGCCACGATCAAGGAGCTTCGGGCCTCCATTCGACATCCCAAGAAGACTTCAGACAACGAAGATGCAGCGGAGCCAACACAGCTGGCTCAACGGCCACGCACGTATGCGGACGCAGCGGCCAAGGGGAAATCCTCCTCAGTGCAAAAGTCACAGGAAAGCAGCCAGTCCAGTGCCTATACGGTAGTCAAAACACGATCTGCTGTCAAAGTACTTGGCAAGCCAAAAGATGTGGGTATGCCAGTGCAACTGACGCATGGAGTAGCTGCGGAGGAAGCACGAACATGGCAAGCCTCTGCCCTACTACCATTGCAACTCTGGAAAGAAGCCGAGAACAAACAACTTGGCCTTCCGGTGCTGAATCCCAACAAACCACCAGCCGAATGGAAAGTCTCAGAGAGACCAGGCACCTTCCAAAGGGTGCTCATGCTAGGGGGCACAGCAGACTCGTGTGCGGAACTCGCAGACATGGCCTTCACGTCCCATCCTCAGGTAGAACACATGGCTGCCATCGTCAACGTGCCAAATACAGCCGGAGTCAAAAAGGCAACTGTCGCGGACGCACTACGCCGCATGAGACTCACGCGCGCCGATCTGGATGTTCAGGGCTGCTTGCTAACCCTGGCAACCCGAATCACGCGGGCCGAGTGGGTCCACTCCGAGGGTCCGCCCAGGCCCATAGCAGATCAGCAACTATGGATGCAGTGGGAAAGGACCACAATGGAACAAGACGACGAATCGGACCATCAGGAATCAGACACGGCGGAGCATGCCCCAGTGACGCCCTCCGAGAGGGAAAGTGGCTTCCACAAGATATCCTTGCAGATAGACCCTCTTATGTGCTCGGATTCCAAACTGCCTCCGAACAGAACCAAAGGCTCTGCACAACGCTGGGTGAGGCAGCAAACGATGGAGTACCTGAAAACGTGCATGCAAGAAATGACACAGGCACCGCCAATGGCGATTTTTCGCCGAGCAGAACATTACTCAGTCACGATGGAGCTCCCACTGGAGGCTGCCAAAAGGGTGCTCATTGGGTCGGGCAAGCTGCAAGGCATCGAGGCAAGGCCGTGGATGTCGGAGCCTTGGTTGCCCCCCGATGAACGTGTTGCCTGTGGTGAGGGATGCTTGCTGGGGGTTCCCTCCATGCATCGAAAAACAGAGCTGCTGCTTGGGCTGCCTTCTAGTCTGCAAATGCCAGTATGGAACCAGGTCTTCCTGTTATGTCTCGTTAATGGGATATTGTTGGTTCAGATGGGGCAAACTTTGGCACAGGCACCATTCGTCTCGGGTGCGTCCTTTGGAAGTCTTTTTCTGGTATGGTAAGGTCATCCAAAGTGCCAGCACCCAATCTGTCCATCAGTCTGTTTGAATTTCAGTGTTGGTTTGAACCCCGTGGGTGCAGACAGCACTTCTTGGTCTGGACCAAACCCGATCAATGAGGTAAGGTATGGTAAGGTTATCCAAAATGCCAGCAATCAATTTGTCCATCAGTCTGTTTGAATTTCAGTGTTGATTTGAACCCCCGTGGGTCCAGACAGCACTTCTTGGTCTGGACCCAACCCGATCAATGAGGTAAGGTATGGTAAGGTTATCCAAAATGCCAGCAATCAATTTGTCCATCAGTCTGTTTGAATTTCAGTGTTGATTTGAACCCCCGTGGGTCCAGACAGCACTTCTTGGCCTGGACCAAACCCGATCAATGAGGTAAGGTATGGTAAGGTTATCCAAAGTGCCAGCAATCAATCTGTCCATCAGTCTGTTTGAATTTCAGTGTTGATTTGAACCCCCGTGGGTCCAGACAGCACTTCTTGGTCTGGACCAAACCCGATCAATGAGGTAAGGTATGGTAAGGTTATCCAAAGTGCCAGCAATCAATCTGTCCATCAGTCTGTTTGAATTTCAGTGTTGATTTGAACCCCCGTGGGTCCAGACAGCACTTCTTGGCCTGGACCAAACCCGATCAATGAGGTAAGGTATGGTAAGGTTATCCAAAGTGCCAGCAATCAATCTGTCCATCAGTCTGTTTGAATTTCAGTGTTGATTTGAACCCCGGTGGGTCCAGACAGCACTTCTTGGTCTGGACCAAACCCGATCAATGAGGTAAGGTATGGTAAGGTTATCCAAAGTGCCAGCAATCAATCTGTCCATCAGTCTGTTTGAATTTCAGTGTTGATTTGAACCCCCGTGGGTCCAGACAGCACTTCTTGGTCTGGACCAAACCCGATCAATGAGGTAAGGTATGGTAAGGTTATCCAAAGTGCCAGCAATCAATCTGTCCATTAGTCTGTTTGAATTTCAGTGTTGATTTGAACCCCCGTGGGTCCAGACAGCACTTCTTGGTCTGGACCAAACCCGATCAATGAGGTAAGGTATGGTAAGGTTATCCAAAATGCCAGCAATCAATCTGTCCATCAGTCTGTTTGAATTTCAGTGTTGGTTTGAACCCCCGTGGGTGCAGACAGCACTTCTTGGTCTGGACCAAACCCGATCAATGAGGTAAGGTATGGTAAGGTTATCCAAAGTGCCAGCAATCAATCTGTCCATCAGTCTGTTTGAATTTCAGTGTTGATTTGAACCCCGGTGGGTCCAGACAGCACTTCTTGGTCTGGACCAAACCCGATCAATGAGGTAAGGTATGGTAAGGTTATCCAAAATGCCAGCAATCAATCTGTCCATCAGTCTGTTTGAATTTCAGTGTTGATTTGAACCCCCGTGGGTGCCGACAGCACTTCTTGGCCTGGACCAAACCCGATCAATGAGGTAAGGTATGGTAAGGTTATCCAAAATGCCAGCAATCAATTTGTCCAACCGTTTTTTTTGAATTTCAGTGTTGATTTGAACCCCCGTGGGTCCATACAGCAATTCTTGGTCTGGACCAAACCCGATCAATGAGGTAAGGTATAGTGAGGTTATCCAAAATGCCAGCAATCGATTTGTCCATCAGTCTGTTTGAATTTCAGTGTTGATTTGAACCCCTGTGGGTCCAGACAGTACGCAAGTTATCCAAAGTGCCAGCAATCGATTTCTCCATCAGTCTGTTTGAATTTCAGTGTTGGTTTGAACCCCCGTGGGTCCACACAGCACGGCCTGAAGCACTATCGTCTGACACCCCACTCTGGCACAACAGACTGTTCTCCAAGCCGGCATCCCTCACCTACTATTGCCCCCAGCTTATCCGGCAGGGGGTCATTACGGTGGGAGATTTATTCAACAACAGCACACATATTTCACAGATCGCACCCACTTGGGCCAGCATTTATCAGCAGGGAGTGTTTCATTATCACTCCTCTAATCTCGGACAGGCACCCACGAACCCACCCCCCCACCCGGTTCCGGGAGCGGATGTGTGGTCTCGATGGACCACAAAATCCATGGCTTTGTTCCTCTGTTCCACAACCTCCCTGGCACCAAGGCAACCACCTGGGGTTTGGAAGGCCTTTCACCTTTTCAACATTCCCGCACACCACAAGGACTTCATCAGACAGGTGCTATGGCTCCGCCTCCCTGTGGGGGAGCGGCAAAAAGATTGGAAACCAGATGACGTGTGGTGCCCAATTGACGGTGAGCTAGAGACAATCGACCACGCACGCACGGAGTGCTCCTTGCTCAAAGTTGCTTTTGACACTATTTCCAAATGCTTCCCCACGGCCACTGTAGAGGAACGTCCAGCCGCCCTGCTTTCCTCCTTCCTACAGTTTTCCTTTCAGTGCCCAACAGGCTTCCTGGCCTGGGCGGCGGTATACGCCAATTGGCAGGTCCGCCAAAAGAAAAAATATCAACGACAATATTCAGCTACCTGGTCCCGCTTTGTTTCTATCTGGATTGCCACCTTGAAACTATGGGCCACATGTCCATCGAGCATCCCTATTTCAGATCATGACCTGCATCTTTTCATCGGAGCGCTACAGTCGCTTCTCCATGATGGAGTGCTACAACACCCCCATCTGCGTGTCACACCTCCCACTCCCCCGCCCAGCAAAAAACAACGCAAAGAAACAGCGCGCCGACTGCGCAAACAGCAACGGGCGGCGGAGCTGGAAGGAATTTTTGACACCCTCTCCGCGGACGGATACACCCTGGTTTTCACGGATGGCTCATCCGCCGAAACGGAAGGTGTGGGCCGGGTAGCAGGATATGGCATCTATGCGCACCCTGACATCAGCATCTCTGCATATGTTCCGGTACACTTCCGGCAGACAAACAACACGGCAGAACTCCTGGCCGTGGTTCGGGCATTGCAAATCCTCTCTTTTGGTAAAGTCGCTATTTGCACAGACAGTGAGTACGTCTTCCTGGGAGCCACTGGCGCGGCGCGCCGGTGGAAACTCAGGGGATGGACGGGAAGCAGCGGTCCGGTTTCTAACGTTCCCCTCTGGGAACTTCTCCTGGACACCCTCAGTGCACACACAGGCTCCATCAAGTTTATTAAAGTGCCGTCCCATGTGGACATTCTAGGGAACAACGAAGCTGATAGATTGGCTGAACAGGGAAGGCTCTCCCATCCCAGATGCCCTGTACTTAAGACCCCGTCGCGGGACTTCACCATGCTTACGTACACCCCTCCCACCAAGCGACTGCGCAGGTCCACTGTAGCCGAGCTGGATTCGATTGTGCAAGTTTTGAATTTTTCCCCTTACAAAGACAATATGGGAGGCAGTGTGGTATAGTGGTTAACATCGTCTGACGTCGTCACGTAGATCGCCGGTTCGAACCCGGCCTGTAGCAGTGCTCCCCCCCACCGGCCTCGCCCGACAGGGGACTGGGGCCCCTCCCGTTGCTTTCTACTTTTTCTCACTGGCCTTAACTATTTTTTCCCCACTGAGATGCTACAGCTCCCCCTTTTACAATCATCAATTAGGAAAATGTGCCCAGGCGCCTGCAGCAGTGCGCCCCGCCACCGCCCACGCCCGATGGGTGGCTGCCACCCCACCCGTTGCTTGCCTTTGCCCGAGCCCCCGCGGCTCGGGCAGTGGGGTTCGAACCTGGGGCCAGCGCCGCTGGCATCCAGGGTGCTTCCACTGAAGCACGGGGCACCTCACTAGAAATACGATTCCATAAGCACACAGCCACGTGGCACACGTGCATCTGCAACGCATTCTGATTTCTGAGTCTTAATGTATGTTACTCCCTTCACTCTTTGAAACTAAACAGCGACAGACGGGGTAAGGCCGAATGAGTGCCATGCTTTGCAGCCCGGTCAGCTCGCATGTGACACAGTGAATGCAGTCCACATTTACGGACGACTGCTTATATTGATTCAGGTTGTTCGCTAGAGTCAGCAGCAAAGGACAAGCACAAAAGTGACCCACGGAGCTAACCGCAACGCCTCGCTGTATTTTACATAGTGGAGCACCCCAACCAAGAAGGGGACACGTGCATTGATTGAATTTCGCAGTACTGCTGGACTAATGGCTGGAATTGTCTATGGCGGGGACATTCAGTCTATCAGAACCGACCATTGATCCCCCCACACAGCACGTCTTGGTCTGGACCAAACCCGATCAATGAGGTAAGGTATGGTAAGATTATCCAAAGTGCCAGCCATAAATATGTTCATCAGTCTGTTTGAATTTCAGTGTTGATTTGAACCCCCGTGGGTCCAGACAGCACTTCTTGGTCTGGACCAAACCCGATCAATGAGGTAAGGTAAGGTAAGGTCGTCCAAAATGCCAGCACCCAATCTATCCATCAGTCTGTTTGAATTTCAGTGTTGATTTGAACCCCCGTGGGTCCAGACAGCATTTCTTGGTCTGGACCAAACCCGATCAATGAGGTAAGGTATGGTAAGGTTATCCAAAATGCCAGCACCTAATCTATCTACGTCTACGTCTGAACGCTTGTACGCCGAAGTCGTTTCACTCAGAACAAGCAAAGGCTGGGCCATCGGCCCCCTTCCACCGCACCTGTGAGCCTGTTTGCCTTCTTCACTGAGCCCGTTTGCCTTTTTCACTGCCTTTCCCCTCCCCCCAGAGCCACAGTAACCCCGCTAGAGACAGATGCCCCTGTCCCATGCACAGGGCATGCGCCACGGATGGTAGGCCGCAACAGAGCCGGCTCCCATGGGAGTGCCACAGTGGAACCGCGCACTCTGTACTTCTCTCCCGTGTACAATAGCATGCAGTGGGGTGTGAACACCTGCGACAAAACCGCCACATATCTAGGAACACTGAACTTGTTGAGGCAATGATCCCAGCTTTGAGGGGCTGCGGGGAGTCATGGAAAACCTCGCGATATGGCCAATCTATCCATCAGTCTGTTTGAATTTCAGTGTTGATTTGAACCCCTGTGGGTCCAGACAGTACGCAAGTTATCCAAAGTGCCAGCAATCGATTTGTTCATCAGTCCTTTTGAATTTCAGTGTTGATTTGAACCCCCGTGGGTGCAGACAGCACTTCTTGGCCTGGACCAAACCCGATCAATGAGGTAAGGTATGGTAAGGTTATCCAAAATGCCAGCAATCAATCTGTCCATCAGTCTGTTTGAATTTCAGTGTTGATTTGAACCCCCGTGGGTGCCGACAGCACTTCTTGGCCTGGACCAAACCCGATCAATGAGGTAAGGTATGGTAAGCTTATCCAAAATGCCAGCACCCAATCTATCCATCAGTCTGTTTGAATTTCAGTGTTGGTTTGAACCCCCGTGGGTCTAGACAGCAATTCTTGGTCTGGACCAAACCCGATCAATGAGGTAAGGTATGGTAAGGTTATCCAAAGTGCCAGCAATCAATCTGTCCATCAGTCTGTTTGAATTTCAGTGTTGATTTGAACCCCCGTGGGTCCAGACAGCACTTCTTGGTCTGGACCAAACCCGATCAATGAGGTAAGGTATGGTAAGGTTATCCAAAATGCCAGCAATCAATCTGTCCATCAGTCTGTTTGAATTTCAGTGTTGATTTGAACCCCCGTGGGTGCCGACAGCACTTCTTGGCCTGGACCAAACCCGATCAATGAGGTAAGGTATGGTAAGGTTATCCAAAATGCCAGCAATCAATTTGTCCAACCGTTTTTTTTGAATTTCAGTGTTGATTTGAACCCCCGTGGGTCCATACAGCAATTCTTGGTCTGGACCAAACCCGATCAATGAGGTAAGGTATAGTGAGGTTATCCAAAATGCCAGCAATCGATTTGTCCATCAGTCTGTTTGAATTTCAGTGTTGATTTGAACCCCTGTGGGTCCAGACAGTACGCAAGTTATCCAAAGTGCCAGCAATCGATTTCTCCATCAGTCTGTTTGAATTTCAGTGTTGGTTTGAACCCCCGTGGGTCCACACAGCACGTCTTGGTCTGGACCAAACCCGATCAATGAGGTAAGGTATGGTAAGATTATCCAAAGTGCCAGCCATAAATATGTTCATCAGTCTGTTTGAATTTCAGTGTTGATTTGAACCCCCGTGGGTGCAGACAGCACTTCTTGGTCTGGACCAAACCCGATCAATGAGGTAAGGTAAGGTAAGGTCATCCAAAATGCCAGCACCCAATCTATCCATCAGTCTGTTTGAATTTCAGTGTTGATTTGAACCCCCGTGGGTCCAGACAGCATTTCTTGGTCTGGACCAAACCCGATCAATGAGGTAAGGTATGGTAAGGTTATCCAAAATGCCAGCACCTAATCTATCTACGTCTACGTCTGAACGCTTGTACGCCGAAGTCGTTTCACTCAGAACAAGCAAAGGCTGGGCCATCGGCCCCCTTCCACCGCACCTGTGAGCCTGTTTGCCTTCTTCACTGAGCCCGTTTGCCTTTTTCACTGCCTTTCCCCTCCCCCCAGAGCCACAGTAACCCCGCTAGAGACAGATGCCCCTGTCCCATGCACAGGGCATGCGCCACGGATGGTAGGCCGCAACAGAGCCGGCTCCCATGGGAGTGCCACAGTGGAACCGCGCACTCTGTACTTCTCTCCCGTGTACAATAGCATGCAGTGGGGTGTGAACACCTGCGACAAAACCGCCACATATCTAGGAACACTGAACTTGTTGAGGCAATGATCCCAGCTTTGAGGGGCTGCGGGGAGTCATGGAAAACCTCGCCATATGGCCAATCTATCCATCAGTCTGTTTGAATTTCAGTGTTGATTTGAACCCCTGTGGGTCCAGACAGTACGCAAGTTATCCAAAGTGCCAGCAATCGATTTGTTCATCAGTCCTTTTGAATTTCAGTGTTGATTTGAACCCCCGTGGGTGCAGACAGCACTTCTTGGCCTGGACCAAACCCGATCAATGAGGTAAGGTATGGTAAGGTTATCCAAAATGCCAGCAATCAATCTGTCCATCAGTCTGTTTGAATTTCAGTGTTGATTTGAACCCCCGTGGGTGCCGACAGCACTTCTTGGCCTGGACCAAACCCGATCAATGAGGTAAGGTATGGTAAGCTTATCCAAAATGCCAGCACCCAATCTATCCATCAGTCTGTTTGAATTTCAGTGTTGATTTGAACCCCCGTGGGTCTAGACAGCAATTCTTGGTCTGGACCAAACCCGATCAATGAGGTAAGGTATGGTAAGGTTATCCCAAGTGCCAGCAATCAATTTGTCCATCAGTCTTTTTGAATTTCAGTGTTTATTTGAACCCCCGCGGTCCAATAAATGACAAAGTGGCTAAAGGAGATATGCAAACTTGAGCATGGGAGGATGGGTGTGCACACTTTGCGCGCCCACAAAATGAAAGTTGGAAGATATCTACTTCAAGGCAATTGGCAACGGGTAACAACACACGTTGCTTGGCATCTACTGACTCATTAGATGCATTAAAACAATGTGCAGAAAACGATGATCGTGTGATAAATAAGCTTGGTAATTGGTTGACGGGGTTTCTTGTGTTTAACAGACACAGGTGGCTGTGGGAGGGGGGGAGGTAGGGGACAAGAGGACAAAAACTGTTGAGGCTCGATTCTAGGTTCATAGAAGCAGGGCGGGCGGGGGGGGGAGGGGTCAATGCACAGAAGGAACTCAGGTGGCACTGGAGATAGTGGAATGAACAGGTCGGCCTCGGGGGGTGCAAAAGCGAGAGAGGCTAGCATGTCTATGGACGGTTCCAATTGGGGGCGGCGGTGTTCTGTCAGTGCATCAGTGAACGAAAGTGGCAAGGGGTGTGGGGGGGGGGGGAGCAGCAGGTGGGGTGGGGCTCGGATTTGATTGCGGTTCGGGGGTGGAGACCTGCTCAAGAACATGTTTTTGACCATCTGTGCTACCTCTCAGGTGGGACAGGGCGTGCTCAGGGTAGCCCATGGCCCGTTAACATTGATCAGTATAGCTACTTCATTTAACCATCTGCCATGTGCTCCGAATTGACTAGGTAGAGGGAAGAGTGGTACTCTTCCATTTCTGGGGACGTGACCGCGGTGCCTGATGGGGCCGGAGCATGCACGTCGTGTTTGATGTGCATGACAAGGCAACCCTCCAGGTTCGCTTAGTCCTCCTCTAATTTGCTCTTCCGGATCTGGCGGCCGGGGCTGTCTCACAGCATCATCAAGGGGCACATTGTGGTGCAGGAATGCTGGTGTGACAGAAGTCCCAGGGTCATGGGATTCATCGCCGGTCCCAGGCTGTGGGTGACTTGTTGTCCGAGGGTGTGATGTCCTCTGGATTGTCCTCCGCACTCCAGAGTTGGGTGCGGGGCTCCTCTTGAGGTAAGGGCTGAACACTGCAGTCGTCAAGCAGCATGTTGGCAGGGTCG
Source organism: Eutreptiella sp. 'Long Island Sound 2002' (assembly GCA_964036045.1). NCBI lineage: Eukaryota > Euglenozoa > Euglenophyceae > Eutreptiales > Eutreptiaceae > Eutreptiella > Eutreptiella sp. 'Long Island Sound 2002'. The sequence continues at coordinate 21,474,949 of OZ038398.1, read as the reverse complement.
GGGGGGAGCTTGTGTCGCAGTATCCTCTAAGCACGATGGGGGCAGGGACTGGTGCAAAGGCATGGGGGTCAAAGGATATCATTGATGGGATTCACCGTTGGAGTGGCCCCATCTCCTGATGTTAGTGCACCCTTGGAACGGGCACTTTCTAGGCTCGTGGGCCTGGGTGTTGGTGAACGTGGCTTCAGGAAGGATCTTGTGCATCTAGGTTGTAGACTCCCTTGAAAGGAAAAGGCAGGCAGGTCCCTGGCGAGGAGCGAGTTGGGTGGAGCGAGTTGGGTGGTTTGAGGGACGCCTGTGACGGCTCTTCAAATGAGTAGATGAGGATGGGGTCCCCAGGGCACTCTAGGTTGACATAGTTGTGGATACCCACATTTGGAGGGTATCGATTTCCTGACATCTGATTCGGTTTCTAGTGGTCCACATTGAAGCCTAAGGCACACAGTTGGGTCCTCATAGTTTCAAGCATAAAGGCGACAGGAGGGGGTGGGCAGGCCAGAGACGGACTGGCTTATTAGGCACGTCCGCGATGAAGTCCATGCATGACCGGGCAAAGTCGGTGCTCCATTTTACCGCCTCAAGGGTGCTAAGGATGATACCCTCATCAGTGTTCATGACCATGAGGGTGTAGTAGAGACCTTTTGGTGTGACTTCAGCATCCGTGATCGTGGGAGGATGGGTAACTGGATTAGCGGCCAATGTGTCCCAGTCTTCCATTTTCTGCTGCCATCCTTCGGGTGCTATGTCCTTGGAGTCGAGAGCTCCGTCAACCACCATCTTGGATCCGACCTTGGTAGCCATCTGGATGGCTATCATGAGCTCTTGGGGATGGCATCAGGGTCATCAGCCACGCGCTCAGTAGGGAGTTTCGCACGAGAGAGTTCGGGTGACAGGATGCAAGCTGTATTCCACCAACCAGGAGTCCATAGGCCAGAGTTGCTGACTCCTTGGAGCAGGAGGTGGCATGGTAGGCAATGGTTCTGGAGGACAGAGGTGAGATGGCAACAAGTCAACAAATGTGCCTAGAACAGCCACCACAAGGCGGATTTCCACTTGCGGTGTCACAACCACGGACACAAAGTGGTCACCTGGCATAGTGACTCCATTAGGGGTCCAAGCAAAGTTCTGCTCCTTGAGGGGGCACCAACTGAGAAGATGAAGAGGGGGATTGCTCCTGATACTCATGTTTGTGCATCTGTTAAACAACATGGGGCCATTAGCAAAGGCCAAGCTTATGGTGAGGGGAACACAGGGGTTGTGTGTTGCCAGAGCAAGAAAGTTGATGGCTCTAGCAGCAACTCTCCCCCAAGCCCTAGCAGGAGGGTGCACATGAAGGCTGCCCATTCCTCGTGCAATTATTGGAGGAGTTTCTTGTGAGGATTTTGCAAACCCAACATGGGAACAGGAATATGCTATTGCACAAGCACACAAGATTCACAGTAGTCGCTCTGTGTTGTTGCCTCACATGGCTTGAAGCCAAACACAAACATGCATTGCGGAATGCAAAAGTGCAAGTGCCTCTGAGCGTGGTTCCACATGGCCATCTGTTGGGACGGGAACTGCAACAGGTACCCAACGCCTTGTGTTATGCCAACATGCTGTTCGAGCTGTTGTCTGCAGGGCAAGGTTGCTTTTGACTACTGAGTGCTTTACTGTTTTGGTGAAATTGTTGATTGCTATAGTCTTGAAGGCATCTTTAACACAACGGATTGAGTGTATTTGTCCAGGTAGCTGCGGTGGTAGAAAACAGTAGTAGGATTACTGATGGTAACACAAAATGCTCCATGCACAATGGACTGGTGCACTGGGGCCGTCAACGTGATGAGGTGCAAAAGCATGATGTGGGTCTGTGCTACTGCGCTAGGAGGCCTGTGCGTTTATGCACCAACTTCAGATTTCTGTGTGAGGGATGGAAACGCTTTCGTTCCGTGATATGGATACCCAGATCTCGCCCTGGGGTCTGCGATTCCGTGACCCTGACCTTCAAAGCAGTTATAGGGCGCGGGCTACTCTGTTCTGCTTGACACCGGCGAAGATGTATGCCGCTTTTCACATCTTCTTCGCATGTTACTCTCTGGCATCATACTGGGGAAGTGAGTTGACGGTGGCCTTCTTTTTGTATTTCGTCCCCTTGGTCGTTGGATTGTCTCTGTACATCTGCTGCAAGATGCCTGTCACCAAGCGCCACATAGAGCTGCTGCTCCTGATAGCAGTTGTCTTGCTGGACCTATGGACCAACTGGATGTGTCATTTACAAGCTGGAGAATGGTTTGACTGGTACGCGGCCAACAGATTCACTAGTGATGGGTACGAACCGAACCAGTTGGAAGAAATACACAACACTCTGCAAGACCTCCTCTCCAGGAACTCCATCAATATCCATCTAATCTTTAGCGTCCCGCAATTGTTAGTCATTCTCTTCTTGACGGCCGACTACCTGCTCCTTCTTTGGTGCACCGTGTGTTTTTCGCTCTTCGTGCTGCTGTCCCCGAACATCACTATGGGAGCTGCCATTTTCGCGGTCATCACGAGATGTGTGATTTCGATCCTGTTTTCGATCTTTGCCTTGTTTGTAAAATTTATCATCATGCAGCAGCACAAATCTGAGATTGATTTTAAAGGCCACACCGAGGCATCCCTCCAGGCCGACAGTATTTTGAATCACTCTTTGAAGAACAGGATGGCTGACGCAGCAGGTGAAGTAGAGATATTCCTAAGCAAGTACCGTGGACCAGGGGAGCAGACTGCCAGTTTATGGCAATGTGTCAGGTCGCTGCGACGGGGGATGGAGATGTGCCAGCATCGCCACGCACTGTTGAAACTGGCAGCCGGGAAGTACACACCCCGTTTTACAGCTGTGGATGTTCACGAGGTCGGCAATGCTTTGGCTTTAGGACGTGATCTTTTGAACAAAAATTTCGTCCGTATGTGGGCCCAGTTCGATGTCGTCGTATGCGGTATGATCTTGGAAAATGCGCTGAGCAACGCTTTCAAACACGGATGCCCCAGGAACCCAGACGTAAGTTTCACCATCGCAGTGCGTGGCGAGTCTTTGGACCCGGACCGCGTGCCATTGGAGTTCTCTGTGACCAATCGTGCCCATCCAGACCGGCCAAAGATCACGGACGAGTTCATCGACAAGCTCATACAAGGGGCCCCCGACGCCGACAGGCATTTGCCTCTATTGTCCGATCGCATTGGGTTGTCGCATTGCTTTATGGTAGCCAAGAGCTGCGGTTTCTCATTGAGCCTCAAACAAGATGATGACGTGGTCGCTTTCAAGTTGTCTCTCATTGCGGAAACAATGACGAGCGCGCCGCGGGCTGAGAGGCGCAGATGGCATGTGCCACCGGGTCTTCACTATCACGTTCTCGATGATTCAGCGGTGGCACGCCGTGTGGTGACGCATCATCTCATGAAGCATGCGTCACCAGGGTCTGTGCAGGCTTTTGGTGAGACTGCTGACGATTTCCATAATTTTGTACAAGCGTCCATGGCGGACCCTGTTGACGTGGTGATCATTGACCAGAATCTGGAGTACAATACCGGAACCTATCTGGGCACCGACCTGCTTGAGCAGTTTGTGGCAGAACGGTTCCAGGGTCTGCTGTGCATGAGGTCGGCAAATTCTTCCGAAGCGGACGTGGAGCTGTATATCCGAAAGGGGGCACACTGCATCCTAGAGAAAGACATGCTCGGCAGCGAAATGGTGGAAGCCATTGCCAGATCGTACATATTCAAATGCGATCAGCAGGCCCACAGTGAAACCGCTACAGTCACCCAGTTGCAGTCGCCCTCATCAAGAGTCACCACACCATGGGCATTAGATGAACCATTTCTTGGCATTTCATGACGTGTCTCCATTTATTCATTTGCCTGGTAGCATTGCTTGCACCAGAAAGTTGGAACAGATCCTGTTGACAAAAGTAAAGTAAAGTAGAAGTAAAATTTTGGAGCGCACCACTTTGGTAACCTTCTGCAATTTTCTATGCCTGTAGCTGAACTGCATGTTCATGCCTTATTCTGCTTACTGACAGGCACCATTGTTTGTGCTTACAGTCGGCACTGTGTGTGCCCATCCCCCCCCCCCCCCTTGTACAGTACAACCACAAGAGAAAAAATGTGCCCGGGCACCTGCAGCAGTGCGCCCCGCCACCGCCCACGCCCGATGGAAGGCTGCCACCCCACCCGTTGCTTGCCTTTGCCCGAGCCGCCGCTCCGCTTGATCCGGTTCTGGCGGCTCGGGCAGTGGGGTTCGAACCTGGGACCAGCGATGCTGGAGCCCAGGGTGCTTCCACTGAAGCACGCGGCACTTCACCCGACATATGGTCCCACAAACACACAGCTATGCAGCCTTGTCAGCTCGCACGTAACACAGCGATTGTCTACCTCCCCTTTTTCCCCTCCAGCAGGAGAACAGAAAGCCGTATGGTTAGGCCGAAGGAGTGCATCAGGCTATACGGCCCTGTGAATCACTGCGACACATCAACACAGACGCAGCTTGAGGGCGTGGCCGTTTTTCATGCACCATCTAGCTCAGCAACACACAGGTATTGATCTTTAGTGGTTCGCCGTCCACAGGTTATATAACAAATGCAGCTGCCACTGCCACCGCTGATTGAAACTTGTACCTCCTTGTTGTACATCGAATAGTGGAGCACCCTAACCAAGAAGGGGACACATGCATTTGTGAGAGAACTTCTGGACTAATGGCTGAAAGTGTCTATGGCGGGGACATTCAGTCGATCAGCACCGACCATTGACCCCCCCCTTTACAGTGGGTATGTCAGGTTACGCTGTGGTGGCGCCTCAGCAGCACAGCAGCGTGTATCCTTTATGCTGCAGCCTCACCTTGGGGCATGAACATAGTGCGAGAAGGTCTTGAACCATCAGACAATACAGCCTGCCACAGGGGGGCACAGCGCACCTTAGGTTTCCTTAATTCTAAGGCGATCCAAAATGAGTAGGGTGTCCGTGCACATTATTTATGGCGTGGACAATTGTGTTGTAGCCACAAAGTGCACCCAGCGCCCCCCCCCCCCCCCAAACCCCCTAACCCCAACCCGTTCCGATGGTAGGCACTTTAAGATGCCAAGCCCATTTTGGAGCCGTTACCGCAGTGGTCAAATCTCACATCTGAAGTTGTCACCTGGTCTTGCCACCTGGTGGGCCATTGTTGTTCACGTGCCCAAAACAAAACACACTCCCAACTCCGATCTAGTCTTCAAGGTCTTGGAGACGCCCGAGCCAGTGCTTCCAAATGCCTGCTTAATCCCCTGGGGCAACCTTGCAAACGGAAACAGCAGTCTCCTCTTGCAACTTCGAGAAACACACATGTCAAATTGGATACGGCCAAAGTAGGTTCAAGCATCGATGCTAAAAGTGTGAAGTACAAGCATCAAGTATTGTACTAGCCCCACGTGTCGTGGCAACACATGAAAACGGGACAAAAACAATTTTGTTGGCCCACATACCGCCCATAATGGTCTTCTATTGTTGCAACTACATTGTCCAATACTCAGCCTTGAAATAAACACTAGCCCAAAGCTTTTTGGCCAGTGGCCGGTAGATTGTATATTTTGGTGTAAATTTTTGTGTTTTCCACCTTGTTTTGAGAGAAATCCAAAAAAAAATACCATTTTTCCTGCTTCGTGCCTCTTTCTTCCTACCCGTTCCCCAAATGTTTCATAAGAAACAAGCAGTCATTCATGCATATGACCTAGACACCACTGACACCACTCTGCTTGAATGCTGTTTTTTTACAACTCTGGATGTGTGCTGTTTATTCCTGATTGTCATATGAACATCACTATTCAGTTTTTTTTACAACTCTGGATGGGTGCCATCATCAAGGGGCACATTGTGGTGCAGGAATGCTGGTGTGACAGAAGTCCCAGGGTCATGGGATTCATCGCCGGTCCCAGGCTGTGGGTGACTTGTTGTCCGAGGGTGTGATGTCCTCTGGATTGTCCTCCGCACTCCAGAGTTGGGTGCGGGGCTCCTCTTGAGGTAAGGGCTGAACACTGCAGTCGTCAAGCAGCATGTTGGCAGGGTCGGGGGGGAGCTTGTGTCGCAGTATCCTCTAAGCACGATGGGGGCAGGGACTGGTGCAAAGGCATGGGGGTCAAAGGATATCATTGATGGGATTCACCGTTGGAGTGGCCCCATCTCCTGATGTTAGTGCACCCTTGGAACGGGCACTTTCTAGGCTCGTGGGCCTGGGTGTTGGTGAACGTGGCTTCAGGAAGGATCTTGTGCATCTAGGTTGTAGACTCCCTTGAAAGGAAAAGGCAGGCAGGTCCCTGGCGAGGAGCGAGTTGGGTGGAGCGAGTTGGGTGGTTTGAGGGACGCCTGTGACGGCTCTTCAAATGAGTAGATGAGGATGGGGTCCCCAGGGCACTCTAGGTTGACATAGTTGTGGATACCCACATTTGGAGGGTATCGATTTCCTGACATCTGATTCGGTTTCTAGTGGTCCACATTGAAGCCTAAGGCACACAGTTGGGTCCTCATAGTTTCAAGCATAAAGGCGACAGGAGGGGGTGGGCAGGCCAGAGACGGACTGGCTTATTAGGCACGTCCGCGATGAAGTCCATGCATGACCGGGCAAAGTCGGTGCTCCATTTTACCGCCTCAAGGGTGCTAAGGATGATACCCTCATCAGTGTTCATGACCATGAGGGTGTAGTAGAGACCTTTTGGTGTGACTTCAGCATCCGTGATCGTGGGAGGATGGGTAACTGGATTAGCGGCCAATGTGTCCCAGTCTTCCATTTTCTGCTGCCATCCTTCGGGTGCTATGTCCTTGGAGTCGAGAGCTCCGTCAACCACCATCTTGGATCCGACCTTGGTAGCCATCTGGATGGCTATCATGAGCTCTTGGGGATGGCATCAGGGTCATCAGCCACGCGCTCAGTAGGGAGTTTCGCACGAGAGAGTTCGGGTGACAGGATGCAAGCTGTATTCCACCAACCAGGAGTCCATAGGCCAGAGTTGCTGACTCCTTGGAGCAGGAGGTGGCATGGTAGGCAATGGTTCTGGAGGACAGAGGTGAGATGGCAACAAGTCAACAAATGTGCCTAGAACAGCCACCACAAGGCGGATTTCCACTTGCGGTGTCACAACCACGGACACAGAGTGGTCACCTGGCATAGTGACTCCATTAGGGGTCCAAGCAAAGTTCTGCTCCTTGAGGGGGCACCAATTGAGAAGATGAAGAGGGGGATTGCTCCTGATACTCATGTTTGTGCATCTGTTAAACAACATGGGGCCATTAGCAAAGGCCAAGCTTATGGTGAGGGGAACACAGGGGTTGTGTGTTGCCAGAGCAAGAAAGTTGATGGCTCTAGCAGCAACTCTCCCCCAAGCCCTAGCAGGAGGGTGCACATGAAGGCTGCCCATTCCTCGTGCAATTATTGGAGGAGTTTCTTGTGAGGATTTTGCAAACCCAACATGGGAACAGGAATATGCTATTGCACAAGCACACAAGATTCACAGTAGTCGCTCTGTGTTGTTGCCTCACATGGCTTGAAGCCAAACACAAACATGCATTGCGGAATGCAAAAGTGCAAGTGCCTCTGAGCGTGGTTCCACATGGCCATCTGTTGGGACGGGAACTGCAACAGGTACCCAACGCCTTGTGTTATGCCAACATGCTGTTCGAGCTGTTGTCTGCAGGGCAACGTTGCTTTTGACTACTGAGTGCTTTACTGTTTTGGTGAAATTGTTGATTGCTATAGTCTTGAAGGCATCTTTAACACAACGGATTGAGTGTATTTGTCCAGGTAGCTGCGGTGGTAGAAAACAGTAGTAGGATTACTGATGGTAACACAAAATGCTCCATGCACAATGGACTGGTGCATTGGGGCCGTCAACGTGATGAGGTGCAAAAGCATGATGTGGGTCTGTGCTACTGCGCTAGGAGGCCTGTGCGTTTATGCACCAACTTCAGATTTCTGTCTGAGGGATGGAAACGCTTTCGTTCCGTGATATGGATACCCAGATCTCGCCCTGGGGTCTGCGATTCCGTGACCCTGACCTTCAAAGCAGTTATAGGGCGCGGGCTACTCTGTTCTGCTTGACACCGGCGAAGATGTATGCCGCTTTTCACATCTTCTTCGCATGTTACTCTCTGGCATCATACTGGGGAAGTGAGTTGACGGTGGCCTTCTTTTTGTATTTCGTCCCCTTGGTCGTTGGATTGTCTCTGTACATCTGCTGCAAGATGCCTGTCACCAAGCGCCACATAGAGCTGCTGCTCCTGATAGCAGTTGTCTTGCTGGACCTATGGACCAACTGGATGTGTCATTTACAAGCTGGAGAATGGTTTGACTGGTACGCGGCCAACAGATTCACTAGTGATGGGTACGAACCGAACCAGTTGGAAGAAATACACAACACTCTGCAAGACCTCCTCTCCAGGAACTCCATCAATATCCATCTAATCTTTAGCGTCCCGCAATTGTTAGTCATTCTCTTCTTGACGGCCGACTACCTGCTCCTTCTTTGGTGCACCGTGTGTTTTTCGCTCTTCGTGCTGCTGTCCCCGAACATCACTATGGGAGCTGCCATTTTCGCGGTCATCACGAGATGTGTGATTTCGATCCTGTTTTCGATCTTTGCCTTGTTTGTAAAATTTATCATCATGCAGCAGCACAAATCTGAGATTGATTTTAAAGGCCACACCGAGGCATCCCTCCAGGCCGACAGTATTTTGAATCACTCTTTGAAGAACAGGATGGCTGACGCAGCAGGTGAAGTAGAGATATTCCTAAGCAAGTACCGTGGACCAGGGGAGCAGACTGCCAGTTTATGGCAATGTGTCAGGTCGCTGCGACGGGGGATGGAGATGTGCCAGCATCGCCACGCACTGTTGAAACTGGCAGCCGGGAAGTACACACCCCGTTTTACAGCTGTGGATGTTCACGAGGTCGGCAATGCTTTGGCTTTAGGACGTGATCTTTTGAACAAAAATTTCGTCCGTATGTGGGCCCAGTTCGATGTCGTCGTATGCGGTATGATCTTGGAAAATGCGCTGAGCAACGCTTTCAAACACGGATGCCCCAGGAACCCAGACGTAAGTTTCACCATCGCAGTGCGTGGCGAGTCTTTGGACCCGGACCGCGTGCCATTGGAGTTCTCTGTGACCAATCGTGCCCATCCAGACCGGCCAAAGATCACGGACGAGTTCATCGACAAGCTCATACAAGGGGCCCCCGACGCCGACAGGCATTTGCCTCTATTGTCCGATCGCATTGGGTTGTCTCATTGCTTTATGGTAGCCAAGAGCTGCGGTTTCTCATTGAGCCTCAAACAAGATGATGACGTGGTCGCTTTCAAGTTGTCTCTCATTGCGGAAACAATGACGAGCGCGCCGCGGGCTGAGAGGCGCAGATGGCATGTGCCACCGGGTCTTCACTATCACGTTCTCGATGATTCAGCGGTGGCACGCCGTGTGGTGACGCATCATCTCATGAAGCATGCGTCACCAGGGTCTGTGCAGGCTTTTGGTGAGACTGCTGACGATTTCCATAATTTTGTACAAGCGTCCATGGCGGACCCTGTTGACGTGGTGATCATTGACCAGAATCTGGAGTACAATACCGGAACCTATCTGGGCACCGACCTGCTTGAGCAGTTTGTGGCAGAACGGTTCCAGGGTCTGCTGTGCATGAGGTCGGCAAATTCTTCCGAAGCGGACGTGGAGCTGTATATCCGAAAGGGGGCACACTGCATCCTAGAGAAAGACATGCTCGGCAGCGAAATGGTGGAAGCCATTGCCAGAGCGTACATATTCAAATGCGATCAGCAGGCCCACAGTGAAGCCGCTACAGTCACCCAGTTGCAGTCGCCCTCATCAAGAGTCACCACACCATGGGCATTAGATGAACCATTTCTTGGCATTTCATGACGTGTCTCCATTTATTCATTTGCCTGGTAGCATTGCTTGCACCAGAAAGTTGGAACAGATCCTGTTGACAAAAGTAAAGTAAAGTAGAAGTAAAATTTTGGAGCGCACCACTTTGGTAACCTTCTGCAATTTTCTATGCCTGTAGCTGAACTGCATGTTCATGCCTTATTCTGCTTACTGACAGGCACCATTGTTTGTGCTTACAGTCGGCACTGTGTGTGCCCATCCCCCCCCCCCCCCCTTGTACAGTACAACCACAAGAGAAAAAATGTGCCCGGGCACCTGCAGCAGTGCGCCCCGCCACCGCCCACGCCCGATGGAAGGCTGCCACCCCACCCGTTGCTTGCCTTTGCCCGAGCCGCCGCTCCGCTTGATCCGGTTCTGGCGGCTCGGGCAGTGGGGTTCGAACCTGGGACCAGCGATGCTGGAGCCCAGGGTGCTTCCACTGAAGCACGCGGCACTTCACCCGACATATGGTCCCACAAACACACAGCTATGCAGCCTTGTCAGCTCGCACGTAACACAGCGATTGTCTACCTCCCCTTTTTCCCCTCCAGCAGGAGAACAGAAAGCCGTATGGTTAGGCCGAAGGAGTGCATCAGGCTATACGGCCCTGTGAATCACTGCGACACATCAACACAGACGCAGCTTGAGGGCGTGGCCGTTTTTCATGCACCATCTAGCTCAGCAACACACAGGTATTGATCTTTAGTGGTTCGCCGTCCACAGGTTATATAACAAATGCAGCTGCCACTGCCACCGCTGATTGAAACTTGTACCTCCTTGTTGCATCCTCCAAGCAGCCGTCCCACTCAACCTCAAATTACATTGCATGTAGCTGATCATCTTTGGTTGCATTGTTGCCGCTTGCTTTCAAATTTTGGCCGACTTTGACCACACATGTCAAATTGGATACGGCCAAAGTAGGTTCAAGCATCGATGCAAAAAGTGTGAAGTACAAGCATCAAGTATTGTACTAGCCCCACGTGTCGTGGCAACACATGAAAACGGGACAAAAACAATTTTGTTGGCCCACATACTGCCCATAATGGTCTTCTATTGTTGCAACTACATTGTCCAATACTCAGCCTTGAAATAAACACTAGCCCAAAGCTTTTTGGCCAGTGGCCGGTAGATTGTATATTTTGGTGTAAATTTTTGTGTTTTCCACCTTGTTTTGAGAGAAATCCAAAAAAAAATACCATTTTTCCTGCTTCGTGCCTCTTTCTTCCTACCCGTTCCCCAAATGTTTCATAAGAAACAAGCAGTCATTCATGCATATGACCTAGACACCACTGACACCACTCTGCTTGAATGCTGTTTTTTTACAACTCTGGATGTGTGCTGTTTATTCCTGATTGTCATATGAACATCACTATTCAGTTTTTTTTACAACTCTGGATGGGTGCTGGTTATTCCTGATGGTGATCTGGCCATCACCGCTTATTTTTTTTACAACTCTGGATGGGTGCCATCATCAAGGGGCACATTGTGGTGCAGGAATGCTGGTGTGACAGAAGTCCCAGGGTCATGGGATTCATCGCCGGTCCCAGGCTGTGGGTGACTTGTTGTCCGAGGGTGTGATGTCCTCTGGATTGTCCTCCGCACTCCAGAGTTGGGTGCGGGGCTCCTCTTGAGGTAAGGGCTGAACACTGCAGTCGTCAAGCAGCATGTTGGCAGGGTCGGGGGGGAGCTTGTGTCGCAGTATCCTCTAAGCACGATGGGGGCAGGGACTGGTGCAAAGGCATGGGGGTCAAAGGATATCATTGATGGGATTCACCGTTGGAGTGGCCCCATCTCCTGATGTTAGTGCACCCTTGGAACGGGCACTTTCTAGGCTCGTGGGCCTGGGTGTTGGTGAACGTGGCTTCAGGAAGGATCTTGTGCATCTAGGTTGTAGACTCCCTTGAAAGGAAAAGGCAGGCAGGTCCCTGGCGAGGAGCGAGTTGGGTGGAGCGAGTTGGGTGGTTTGAGGGACGCCTGTGACGGCTCTTCAAATGAGTAGATGAGGATGGGGTCCCCAGGGCACTCTAGGTTGACATAGTTGTGGATACCCACATTTGGAGGGTATCGATTTCCTGACATCTGATTCGGTTTCTAGTGGTCCACATTGAAGCCTAAGGCACACAGTTGGGTCCTCATAGTTTCAAGCATAAAGGCGACAGGAGGGGGTGGGCAGGCCAGAGACGGACTGGCTTATTAGGCACGTCCGCGATGAAGTCCATGCATGACCGGGCAAAGTCGGTGCTCCATTTTACCGCCTCAAGGGTGCTAAGGATGATACCCTCATCAGTGTTCATGACCATGAGGGTGTAGTAGAGACCTTTTGGTGTGACTTCAGCATCCGTGATCGTGGGAGGATGGGTAACTGGATTAGCGGCCAATGTGTCCCAGTCTTCCATTTTCTGCTGCCATCCTTCGGGTGCTATGTCCTTGGAGTCGAGAGCTCCGTCAACCACCATCTTGGATCCGACCTTGGTAGCCATCTGGATGGCTATCATGAGCTCTTGGGGATGGCATCAGGGTCATCAGCCACGCGCTCAGTAGGGAGTTTCGCACGAGAGAGTTCGGGTGACAGGATGCAAGCTGTATTCCACCAACCAGGAGTCCATAGGCCAGAGTTGCTGACTCCTTGGAGCAGGAGGTGGCATGGTAGGCAATGGTTCTGGAGGACAGAGGTGAGATGGCAACAAGTCAACAAATGTGCCTAGAACAGCCACCACAAGGCGGATTTCCACTTGCGGTGTCACAACCACGGACACAGAGTGGTCACCTGGCATAGTGACTCCATTAGGGGTCCAAGCAAAGTTCTGCTCCTTGAGGGGGCACCAATTGAGAAGATGAAGAGGGGGATTGCTCCTGATACTCATGTTTGTGCATCTGTTAAACAACATGGGGCCATTAGCAAAGGCCAAGCTTATGGTGAGGGGAACACAGGGGTTGTGTGTTGCCAGAGCAAGAAAGTTGATGGCTCTAGCAGCAACTCTCCCCCAAGCCCTAGCAGGAGGGTGCACATGAAGGCTGCCCATTCCTCGTGCAATTATTGGAGGAGTTTCTTGTGAGGATTTTGCAAACCCAACATGGGAACAGGAATATGCTATTGCACAAGCACACAAGATTCACAGTAGTCGCTCTGTGTTGTTGCCTCACATGGCTTGAAGCCAAACACAAACATGCATTGCGGAATGCAAAAGTGCAAGTGCCTCTGAGCGTGGTTCCACATGGCCATCTGTTGGGACGGGAACTGCAACAGGTACCCAACGCCTTGTGTTATGCCAACATGCTGTTCGAGCTGTTGTCTGCAGGGCAAGGTTGCTTTTGACTACTGAGTGCTTTACTGTTTTGGTGAAATTGTTGATTGCTATAGTCTTGAAGGCATCTTTAACACAACGGATTGAGTGTATTTGTCCAGGTAGCTGCGGTGGTAGAAAACAGTAGTAGGATTACTGATGGTAACACAAAATGCTCCATGCACAATGGACTGGTGCACTGGGGCCGTCAACGTGATGAGGTGCAAAAGCATGATGTGGGTCTGTGCTACTGCGCTAGGAGGCCTGTGCGTTTATGCACCAACTTCAGATTTCTGTGTGAGGGATGGAAACGCTTTCGTTCCGTGATATGGATACCCAGATCTCGCCCTGGGGTCTGCGATTCCGTGACCCTGACCTTCAAAGCAGTTATAGGGCGCGGGCTACTCTGTTCTGCTTGACACCGGCGAAGATGTATGCCGCTTTTCACATCTTCTTCGCATGTTACTCTCTGGCATCATACTGGGGAAGTGAGTTGACGGTGGCCTTCTTTTTGTATTTCGTCCCCTTGGTCGTTGGATTGTCTCTGTACATCTGCTGCAAGATGCCTGTCACCAAGCGCCACATAGAGCTGCTGCTCCTGATAGCAGTTGTCTTGCTGGACCTATGGACCAACTGGATGTGTCATTTACAAGCTGGAGAATGGTTTGACTGGTACGCGGCCAACAGATTCACTAGTGATGGGTACGAACCGAACCAGTTGGAAGAAATACACAACACTCTGCAAGACCTCCTCTCCAGGAACTCCATCAATATCCATCTAATCTTTAGCGTCCCGCAATTGTTAGTCATTCTCTTCTTGACGGCCGACTACCTGCTCCTTCTTTGGTGCACCGTGTGTTTTTCGCTCTTCGTGCTGCTGTCCCCGAACATCACTATGGGAGCTGCCATTTTCGCGGTCATCACGAGATGTGTGATTTCGATCCTGTTTTCGATCTTTGCCTTGTTTGTAAAATTTATCATCATGCAGCAGCACAAATCTGAGATTGATTTTAAAGGCCACACCGAGGCATCCCTCCAGGCCGACAGTATTTTGAATCACTCTTTGAAGAACAGGATGGCTGACGCAGCAGGTGAAGTAGAGATATTCCTAAGCAAGTACCGTGGACCAGGGGAGCAGACTGCCAGTTTATGGCAATGTGTCAGGTCGCTGCGACGGGGGATGGAGATGTGCCAGCATCGCCACGCACTGTTGAAACTGGCAGCCGGGAAGTACACACCCCGTTTTACAGCTGTGGATGTTCACGAGGTCGGCAATGCTTTGGCTTTAGGACGTGATCTTTTGAACAAAAATTTCGTCCGTATGTGGGCCCAGTTCGATGTCGTCGTATGCGGTATGATCTTGGAAAATGCGCTGAGCAACGCTTTCAAACACGGATGCCCTAGGAACGCAGACGTAAGTTTCACCATCGCAGTGCGTGGCAAGTCTTTGGACCCGGACCGCGTGCCATTGGAGTTCTCTGTGACCAATCGTGCCCATCCAGACCGGCCAAAGATCACGGACGAGTTCATCGACAAGCTCATACAAGGGGCCCCCGACGCCGACAGGCATTTGCCTCTATTGTCCGATCGCATTGGGTTGTCTCATTGCTTTATGGTAGCCAAGAGCTGCGGTTTCTCATTGAGCCTCAAACAAGATGATGACGTGGTCGCTTTCAAGTTGTCTCTCATTGCGGAAACAATGACGAGCGCGCCGCGGGCTGAGAGGCGCAGATGGCATGTGCCACCGGGTCTTCACTATCACGTTCTCGATGATTCAGCGGTGGCACGCCGTGTGGTGACGCATCATCTCATGAAGCATGCGTCACCAGGGTCCGTGCAGGCTTTCGGTGAGACTGCTGACGATTTCCATAATTTTGTACAAGCGTCCATGGCGGACCCTGTTGACGTAGTGATCATTGACCAGAATCTGGAGTACAATACCGGAACCTATCTGGGCACCGACCTGCTTGAGCAGTTTGTGGCAGAACGGTTCCAGGGTCTGCTGTGCATGAGGTCGGCAAATTCTTCCGAAGCGGACGTGGAGCTGTATATCCGAAAGGGGGCACACTGCATCCTAGAGAAAGACATGCTCGGCAGCGAAATGGTGGAAGCCATTGCCAGAGCGTACATATTCAAATGCGATCAGCAGGCCCACAGTGAAGCCGCTACAGTCACCCAGTTGCAGTCGCCCTCATCAAGAGTCACCACACCATGGGCATTAGATGAACCATTTCTTGGCATTTCATGACGTGTCTCCATTTATTCATTTGCCTGGTAGCATTGCTTGCACCAGAAAGTTGGAACAGATCCTGTTGACAAAAGTAAAGTAAAGTAGAAGTAAAATTTTGGAGCGCACCACTTTGGTAACCTTCTGCAATTTTCTATGCCTGTAGCTGAACTGCATGTTCATGCCTTATTCTGCTTACTGACAGGCACCATTGTTTGTGCTTACAGTCGGCACTGTGTGTGCCCATCCCGCCCCCCCCCCCCCCCTTTACAGTGGGTATGTCAGGTTACGCTGTGGTGGCGCCTCAGCAGCACAGCAGCGTGTGTCCTTTATGCTGCAGCCTCACCTTGGGGCATGAACATAGTGCGAGAAGGTCTTGAACCATCAGACAATACAGCCTGCCACAGCAATAAACAGCATTCCTGCAGACCTGTCCAAAAACACACGGTGACCTCCACATCCCAACCGGGAATAAACAGCATCCATATAGCCCAAGAATAAAAAACATGATGTCTAGATGACATGCGATAGTCGGCAAGAAGTCGCCCCCCCCCTACCCCCCCCCCGTACCCCCCCCTCCCCCGTACCCCCCCCTACCCTCCCCCGTACCTCCCCCCCGTACCCCCCCCGTACCTCCCCCCCATACCCCCCCCCGTACCTCCCCCCCGTACCCCCCCCCCCCTACCCCCCCGTACCTCCCCCGCGTACCCCCCCCGTGCCTCCCCCCCTCGTATCCCCCCCGTAACCGTAGCTCGCCTTGCTTCGCTCGACAAACGGCTCGCTTAGCTCGACGCGGAGGCCAGCCCCCGCACCTCCGCTTAGATTACAAGACTCCTGCGGTGTCTACAGACCGCGTGTTGTGTGCACCGCCTTGTGTGTGCACCGCCCTCTGTCTGCACCGCCTTATGTGTGTACCGCCTTGTCCGTGGCCCCTTAAATAACAAGACTCCTGCGGTGGCTACAGACCGCCTTTTGTGCGCACCACCTTGTGTATGTACCGCCTTTCGTGTGTACCGCCTTGTCCGTGGCCCCTTAAATAACAAGACTCCTGCGGTGGCTACAGACCGCCTTTTGTGTGCACGGCCTTCTGTATGCACCGCCTTTCGTGTGTACCGCCTTGTCCGTGGCCCCTTAAATAACAAGACTCCTGCGGTGGCTACAGACCACCTTGTGTGTACACGGCCTTGTGTGTGTACCGCCTTGTGTGTGTACCGCCTTGCCTGTGGCCCCTTAAATAACAAGACTCCTGCGGTGGCTACAGACTGCCTTTTGTGTGCACGGCCTTCTGTGTGCCCCGCCTTTCGTGTGTACCGCCTTGCCCGTGGCCCCTTAAATAACAAGACCTTGCGGTGGCTACAGGCCGCCTTTTGTGTGCACCGCCTTGTGTATGCACCGCCGTATGTGTGCACCGCCTTGTGTGTGAACCGCCAAATCCCCCGTACCTTCCCCCCGTACCTCCCCCCCCCATACCCCCCCCCCCCGTACCTCCACCCCGTACCCCACCCCCCGTACCCCCCCCCGTACCTCCCCCCCCATACCCCCCCCGTACCCCCCCCCCGTGCCTCCCCCGTACCTCCCCCCCGTACCCCGCCCCGTACCCCTCCCCGTACCTCCGGGGTACGGGGGGGGGGGGGCGACTTCTTGCCGTATATGGACATGCAGCAGGCTTGCAACACCGACACTACACTTCCAACATTGTCAGCACCCCCAACAAGACTTAAGTCAATCCAGCATCCTCCAAGCAGCCGTCCCACTCAAACTGAACGCTTTGTTTGCTGCAGCGTGTTGTGAACCTGGCAGTTTGAGCGGAGTTCGAAACGAATCATGACCTCAGCACCTCCCCTATTTCTCCAGCCCCAATTTCCCCCAAACAAGCTCTTTGATTGGATTCGCATGTGCCTTCACCTTTTTTGGTGCCCAGGCAGCCATTTTTTTTTTTCACTTTTTTGCCTCATAACTTCATAGTACAGGCCACCACCCAAGCTGATGGTGCCGACACCCCACAGCACACATGCCATGGGTGCCAATCTGTTTTGGCCCCTGTGTGGGCAGATACAGGTGCTAATCAGGTTGAAAAGACACTGCTCGAAATGGCACCAAAGGCCTGAATTGGCCCCACGTAAATGCCTTCTGTTTGTACTTCATCCAATCTCAATTTTCCAATTAATTAGGTCTCACTCCTGTGGGGGTATGCCATGAGTGGATATGGGGTTTGTGGTTGATCGGCTTTTGGTCAGTTTTTTTTGTTTCATGTCTAGACCAAGCGGAATCTGAACGTAGTGCAGTGGTTGTGCATTTTCCTGTTATGTCCCGTTAACTGGATATTGTGGGTTCAGATAGGGCAAAGTTTGGCACGGGCACCATTCGTCTCGGGTGCGTCCTTTGGAAGTCTTTTTCTGAAGGATGGTCTTTAAGGGTGGCGTTTTAGTACATTTTTAGTAGTTAGGCATGTGGGAGCCTTGGTTGCCCCCCGATGAACGTGTTGCCTGTGATGAGGCGGCTGCTGTGGGATGCTTGCTGGGGGTTCCCTCCATGCATCGAAAAACAGAGCAGCTGCTTGGGCTGCCTTCTAGTCTGCAAATGCCAGTATGGAACCAGGTGTTGAAACCTCCACACCCCTGTTTCCACACGTTGAATTTGAAGAAGATGAGGTGCAGAGCAAAATACCACTGCCACCACTGCCCACCAATGGCCCCTATGTATGTAGGGGTTTCATGCAGCTGCATTGTGTTCTGCCTGCTCAATTTCATTTGCCAATTGCGGGGGTAATTGTTTGCAGCTTAACGACAAATGCATGTTTATGATGTATTGGATGGCTATGCAATAGAATTTGTGCAATTGGTGCCTAGCATTCCATGGAACGTTTTGCCCCTTTTCATCACATGTGCCCTTGCAGAATGCATTGGTCTGTCGTGACAATTGCCACTGTCATCCGGCTTTTGTCGATCACTGCCCCGATGGGCTACATTGTTCCAGGTTTTTCGGAAGTTGCTAGCTGATTGTTCACTTATGATTGCTTCAAATCTTCTCTACCAATTCAATTTTGTGGTGCTTCATCTCAGTCAAAGGTGTACAGCGGGCCAGTCAAAGTGTATTTGCGACTTTGCGGCTTTTCAGTTCTGCGGTCGTCCACCTGCATTCAGCTGTTGTCTATCACTGTACTAAGGTGCTACTTCTTTCCGTGTTTTTCTGAAGTCACCAGGTGCTTGTTTCGGGTCTGTTCAGGAGTGACTGCATGCTTCATATCTCTCAATTTTGTGGAGTTTGCAATATTGAACTTTGTCCTTTTGCCACAACAGAAGGCCGTTTCAGTGCTGCAAAGGTGAGGCCTAACCCCCAGGTTCCCCGAGCAGATTTTGCCTAAACCACTTCACTGTCACTGTCCATCTCATTGTCCTCATCAGTGGTAGGTCTGTTTTGGAGATGGTGTTAGCAAAATAAGATATTTTCCAAAAGTGGGTCAAACACATACCCTGCACCCCCCCCCCCCCCATGTCCAGCCCTCCCCCCCTTGTCCATCTGCCCACCCTGGGGGGGGGGGGAGGGGCATCACTTGCTGGTTCCTAAAAAAAAACGTGTGAGTGTCATATTGCATAGAACTGCGCAACTGTGAGACCTGGTTGTCAGACCTCACGTTTGTACACGATGGTTCTGTACTGATCATCATGCGGAGAAAAGCCTTGCACAACAGGCAGCACAGGGCTCCTTTGTGGAACGGACCTCGTGCACAGCAGCGCCTTGAGGGAACATTTTCAGAGGTCTGAGGAGTGCAATAGGTCAGAACAAAGGAGGTGCACATAGGTGCCACTGAAGTTGTGCATGACCGCGCTTCCGTCAAACGCTTGACAGCCGTGTGTGCCACCTCACCACCCCCACGTCCTATGGAGGAACCTATACAACTACCAGAGGTGCTGCCCCCAAAGGGTGTACGGCAGTTGCAGTCCTTGTCCTACCACTGATGAGGACGGTGATATGGACAGTGACAGTGAAGTGGTTTAGGCAAAATCTGCTCGGGGAACCTTGGGGTTAGGCCACACCTTTGGGGACAAGTTGTATTTCACCCGGGACATCCCGGAACACAAGTGGATCCCCAAACTACTGGTGGCCCCAACAGTTCCTAAACCCGCACCCAAACCCGCAGCCAAACGTGGAAAGCAGCCTGCAGCAAAGCCTGCTGCAGCCAGTTCGTCCATCCCTGCTGCTGATGGGGAACATGTGCAGTTGTTCAAGACTATGTGGGACCGCAAGAGGAAGTTGTACACTGTCCCTGTTCAGAACCAGAGGCAGGCAGAAAACTGATGAATGGATGCAGTGCATTGAGACTTTTGCTTATTTGTGTGATGCGCATGGCTCATCAGAATCTATGCACGTCCCTGTCAATCCCAGACGCTTGAGCGACCTACAGGAAGCAACTGGCCGGCCATGAATTCTACATAGTACGCACCGGTAAGTGGTTGGTCAGGAGTAGCCCCCCCCCCCTCCCCCCCCTCCCGAGGTGGGGGGGAACCGGCGTCCAATAACAGCCAAGGAAAAAAATCCCAGCCCAAAAGAAATCACGTTGAAGAGAGGTTGTTAGATCAAGCGCAGGCGCAGGCATCGTACTTGGCTTCAGGGGGAACGTTAGCGCGCCGGGCATCTTTTTGGACCCGTGCCCCTCTAGTGGCCTTTCAGGGGGTGCACTAAGGGGGCGCACTTAGTACAGTGCAGCTATTTGGGCGCCTGGCTGTACTAGAGACCCACACTTTGAGATACTAGGAGCATCATGGTGACCCCTAGCGTAGGTTTTGTAGGTTTTGACTTCTGATTTTGTCTCCTTTGTTGGGGACCCCCGAGAATGCACGTAGCATTTCCGCCCTCTTTTGGGCCCCAACCTTCCGGTGCTATTGAGGAAACCGGGACAATCTTTGAATCCACGCTTTGTTGCGTGGACCATCATGGTGACCCCCGGCGTAGGTTTTGACTTCTGATTTTGTTCCCTTTGTTGGGGACCCCCGAGAATGGCACTTTGACAGCCCGCCAACAATGTTACAATGATGCCCATGGGTGGTACAGGGCACGCATTGAGCAGCTGTTTGCTCGGTTGTGGCATTGGGGTTTGGTTAGGAACATCTGGCGTGGCGGCCCCAATGAGTTGCACCAGTCAGTCTGCATTTTGTTGCATTTCACTCAGTTTTGCATCCGGAGGCAAGTCCGTCACCCCCCCCCCCTACGGACCATGGGAGCATGTCCCGCGTCATGTTTGGACTGACCAAAGCAACTCGGTCGCCACGCAAGATGAGGCAAAGGATTAGGCGGAAGTGTGTGTTTTGTGTTGCCAAAGGCGCTCCACCGTCGCAGTTTGTGATGAGTGTAAGGAGCACTATTGTAATGAATGTATTGACACCCACACTTGTGGGACCAATCTTGTTTGTTAATTACACTACAAATGACAGTTGGAGTGGTTGAAATCACAGATCGTGCTTTATTTTGCAACGTGCTTTGTAGGGAAGGTGTGCAGTGCAATGTGGTCTACTTGGGGGGCTTCTCCATGGGAGGGTAAATCTGGGGCTGAAGTTGGGATAGTTAATAGAAAAGTAGCGCGCCGGGCGCGCGCCGGGCAAACATTCCCCCTCAAGCAGTGGGGAGCATAGATACTGTCAGATCAAGCAATGGTCGAACGGTAATGCACCCGACCGCAGCCGTGTAGGTCGGCGGTTCGATTCGCGGTCGGCTGACCGCCGGCGGCGCCGGCCGACGTGTCAGCTCTGCCCAATCTTACCCTCGTTCAAACCCCGTTGAGCACAAACTTCTGAGCACAAGCTTTTGACCCCCCATTACCCCCTTTTTGGGGGTCATCCGCGTAGCATACCCCAAGGCATGATCTTTGACGCCCAACCCCTTGTAAAAATCATTATTTTGCCCAATAAGACAATCCCCCAATGGATTTTTTTTATTCTAAGGCCTCTATCCCCCGAAACTGGATATCATCTTTTTTTTTAGGGGGGGGTGCCACTGAAAAAACCCAAACTGTGTGTTTCTGTGTGTTTCTGCCTGCCTGCCTGCTTGCCTGACCGTCAACCTCTCTCTTCGAGGTCCACTGCCGAAGGCAATAGAATTTTGATTCTAAAAAAAAGGACGGCATTAAAAGAAAACGATTTTCACGGCAACTTGCGGAGTGGATTTGTGACCCAATTGATTGATTGCAACACTGAAAACTTTGAAACATCAAGCTGTGCAGCTCATATCAAGCACGCAAAGGTTCCGCCAGGAGAGAGGGGGAACGTTAGCGCGCCGGGCGCGCGCCGGGCATCTTTTGTGACCCATGCCCTACCCGTGGACTGTTGCCGTTGATATGTTGGGCAACATTATATGGATTTGCCCCTTGGCCCCCGGGACATCCGTAGATGTTTTGATTTGGGATGGGTATGGACCTTCTCGTACCCGAGGTGATTTCTTTGATTTCGAAGTTGGGGGCCATGATGGTGCTTATAAACGCCGGATTCATGTCATTGTGCCATTCATTGGAAGAAAGAATGGCACTTTGACAGCCCGCCAACAATGTTATAATGACGTGCACGGGTGGTATAGGGCACACATTGAGCAGCTGTTTGCTCGGTTGTGGCACGCAAGATGAGGCAGAGGATGAGGCAGATGTGTGTGTGTTGTGTTGCCAGAAGCGCCCCACCATCGCAATTTGTGATGAGTGTAAGGAGCACTATTGTACTTAATGTATTGACACCCACACTTGTGGGACCAATGTTGTTTGTTAAGTACAATACAGATGACAGTTGGAGTTGCTGAATTCACAGATATTGCTTTATTATGCAACGTGCTTTGTAGGGAAGGTGTGTAGTGCAACGTGGTCTACTTGAGGGGCTTCTCCATGAGAGGGTAAATCTGGGGCTGAAGTTGGGATAGTTAATAGAAAAGTAGCGCGCCGGGCAAACATTCCCCCAGAAGGAAGTAGTGTGCTCTGTGTTGAACATACACGTGCTGATTGTTAAGGAGAGGAGTTTATGAAATGTGCAAAATGAATGTTTTTTTTGCAGGAAACATTATACATGTTGATAACCCCTCTGCTCCATTTTTTTTTAATTTTCAGACACACCATCTTGACAAAATCTCCAACGTGCATCTTCACCTTCATCCCGCGCTCACTTTGGATATTTCCCAGCCGCGCAGTCAACCATGCACTCCTAAACCGCCATTGGTTTCTTCACTCACTCCAAACACCTATGCGCAATGTGTGCGGCATGTGCGCTGACCAAGAACGTGTCCTATGCACGTTGGGGTTGATGTGCACGCTGACCAACACGCCAAAAGCGTACACAGACCTGTAACGGTCACGAGCTGCTTTCAGCATAGTCATGTTCACTGCATGTTTGCTTGCGGCTATGCGTTGTTGCAGTTGTCCACTGAGAACAGCAGTGACAACTTGCTCCAGTTGTGATGGTTCCTTGTTGAGTGGATACGTTGTGTAAGGTAAACTGCCGCTATCAAGGGCCAGTTTCGATCTAGCTTTTTCTTGCCGATTTTTGCAAATCTAGAAGGCCAGTTTTTTTCAAGTAGCAAATGCCGGCTGGGAGGCCATATCCCCGTTTACAGAACCGTTGTTCTATCGTAGGACCGTGGAGAAAAAATTGAATAAAAATGGTGTCAAAAACGGCACTTCAGACCCGCTAGACCCCCCTTGCTCCTTTTGAGACCACCCGTGCGTCATTGGGGTTCTGCATCATTTGGATTCTGCAAAGCAAGGTCTTTTTGCTTATCCTTTGAACAAGGATGCTATCAATATGGAAAAGAGTGTGGTGGCTATGGTTTTTGTAAAAGAGATAAGGGTTGCAAAGGCGTTGGGCGTTGGAAAGGAGTTGTCGTCAACTTCATTGAGGTTGGGTGCAATGGTAACAAGCAATGACTTCTTCACCGCATCACTTGATCTGGAAAGGAAACAAAAGGAAAAGGAAGAGAAAAAGCAACACAAGAAGACTATGGAAGCAGATGATGAAAGAGAAGACACAAGATCCCCATAGTGGTGTTTTTCAACACCACAACAGTTCAATTTCACATGGCATGTTTAAGTTTAGTGGTTTTGCCAATGAAGGATGGCCTCACTTCCTAGTGAATTCCTTGCCTTTGATGTGTTTCCTTGCTAGGGCAACCTGAAAATTGCTCTGCGCGGGGGGGGGGGGGGGGGGTGACATGGACGCCCGCCGAAGGAAGGGGGGGGGTTGGAGAAATGGGGTTCCGTGTCGGGCCCTTTGTTTTGTGTAAGAACGGATGTTGGCGCCAAAGGCACAGGAACACAAAATTTGGCCCGAAAAAGTTTTTTTCCACCAATAATTCCCCCCCCCCCCCCATTTGAGTAGTCAAAATGATCAGCGCGACATGGGTATCATTTTGAGCCATAGATGTTGGGTTGACCCCCCCCCTGCACGGCAGGTCGGGCGCCCCCACCCTGAACCCCCCCCCCCCCTCCCGTCACGGCGGCTGTGACACGGGTGCGTATGCGAGCCCAGTATCCGTTGCCTCATGGCCCGTCACGGCGGCCAAGGAGGGAGGAGGCGGGTTGGGAAAATGGGCTTCCGTGCCCCCCCCCCCCCCCCCGCAGAGCAATTTTTTTCCCGCCTAGGAGGGACAATTGGGCCATTGTTGTGGGCTTTGGTACCAAATTTCAAAAGTTTTCCCATGAAAACTCAATATCGACCCAGGGCGGCCCTCGATTAGGGCAGCGGCCTCGATTAGAGCATTTTACCTTAGACTGAGGAGGGAGGGCGTGCCCATGTTTCATCCGGCTTTCCTGGTTGTTTTTGGCCTTGGCGATGACTTTTTTTAGCCCCTAGCACCTCCGTCAGCCAACTGTGGCATCTGCCTTTGGCCAGACGCATTTCCCAATATCCGCCTAAGAGAAGAGATAATGGTAGACTTAATGGTGTGTTTTTTCCAGCAGTTAATTGTAAAAATTCAAGCCATTTTCATCAAACCTTTTGGCGGGGAATGGGTCGCGTGATTCCGCAGCTGCGCGCGCTGCCGCTTTCCTCACCGGGCACATCTGCAGCATTGCAATTTTTGGAATTACAAATATAGACATTGAAACTTCAATGTTTTGACTGTTTAAATGCAAACAGTTACCTTCCAATCTAAATTGCAGTGATCTGTGCAAAGTTGGCATTATCGGCCCAACAACTGGTGATATTACTTTACAGAGGAAACACTCGGAGTCCAAAAACATGGCATTGGCACGAAGAAATGTACAAAGTTTGAACGACAATTTTGGAATTTTCCCAGAGATGTGCCAAAATGCCCTAACCCCCCAGGTCAAAAATCGTTGTACAGTGCATTGTGCATTGTGGCCGAAATTCTGATAATACCAGCTGTAAAACAGCCCTCAAGATGCAAATGTGTCAAAAAGATCAACATTTGGTAGTTCCCTGTTGAAGATATTCCCAAAATTTGAACAAAGCGGCGAAAAAGTGCCACATGTCAACATTATTACAGCCGCTTGGGAGTGTTAAATTAAGACAAAATCGAAAATTCCGAAAACTCACATCTGGGGCCAATGTCGACCTATGAAACTATTCTTTTCCATGTATGTTTGCGACTCCTCGTGAAAATTCGGTGTTCCAGCGGTCCGATTTCGATTTTACTTTATGTCTGGGCGGGGATATGGTGAGCATTATGCTCGGGAATAAAGAAATGGTGGATTTGAAAGAAGGCTGAAGCAACGGAGGTTGGATGGATGACTGATTGTGTTGTTATCAATTTTCTTCTTCGTTGGTTTCCTCTTTCATCCCATGTGTTGCATGCATGTTTTGTGTGTCATGGTGCGTGGATGACACTGCAGCTCTTTTGGTCTCCTAACGTTACCAAAGGTTGCGGGCATGTGCTACATAATTCACTTAGGTCGAGGGTAACAGCAGACGAAAGCGAAGGACGTAGAGGGTGGCGGGCCAAAGATGTTGTGATGTGATAATACACTGAATCCTCATGGTCCCTGCACTGTCTACAGCTCAAATGCATTTGTGAGCAGTCTTAGTGTTTGCATTCGCTTTGCTCCCCTTGACCTCTTCACCATCGTTTGCTCCCCAGCGTTGTCGCCGTGCCTTGCCTCTAAGGATACAAGCCGAAAAGGGAATATCAAAAAGGAGCGAAAAGAGACGCTTTTGTTGTGGGGAGATGTAGGGACGCCTTCATCAATGCCACACACAACTTTGCTCGATGGACAAGGCCCCAGATTGATAAGGGACATAGAAAAGACATCCTCCGGGCATCCTTTTGCTTGACTACTTGTATCCGTTGCTCTACCATTTGTAGATATAGTGCGTGCACCTCGTGTTGCTGTACAAAATTGTGGCAATTACACATAGTTTGCGTAAATGCAAATGAGCTTTTGTCTTTTTTGTCTTTTTGTCTGTGTGTTGGTTACCTCCGCTTCAAGACATCTTGGACAACTAATGATTTTAGGTCTTTGTATCCTAAAATTGCGGCCCAATGCGTCTCACGGGGCACAACCACAATCGTAGATGTGGAAGGTTGTGCCCTAGAAATTTGCAATCGCAACTCGTGATCTTAGTAAGACCCATTCCACCTGCGCTATGTTTCTTGGCTTATGTGAACTTCGGCTCACCATGGACTCTATGACCATGGCGAGGCCGCGAATTTCGTGATTTCGCCGCGTGGCATGCATGAAAACAAGACATTCCCCCACCATATCCCAAGTCCACCATTTGCTTGAAGAGACCTTTTCCTCGAGAGAACCACATTTTCTGCAATTGCGCATGGTGAACGGCTCGCTCTCTTTGAGGTTACAAGATGGCAAGCCATGCTCGACCTAGCATTGCTTGGGAGGATAACGCTGTGCCGAACCCGTTGCCAAACCGGACACTCACAATCTCTTGTTACGAGTGGTTTAAGTTCATCATCCCATTCCTCATATTTTTTCCGGTGCGGTTCCTTTGCGTACTCCTCGCCGCTTTCGGAATGTTTGTGTTTTCTCATTTGGCCCTTGTGGGGTTTCCGGAGGCCTCTCTCGCCGAAGCACCACTGCCAAAGGTGTGCTCGCCACAATTTAGCTTTTTGAATGAGATCCAATCGTTATCGGACGGACAAGAGCGACCATGCCACGACCATCTTTAATTGCCCATTGCTGTGTACATCACATCCATCATTTTAGTGTCGCCGAGTGATTTTGCAACCGTTACTTTGGAGTGCTCGATTGTTTCTTTTTGGCATGGGTATTTGGTACATCAGAAGCAAAGGCAAGCGATCACTGGAAGCACGAATAATTGTAGGTTTGTTCGTTCCACTAAACATATTATCTTGTCGATCACGTGATGACGCAACCCAAAGCAATACTCATAGTTTGTCGCGTGGCAATCTTGGAGCCAACCCAAGGGGCCTCCTCAATGGTCACCCCTCACAAGCACGGAGATGTGTTAAGCTGAATAGATGTCACACTGCTCCTTTTTCAGTCCGGGCCTGTGCCGTGATCATTTCACGGCAAGTCTTTAATCACATGCGTTGTTGTTTAGTTCTGCTGTTACACGTGCCTACCGACACTCTTCTTCTGAGCTAATTTGAGTTGGAACGTGTACCCACGCGGGGGAAACCGCCACGTGCAAAAAAAAAACACGTGCCTCCGTTTCCAGGACCGTTTGGGTGCTTGTGTCTCGATTGTGGAGAATCGGAGGGAAGAAAAAGCGTACATCTCATGAGGGAAGAACACGGAAAACGACGCGTTTTTGGGCGGGTTCATGTTGTTTTGAGTCGTTGAGCCTTTGCTTGCATTGAGTTGTGTTGCTGTTGTGCGTTTGAAGTGACATCGTGGAGCTCGGTGGCATGCTGGAGCGGCAACGGCAAGGAGTCAGTCACTATGCGCCAATGGTGGCCGACCCAAGGTGGGCCCGCCACGGAGAGCGGGGGTGGGTGTTGTGACCAATTTCACGGAAACACTCTTGTCGCTTGTCACAGCTAATCATACCTCGTTCCTCGATGGCTTCTTAATGGGATACCTTACCGGTGGGGTCTTCGTATCGCGGCGAGAGAATGATGCCATCCCCATTTTCGGCACGATCGTGAAGGTGTGTTGTCACGGGTGTTGTTTTGTGACCCTTTTGGTCATTGACGATGACGAGGAAGGGGAACCTTGGGTTTGCTTTTGCAAGAGACGTGATTATTGGAGCCCAATGGTCATTTGAGTAGCAGATTTAGCCCTCTGTTGCCTTGGATACACCGTTATCGGACCAAAATCCACGTCACCCACATAAGTTGTAAGCGTGCTTCCGCACGAGGGGTGGAGCCACAAGGACAAGGGGCTGTTCATTGTAGTTGTGGGCCCCCCAACACCCCCAACTTCTAGAAAAAAAAACGAAACGGACACCCATGGGAAACAACAATTTTTGTTGCATAACAAGGATTTTTCGAAATTTTCGAAAAAAAATCGATTTTTTAAAAGAAATTGGAAACGTCTTTGGAGCCAATTTCGAACTTTGCCCTCACTTGCGTGCTCATCAAATTGCTCATCGGCAATTCTAGTATGTCCCTCCCTCCTTCCTCCGCGAGTGTGAAGGTCCAGAGCTACACTGAGCTATGGGCAGAGCAAGCGGAAAGAGCTCCAAGTCGCATTCGGTCCCCATGCAGGTGATGCAAGCCCTTGTTGTGGATCGGGCGGATCCTGACTCGCGAAAAAAGGTAGCCGCGGGCATTGAGGCGCGCGCCAGCTCAAGAGAATGGCCACCGGTGGTGGTTTTCCCGGAGGGAACTACTGGGAACGGCACCGCACTCCTCGAGTTCAAGCCTGGCCCGTTCAATCCATGTCTACCGGTCCAACCGTGTTGTATCAAGTACTCGTTTTCCCATTTTGATCACTCTTTTTCACTCGGTATGCTTGCCTTTGGATCACATTCCTGACCACTTGCAGCTATTCCTGGAAGGAGCCGTTGAAACTAGGGCGGCTGAAGGAAGAGATTTCTCCCAGAGGATGGAAGAACTAGAGAGGGCGGTGGGTCGGGTGCGGAACGAAGTGGGGGGGGTGGGGTGGTACAACCCCAAAAGCAGAAAATGGGATGTTGAAGACCTCCAAACAACTACTTCAGCGCTTTAATCTGGTGTTTGGTGTCGATCAACGCGAGGGCCAAATGTGCAAGATTAGGCAAGCGGAGTACGAGGTACAGAAGTGCGCAATTATTTTCGTTGCGTGTTCTGGGATAGGGGAGGCGGGGTGCAGTGGTAGGGCAGGGGCAGCCGACAAGAGACCTTCTTATGGCTGGTGCAGTGGATGGGTGGCGGATACGCCTGATGGGGATGGTTGGGGGGAGATGGGGGGGGGGGGGGTGGTTGGGGGGTATTTGTGGGGAGGGGGGGGGGGGGCAGGGCTTCTTTAGAATAATTAATTAAATACCAAGGGGAGGGGGGGGGAGGGGATGCAAAACCCCCTCCCTCCCTCCCACAAACCCCCTCCCCCCCCCATTCCAATTCTGCAAAAGTTCAGTTTTGTGGTTTGTGACAGTGCATACTTACTGGGGGTCCCCCCTTCATCGTGGGGGACCAAATCTGCTGTCTACCCCCCTCCCCTTGCTCTTGACTCTTCCCACCCTCCGTTAAACAGAGCATTGGGGGCCTGAGACTGCGTCACTTCTAAAACTTTTGTTTCTCTTTTTTGCATCTTTTCTTTCCTGTCAGTCAAACGATGCTGTCTGCAGGTCTGGTGCCAAGGTAGGCCAAGGGGTTCTTTGGCCGGGTGTGGGGGGCCGAAAGGACGCCTTGGCACCAGGGAGTCAAGGAGAGCAAGGCAGAGGGTTACCTTAATACTGTAAATAATGCCCCTACGAGACTCTCGGCCCTCCCCTACCGGCAACCCCTCCTGCTTCAGCTTTTAAAGGTGTTGGTTAGGAAAAAATTCAATGTAGGACACCGAAGACAGAATCATTGGGATGCTGCACTGTCCTGCCCCCCCCCCCCCCTCTTTGCCTGCTGTGATGTGTTCAAAGTATGTGCTCTGTCTGCATATGTCTATGTCTGCACATTTCTGCTCTATCTGCTTTGTCTGCACATGCATCTGCTTCAATTAGACACTCATTCATGGCAAAACGCTTTTTTACTCCACATGCTCCCCGGGCAATGGAAAGCAAGGAACTTGTTTTCGCTGTTCTGTTTTTCCGCTATCATGATTCTAAGAAGGGTCCCGCTAAGAAGGAGGCATGGAACGCAGCACAGAAAACAGCCTCCCGCCTGATGACCCACCCTCTGCCTCTTCGCAAGCAACTCACCGACGAGGCAAAAAGGCAGGCAGATTCAGAATTTCGATTATTGCCTTTCGGGTTGATGTGTGTCATGATTTGGAGCGTGCTCTGGAAGAGGCGTTGACATCTGACCCCGTACAACCCATACACAAAAGGTGCATGGATTCAATTCGAAGTGTAACAACCACGATCAATCAATCAAACATTCACTCAATGGCTTTGACTGTTGAGGAAGAGGGTGGTTGTTTGGGCCAAGTTATTGATTGGAGGTAGGCAGCCTCCACACTGCGGTGTGTAACGCAAATTCTGAAGCAATATCGTGCCATTTTCAATGTTTTGAAAGATGTTCCTGCAGCGAAGGCAGCCCTGAAGCATTTCACCAGCTTGGAGTTCGTTGTGTGGTGTAACATCTTGCGTGACACGTTGACAGAGTTGGCATTTGCAGAGTTGGTTGGGCAAAAAAAAGTGACAGTACATTCGGGGATGTTGACCGGATGTGGCGCCATGCTCGGAGGGTGGCCACAAATGTCAAGGAAAAGAGGTACTGCAGGACCACCCTGCAAGACATGGGAATTGCTTTGGGTCGCCCTGTGTACAACAATGTACAACTGCATGGTACAAAGGAGGCGGCTTTGGCTGCGGGTCGGGTCATGAATGATGCCATTGTGAAATCCGCTGCTAAAAGGTTGGTGAAGTATAGTCTTTACACCCGCCTGAAGTTCTTGAACCTTTCCTCTTGCCCCCCCCCCCCCCCCAACAGCAAAGAGCGGGGCAGTTTCGGGCACACGTCTTTGGATGATTTGTGCACAGAGTGGGCAGATTTCTTGACACAAGAGCATCAGTGGTTGACCCCCATCAGGCGGTCGAGACAGAATGGAAAGAAGTCAAAGCTTTTATCATTGAGAAGGGCCTCTTGAAAAAAGGGGTATCTGTTTTTGAGTTTTGGAGGCCAATTATTCAACAGCCCATTCTTTTCCCGAACTTGCATGTAATTTTGCGATGTGCCCTTGCCCTGTCACCCACTAGCTGTGACGTGGAGCGGTTGTTTTCACTCCTGAACCGCATCAATTCCCATGACCGCCGTACCTTAGGAATGGACCAACTTGAAAAGTTGCTGGTGGTTGCCAGAGATGCCGTTTCTTGGTCAGAGTATGATTTCAGTCAAGTGGTACAGCGGTACAGACAGAAACGGAGGGTGCGTGTAATTCGGCAATCACGCAAAGACAAAGGGAAGCGACGCAAGATTGACATGGACCTGGAGGCACAGGATAGTTCTGCTGATAGTGAAGAAGAGCTGGCTCCTATGACCTTCTGTGACAAGGGAGATGAGGGTCCTGCAATGACCTACTCCTCGAGCTCCAGCTCTAGCTCCGACTCTGGCAGTAGCTCTAGCTCTGACTCCAGCTCTGATTCAGAGAGTGAGTAAATGAGAATGATCAACAACATCAGTTTCACGTTGACCAGCATGCAGTACATTTGAACAAGATTGTTTCCGTCTCTACTGGGCCACTATTGCATACGCAGGGCTAGGGCAAGGGTTGTGCACTGCTCCACGAAGTTCAGAAAATGTCCATGAATTAACAGCAACCCTCCAGGAATGAATCATCTGTTTTTACAACAAAACCCCAGCACCAAAAGGAAAAAAACCTGCTGTGATACATTTTGGTGTACAAAGACAAGGGGGGGGGGGGTGCGCTGGCCAAACCCCCCCCCCTCAAAACCCCCCCCTCCCCCCTCTGTGTGGGTCCAGCTGCACCCCTGCACCCCAAAAAAATTGTACTGCGCGTCTGACCTCCCAGCCTTTTTGGAGCATCCCCCCAACCCCATCCAGTCACAAGCAGAGACGTTTGCCCAGGATTCGGGGGTGCCGCCGCCCTGTCTCAAGGACCGGCACCAGGCCACTGTGACTCCGCACCGCAGCGCTGGCCGCTCGGTCTTGATCCAGACGCACAGCAGCACGCCCGCAAAGAGATTGGACTCTGTGGATCCCTTGGACTTCTGGAACAATCAGTCGCCACATGAGCAGGTCCCCGGCGCTAGCCCTGGCGCAGGGAGGCCCACCATGGCCGTCACAAAAGGCAACACAAAAGGTGACACGAGCTCCCAGGGGTCAAATCAGTCAGGGGATGAGCAACAATGCTTACAGCACCTCTTGCACATTGTAGGCGCATCCTTGCCAGTCCTCATGCTACGTTGCATGGCACAATGGTACAATGACGTGCACATCACTTGGGTTGAGGTTTGCCAGCCTGGGCCGCTGGAGAAGGAAGTGGATCTGGAGACAGGACGCCGGCCGGGGGCAGTTCTTTTCTGCAACCATGTTCGGGAGCTGATGGGCAAGACCCTGAACATCCCATTGGCTCCGCTGTCGTTCGCAGATCACAAGCTGATGGTGTGGCATTTCGCCCGCGGCTGCTTGGAGGGTTTGGCTGTTGGTGGGTTGAGGCTTCGAGCAGCAGTGAGTGCGTCGAGTGCTCGAGCAGTAGAATGGCACGTGATGGGGGTGGAGGCGTGGCGGATTAACCACAAAGCTCAGGACAACGGGCCGGGTAATAATTCCGATGCTGTAGCCCTGACCTCGGTGTCGAGCAAGGAGGATTGGACCTCTTGCCCCTCCAGCCAGGGCTGTCGTCCAGCAAGGATGTGGACCCAAGTGCCACGCAAGGACGTGGGTTGCTCCTGGACATCCTTCTCCTTTTCCTAAAACTCTGGTGGGATGTGGGCCCGAATGTAGCTGGACAAGGCATGCAAAACCTTGGCTGATGAAATTGAGGCTGGTTGAGCACAGGCGCCTGTGAATGCCACAAACACACAGTGGTTTTCCAAGCGTGCATGTGAAACCGTGCTCCGGTTTTAGCACTGCCCGCGCTGCTGGTTACTTTGCCGAGCGGGCAGCCGTGGGTGCCACACCTTACTTGAATGTGGTCAAGCCCAGAGGGCTCAGGTGCTTGGATTTCTAGAGAGGAAAGCTTGAATCCTTATCTGGCACCACTGGAATCAACAACGATTGAACCCCTTGTAAACAAGTCTTTGAGACGCTTTGTCGTGCAGGGGTTTGCCACGTGTCACCACCTCATCAACCACCCCCGATCCTGCCCAACCCTCCTCAAGACCCTCCTCAACCCATCTCCTGTACTGCCCAGCCCTCCCCAAGCCTTCTGAATCTGAACACGAAGTACTGTGTCAGAACCAAAAGGCACACATTGGAATGAGGGGAAATGTATTGCTATCGGGAAGGGGACGGGAGGGTGGTGATTTGGCTGGCCCCTCTCGTTGTATATTTTGTTGCGTTCAGGGGTGTCTCTTGCTTGTTTTGTCGCACAAGTACCCCATTGCCACTGAATCTGTCAATGGCGAACGCTGTCGCAGGTGCGCGCGCACAAATTTGGTGTCGGCTGGGACACAAGGCTCGTGGCGGCGGATTGGGTGCAGAAACAGTACAACATCGATTTGGTTGGGTTGCAATTTGTGCTGGAGCAGTTTGTCAAGGGGTACAAGGCCACGTCTTGCAAGTATGGAATCTTCACTGGATGCACAGGAGCCGCATAGTAGCATGAATTTTTCTGTGGCTGTTTGCTTCTGCGCACGGTTTTTACAACGCATTACGTGTCATGTATTGTTTGATACGGCGCCCACAAAACAATGCATTGCATGTATTGCATTGTTGGGAGGGTCTTCCAGTAGGATTTGCTTGCGATGCACAAAGGCATGGACAAAATATCAGAGAAAGTATGATGTGTGGTGTATCGTATCGTTTTATTACGTGTATTTCGTACGTGACAGGTGTCAATACGCTGTATTGTAACGACCCTGCTTCGCACATGTGGTTACCAACTGTCTGAATTGTTGCGACGTGTTTCATTAGAAATGCCAGGGCTTTTCCGTTTCACACCCAGACCATGATTCCGAGAACTAGGCTGAAGGACAAGCGAAAAATTTATTTGCGGAGGCAATGGGTGTTTCCCGGAGGGGCTCTGGAAAGGGACTCCGGCATGTTTTGATACAGAAACCCAGCGTGAAGTCGGGCCCTAAGGCAGCTCGGGCAGAAAAATTTGGATAACAAATTTCCCCCATGATACATGCCCCAAAGTGATCAATGCGTTTTGGAGATGAATGTGACTGTCATATATATAATTTGGGTACCCTGCACCGGCTGGGAGGTACGCCATGGGTCAGAAATCACTTGTGAAGACAGGGACAATTGTTTCGCTCTCATTCGTTGAAAATGCTTTTCCCCATCAGCTTGGAACAAGCAATGTAAACAATTTATTCCTCAAAACTCAAACCCTGTGTACACCCAGACGTACCTCCTGGCCACGGGGGGCGCTCCTGGTCAGGACCCGACCCCAAAGGGGGGGGGGGGGGGACCCCCCCCCCCTCTACGGACCCCAAAATTGTCGCACGGAACAAGGTGCCTTGCCGGGCCGGAGGCGCCGGAGATTTTGTTTTAGGCATACGGCAGGGGGAATTTTTCTTGTTCCACCCTATGTGTCTATCCTCAAAATACTCAGAATTTTGTGGAGAATTCAAAAATGGCTGAAAAGCACAAAAAAGGTTATGTAGCCACCTTGCCCACTTTGTGGGCCACTTCTGATTTAGTCCCCCGCTTTGAAGCGGAGGGGCTCCCCGATACGGCAGGGGTGAGGTAGCCAATTTGCCCACTTTGTGGGCCACTTCTGATTTTGCCCCCCGCTCTGCAGCGGTGGGGCTCCCCGATACGGCAGGGGTGAGGTAGCCAATTTGCCCACTTTGTGGGCCACTTCTGATTTTGCCCCCCGTGTGAAATGTGGGGTGTTCCACTTGTTTGTTTGACCCAGACATGTTAACTGCAAACGTCAGCCCGCGGACAAGGGGCCCCTGGCGCGGGATGCTGCCACCCACAATGTGAAATGTGGGGTGTTCCACTTGTTTGTTTGACCCAGACATGTTAACTGCAAACGTCAGCCCGCGGACAAGGGGCCCCTGGCGCGGGATGCTGCCACCCACAATGTGAAATGTGGGGTGTTCCACTTGTTTGTTTGACCCAGACATGTTAACTGCAAACGTCAGCCCGCGGACAAGGGGCCCCTGGCGCGGGATGCTGCCACCCACAATGTGAAATGTGGGGTGTTCCACTTGTTTGTTTGACCCAGACATGTTAACTGCAAACGTCAGCCCGCGGACAAGGGGCCCCTGGCGCGGGATGCTGCCACCCACAATGTGAAATGTGGGGTGTTCCACTTGTTTGTTTGACCCAGACATGTTAACTGCAAACGTCAGCCCGCGGACAAGGGGCCCCTGGCGCGGGATGCTGCCACCCACAATGTGAAATGTGGGGTGTTCCACTTGTTTGTTTGACCCAGACATGTTAACTGCAAACGTCAGCCCGCGGACAAGGGGCCCCTGGCGCGGGATGCTGCCACCCACAATGTGAAATGTGGGGTGTTCCACTTGTTTGTTTGTTTCACAACCCCGTGGGTTAGGGACTCATGCGACGTTTTTCCGCGTTTTTTTAGGCAAGTGCTCCATGGGGCGTTTGCCCACTTTGTGGGCCACTTCTGATTTTGCGGTTCCCCATCTTTAAAAATGGCTACGTTGTGTCGTAGTTAAATATTGCCACTCGGGGATTGGCATTTAGCCCGGCATGTCTCCATTTGTGGTGTTGCGCGTCACAGCCGTGAAATGCATGCAATGGTGCCAATCGGCTTCAAGTTGACGTGCAACAGATTTACGGCGGAGGATGAGGCTCAGAGCTTCCGGGACCTTTTTCGTATGTGGGAACCTTTGGCTCCAGTTTTTGGGCCAATTGCCACATTGAACAGCGATGGTGATGCCCGCCGCATGAAGTGCTTTGCCTCATTCGACCAGAAGCCCGTCGACTTTTCTCCCCGTTTGCCTCTCTGTGACGTCACTGTAACCCATTTCGGCGCCACTACCAACGCTGATCGCCGCCACATCGACAAGCGTATTCGTGGTGTACTGATTGGGGCACGTACCATGAAGGTTGGCGACACGGTTATCTCGCAGGATTCGCTCATGCATTTGGCTTCCAAGGCAAAGGTTGTGGTGACCAAGAGCACGCTCAATCCAAAGGACAAGCAGAACGTGCCTGCAGTTCTTCGGCTTTATCAGGTGCCGTGTCCATGTGTACACATTGTAGCGCCCTGTACACTCCGTACACTCAACGTTTGACGTTTCCTTTTGTTGGTAATTCATTCGCTGTACGGCTGTCTCTTAGGTTGTCAATCGCATTGTGGCTGCTTCCACGGGCCTGGATTTGGACCCGTCGATCACTGCGGCCATGCGCGACCTTGGTGCACTAGCCTCATTCTTAGACGCCACATATCAGTACTACTATGTGAACTCCCACAGCTTGCCCAAGAAGCTACAATACTGTGCCAAGGCCCTTCACCTGCAATTGGCCATCTACCGTTGCAATGGTGCCGACTTTTTGCCGACGCGCACGTACCGGGATAATGCACAGGTAGCGTTCATCTCATCTCTTGCGGATGCCTTCGCACACCCAAAGAGTGGCATATGAAATACCAATTATTGTGCCCTTTTCCTGTAGGAGATGCAGTGCCAATTCGCCGACGTCCACCTCCAAGGCCACCGCTTCCCTGACTCCGAGCACTTCGTTTGCGAACGAGGAAATCAGAGTGCAGAGGATTACATTGGGATTTTGCGCAGTGCCTCCCGCAACTCTGTGCTTACGGCTGACAGCGTCCTCACTTGTGCACGGGCCGGGGTCGAGATCGCTACCGTTTGGCACGGAAAGCACCCCGACTGGGTTCGGACTTCCTCTCATCGTGGCCCTGTGGGAGACAACCTGAATCCACGCACGGCTGGCCCATGTCTTGTTAAAGATGCTAACCTATATCTCCGTTGGATGGCTGGTCGGCAGGATGCTGAGGCAGTACTGCTCGAAGTCCCAACACTCCGTTATGAGGCAGGTGATTTTTCGGTGTGGGACGACAATGGGTTTGGCATGTTGTCCCCATTTGGTGTGCGCATCGACAATGCTGCAATGCGCGAGTTGGATTCTGATAGTGACTCTGAGTGTGCTTCTGACCCCGATTCTAATTTTGCCTCTGACCCGGAAGATTCCTCGGATCAGGATGTTCCCGCTTCGGAGATTGCACGTGAATCGCCGGAAAATGACACCACGTGTGAATATCATGGTTTGTTGCAAGCAGCAGAGGACACGGACCAATTGCTTTTTGTGGCTTTTGAGGGTCGTCGCATACACGTTCAACAGTTGTTGAACATTGTCGTCAATTCAGACCTGCAAGCTGCAACACAGAATTATCATCGACTATTACGCAACCAACAACCAGCATCCCCACAAGCTATTCTCACCACCCCCCAGAAAAGCGACCGTGTCCAGCCGTTTGATATTTTTTGCACTCTTGTGAACTACAATGACAAGAAGTGCAGCATCGGTTTTTTTTCGGTGGTAAAGGTTATGCATGCAGGGCGCCAAACGTTCCCCAGCGTTGCAGAATTGGAAGGCAGTCCCTATGAAATCCACTGCCAATTCATGCCCTTTGAGGTTTTGGGTGATGCTGGCGTTGTCCATTGGAATGGGCGTTTCTTGCAAAAGGTGCACAGTGTTTGTGCTGCTGACGCACATTTCGTTGCACCAACTGCAACGGTGGAGAGGTTGTGGCAGTTCTCGCTAAACGACATTGAACAGCTTTCGCGCTTTTTGATGCATGTCCCCTTGCCAAAGGCAGTGCCGCTTGTGCCGTATGCGGCGTTGGATTGTGCTCAATACCGTGAGCAGCTAAGGAATGCTCCGGGAGCAAAACGTATGCCTTGCCCTTTTCCGAATTGTGACCGATTTTTCATGCACGCTTCAATGCGGTCGCATATTGCTGGGCATTTTCTGCGAGGCCATAGGTGGGCCGGCCAAGAGGGTGCGGATAAAGGCGCATTTTGCTTGTGGTGTGGCAACACAGATGGCAAGTGCAGCACAAGTGTGCACGGCAAGAAAATTGACAGCAATTGCAGTCTTGCGTACCATCGGCTACGGCTACACAGCGCGGCAACCCCAACAGCGATGAACCCTAGCACCAACTTGCCAGTTCGCTGCAAGGTGCTTGATTGCCGAAAATGGCACTGCACCTACGCCATGCCACACCACATGGCACAAGCGCACCCTGGTGTGTCCCATGACTATGCCGGGTGCAGCGAAGAGGAGAAAACAAAGGTGTTGCAAGCCTTTGACAATTTCCGGGCCCCATTGCCACCGAAGGCGAAGCCTGCTGCGCCGCCGGCTCTGCCCACTGTTCTCCCTGCTCTTCTCTCTGGGCCAAACCAAGGTAGTAGTAGCAGTAGCAGTAGTAGTAGCAGCAGCTCGTCCACCAATGCCTCCTCCGGTACGAGTGCATCCTCCAGCAGTAGTGCCCCGTCAGGCACTAGTGATTATGTGCCATCGGAATCCATGTCTGATGGGCCGGCGGCCTGCCGGGTCACAAGAGCACAAGGAGCCCGGCCAAAGAAGCGTGCTCGCCCCAAGAGTACCGGCAAGAGGGCACGCGACGAGTGGGAGGATGATTCCGAAGCTTGAGGCCCCTCCCCTCCCTTCGCTTCTCTCTCTCTCTCTCTCTCTCTATATGTCTGTGGCTCCCTTCGCTTCTCTACATATATGTCTGTGGTTTGTGACAAGGGGAAGGAGAGGCCTTTGGGCGAACTCAAGGCAACATTCAATACTACTCTGAAAGTGCTGCAGTGCAGCAAAACAATGACCATTCACAGTGCATCTTGTTAGCTTTGTGTGTTTGCGCGCTTGGACGGGGCCTGCCGGAAAAGGTGCTGGGTTTGGGTCAACCAAGGGGGGGGGGAGGGGTCCCCCCCCCCCCCCCTTCGGAGGGGGGTGGGGGTCCCCCCCCCCCCCACAGCCCCCCAAACTGTCGAACACCCCTCGGGGTCACACATTGGCTGGCGGCCGCCCCCGTGCTCCTGGCCTACCCTGTATTGCCCCCCCCCCCCCCCCCAACAGGTCGTGCAGGCTGCAGATGGGATGTGCATGACTAACCGGCGCCTGTGGGAGGGGTGAGAGCTGACCCAGATGGCCCAAGGAAAATTTGTGCGGTGGTACCAGGGAAAACTCGATGTAGAACTGGATCGTGGTGCAGTGCGACAAATTGACACAATGAACTGAGAGTTGTGACTATGACCATATACCGGTGTCACCGGGGTGTATGTGAGTCCTGTATCCGTTGCTCAAGCCCCCTCCCCCCCCAAATGTTGTTAATGGTGAAAGGAATGGACTGGGTGTGCCATACCGTATGCTCATGTGTGCATGGTCTGTGACTAACCGGCACCTATGGGAGGGGGATGAGCTGACCCAGACGGCCCATGAAACATTCGATAGCCGCCCTGTGCGGTGACCTCAAGGCAACATTCGGAGCTGATCTGGCTTGCGCTGCAGTGCAGCGAGACAATACAATGAACTGAGAATGATGGTGATGACCATATGCCTGTGTCCCGGGGGTATATGCGAGCTCTGTATCCGTTGCTCATGCCCCCCCCCCCCCCCCCCCCAAAAAACCCTCTGACGGGCCTGTCGGCGAGTGGGCAAGGGCTTCGGCTGCGGGAGCCCTTTTGATGAGGGTCTGGAAGTGGGCTCGAACGCCCCTGACCCCCGGGCTTTCCAAGGCTTTCCAAAATATCGTGGACTGCATTTATCATCAGCATGGCATACAAAGAGTGAGGCCTTGGGGGAAACCGTGTGAGGGGGATTTGATTGGACGCTGCCTGCTGCATTGTGCCAGCTACGTTCATTTCGCGTTGTTCGGTTCGCTCGCAGGTACCCCCAGGTAACGGCCTAAAGCACGACCAAGCACAATGAGACAACCTGCACAAATTGAAAAAAGATGGTATATTTGCCTTGTCAAGTTCAACCCGAGCGGTGCACAACCCAAAGCAGCTCGAAGACACCAATCATCTTAAGGCACATGTGCTGCAATTTGTCCAGATGCGGAGCATTCTATTGGCATTTGAGCACCGTGTTCATTACGTGGCCTTACAATTTCTTTGCTTGGGTACTGTTTGTTTGCACCTACCTCATAATTTTCAAGGCCTCCGGGTTTGAAGGCGTTGCTCACGGCATTTTCAAGAATCATCGAAGATGCCATAGTATCAAATGCTGCCCACCGACGGCTGAACTCCATCCAAATGAATTTCCTCCTTGCTGAGGCTGGTGCTATCGTTGCCCGCCACAGTCCAGAAAAAAGGGTGGCTGCATCCAGTGACCTCTGACGCAGTCCTTATAACGCATTCTTTGTGAAACAGAAGCCAGAA
This sequence comes from Eutreptiella sp. 'Long Island Sound 2002', assembly GCA_964036045.1. Classification (NCBI taxonomy): domain Eukaryota; phylum Euglenozoa; class Euglenophyceae; order Eutreptiales; family Eutreptiaceae; genus Eutreptiella; species Eutreptiella sp. 'Long Island Sound 2002'. The sequence continues at coordinate 21,435,020 of OZ038398.1, read as the reverse complement.
GCATACAAGGAGGGCAGTGGGGTCCGAAGTTTGCGACCACCCACCTCTCTGCCACCACACCTGGAGCAGTCGCCTGGACGAAGATGGATGTGAAGCCACGAAATCAGCCTTCAGGCCAACAAACAACAACAGACCCCTCCGGCACTTCCGGCAGATTGTTGGACTACATCCGGGGGGCCCTGGTTGATGGGAGGTTGCCGAGTTAATTTTTTTTGTAGGGGCTCAGTAGACGTTGATGCAGAATTCTTTTTGGTGCCGTCGCGCCCATGCAACAGCTTGCAGAGGATTGGTAAACCACAAGAGTGATTGATCGCTTTTGTCATGGGCCAAATACGAGCTTCTTGACTGTCTGCATGTCGGGTACGTCACCTCTTGTAACTCAAGCCAGGGCTGTTGGGGACGAATGGCACGTCTATTGCCCGCCTGCCCACGCATACTGCACAGATCAGCATCCAAACGGTGTTGAAACACAAGGTTACGGGGCTCTCGCGCACCGCGGGTTACGTGATTATTTGCCAGAGCAGTCTACCACTGCTTATGAACGAGTAACACCAACCATCGGCCGGGGGGGGGGGGGGGGGCTGCGGTACCAGAACTGTGCCGCTTTGAGCGATCGCAGATGTTGGGCAATCTGAAACGGTGTCATAACCCGTGGGACCCCGAGGACAACGGCGCTTAGTGTGGGCGTTTTGATGTCCAGAACCGCTGTTTCCGGTGCTGACCGTAAGGGTCTGGTTTCGAAAGCGTTAGGGACAGAAAGCAGGGCTGCCCTGGTTTGACACAGCGCTAAAGTCCGTTTTGAGGCCCACAGCGACTGCAAGCTTGAGCAGCGCCCTTTGTTGGGATATTGGAAGGCCTTCCTTTCCCTTTGCTGCCCTCCCCCTCCCCGTCCCCATTTCCCCCGTCATCCCCGTGTCCTCGGCCCATTGCCCCCTCCAGATATCATGTCCTCTGTTGTATGTCCACAAGGGCTGGCACCAGTACAGACGGGGCTGGCCCCTCCTCATCATTGGGACTGATATCGCAGGGACGTGCACCAGTGTTGGTGCCGGTGGTGCTGATGATTTGCTGTGATTTGCCGTTGTGTCACGTGCAGGAGGGCCACCAGTGAACAATGGTGCACTTCTCTTCTTCAGGATGACCTATGACCAGATGCTGCGAGCGATGGAGTTGCCAGACTCGCCAGTCCTCCGACAGTTGTTCCAGCTCCTGGACCAGGACAAGGACAACGTGGTCAGCTTTGCTGATTACTTGCAGGCCTTGAACTTCATTGATAAGAATTTTGTAAGCTGCGAGGTGCGCTGTGCGTGAAGGCCTTCCCTTGTCAATGCGGCTATATGACATTTGTGGGCCCCCTCCTCCCCCCAGATGGGTGCTCTAGGCATCTGCGATAAGCCACACAACAAATGAAACCCAAATGTAGCGTGTGTTTTGTAGTTGTGCTCGCAACATTCTTGCTGGTGCGTCTAGTGACGTTGGGTATGGATGTGTAAGATCACCACGGAGGGCAGGGGAGGCTTAGTCCAAGCACGCGACGCCCGCCCCCGAATTTTGAAAGATAGCACCCGAAGTGCGCAAAGGAGGTCCACTGTGGGACGAAGTCTGGGGCAGTGCAACAGGTTGAAGGTAATCTTTTTGCTACAATTTGTTGTTGTTTTTTTTTTTGCAGGATGCAAATGGTTAAATGTGTGTGATCGACAACGCCGCTTCAGACGTTATGTCAATCGCGTTTGACTGTGTGTGTGTGTGTGTGTGTGTGTGTGTGTGTGTGTGTTTGTCCTGTTTTGATTGCTCACTGGCCTGACGACGTGTTCCTGGTGCCACCGTATCCACTGCGCTCGCGTCGTGCCATTCTCTGGTAGACATCAGTGGTTTACTTGTTGGTTCCTGTGCAAAAGTGTGTGTGTGTGTGTGTGTGTGTGTGTGTCCGTGTCTCTGTCTGTGTGTGGGTGTTCAGTTAGGGTATGTTTAGGGACTGGGGCCGATGGGGGTATGTGATATTTCCCACATATCCAGGCCCGCCTGGTTTTCATCCGACCACATCTGCGAAGATTCGTGATTTTCAGGCCAAGCACCGCACTGAAATCCGAACCACTGGCGGACCTGCTCAGCAAAGTGCAAACCAATGACGAGACGCACACAAGATGGGACAGGGTGGGTATCGTCCGAATGGACGATTGGCAGTTTATTAGAGATCATTCCTGCTGCATGAAACCAGGGCATGTGTGCGAGTAACAGCAGATCTGTGTGCACAATTATTGCACGGCTCAGCAATGCAACGCAGAGCTGTGGTGTGTGCGGTGGGGCACCATGCGTGACGTGTCCGGGCATGCTTTGGTATCCTGCAATGGCCTGTGCATCTGTCCACAGAACCTGGAGACCATCGTAGAAAAGTGCTGCAACAACAACGGAGTGATTACGAACCAGGTTGCCCTGTGTTTGTCTCCCGATGCATGTTGCGCTTTGTGCCAGTGCCTCGTCCCGTTTGTCACCCAGCTGCGGTCTCCGCCTCACCTACTGCACCTCCCCACAGCGGTTTTGGGGTAGTGCGCATCTGTCCCATTGTGCACACCGAGGGTTCATGCACGGCTGTGTGGCTTTGTTCCTCGTCGCCAGGGGATGTCGAATGGTTTTTAAGCAACGGGGCAAACTCATTTGCGTAGGAAGAGTGTGACGGCAGGCACCACGAATACTAGTGTGAGCAAAAGCCCTGTGAACGGGGCATTATGGAATTCACACAGTGTCGCACATTATCACAATTCGTTCGTATAGTGTGTAACGTTCATCTTGAATCATGCCAATGAGCCACAGAGGGACAAGAATTTTCGGTTGCCGAGTTTGGTGGGCAAAATCAGGGCAGTTGCTGAGAAAGCTGCAGAAAATATGCGAAATTTTGCAGTGGTTTTACGGTGAAATCTCACCCCCAACAGTGATTGTCAACGTTTGGGTGTGCAGCCCCTCAGCAGTCTGTTGCATAAGCAATGGGACCAAAGCAACAGCGTTGGTACCATACAAGTCCTAAAGATTTGCGAAATTATTTCATTCCTGGCACAAGGTGTTGTTATCCGCAAAAAAAATAAAACGCAAAAAATAAATTACTTTTTGGCGTCATGCCCTACGCAAATATGGGTTCCAAAAAAAAATCGCAAAAATAAAATATTTTCCGCCCCTGCCCCCTTTTTGCAAGGATGCCAGAATTTCCAAGAATGGCATTTCTCTTTCACAGCCATGTACACTGCTGTGGTTTTTCTTGTTGTCTGATCCTGCATAGTTTTCTGTGGCATTTTTTCAGCCTTTGATGCACTAGTATCGAGACGAACTGACAAGGCAGCATTTCACGTGCTATGGGCACTATTATGGACGAGTTTGGAACTGGTTTGTTGAAAAACTGGTAGACCTGCATCATGCTTGTTGGTGCTTATCTGTGCTATGGACTGCAATCCCAGAGTCCAACTGATCCACATTTGTATGCCTGTGTAGGAATGGACTTCAATCCCTGAGCCCAAGGTACGCACGGTCTCTTGCAGTAGCAACAAAATGAATCAACCTCAATCCCCAAAACGCAAAAAAAAAAACGCAAAAAATAAATTAATTTTTAGCGTCATGCCCTACGCAAAAATGGGTTCCGCAAAAAAAAAATTGCAAAAATAAGATATTTTTTGCCCATTTTGGATGCTATCGCAACAATTTTGCTTATTGTTAATTTAAAACACCCAGCACACAAAAATTAGGATTCCGCGAATCTTTAGGATTTGTACGGGAGCGCCACCTTGAGTGCCTACCGCAACGTCGAAACACTGCGAGGTACCGCCTCGAAATTGTTGATATGCAGACGAAGCATTTTCAGCGCGTTGGCTGTTTCTTGGAACAACATATGTCTCGATGCCAGAGCTTGCGGCACTGTATGTTGGGAGCAAGCGATGGGTGTTGCAGCATGGGAGAGGGGTTGGGCACGCACATACACACACGACGCGTAAGTCCCCCGAAAGGACACTTCATTCGCCGCTGATCACCGTTGTATTCTCTGCCAACACCTCCCCAGCCCCAGTGCAACCCCACCACCCTTGGGGTCATATGCTGCGTCCTGGGGCCACACACCACGTATGTGTTAGAGGTTCAACCAGGTCTGATTTGGAGAATCAACATGCACCCATGTCAGACTGTGAAGTGCATTGCCTCATTGCAATTTTTTCTGCATTGTGTTTCTGTTTGTCTTTCTACCAAAGTCATCTCTCTTCCTGATTAGGTCTCACCCTCCGGTGCAACCGCACAAAGCCCGCCACCCTTGGGGTCACATGCCACACCCTGGCGCCCCCCTGTGTGGGCAGGTTCCAGGGACACGTTGGAAGCGGGTGAGGTACCCCTCCACCTTTCCGTGGTGTGAGCCGGGCACCCCATCCCTTTCCCCACCCCATCCCCCCCACGAAAAACAACATTTATGATGCAAAGTACTTTTTGCCCATTGCCAAATACACCCACACTCAACGCGCTGAGTTCCGAAGTGCATCTTGCCAGCCTCTGCTCCAACTCATTTTCCGGGAGCGTTGTTGACAATTCGTGCTCCTTGCTGCCCTCACAGGGTAACAATGTATCTGGTCACCTGCCATACCTCCAGCCATAACTCCAGTCATAACTCCGATCACATCGCCAGCCATACGTACAATCCTACCTTCGTCTTACCTTCAGTCAACCGTGGTGCACGTGGCACGTCATCCGTAGGCACGCGCCTCCGCTTTCCGCAGGGTCTGGCAGCAGTGCTGCGGAAGGATATGGTGCTGTTACAAGAGCGCACGGACGCTTTGTGGGACACAATACTCCACGCGCCGTCATCAACAGAGAGTCCTTTCGGACGATCAGTGAAAGTGGACGAGGGACCTGATGGGAGCCCAACTGACGCTTCCATGTCCACTGTGCTGTTTCAAAGCTTCTTAGTGAATCATTTGGAGTATTTCTATATCTTCCACGTTCTGACTACACCCATAACCCCAGTGCTAGCCATCAATCGGGGCGACCGAGACCCAGAGAACGCACAACCCAACCAGGATTTAGTGTAGCCAATTGCATGCGGTTTTCTTTCATAGCCTGCCTGGGCCTGTGCACCCACGTACATCTGCTTGGACCTGGTTTTAAGCTTCTGCACAGACAGCAATCCAGTGCAAGAACAAGTGGATGTTGACTGGTGTTTTTTTCTGTGTGGCGAAGCCTCAAAGATCGGTGAAAGGCCCACTCTCCGACAAAAAATTGGCCACATTGAGTGGGGAGGGTCCCCAGGCATCTACTGGGATCACGCAACAATCCCCCCCCCCCCGCCCTCGGCCTTAGCTTACGTTTCCCACAGCCCTACCACCCTCGACACTTCACGGTCCTGGGAACCACAACGGCGGGGCAGTGGATGCCATGGGGGGCCCCAGTGCACGCACTCCCCGGCTCCCCGAGGGCTGCTGATCCCTTTGCTGGCAGACCCTGGACGAGGGGAGTGAGGTGCTGCGAGGGGGTCAGGCAATAGTCACTGCAACTCTGTTCCTTTGGGAGATTGTTCTTGCAATGATGGTGACTAGCCGTGAGGACCTGTCCACAGGCAGCAGGGGGGCGGCGGGGAGATTATGCATATGCAGAAGTTTGAATATTGGGGCTTGAGGCACAATTTGCATAATTCTGCATTCTTATGCAACCACGAATGTAACGTTGGTTCCATGGCTGGTATTTTGTTTGCTGTTGTGTGTGTATTCATTTTACCATCGGATGCATTTGATGATGATGATGATGACGTTGCTGAGTTTGATGATGGTGACAGCGATGAGGAACCAGATGCAATAGACAAAAAAAGGCCAGCTGTGGAGGAGGGGGACAGTTGTACTGATGGACTTTGGGAGGGTTTCGTGCACTGCTGTGCCTCTTCTTTGCTTTCTTTACATTTGCATAGTTTTGCATAATTTTGCGCCGCATACCGGGAGGCACCGATTGGCAGACCTTCCCCCTCCCTGCCACAGGGTGCATTTGTGCACCACATGCTGTCATGGGGCTGTCCGCCCCCAACACCAGGGGGCACTCTCCATGCAACACACTGTTGACGTTGCCACACAGTGGTACGGGTGAGGTTTGGCGCAGGGGCTCCCAGTCAACCGCTGGGCAGTACAATGTCCGTCCGTGTGTCTTCGTGCACAACTTGCTCACGGTGATACCGGCGGTGGGGCTGAACTGCGTTGCCGCAGACACACTGCGGTTTGTGGGTGCAGTCGAACAGCCCAATGTGTCCCCGTCCACCACCGTCCCCCCCGATTATCCCCACCCCTAACCCGCTCTCTTTGTTGCGGTTTTGCTGCACCTCTTCTAGCCTTTCGTTCCATTACCCACCGATGATTTCATTTTCCCGATGTACCCAAGTTTTATCCCTTTTACCAACCAACTACTTGACCCCCTGCAGCGTGACTTCATTGCAGCGTTTCGTCGGCAGCCCACGTCAGTCCTCGCTAAGGGCGTCCAGCCCTCTGGCGGTGACGCTCGCAATTTGGATCTCAGGGCTGACGTGGGTGTGAGCGCATCGTCGTTGGTATGGCCCGCAATGGCCGGGTGGCGAACAATCGGAGCTGCCTGGGTTCCCTCATTATCGGGGCTCATTCACGGAACGCAGGATCCATTTGAACCTGTTCGGCTCATATGAGTCCCAATGGACGCAGTTTTCGTGGTTAGGAATGCCAAAATAGCATGTTTGTGACGGTTGTACCCTGCCGTCCCCCTGGACAGCCCCCCCCCCCCCCCTTTGCACAGTCCCCCTTGGGGGGGGGGGGGGGCGTCATCTGCCCCCAAAGTCCAGTTGTAGTGGAAACGCCAGGTTTGGGTCCTTGTGCATAGTCCCCCCGTGAGGGCGGGGCGACCGTCATTTGATGACCATTCCTCCCGGGGGTTGGGGGGACCGTCGCGTGTTCTGGGAGGGCTGTCTAGGGGGGGAGGGGGGGTGAGTGGGAAAGAGGGGCTGGGGGCATGCCCACGAAGGGCTGCGGCTGCTCAAAACGGCATTCCCGTTTCAGGGGTTGTTGCTGCACTGAGGCCCAGAACCCTCTCCGACCGCTTGCTGGTGGGTCGCCCTTCCGCCCGGGCTTGTGTAAGCGCGGGATCTCCGTCAGACCGTCGCTTCCCTGACTGTGCTGGCGAAGGGGAACAGGGGGGGATTTCGAAAGTGGCCCGTCTTTCAGGCGTTGCCGGATGAGCGAAACCCCCAACACATTTCGCCATTTGATGGGACTTAGTCCGCACGTGGTCCAGCGCGCATGGCTGTGGATTTTGTTGGATTTTTGAACAGCCTGCATACCGCAAATGCCACATCGGTACCCTGACCGCCATTTTTACCTGATCTACCCCTGGAAGCTTTTTGCATAAAATTTCTGTTTCTGTGTACAGCAATTCCATGCTCGGGTCCACCGTCTAATTCTCCCTTCCGGGGCAGAGAGAGGGTATACCTGAGCGAGGCCCTCCTTGTACCTTTGGTGACGGGTTGACTCACCTTGTCAATATGTGACCCCCATTACAGCGATCTCCTACTTTCATCACCATCGAGGCCCACCGCCAGAAATTGGCATCAGAATCCATCTCAACACATTTAGAGCCCCTTCGGATGTAAGCAACAAGCATGCGACCGGCACCCACCTCTTCAAGGTGGATGCGAGCCACATCCCTAAATGTGAGCAATGATGGCACGTTGGTCCAGCCCACAGCAATTGTGGCTTTGTAGTAGCCTTCAGGCGACCAAACCCAAGCCTGCTTGCAGAGGATTTTGGCCTGCATTTGTCAGCGCGCTCCATGCTGACTCTTTCACAGGCTAATTAATGCGCATGTAAAGCATAGGGCAAACCCTCAGCAGTGAGACGAAACTCATTGAAATTTGCGTCTTTTTTTCCTGCTTTTTTTGGCACTAGCAAAGAGAACGCATTCTGTTGTATTCCAATCTGTTGAGACACCCCCAGCCGCTGGTGGAGAGCAGGTGGCCAAGGCGAGGAGATTGCTGGAGCCGAACCTATCCCCATTTGCATCATGAGTGACTCTGTCACCATGGCTCACATGGGTTTAGAATAGGGATGCTTTATGGTACTCTTCGCAGCAATGGAGCTGCAGTTTTTGGCACAACCCAAAGAGCATGGCACAGGGGATGTCCCGTGGATGTCCCGTGGATGTTATTTCCTGTTTGTAGTGGCGGTGATGTTGCACAAATGTGTTTGTTCACTCCACAAGGAGGGTTTTGATTCCATTACCTGCTGTCTGTATGAACTGTGTCATGTTTCACCGTGCTGCTGCTCTTGCTGCATTCTCTGTTATGCTCAGCTTTGTGGAACAACCTGCCCCAACGGCATAGTGGTAGGGGGATGAGCTGACAGAAGGCACTCCTTGCCTCCTGCACTTTTGTAATGGCAAGGGTAGACAACAACTGGCTTGGAAACATTGGTCCAGCGACCCATGGTACCCTTCTGCGCATTGGCAACACTAGACACCACTATTAGGTGGCACGGGGAATAATCAGGTTGATCTCAAGCGTTTCACAAAGTTGATCATGGCCCTCTTTGGACACATGAGTCGCATTTTAGGGTCGTTATGCTCACGTCTTATCAAATGGCGCATTGCGCATGGAGAAATGCTCAGGATTCAGGTAGAATATTGAATCAGGGAGCCGTGTGCCTCCCGCATAAACGATGGGGAGGCTTGGTGCGCATGCAAGGTGAGTATGCAAGACATGTGGATGGAGGTGTTCTCCTTGAGGCTATTCTTCTTGCCTGGTGACTGACTCTGGCACGTCATGGCTGCGGATTCACCAGTGAGGAAAAGGCCAAGTGGTGCACCAAAAATGGCATGAGACAATGCAATGGGGCGCTGCTATTTGTGCGCTAAAGGATATCCACCGGTCCTGACAGTGCTTCGAGCTCATGTGCTGTCAGGCAACATGAAGTGAACAGTAATATCCCTTGGGGGCGTATTGCGCGCTCTGCATCAAGTTTGTACGGGAACAGGGGGGGGGTGTCTCCTGAGTTCGGGTACGCGACTCCCCCCCCCTCCCTGCCCTCCGGGCCCACTTAGTTACCAAGGGTCAATAGCTGCCGGCCATACATGTGGCGGCGCCCGAAAATTTTTTCCCTTGCCCACGTAGCACCCCTCCCCGCCCGGGCGGAGCACCCCAACACTATCCTTGAACCCAACCTTGACTCTAACGCCATTCCAAACCTCACCTGCTTCTAACCCCACACCTGACCCTAATCAAGACTGAATATTGGGACCGAGCTGGTGGGGGAGGGAACATTAGATATGAATGGTGAGGGACATCAAGAATGATTCACACATTGATGGCTCTTGACAAAGTGAAATGCACCTGAACCCCATCACCACGAGGCCCACTTTCAAGGCTTTTTGGACTTCTCAGGGGCCAAAATGCCCCAAAATGGGCTCAAAATGGGCTCATTTCACCCGTTTGTGCACCCCAAATGGTCTAGGATGAGTTTTGGAAAAATGTGTTTTTGACCCATTTTTGACCCATTTTTGGTCCCAAAACAGCGCATCTTCAAGGCATTTTGGGATTTTTGGAGGACCCAAATGGGCCACCACAAGCTCAAAACAGTCCAAAAACACTTGTTTTAGCGTCGCACATGGTCTAGGATCATTTTTGCGGAAAGTCATATTTTTACCCCTTTCGGACCCTGTTGACCCATTTGGGCACCCACCTGTTTGGGCTTGAGCTTGCAACTTGCCACAGCCTAGTGGGCCTAGTTATTGGGGTCTAGGCGTCCGTTTGGGCAATTCTGAGGGGTGGAAACCACAAAACGTGGGGGGTTGCGGGTGGAGTAGGTGCCCTCGGAATCGCATTTTGAGCCATGTAGCCAAAGATATGGCCTATTCTTGGTTTGTGGCTATCGGCAGTTGGAGCTTCTGGGGGCCTTTTTGGGCCGCTTCCGCGGCATATCATGGAGTTAGAGGGCCGCAAAGAGCTCGTTGACACGGGGAAGTCAAGCGGCACGTGGAGTGTACCCACCGTTTCCCTTCGTTTGGCCGTTTTGAATGTGTTCCAGGGCATTTTTGGCCCAAAAATATCTGTTTTTGGCCCTAAACTGCATTTTCTGAAACTGAGGTCCGCCACTTGCGAATCCCGTTCCTGGCCGCCACCGTTGAGTTTCTTGCTCAAACTTTGTGTGATTGTACTTCACACCCATAGGTATCATCCACCAAAATTTCACCCGAATCTGAAGCACCACAACGGATGTCTGATTTTTACCCATTTCGCGCGTGCTGCTGCTTGCTGCTTGCTGCTGCTTGCTGCTGCTGCTGCTAAACCTGGTAGGTCCACCCTAGACACTAAAAAGGGTTATAAAACCAAGACTGGTTCCACCAGCTCGGTGACCCTGACCCTAACCCTAATCAAGACTGAATATTGGGACCGAGCTGGTGGGGGAGGGAACATTAGATATGAATGGTGAGGGACACCAATGAGTTACACATTGAAGGCCGTTGACAGGGTGGAATCAGCTTGCAAGTGATCCCCTTCACCACAAGGCCCACTTTCAAGGCTTTTGTGGACTTGTGAGGGGCCAAAATGCCCCAAAATGGGCTCAAAATAGGCTCATTTCACCCGTTTGTGCACCCCAAATGGTCTAGGATGAGTTTTGGAAAAATGCGTTTTTGACCCATTTTTGACCCATTTTTGGTCCCAAAACAGCGCATCTTCAAGGCATTTTGGGATTTTTGGAGGACCAAAATGGGCCACCCCAAGCTCAAAACAGTCCAAAAACACTTGTTTTAGCATCACACATGGTCTAGGATCATTTTTGAGAAAAGTCATTTTTCTGCCCCTATTGGACCCTATTGACCCATTTGGGCACCCACCTGTTTGGGCTTGAGCTTGCAGCTTGCCGCAGCCTACTGGGCTTGGGTACGGGGGTCTAGGCGTCCATTTGGGCAATTTTGAGGGGTGGAAACCACAAAACGAGGAAGGTTGCGGGTGGATTAGGTGCCCTCGGAATCGCGTTTTGAGCCATGTAGCCAAAGATATGGCCTATTCTTGGTTTGTGGCTGTCGCCAGCCAATCTGCACAAAATTTGGGGCTTGTGGGGGCCTTTTTGGGCCGTTTCCGGGACATATGGTGGAGTCAGAGGACCGCAAGTGGCTCGTTGACACAAGAAAGTCAAGCCGCACATGGAGTGCACCCACCCTTTCCCTTTCCTTGGCCGTTTTGAATGGGTTCTAGGGCTCTTTTGGCCCAAAAATGGCTGTTTTTGGCCCTAAATTGCAGTTTTTGAAACTGAGGTCCGCCACTTGCGACACCCATTCCCGGCCACCACCGTTGAGTTTCTGGCTCAAACTTTGTGTGGTTGTCCCTCACACCCATAGGTATCATCCACCAAAATTTCAGCCGAATGTGAAGCACCACGACGGATGTCTGATTTTTCCCCATTTCGCGCGTGCTGCTTGCTGCTTGTTGCTGCTTGCTGCTTGTTGCTGCTGCTGCTAAACCTGGTAGGTCCACCCTAGACCCTAAAAAGGGTTATAAAACCAAGACTGGTTCCACCAGCTCGGTGACCCTAACCCTAACCCTAATCAAGACTGAATATTGGGACCGAGCTGGTGGGGGAGGGAACATTAGATATGAATGGTGAGGGACATCAAGAATGATTCCCACATTGATGGCTCTTGACAAAGTGAAATGCACCTGAACCCCATCACCGCGAGGCCCACTTTCCAGGCTTTTGTGGACTTCTCAGGGGCCAAAATGCCCCAAAATGGGCTCAAAATAGGCTCATTTCACCCGTTTGTGCACCCCAAATGGTCTAGGATGAGTTTTGGAAAAATGCGTTTTTGACCCATTTTTGACCCATTTTTGGTCCCAAAACAGCGCATCTTCAAGGCATTTTGGGATTTTCGGAGGACCAAAATGGGCCACCCCAAGCTCAAAACAGTCCAAAAACACTTGTTTTAGCATCACACATGGTCTAGGATCATTTTTGAGAAAAGTCATTTTTCTGCCCCTATTGGACCCTATTGACCCATTTGGGCACCCACCTGTTTTGGCTTGAGCTTGCAGCTTGCCGCAGCCTACTGGGCTTGGGTACGGGGGTCTAGGCGTCCATTTGGGCAATTTTGAGGGGTGGAAACCACAAAACGAGGAAGGTTGCGGGTGGATTAGGTGCCCTCGGAATCGCGTTTTGAGCCATGTAGCCAAAGATATGGCCTATTCTTGGTTTGTGGCTGTCGCCAGCCAATCTGCACAAAATTTGGGGCTTGTGGGGGCCTTTTTGGGCCGTTTCCGGGACATATGGTGGAGTCAGAGGACCGCAAATGGCTCGTTGACACAAGAAAGTCAAGCCGCACATGGAGTGCACCCACCCTTTCCCTTTCCTTGGCCGTTTTGAATGGGTTCTAGGGCTCTTTTGGCCCAAAAATGGCTGTTTTTGGCCCTAAATTGCAGTTTTTGAAACTGAGGTCCGCCACTTGCGACACCCATTCCCGGCCACCACCGTTGAGTTTCTGGCTCAAACTTTGTGTGGTTGTCCCTCACACCCATAGGTATCATCCACCAAAATTTCAGCCGAATGTGAAGCACCACGACGGATGTCTGATTTTTCCCCATTTCGCGCGTGCTGCTTGCTGCTTGTTGCTGCTTGCTGCTTGTTGCTGCTGCTGCTAAACCTGGTAGGTCCACCCTAGACACTAAAAAGGGTTATAAAACCAAGACTGGTTCCACCAGCTCGGTGACCCTAACCCTAACCCTAATCAAGACTGAATATTGGGACCGAGCTGGTGGGGGAGGGAACATTAGATATGAATGGTGAGGGACATCAAGAATGATTCCCACATTGATGGCTCTTGACAAAGTGAAATGCACCTGAACCCCATCACCACAAGGCCCACTTTCCAGGCTTTTGTGGACTTGTGAGGGGCCAAAATGCCCCAAAATGGGCTCAAAATAGGCTCATTTCACCCGTTTGTGCACCCCAAATGGTCTACGATGAGTTTTGGAAAAATGCGTTTTTGACCCATTTTTGACCCATTTTTGGTCCCAAAACAGCGCATCTTCAAGGCATTTTGGGATTTTCGGAGGACCCAAATGGGCCACCCCAAGCTCAAAACAGTCCAAAAACACTTGTTTTAGCATCACACATGGTCTAGGATCATTTTTGAGAAAAGTCATTTTTCTGCCCCTATTGGACCCTATTGACCCATTTGGGCACCCACCTGTTTGGGCTTGAGCTTGCAGCTTGCCGCAGCCTACTGGGCTTGGGTACGGGGGTCTAGGCGTCCATTTGGGCAATTTTGAGGGGTGGAAACCACAAAACGAGGAAGGTTGCGGGTGGATTAGGTGCCCTCGGAATCGCGTTTTGAGCCATGTAGCCAAAGATATGGCCTATTCTTGGTTTGTGGCTGTCGCCAGCCAATCTGCACAAAATTTGGGGCTTGTGGGGGCCTTTTTGGGCCGTTTCCGGGACATATGGTGGAGTCAGAGGACCGCAAATGGCTCGTTGACACAAGAAAGTCAAGCCGCACATGGAGTGCACCCACCCTTTCCCTTTCCTTGGCCGTTTTGAATGGGTTCTAGGGCTCTTTTGGCCCAAAAATGGCTGTTTTTGGCCCTAAATTGCAGTTTTTGAAACTGAGGTCCGCCACTTGCGACACCCATTCCCGGCCACCACCGTTGAGTTTCTGGCTCAAACTTTGTGTGGTTGTCCCTCACACCCATAGGTATCATCCACCAAAATTTCAGCCGAATGTGAAGCACCACGACGGATGTCTGATTTTTCCCCATTTCGCGCGTGCTGCTTGCTGCTTGTTGCTGCTTGCTGCTTGTTGCTGCTGCTGCTAAACCTGGTAGGTCCACCCTAGACCCTAAAAAGGGTTATAAAACCAAGACTGGTTCCACCAGCTCGGTGACCCTAATCAAGACTGAATATTGGGACCGAGCTGGTGGGGGAGGGCTATGACTAGTGAGGGACATCAAGAATGATTTACACATTGATGGCTCTTGACAAAGTGAAATCAGCTTGCAAGTGAACCACATCACCACGAGGCCCACTTTCAAGGCTTTTTGGACTTCTGAGGGGCCAAAATCCCCCGAAATGGGCTCAAAATGGGCTCATTTCACCCGTTGGTGCACCCCAAATGGTCTAGGATGAGGTTTGGAAAAATGCGTTTTTGACCCATTTTTAGCCCATTTTTGGTCCCAAAACAGCCCAGTTTCAAGGCATTTTGGGATTCTCGGAGGACCAAAATGGGCCACCACAAGCTCAAAACAGTCCAAAAACACTTGTTTTAGCGTCGCACATGGTCCAAGACCATTTTTGAGAAAAGTCATCTTTTTGCCCCTATTGGACCCTATTGACCCATTTGGGCACCCACCTTTTTGGGCTTGAGCTTGCAGCTTGCCGCAGCCTAGTGGGCCTAGGTATTGGGGTCTGGGCGTCTGTTTGGGCAATTCTGAGGGGTGGAAACCACAAAAAGTGGGGGGTTGCGGGTGGAGTAGGTGCCCTCGGAATTGTATTTTGAGCCATGTAGCCAAAGATATGGCCTATTCTTGGTTTGTGGCTGTCGGCATTTGGAGCTTGTGGGGGCCTTTTTGGGCCGTTTCCGGGACATATCATGGAGTTAGAGGGCCGCAAAGAGCTTGTTGACACGGGGAAATCAAGCCGCACATGCAGTGTACCCACGGCTTCCCTTCGTTTGGCCGATTTGAATGTGTTCTGGGGCTTTTTTGGCCCAAAAATGGCTGTTTTTGGCCCTAAACTGCAGTTTTTGAAACTGAGGTCCGCCACTTGCGAATCCCGTTCCCGGCCGCCACCGTTGAGTTTCTTGCTCAAACTTTGTGTGATTGTACTTCACACCCATAGGTATCATGCACCAAAATTTCAACCAAATCCAAAGCACCAGTACGGAGTTCTGATTTTTACCCATTTCGCGCGTGCTGCTTGCTTGCTTGCTGCTGCTTGCTTGCTGCTTGCTGCTGCTTGCTGCTGCTTGCTGCTAAACCTGGTAGGTCCACCCTAGACACTAAAAAGGGTTATAAAACCAAGACTGGTTCCACCAGCTCGGTGACCCTAACCCTAATCAAGACTGAATATTGGGACCGAGCTGGTGGGGGAGGGAACATTGGATATGAATGGTGAGGGACATCAAGAATGATTCACACATTGATGGCTCTTGACAAAGTGAAATGCACCTGAACCCCATCACCACGAGGCCCACTTTCAAGGCTTTTTGGACTTCTCAGGGGCCAAAATGCCCCAAAATGGGCTCAAAATGGGCTCATTTCACCCTTTTGTGCACCCCAAATGGTCTACGATGAGTTTTGGAAAAATGTGTTTTTGACCCATTTTTGACCCATTTTTGGTCCCAAAACAGCCCATTTTCAAGGCATTTTGGGATTTTTGGAGGACCCAAATGGGCCACCACAAGCTCAAAACAGTCCAAAAACACTTGTTTTAGCGTCGCACATGGTCTAGGATCATTTTTGCGGAAAGTCATATTTTTACCCCTTTCGGACCCTGTTGACCCATTTGGGTACCCACCTGTTTGGGCTTGAGCTTGCAGCTTGCCACAGCCTAGTGGGCCTAGTTATTGGGGTCTAGGCGTCCGTTTGGGCAATTCTGAGGGGTGGAAACCACAAAACGTGGGGGGTTGCGGGTGGAGTAGGTGCCCTCGGAATCGCATTTTGAGCCATGTAGCCAAAGATATGGCCTATTCTTGGTTTGTAGCTATCGGCAGTTGGAGCTTCTGGGGGCCTTTTTGGGCCGCTTCCGCGGCATATCATGGAGTTAGAGGGCCGCAAAGAGCTCGTTGACACGGGGAAGTCAAGCGGCACGTGGAGTGTACCCACCGTTTCCCTTCGTTTGGCCGTTTTGAATGTGTTCCAGGGCATTTTTGGCCCAAAAATATCTGTTTTTGGCCCTAAACTGCAGTTTCTGAAACTGAGGTCCGCCACTTGCGAATCCCGTTCCCGGCCGCCACCGTTGAGTTTCTTGCTCAAACTTTGTGTGATTGTACTTCACACCCATAGGTATCATCCACCAAAATTTCACCCGAATCTGAAGCACCACGACGGATGTCTGATTTTTACCCATTTCGCGCGTGCTGCTGCTTGCTGCTTGCTGCTGCTTGCTGCTGCTGCTGCTAAACCTGGTAGGTCCACCCTAGACACTAAAAAGGGTTATAAAACCAAGACTGGTTCCACCAGCTCGGTGACCCTGACCCTAACCCTAATCAAGACTGAATATTGGGACCGAGCTGGTGGGGGAGGGAACATTAGATATGAATGGTGAGGGACACCAATGAGTTACACATTGAAGGCCGTTGACAGGGTGGAATCAGCTTGCAAGTGATCCCCTTCACCACAAGGCCCACTTTCAAGGCTTTTGTGGACTTGTGAGGGGCCAAAATGCCCCAAAATGGGCTCAAAATAGGCTCATTTCACCCGTTTGTGCACCCCAAATGGTCTAGGATGAGTTTTGGAAAAATGCGTTTTTTGACCCATTTTTGACCCATTTTTGGTCCCAAAACAGCGCATCTTCAAGGCATTTTGGGATTTTCGGAGGACCAAAATGGGCCACCCCAAGCTCAAAACAGTCCAAAAACACTTGTTTTAGCATCACACATGGTCTAGGATCATTTTTGAGAAAAGTCATTTTTCTGCCCCTATTGGACCCTATTGACCCATTTGGGCACCCACCTGTTTGGGCTTGAGCTTGCAGCTTGCCGCAGCCTACTGGGCTTGGGTACGGGGGTCTAGGCGTCCATTTGGGCAATTTTGAGGGGTGGAAACCACAAAACGAGGAAGGTTGCGGGTGGATTAGGTGCCCTCGGAATCGCGTTTTGAGCCATGTAGCCAAAGATATGGCCTATTCTTGGTTTGTGGCTGTCGCCAGCCAATCTGCACAAAATTTGGGGCTTGTGGGGGCCTTTTTGGGCCGTTTCCGGGACATATGGTGGAGTCAGAGGACCGCAAATGGCTCGTTGACACAAGAAAGTCAAGCCGCACATGGAGTGCACCCACCCTTTCCCTTTCCTTGGCCGTTTTGAATGGGTTCTAGGGCTCTTTTGGCCCAAAAATGGCTGTTTTTGGCCCTAAATTGCAGTTTTTGAAACTGAGGTCCGCCACTTGCGACACCCATTCCCGGCCACCACCGTTGAGTCTCTGGCTCAAACTTTGTGTGGTTGTCCCTCACACCCATAGGTATCATCCACCAAAATTTCAGCCGAATGTGAAGCACCACGACGGATGTCTGATTTTTCCCCATTTCGCGCGTGCTGCTTGCTGCTTGTTGCTGCTTGCTGCTTGTTGCTGCTGCTGCTAAACCTGGTAGGTCCACCCTAGACCCTAAAAAGGGTTATAAAACCAAGACTGGTTCCACCAGCTCGGTGACCCTAACCCTAACCCTAATCAAGACTGAATATTGGGACCGAGCTGGTGGGGGAGGGAACATTAGATATGAATGGTGAGGGACATCAAGAATGATTCCCACATTGATGGCTCTTGACAAAGTGAAATGCACCTGAACCCCATCACCACAAGGCCCACTTTCAAGGCTTTTGTGGACTTGTGAGGGGCCAAAATGCCCCAAAATGGGCTCAAAATAGGCTCATTTCACCCGTTTGTGCACCCCAAATGGTCTAGGATGAGTTTTGGAAAAATGCGTTTTTGACCCATTTTTGACCCATTTTTGGTCCCAAAACAGCGCATCTTCAAGGCATTTTGGGATTTTCGGAGGACCAAAATGGGCCACCCCAAGCTCAAAACAGTCCAAAAACACTTGTTTTAGCATCACACATGGTCTAGGATCATTTTTGAGAAAAGTCATTTTTCTGCCCCTATTGGACCCTATTGACCCATTTGGGCACCCACCTGTTTGGGCTTGAGCTTGCAGCTTGCCGCAGCCTACTGGGCTTGGGTACGGGGGTCTAGGCGTCCA
Organism: Eutreptiella sp. 'Long Island Sound 2002'; assembly: GCA_964036045.1. Taxonomy (NCBI): domain Eukaryota; phylum Euglenozoa; class Euglenophyceae; order Eutreptiales; family Eutreptiaceae; genus Eutreptiella; species Eutreptiella sp. 'Long Island Sound 2002'. The sequence goes on along the minus strand of OZ038398.1, from coordinate 21,417,096 downwards.
TTTGGGCAATTTTGAGGGGTGGAAACCACAAAACGAGGAAGGTTGCGGGTGGATTAGGTGCCCTCGGAATCGCGTTTTGAGCCATGTAGCCAAAGATATGGCCTATTCTTGGTTTGTGGCTGTCGCCAGCCAATCTGCACAAAATTTGGGGCTTGTGGGGGCCTTTTTGGGCCGTTTCCGGGACATATGGTGGAGTCAGAGGACCGCAAATGGCTCGTTGACACAAGAAAGTCAAGCCGCACATGGAGTGCACCCACCCTTTCCCTTTCCTTGGCCGTTTTGAATGGGTTCTAGGGCTCTTTTGGCCCAAAAATGGCTGTTTTTGGCCCTAAATTGCAGTTTTTGAAACTGAGGTCCGCCACTTGCGACACCCATTCCCGGCCACCACCGTTGAGTTTCTGGCTCAAACTTTGTGTGGTTGTCCCTCACACCCATAGGTATCATCCACCAAAATTTCAGCCGAATGTGAAGCACCACGACGGATGTCTGATTTTTCCCCATTTCGCGCGTGCTGCTTGCTGCTTGTTGCTGCTTGCTGCTTGTTGCTGCTGCTGCTAAACCTGGTAGGTCCACCCTAGACCCTAAAAAGGGTTATAAAACCAAGACTGGTTCCACCAGCTCGGTGACCCTAACCCTAACCCTAATCAAGACTGAATATTGGGACCGAGCTGGTGGGGGAGGGAACATTAGATATGAATGGTGAGGGACATCAAGAATGATTCACACATTGATGGCTCTTGACAAAGTGAAATGCACCTGAACCCCATCACCGCGAGGCCCACTTTCAAGGCTTTTGTGGACTTCTCAGGGGCCAAAATGCCCCAAAATGGGCTCAAAAGGGGCTCATTTCACCCTTTTGTGCACCCCAAATGGTCTACGATGAGTTTTGGAAAAATGTGTTTTTGACCCATTTTTGACCCATTTTTGGTCCCAAAACAGCCCATTTTCAAGGCATTTTGGGATTTTCGGAGGACCCAAATGGGCCACCACAAGCTCAAAACAGTCCAAAAACACTTGTTTTAGCGTCGCACATGGTCTAGGATCATTTTTGCGGAAAGTCATATTTTTACCCCTTTCGGACCCTGTTGACCCATTTGGGTACCCACCTGTTTGGGCTTGAGCTTGCAACTTGCCACAGCCTAGTGGGCCTAGTTATTGGGGTCTAGGCGTCCGTTTGGGCAATTCTGAGGGGTGGAAACCACAAAACGTGGGGGGTTGCGGGTGGAGTAGGTGCCCTCGGAATCGCATTTTGAGCCATGTAGCCAAAGATATGGCCTATTCTTGGTTTGTGGCTATCGGCAGTTGGAGCTTCTGGGGGCCTTTTTGGGCCGCTTCCGCGGCATATCATGGAGTTAGAGGGCCGCAAAGAGCTCGTTGACACGGGGAAGTCAAGCGGCACGTGGAGTGTACCCACCGTTTCCCTTCGTTTGGCCGTTTTGAATGTGTTCCAGGGCATTTTTGGCCCAAAAATATCTGTTTTTGGCCCTAAACTGAGGTCCGCCACTTGCGAATCCCGTTCCTGGCCGCCACCGTTGAGTTTCTTGCTCAAACTTTGTGTGATTGTACTTCACACCCATAGGTATCATCCACCAAAATTTCACTCGAATCTGAAGCACCACGACGGAAATCTGATTTTTACCCATTTCGCGCGTGCTGCTGCTTGCTGCTTGCTGCTGCTTGCTGCTGCTGCTGCTAAACCTGGTAGGTCCACCCTAGACACTAAAAAGGGTTATAAAACCAAGACTGGTTCCACCAGCTCGGTGACCCAAGCCCTAATCAAGACTGAATATTGGGACCGAGCTGGTGGGGAAGGGAACATCAGCTATGACTGGTGAGGGACATCAAGAATGATTCACACATTGATGGCTCTTGACAAAGTGAAATCAGCATGCAAGTGATCCCCACCACCACGAGGCCCACTTTCAAGGCTTTTTGGACTTCTGAGGGGACAAAATGGGCTCAAAATGGGCTCAAAATTTCACCCGTTGGTGCACCCCAAATGGTCTAGGATGAGGTTTTGAAAAACTGCGTTTTGGACCCATTTTTGACCCATTTTTGGTCCCAAAACAGCCCATTTTCAAGGCATTTTGGGATTTTCGGTGGACCAAAATGGGCCACCACAAGCTCAAAATGGTCCAAAAACACTCGTTTTAGCGTCGCACATGGTGTAGGATCAGTTTTGACAAAAGTCATCTTTTTGCCTCTACTAGACCCTGTTGACCCATTTGGGCACCCACCTGTTTGCGCTTGAGCTTGCAGCTTGCTGCAGCCTAGTGGGCCTAGGTATTGGGGTCTGGGCGTCTGTTTGGGCAATTCTGAGTGGTGGAAACCACAAAAAGTGGGGGGTTGCAGGTGGAGTAGGTGCCCTCAGAATCGCATTTTGAGCCATGTAGCCAAAGATATGGCCTATTCTTGGTTTGTAGCTATCGGCATTTGGAGCTTGTGGGGGCCTTTTTGGGCCGTTTCCGGGACATATCATGGAGTTAGAGGGCCGCAAAGAGCTTGTTGACACGGGGAAGTCAAGCCGCACGTGAAGTGTACCCACCATTTCCCTTCGTTTGGCCGTTTTGAATGTGTTCGAGGGCTTTTTTGGTCCAAAAATGGCTGGTTTTGGCCCTAAACTGCAGTTTTTGAAACTAAGGTCCGCCATCGCGAATCCCGTTCCCGGCCTCCACCGTCCAGTTTCTTGCTCAAACTTTGTGTGATTGTACTTCACACCCATAGATATCATGCACAAAAATTTCAACCAAATCCAAAGCACCACGACGGATGTCTGATTTTTACCCATTTCGCGCGTGCTGCTGCTTGCTTGCTGCTTGCTGCTGCTAAACCTGGTAGGTCCACCCTAGACACTAAAAAGGGTTATAAAACCAAGACTGGTCCCACCAGCTCGGTGACCCTAGCCCTAGCTCTCACCCAAGGCTAGGGTTAGAGTGAGTATTGGGGTCCAAAATGGAGAGCAATGATGTGGCAAAAGCAGCCATGAATGAAATTTGGTGGATGATGTTCAGCCCAATCAACATGGCTGGCATGGCCAAACCAGGTTGCTGCAAAGGTGAGGGTTAGGTTTATGGTGATGGTATGGTTAGAGGGAGGGCAAGGGGAGGTAAGCGGAGCCTGCCCCCCCAGAGCTAACCACCAAGGCCTTGTGCCAGCCCCCACCCCCCACCCCAAATTGCCCCACCTGGATCCCCCCCCAACCGACCCTCCTGACTGCCCCCCCCCCCCCCCTCGCCCCTCCCTGAACCCCCCCCCCCCCCCCCCGGGCCTTCGGCCCACTTCTACGGGGGGGGGGTCGCGTACAAAAGCGAGGAGATGGGCCCCCCGTGTACGGGAACATACCCAAGCTGGATGGTTATTCCTAGTGCCCCTAACTATGACCTGGTGCTGCAATTATCAGAATTGCATCTGTGTTTCCCCCCTTTCTTAGTACATTTAGCTGTTGTACAAGGTTCCGACAAAACATGAAAAGGAGTACAACAATATGCAAGGCCGTTATTGTGCTCATGTTGAGCACGTATTTGCACATTTATGGCATCGGAAGGCAATGCGAGACGTTTGGAGGGTTCGGCTTGTGACTTGCATTTGCATTTGTTGGGGGGGGGGGGGGGGGGCACCATGCCACATCCAGCACAGCCCCGGCACACCAACCACTGGGCTCCGCGAACGCGGAAACGACACCAGCAGGAGCACCGGCCGCAGCGGCCGACAGAAAGAAGCAACCCGGCGCAACATGCGAAGGGAAGAACGGGTGACTGTCTAGGGCCCCGTAAAGAAACAACAACCAGACGGAATGTCACACAGGGGGGGCATTGTGTTGTCAATGCCATCTGTGCATCTACGGCAACACATCCCCTGCCCAGCAGGTTTGTTCTCAACAAACAAAATGGCACACTGAGCCTTTTTCGCAATAGACTGGGATGTCCGTAAAAACATACCATGTGATAGTCATCTTATAGGTGCTGCCAAAGTCCCCCACCCCCCTGAGCCAAGGGATAATCAAGGGTGCGAGGTACATCACGAGAGATTCACACTGCAAAGGCGTATTTCCCCTTAGGGTTGCGAGGGAACTGTCACGAGGAGGGTGCGGTGGGGCATTTTGAGGTGTGCAGGTCACTGTGAAAGGCGTCGTCGGTGTGCACTGAATAAGGAGGGCGTATATTTACGTTGGTTTCCTGCATCAGGAGGATGTAAATTTTGGGTGCGCAAATTTTGCTTCCTCGGGTTGAAGCATGACGTAAAGCATTGCACACAGCTCATAGATCAGAGCACAGCTGTTCAGTCTGATCTCAGGGCTGGCCCTGTGGCACTTTGGTGTATTTTCCATTATGTAGTCCCAAAATTGGCGCCCCCCTCTCTCCCTCCCTCCCTCTCTCACTCTCTCCCTGGCTTGCACAGAGGTACCTCTCCACAACTCACGTAGTACGGAGAGACGGGGACAGTGCGCGCAATTTGGAAAACAAAACGATGCAGGCTTTCCGGAAAGGTTGGAAGAATTGCACTTGCTCATCTTCCCTTTCGAGGCAAGAGACGCTGTTGTATGCCCGGGGGGGGGGGGGGGGGGGCGGCCGGCCGGGTCCTTGTATGCGACCCCCCCCCCAGGTTTCAAGAGATAGTGGGTTGGGGGGCATGGCGCCAACGGCACCCAATTTTTTTTGTGCCCTTTCATCAAACCATCCATGCTTTGAGCGCCAGATTAGCAAGCTATTATTACATACATACCTCCATTCCCCCGAACCCCCAGACACACATCCCCCCTGGAGGTATGCATGTGGTAGTAGTGGGTTGCGCGCAGGCCCCCCCACCTTGGGACCCCCCCCCCCGGGGCCGAACTGCCAATACCCCCCCCCCCCCCCCCGCCACACAAACCCTCCAGCCAAGCCTCCCCCCAAGTTTTGACAGATAGCTGGGGGGTGGGTCGCATCAGGACCGGTTGTAGTCGCCCGGGTTGTATGGGCAAAACGTGAGCCTTGATAGTAGCTTGTGCCACGGCAAACAACAGCCTGAGCAGTACGGCACATTTGTTAATTTCAGCTGGGGGCACAGCAATGCCTGTATAGCACAGGAAGCTTTGAGGTGCATTGATCAGGATTTTGAGGTGCCCAGGGACAATCTTGTCCCCAGCGATTTTGACTTGGCCGTCTTTCTGTGTTTTCACAGATGGAGATCTGTGATGACGATGTGCAACCCCAGAGCTTTGCTGTCCCGATCCGGGTCATCTGGTTCGCGGTCTTTGTGGCGCAGTGTGCGTTCCTGTCCGCCATGCTGTATACCATGACCTTCCATGCCAACCTGTCCTTCTACATCTTCATTGCGTGCTGCATGCTCAATGCGCTGATGGTGATCGTCATGGATCGCGTTTTCTTTGCCCCTTTTAAGCTCCTGCGGCTGTCCCACAACCACATGGGCTGTGGAGAGACCCCCTGCACATGGATTCCAGACGTGTGGCGGAAAGTCCACGTCTCAGAGATTGCCACTTTCGCTAAGGACGTGACTACACTGGTCAATCATATGCATTCCGCTTCGCATTATTTGTTGCCACTGGTACGGAACCAGCTCGCGTCCAAGAGCATGGACCCCATAGTGTCCTTCGCAAGTTCGCAATTGACGGTGCTGAGGATCAACAAGGTCGTTTTGCACGCCGTTGCCTTTTTGCTGGGCAAAGATGGTGCCGGGGCTCTGTGAAGTAGTGCTGGTGTTAGTCAAGCTGTCAAGTGCCAACGATTTTTTTCCCCTCTTCCCATTTTTTTCCAACCTTCACCTAAGCCGCCCAAGGTCTGAGACAAGTGTCAAGTACTACTATGCACGACAAAATGGCAGCTCTGCTACGCGCTGAGCCATCCATTATGCCTCCATCATGCTCGCTTCGAGCCAAAAGGACAAATATCCGGTGGTGTTTGGGACTGGACTCTGGTGACTGTGCTGAGCAGTTTTGCATTTGTGTGCATGTGTGTGTATGTATCCCGACAGAATCAGGTCAGAATGAGGTCAGTATGCAGGGGAGAGCTCACACACTTCCACCAACACATTTAAGCTCAAATGCTCTAGTGAGTGGACCCTGGCCCTCGCGCAAGCATAACACAGCACGACACAGCACAACACAGGGCAAGACAGCACAGCACACCACAACACAACACAATACAGCACAACACAACTCCGCCACGTCGTGGAGGAGTCCATACGGATCTGGTACGCCCACGCCAAGGCGCGTGCCACACTGCTGAAGGCCCGCCTGGGCCCGGGCAGCACGATGGCGTGGGCGTTGCAGGAGCTGCGCCTGCACCAGCAAGCAGAAAGGGAAGGGGTGCAGCGGGAGCTCCTGGAATAAGCGCGGTCGCCAGGGGCGAACTCACCAGGTCTCCCCGACTCCCCCTTCCCCTGCCGAGGCCTACACACTTACGCACGGCGCGCACACAACACACACAGCCCAGCCCGTTTACCTGTACCCGTGGGTAGACATCCCGGCCTTTTGCCCTTTGGTAACAGCGCCTTCGGCACAACACAACACAGCACAAGGCAACAACACAACACAAGGCAGCGCAGCACAGCACAGGACAGCACACTACAACACAACACAACACAACACAACACAACACAACACAACACAACACAACACAACACAGGACAGGACAGCACAAGGCAACACAACGCAGCACAGGACAGGACAACACAGCACAGGTCAGGACAGCACACTAAAACACAACAGAACACAGTAAAGCACAGCACAGCACAGCACAGCACAGCACAGCGCAGCACAGCACAGCGCAGCACAATAAAACACAACACAACACAGCACAAGACAACACAGCACGGCCCACAGCACAGCACAAGACAGCACAGGACAGGACAACACACTACAACACCACGCAACACAGCACAGCACAGCACAGCACAGCACAACACAGCACAGCACAGCACAGCACAGCACAATAAAACACAACACAACACAGCACAAGACAACACAGCACGGCACACAGCACAGCACAAGACAGCACACTACCACACAACAGAACACGGTACAGCACAGCACAGGACAGGACAGCACAGCGCACCAGAATACAACACAACACAGCACAGGACAGCACAGCGTAGCACAATACAGCATAACACAACACAATTCAGGACAGGACAGGACAGCACAGGACAGGACAACACAGCGCAACACAATACAACACAACACAACACAGGACAGGACAGCACAGGACAGCGTAGCGTAGCACAATACGACACACTACAACACAACACAGCACAACACAGCACAGCACAACACAGCACAACACAGCACAGCACAACACAACACAACACAACACAACACAACACAACACAACACAACACAACACAACACAACACAACACAACACAACACAGCACAGCACAACACAGCACAACACAACACAACACAACACAACACAACACAACACAACACAACACAGCACAACACAGCACAACACAACACAACACAACACAACACAACACAACACAACACAACACAACACAACACAACACAACACAACACAGCACAAGACAGCACAGCACAGCACAGCACAGCACAGGACAAGACAGGACGACAACACAGCACAGGCTTGCACAACACAGCACACAGCACAGCACAGCACAGGACAACACACTACAACACAACACAACACAGTACAGGCCAGCACAGCGCAGCACAATACAACACAACACAACCCAGGACAGGACAGCAGAGCGCAGGACAGCACAACACAACAGAGCACAGGCCAGCACAGCACAAGACAACAAAACAGAACATGGCACAGTACAGCACAGCACAGCAAAACACAATACAACACAACACAGCACAGCACAGCACAGGACAACACACCACAGCACATCACAACGCAACACAGTACAGCACAGCACAGCACAGCACAGCACAGCACAGCACAGCACAGCACAATACAACACAGCACAGCACAGGACAGGACAGCACAGCGCAGGACAGCACAATACTACACAACACAACACAGCACAGGACAGCACAGGACAGGACAACACACTACACCACAACGCAACACAGTACAGGACAGCACAGGACAGCACAGCGCAGCACAGGACAGGACAGGACAACACAGCACAGCACAACACAGCACAGCACAGGAGAGCACAATACAGCACAATACAACACAGCACCCCAATACAACACAACACAGCACACCACAACACAGCACAGGACAGGACAGCTCACTGCAACACAACATCAAAGAGTACAGCACAGCACAGCGCAGGACAGCACAGCGCAGCGCAGCGCAGCGCAATACAGCACAACACAACAGAGCACAGGACAGCACAGCACAGCACAGGACAATGGGAATGCCATGCAGTTTTGGATGTCGGCAAATACTTGAACCCTAGTTTTGGCCCCTTTTCACAAGTTTTTGGTTCCGTACCAGGGTTTTTGTGGCTTCCCAAGCATTTAGGATGTGGCATATTTGAATTGTCAACCATTTCCCCCTAATTTCCTCCCCCGCAAGCTTTTCCGTCAAGTGACCGAACTCATGGTTACCAAGGACCACGAGTTCGTTGGGAACTCTACATCTCCCCCCTTTGCCTTCCTTTCATACCCCTTTCACATGGGCATATCGCTTCCTTTGGGGAAGCGGCCTTATAAAGTACAACTATGCAAGGGCATGCAAGATGCACACATGTTCAAGTTCTGGCTTTTGGTCTTGTGAGCATTGTGTTAAGTTATTTACGTTCATGCTCACAAGTACACAAAGTTAGCGTTTGCGCACGATAAAGACTTGGGTTTTTGACACCCTTAAGTGGCCCAAAACACCCTTGTTAGCTGATTTGCTTGTTCATAATGACACTTGATTACCAAGCTGGAGGCCGTTTTGTTTTTCTGATGTGGGCTTTGCTGCTTCGCCGTGCTAGTAAACAGGTGACAAGTATTCGTGGGTGAGTATCCTAGCCTCTGCGTGCGCAATATGCACGCAGTGCGCACGCAGTGCCCACACAGTGCCCACGCAGTGCCCACGCAGTGCGCACACAGTGCAAACACTTAACCAACACAGCTCAGCATGGCACATGACAGGACAGGACATGACAGGACAGGACAGGACAGGACAGGACAGGACAGGACAGGACAGGACAGGACAACAACAAAGCACAGCGTTGCACGACACACCACAACACACCACAGCCCACAACACACACCACATTGCAAGAGTTCCACTGCCCACTGCACCCAGGCAGTGAGGCAGTGCATTGCAGGAGTTCCACTGCCCACTGCCCCCAGGCAGTGAGGCAGTGCGTTGCAGGAGTTGCACTGCCCACTGCCCCCAGGCAGTGTGGCAGCGCATTGCAGGAGTTCCGTTTTTAGGCAGCGACCGCCTCCTGGGCAGGACTACCCGTCCCCCTAGCTGGTGGGCCCGCGTATTGCAGGAGTTCCACTGCCCACCGCCCCCAGGCGGTGTGGCAGTGCATTGCAGGAGTTCCACTGCCCACTGCCCCCAGGCAGTGAGGCAGTGCATTGCAGGAGTTCCACTGCCCACTGCCCCCAGGCAGTGAGGCAGTGCATTGCAGGAGTTCCACTGCCCACTGCCCCCAGGCGGTGTGGCAATGCATTGCAGGAGTTCCTTTGTTAGGCAGTGACCGCCTCCTGGGCAGGACTCCCCGTCCCCCCAGCCGGTGGGCCCGCGCATTGCAGGCGTTCCACTGCCCACTGCCCCCAGGCGGTGTGGCAGTGCATTGCAGGAGTTCCACTTCCCACTGCCCCCAGGCAGTGTGGCAGTGCGTTGCAGGAGTTCCACTGCCCACTGCCCCCCGGCAGTGTGGCAGTGCATTGCACGAGTTCCGTTTTTAGGCAGCGACCGCCTCCTGGGCAGGACTCCCCGTCCCCCTAGCTGGTGGGCCCGCGTATTGCAGGAGTTCCACTGCCCACCGCCCCCAGGCGGTGTGGCAGTGCATTGCAGGAGTTCCACTGCCCACTGCCCCCAGGCAGTGTGGCAGTGCATTGCAAGAGTTGCACTGCCCACTGCCCCCAGGCGGTGTGGCAGTGCATTGCAGGAGTTCCACTGCCCACTGCCCCCAGGCAGTGAGGCGGTGCATTGCAGGAGTTGCACTGCCCATCGCCCCCAGGCAATGTGGCAGTGCGTTGCAGGAGTTCCACTGCCCACTGCCCCCAGGCAGTGAGGCAGTGCATTGCAGGAGTTCCACTGCCCACTGCCCCCAGGCAGTGAGGCAGTGCATCGCAGGAGTTCCACTACCCACTGCCCCCAGGCAGTGTGGCAATGCATTGCAGGAGTTCCTTTGTTAGGCAGTGACCGCCTCCTGGGCAGGACTCCCCGTCCCCCCAGCTGGTGGGCCCGCGCATTGCAGGAGTTCCACTGCCCACTGCCCCCAGGCGGTGTGGCAGTGCATTGCAGGAGTTCCACTTCCCACTGCCCCCAGGCAGTGTGGCAGTGCGTTGCAGGAGTTGCACTGCCCATCGCCCCCCGGCAATGTGGCAGCGCATTGCAGGAGTTCCGTTTTTAGGCAGCGACCGCCTCCTGGGCAGGACTACCCGTCCCCCTAGCTGGTGGGCCCGCGTATTGCAGGAGTTCCACTGCCCACCGCCCCCAGGCGGTGTGGCAGTGCATTGCAGGAGTTCCACTGCCCACTGCCCCCAGGCAGTGAGGCAGTGCATTGCAGGAGTTCCACTGCCCACTGCCCCCAGGCAGTGAGGCAGTGCATTGCAGGAGTTCCACTGCCCACTGCCCCCAGGCAATGTGGCAATGCATTGCAGGAGTTCCTTTGTTAGGCAGTGACCGCCTCCTGGGCAGGACTCCCCGTCCCCTCAGATGGTGGGCCCGCGCATTGCAGGAGTTCCACTGCCCACTGCCCCCAGGCGGTGTGGCAGTGCATTGCAGGAGTTCCACTGCCCACTGCCCCCAGGCAGTGAGGCGGTGCATTGCAGGAGTTGCACTGCCCATCGCCCCCAGGCAGTGTGGCAGTGCATTGCAGGAGTTCCACTGCCCACTGCCCCCAGGCAGTGAGGCAGTGCATTGCAGGAGTTCCACTGCCCACTGCCCCCAGGCAGTGAGGCAGTGCATTGCAGGAGTTCCACTGCCCACTGCCCCCAGGCAGTGTGGCAATGCATTGCAGGAGTTCCTTTGTTAGGCAGTGACCGCCTCCTGGGCAGGCCTCCCCGTCCCCCCAGCTGGTGGGCCCGCGCATTGCAGGCGTTCCACTGCCCACTGCCCCCAGGCGGTGTGGCAGTGCATTGCAGGAGTTCCACTTCCCACTGCCCCCAGGCAGTGTGGCAGTGCGTTGCAGGAGTTGCACTGCCCACTGCCCCCCGGCAGTGTGGCAGTGCATTGCAGGAGTTCCGTTTTTAGGCAGCGACCGCCTCCTGGGCAGGACTCCCCGTCCCCCTAGCCGGTGGGCCCGCGTATTGCAGGAGTTCCACTGCCCACCGCCCCCAGGCGGTGTGGCAGTGCATTGCAGGAGTTCCACTGCCCACTGCCCCCAGGCAGTGTGGCAGTGCATTGCAGGAGTTGCACTGCCCACTGCCCCCAGGCGGTGTGGCAGTGCATTGCAGGAGTTCCACTGCCCACTGCCCCCAGGCAGTGAGGCGGTGCATTGCAAGAGTTGCACTGCCCATCGCCCCCAGGCAGTGTGGCAGTGCGTTGCAGGAGTTCCACTGCCCACTGCCCCCAGGCAGTGAGGCGGTGCATTGCAGAAGTTGCGCTGCCCACTAGAAGTTGCACTGCCCACTGCCCCCAGGCAGTGGGGCAGTGCATTGCAGGGGTTCAGTTTTTAGGCAGTGACCGCCTCCTGGACAGGACTCCCCGTCCCCCTAGCTTGTGGGCTCGCGCCATTGCAGGAGTTCCACTGCCCACTGCCCCCAGGCAGTGAGGCAGTGCATTGCAGGAGTTCCACCGCCCACTGCCCCTAGGCAGTGAGGCAATGTAATGCAGGAGTTGCAATGCCCACTGCCCCCAGGCAGTGCGGCAGTGCGTTGCAGGAGTTCCACTGCCCATTGCCCCTGGGCAGTGAGTTCGTGCATGACAGCAGCTCCACTACCCACTGCCCCCAGGCAGTGAGGCAGTGCATGACAGGAGTTCTACTGCCCACTGCCCCCAGGCAGTGAGGCAGTGCATTGCAGGAGTTCCTTTGTTAGGCAGCGACCGCCTCCTGGGCAGGACTCCCCGTCTCCGTAGCCGGTGGGCCCGCGCATTGCAGGAGTTCCACTGCCCACTGCCCCCAGGCGGTGTGGCAGTGCATTGCAGGAGTTGCATTGCCCACTGCCCCCAGGCAGTGTGGCAATGCGTTGCAGGAGTTCCATTGCCCACTGCCCCCGGGCAGTGAGGCCGTGCATGACAGTAGTTCCACTACCCACACACTCACGCAAAATCACAATGAAGTCCACAACATGAAATCCATGGGTAAGCAAACGGTTGAATTCAATCACCCAAACCCAAGAAAGATGTGTTGAACACTGTACATTCTCAAGTCCCCTCGTCCATACCACTAGAGCCGCACAGAATAAACCACAAACCTCTCCCCAACACATATCAAAACATAATGCCCAAAGGAAAATCCGCCAAAATTGGTGCAGCGCCAGCGGTGGACATCGGGCCTGCTCTCCCTCTCACAGTATCAGGATGCAAACCGCATAAGTCCACCTCCCGAGAAAAAGCCCAGATGAAAGGGCCCCATCTAACATGCTGTAAGTCGACCCAAACCCCCCAACCCAAAGAAAGGAGTGCAAAACAACGTAAACCCCGCATACTTAAAATGAGATCGACTAGCAATGCGCATGATGATCAACGTGATCAATTGAACCAAAGGTGGGCAATCAGCTTCGCATGTAAGGCAGCCAATTCCACACGGGTGTCTAAGGAGCAACTCTTAAGAAAAAATCCAATCCTCGTTCAACCTTGCCGTGTACACGGCTCTACCTATTGTATCAATCAAAGAATGCAACCTGAGAACTTCGCCAATCTCTCTCCAGCCCTCCAGAGAGCCACCATAGCCCCAGCAGGGCTTCTGGTATTTCCGTGGCAGGAAAATCACGGAAAATCACGGAAATAGGCCAACGTTGAAAATCACGGAAATCACGGAAAATCACGGAAAATCACGGAAACGGAAATTGAAGTTCCTATTGTTTTTTATTGTTGTTCCTGGTTGCCACGGAAAATCACGGGAAATCACGGAAACGGAAATGAAAATTCCTATTGTTTGCTATTGTTGTTTCTGGTACAGTGTGTATTTCTTTGTGTGTTTTCGGTTGTGACATGTCTTCTCCTGATGAAAATGACACTCCTGCTGCAAAGAAACAGAAGGTTTGGCAGTGGGGGTCGAAAATTTCGGCACGTGTTAGGGCGCAGCAATTTCCAGGTATTATGGAAGCCCGGGGTGAGGAGATGTGGTGTATCCCTTGTGGGCAACGTATTGATCACAAGGAGAAGTCAACAACTTCGAAACATGTGAAGTACAGCGCACAGCACCAGAGACAAGTGGAACGAATGGAAAAAGGTATTGCAAAACCGGGGACGTCAGCAGACGTACTGAGCAACAGGGAAGGATGGCAGTACCACTGTCCCTGCCACTGCCCCTGCCACTGCCCCTGCATCAAGCACAAAGGAGACAGTTTTGCAATGGTGATGCTGAAGAACGGTTCGCAAAATGGCAGTAGACCGCCCCCAAATGTGTTATGCTTTGTTTCGTCTCTTGTGGGTGTCCAGGTGAGGCAAGGGCAATGCATAAGGAACATTTTGGTACCACGGAAACACCACAGAAAATCACGGAAATGTCTCGGAAATAGCACGGAAAATCACAGAAAATCACGGAAAATCACGGAAGGGTTTTTTCATGCCAATCGCGGAAATAGTAGAAGCCCCGGCCCCAGCCAATGTGGGCTCCTTCCATCGTATCAGTGGGCACCCTCCCAACTTGCGAGCACTGGTCACCCACTGGCCATCGAGAGTAGTTGTCGCAGATGTTCCCCTGACCAAAAGCCTGGTCTCTTGCCTCGGGATGTTCGCTTCACTCATGAGGTCCTCCATTCCACGACCAGACGTCGACCTAGTGAATACGGACTACCCCGAATACGTGTGGCTATCCGTCAAAGACCTCATTACCCATATGCGAGAATTCATCACAAGCGAGCCGGACGACAAAGTCGGAGAACTCGTCGAGCGAATCGCGAATCACATACAAGTCACAGCAGTCAGAGAAACCTTCGAAAGGCTTGCGTCACAGGACAAGAAACCCTTCTGCAAGTCATCGACGCAAAGTGGAACGGTCCGAGGAACTACTCCTTCTATGACAAATGCTGGTGGGTCAACATATGGAGTGCCATGTATGCCGCCTGTGCCACAAAGAACAGCCTAAATGCCCCGTGGGTACCCAGAATTCAGCACAAGCAAGCCGACCAATCAAGCGATGTCGGACCACTCGCTCCGGGCGACTGTGGCAGTCACCAAAATGGCAGTGAAACCGGATGTGTCCACTCCCACATTCTGCCGATTCAATAACGAGGACACATCTCCGGAGCACTCCCCAGCAGACAGGAATCACTTGCCATCACGAACTCCTCAACCCCCGCGGCCCTCGTCGAACCTACTGCCCCCCTCATTCCCAACCGAAGATTTGCAACTCTTGGGTCACTACCCAGACCCAGACAGCGCCAACCTGTATACCAAGCGTCACACTCAAGCTCCACGTATCCCTCTCCCAAGGAACCCAACCGTATGGACCAATATCCCCAAGAGGCCATCCCAGCCGCAGCATCCCCACCAAGCAGACCCCTATGCACAGTATGAAGAAATCGTACGACAAGTCGCCGACAAGTGTAACGAACTCGACGATTCAAATGACGATTCACACTGTCAACTGGCTGCTAGATGTTCATGAGATTTCAACAGATCAAGGCAGCAGCCGAAGTCCAAAATTTCTTCCTCAAAGTACTTAAGAGCCGACAGATAGGTACCCTGCTCAAGGCACACATGTGCGCCCTTGCGGCGGATATACCTGCCGTATCCAAGGCCCTCCAAGACTGGTTGAAATACATGCAGTCACATGGCACCCAAGGCACCGTGCATGCTAAGAAACAACTGGGCGAACTCAAGTCCATGTGGCAATCCATACCCTAAGAAGCAAACTGGGCCATCTCGGCCACCACCCTTTCTTTCTCACTCCGCTCCAAAGAAAACTCACGCCTCCAACTTATTGCAGTACAGAATGCTGCGCAATAGTGGGATGCAGTCATCCGCAACCTGCCGATCACTCCAGACCGTAGTGACTTTGGTATTGTCAAAGAAGATCTAGAATCACTCGGAGCCAAATCCTCCACCAAAACCCCAGATTGGATCAATCAATGGGTGGTGGCAGAAGAAGAGGATCCTTCCATGCCCACACAATCACCCAATGCAACTCAACCGCAGCCACAACTACGTCAGAACACCACCTACAACTACCCACCGCTTAACACCACTCTTCACGATGCTCCCTATGCAAGTGTCACCTACCCCCATCTCCAATGGACATCTCGAAAAAATCAATCGCCGTCCACCAAAGACCACAAGAGCGTAAGACCTCATTTCTGCCATTCCCTTCACCACAAACCTCTCCTGCACAAAACCAAAAGGGAATGCAAGCACAAGGTCCGGGGCTTACGCTCACGCTCACTGCGACGAAAGATGTACCATTCAAGGACTTGGACAATGCAATGCATCAAAGATTCGGCCTCATGGAACACAGGTCTAGCACCCGAAGCCGTGCAAAGGAACTTCTAGTTCATCAACAACGTGAACCCAGCAGACTGGCAAGCCGTCTCCAAAGGAAAGGACAAAGTATGGATCCCCATCGGAAACGACGAGTTCGTGGACATTCGATGGAAGAACGAGAAAGGAGACCCGTACGAACCCCTCGACCCGGCCGAATGGAGTGGACTGAGAATGCGGCTCAACCGATGCCCCCCCCCCCCCCCCCACAGGTGCCCGCACACATGCAGACACCCACGCATCCCAAGGTGCTGCAACCAATGATGCGGCCTATGAAGCCTTCAATGCAGTCAATCCTGTCGATGCCCTCGACACCGTCAATGATATCCCCTTATCACTTCTCGATGCAGAATCCGATGATGCACATAACGGCCTTCAACTCGCAAACGATCCCTCCAACTACCCCCATGCCGTCATACTCCCCACACATTTACAGCTCCCAAGCCATTGGGACCCAAGCCATTTAGGCTCCCGCGGTACAGAACGCTCATCCCAACCAACAGCCGCCCAGGGCGGACACTCCAGCCCTAGACAGGCACGAAAAAGTGCCCCAATCAAACGTAAAAGGCTCGTCGATGTCCATTCCTGCAGCCCTAGGAGTGCTGCAGGAGCACAAATGACTATCTGTCGTGCTCCCCAAAGCCGCATCCTATACGGCCCTCTCAATCACAATCTTGTGCAGCCTCCTGAAACAAGGATCGCTGAACAGACAAACGGCCGCCAGCGTACTCACCGACCTCCACAATTGGTCCGACAAATGCTCATCGGATCTAAAGTATAATCCTTTACTCAAAGATCCACTGGAACTCCTGTCGAAAGACCATCACACACCGCTACACATATGCACAGGATGTGGTCAAATTGCCCCGCACAATAAGGAAAGAAGATGCTCCTGCACCAACCCTACCTTGTGCGCCATACCCTGCCTCCGCCACATACAATCAGCGACAACAGCCTCGAACATCCTGCGTCACCTGACCCCCCTTTCACCGCTACCGAATGTGCGCGATTTGCTCATCATTTTTCACGTACGCATCACCCATGCCTGGCTTCGAGCCTATGCAGAATCAGCGGACAAGCACAAGAAAGCATACACACCCTCCTACCCAATAGTATCTTTCAACAGTGTACTACTGATCCGGTGGAAACGTGTCACACGACCTCCAGCGGGCTACTACAGCGCAAGTCAGTACTGCTCTCAATACGAATCTCACGGAGGCTACCATGCTCTTAGCACTAAGAACTACGATCCCGAAAGAACACCTGTTTGAATCGATGGTCCCACTTGTCAACAATGTGGCAAACCACCGGGCTCCTTTATGACGGCGCACTCATTTCACCCCACAACATCGATCAACCAGAAGATCCCTGCATGCTGGCAGCTACCGAAAGAATCAGCAATAACCACACAAATGGCCTCAGCCTGCACCATATTCACAGGCCCCTTCCAACTCGAAGGAATATTCCCTGTCACGACCGCAAGAATGTGGCCCAACACCGAATGACATCCACGCACAAACGGTACGGCTCTACGTCGAGATGCACAATGAATACAGGCAGACGCCCTCTCAACACGCACACCCCATAACACCTAGATGGGCAGAACTCACAGTTATGGGCATCAATTGCGGCAGTCTGGAGAAAACATTGCATCAACTCTACTAGTACCTCATGCTAGGCATGCCAGACGTAGTCTGTCTACAGGAAATATGGGCACTCATGCCTGACGGGTGGCTGAATGGATTACCCTACCAACATGCGGCATCACTACCCTTTCGAGGAGGTGGCCTAATCATCCTCGTGCACGCGCCGCACATCCAAGTTGAAATGGGAAATCGAAGCCAAAGAGCATTCACTCTGTGTACACATCAACCCGGGCACCCACCACTCACTTGTGATCGCTACAATGCACTTTCCCCCGAAAATGCACCCTGACACCAGAGCAGAGCATTGCGACGCGGTAGCAAAATTCCTGTGCAACGCCCGAGCAATAGTCTCCCTCATCCAAGGAGATCTCAATGACAACCAAGATGACAACGTAGAACGCAGCTACAAAGGATGGCTCAAACGTACACTCAGCAAAACTTGGAAAGAATACCACTGCCCATACACCAGGGGTCAACCAATGAATCAAGTACTCACCAAGAAAGGAATTTCCATGACAGAGATTGACTGGCTATTCCTTCAAAGCAGCACCCCTTGTGTGGCATCCACAAGAGAACAGCTACCCGGCCTTGGCACTCACAATGTGCAGCAAGCACTACACCCTTGCCATTAACTTTGACCAAATGAAACCCACGGACCCCTCCAACCGGAGGTGCGACTTGTGCCACCTCGACCAAGAAGACTTCCAAGAAGTGGCGAACGCATGGTCCATTCTCTTCACATGGGCCAACATCTCTGAATGGCACCCCACAGCCGTCATGCACCTGTACTTCATAGCCATGGACGACATCATACCCCGCCGTCGATCTAAAATGTCCCTCTCATCAACAGATGCCAAAGCCCTGGCCGCAGCCCTACAATCCCACGGCGGAAGACGTTTAGCAGAAATTGCCCAATGGTGGGAGAACACAAACAACAAGGACATGGCGGCAAAGCTCCATTTCCCTTTTGAAAAGCTAAAAGGTGTCTCCATCACATCAGCCACAACCCACGCCATAAGACTCAAAAAGAACAAATTCCAGGTCGTGGATGAGATCGGCGCCGATGGAAAACAGTTCCCCAAGGAAAAGGCTGAATTTCAGGAGGAGATGCTCAAGCAGGCTCAAGAACTTTACAGCGGAAGACCAGACATAGCCCTGGATCACAAGCACATCAAGAAAGGCATGGAACTGAGCCTAGACGCACCAGAGGACAAGCCCGATTTCCTCACTCCCATGTTAACATTACAGCGGTAACGCAAAAACCTGCCCCTCGAGGACCCCGCTGGCAAGACTCCCGATTTCCACGAACTCACCGATCTCGTACGGCGATCATCCTCCGAAGCCACATCGCTGGAACAACTACCCCATGCTCTAGTGAGCCGACTAGACGGATTCAGTCTCCACCTGTTTACCTCCCTCTTGCAAGCCTTAGCACATGGTGCCCATAACCCACTACTCTATGCAGTACTCCACCTGTGCGTAATCAAGAAACAACCGAAATGGCTCATTCCCAATAGTCGCCCCATCCTCTTAGAATGGTACCTTCGCCCGCTAGAGTCCAACAATGTCTTCCTTCACCAACAGCAACGCTCAAAATGGACAGCCTGCGTTCCCCCCAATCACTACGCCTACAAAAAGCAGTTGTCGCCACAGATGTGTGCGATCACATGCCGATGGCTGGTATGGTGGTTCGCCCACTACCATGGCAAAGTATTCATCATTGATTGGGACGAAAGTACCGCATTCTGCAATGCCATCACAAAGAACATGGATTGCCTCTTCCCGTCCGATGCACTCCGCGTAGAAGAATGGGCAGAGAGATTCTTCAACTCATTCGAGATATACGTGGTATCCCCTTTCTGACAGGCCGGTCCATACACAATGCTTCACGGAGGATCCCAAGGCGGCTCTGTGGGAGTCGGCCTATGCACAAGAATCTAGTAGACCTCTCCCCTCGCGCCGGGCAACACAAGTACAAAAGCCTGGCGGCACCATGTGACCCATGCGTCAAAGTACTTGAGATCGTATACAGCGATGATTGCACAGGCTTCGCCACCAGTCCTCAAGACATGGCTCACATGTACAACACGTTCAGCCACGGCTGCTGGTCGACGGGAGGATCATCACAGTGCAAGAAGATAAAAATGTGTAGAGCAGAACCGAAGA
Source organism: Eutreptiella sp. 'Long Island Sound 2002' (assembly GCA_964036045.1). Taxonomy (NCBI): domain Eukaryota; phylum Euglenozoa; class Euglenophyceae; order Eutreptiales; family Eutreptiaceae; genus Eutreptiella; species Eutreptiella sp. 'Long Island Sound 2002'. The sequence continues at coordinate 21,397,554 of OZ038398.1, read as the reverse complement.
ATGGCACACTGGATTACGTTGATGGTGAAGTGGAGACGATGCAGGACATGTTCACCCTCCAGAAATCTGACCTCAAGATGATCGGAATCCCCCTCATTCCAAGAGAGATCCCCAAAGAACCCACCTTGAAGTTCGCCAAATGCCTCTCCATTCTACAAGGAATCTCGCACGTCTGCAACCCTCCTTTGTACTCGGACTGCGCATCTTGATCACGTACACCCTGTCCGTGGTAGACTACGTGTTCTCAGCCATCCCAGTGCAAGCAAAATGGGTACAATCGCAACAAATACAAATCAAGAGAATAGTCTGCAAAGCGTTATGCATCCCTGTCCGCACACCGAACAAGATGCTTTGGGTAGGTCACGACGACATGGGTTTCGAAGTCCCTCACGTATTCTCCCGCCTACAGTGCCAGTGCATCAAAGGCCTCTTCCTTGCCTGCAACAGCAGAAGCACGAACACCAAGGAGACCACCAGAACGTTCATGCTATACCCCAAGCCCAACGTACCCCCCCATCCAGACTGGATTGTCGCGCAACAATGGATGGCTCAGCATGACGTCTCCTTCCACCTCCCAGCGGACCTCACAAAATGCCCCATTTTGGTTGAAGTACTGCACACCCCTGAAGGTGACCTCATCCTCATGTCAGACGGTTCTAAAGAGATCAATGACTATGCATGGTCTGCACTTGTGATCGACAGCAATGGAGTAGCCCTAAAAGCCAGCTCCGGAGTAAGATGCAACAGAGGCAGCAGCTGGATTGCCGAACGGTGCGAAAAATTCCTCAACAAGCTGCTCATCCACCGCTTCGACATCGATCCAAGCCGAATCAGCGGTACCATCTCGGACAACCTAGTAGCCATGCATGGCGGCGACGGAGGCAAACCACCCAAATGTATCTGACACATGCCACATGTCATACGCGCAATTCCTGTGTAGACACGGTATACCTGAATTCTACATCCCGGCACAGCATAGCACCAAAAGTAACACCCGAGTGGCGTTGTTGCAGAAAGAAAGCCATGACACAACGAAGTCGGCCCTTCAACACGCAGCGAAGGGACAAATACCCATGCCTGAAGCCCTCGTTGACATGATGCTATGCCTCCACAACGGAATACTGGTTGCAGACATCATGCGTGCAGTGGATGCACAGTACAATAGCACACTGACGGCCAGAAGCCACCCTGGCGACACCAAATGCAACGTTGTCTGGCGCAGAGGAAGGCAAGTACACCAACGCCGGACTCACTGCAGTGTACTAGATCAGCACAATCCCCCACTGCCACGAAGGAAGCAAAGACGAATTCTCATGCCCCTTTTGCCGCACCATGGCCACCGGCTGGGGTGTTCACATGCAATCTGCCAGCATCATGCTTCCGCTCCTATGCTTGTGGTCGTTCGCCAACGTAGCCAATCGTCTAGCCAATCAAGGATACTCGATCGAATGGCATTCTCCGGCCGCATTCTCCACCACCAAGGAAGAGGAAAAGCATGCATGGGGACGGATCCCGGACTTCCTGATCGAATCCTACAACCAATGGTCCCCTCTCAACGTATGCATCACCTGGTCGGGAGTAGTCCTCCGCTCCAAAAGAAGCCCACTCACCACGGATGTCGCCATAGCCATCTCCGCAAAGTACGTGAACTGCTTGGGCACCATGAGAACATGGCCACCTGCTGTACGCACAGAGCACCTGATCGCCGAACCAACCCCGCAAGGATGGCCCATGCTCAAGACAGAATGGAAGTACTATGCAATCGCTGCGGCTTTCAACTTCGTTGGGCGTCAAAACAGCTAGCTCATTGATGGGCGACACCAGCCCGGTTCCCCTGAACCTCCTTCCCTTGGCCGTCACCCCTCTCTCGTTTCACGCCAAAGCAGAATGTCCCACCTCTAACCCCGAACCAGGCACGGTATACGTATCACCAGTATCACCCGCTGTTATCCTCGCTCGGTCACAGGCTGTGGCGTTCAGAGTATCTGAAGAACTACACATCTGCTTTGAAAGAGAATTGACACTCACTGCTGCCTGCAAGCGTACACAAGTTGTGTCGCAGGACGAGTGGCCAAGCGCTCCACAGGATCAGGCTCATGATCCTGAACCTCCATCTCTGGACTTGAACCGTATCTCCTCATCTGCAAGTGAATCCTCTTTCGATCCTGCTCATGATTCTGAGAATGACATTGACTATTGGGATTCAGATTGAATGCTCGAATGAATGCCGAATGCTTTCATGCTGCCCTTTGCCTTTATGTCTCCTAATCATACCCTACATCCCTGTGTACCAGAACCAAGTATGGCAGACACTCAAAAGAATAGAAAATGAAAGATTGAGAGAGAGTGAGAGAGAGAGAGAGAGAGAGAGAGAGAGAGAGAGAGAGAGAGAGAGAGAGAGAGAGGAGAGAGAGAGAGACAGAGAGACAGAGAGACAGAGAGAATGAGAAGCCGCACTGCACTGCACTGCATAGGCACAGCACAACACCGCACCACAACAGGTCACACTGCACTGCACTGCATAGGCACAGCACAACACCGCACCACAACAGGTCACACGGTATAGCACCAGGTAGCACTTCATCCCACCGCACCGCACTAATCAACATAACACAACACCGCACAAATCAAATATAGAAATAAGCCCATGCAAAACACGCAAGAAGACCGAAGACAGAGAAACCCAAAGCAAAGGCCCAGCTCATGGAAGAGAAATCAAATCCCTTCGCCCTCATACATCCTGATCAATCCCTATCAACCAAACCCTATCCCTATCCTATCAATCCCAGTCCTAATCAATCCCTATCAACCAAAGCCAAGACCCAAGAAGTGGATGTGACAAAGCCAAAACGAATTCTAAAGCGAATCCACATTTCGAACCACCTCCTGCAGTCCTTCACCTTCCTACCTTCCCAAAAAAAACATACCTTCCCCCCCAAAAAAAGAGAGGAAGAAAGAGATAGAGAAGAAGAGTCCACAAGAAAATGAAGGGCCCAGCAAAACTTAAAGTATGTGAGCGGGCAAGCCACGCCGCAGGTACCAAAAGGAGCCATGCCGAGGTATGGGGGCCGGCGGTGGGTATGCGTAGTCCTCATGAGGGCATGACATACATATAGTCATGCCGCCACACATGAGGTGACTGCTATACTCCCTGGGGAAACACCCCCCCCGAATGTACACCGCCCAGCCAATACCAATACCAATACAACACAGCACAGCACAGCACAACGCAACATTACATAACACAATACAACACAACACAGCACAACACAGCACAACACAACACAACACAATCGCCAACACAACACAACACAATCGCCAGGGGGGTGACGACCAGGTTCCCCCAGCTCCCTCTCCTTCTGCCCCAAAACCACACACTTACACACAGTGCGCACGCAACACACACAGCCCTCCCGTTTACCTGTACCCGTGGGTAGACATCCCGGCCATTGCCTTCTGGTAACAGCGCCTTCGGCACAACACAACACAAAACAACACAACACAGCACAGCACAGCACAGCACAACACAACACAATACAACACAACACAACACAATACAACACAACACAATACAGCACAGCACAACACAGCACAACACAACACAACACAACACAACACAATACAACACAACACAACACAACACAACACAACACAACACAGCACAGCACAACACAGCACAACACAACACAACACAACACAACACAATACAACACAACACAACACAGCACAACACAACACAACACAACACAACACAACACAACACAACACAACACAGCACAGCACAACACAACACAACACAACACAACACAACACAACACAACACAACACAGCACAGCACAGCACAGCACAACACAACACAATGCAACACAACACAACACAACACAACACAACACAAAACAACACAGCACAGCACAACACAACACAACACAACACAACACAATACAACACAACACAACACAACACAACACAACACAGCACAGCACAACACAGCACAACACAACACAACACAACACAACACAATGCAACACAACACAACACAACACAACACAAAACAACACAACACAGCACAACACAACACAACACAACACAACACAACACAACACAACACAGCACAGCACAGCACAGCACAACACAACACAATGCAACACAACACAACACAACACAACACAACACAAAACAACACAGCACAGCACAACACAGCACAACACAACACAACACAACACAACACAATACAACACAACACAACACAACACAACACAACACAGCACAGCACAACACAGCACAACACAACACAACACAACACAACACAACACAACACAACACAACACAACACAACACAACACAACACAACACAACACAACACAACACAACACAACACAACACAACACAACACAACACAACACAACACAACACAACACAACACAACACAACACAACACAACACAACACAACAAGTCACAGCACAACATCACATTTGCACAGCACAGCACAACAGAATGCAGCACAACACCGTTTTGCATTCGTCCCCTTCAGGACAGCTGCACTGATGAAAATTTCCTCCGATTCTTCTTGGATTGCCTGGAACGACATCACGGGCAGCTGGTAGATCTTGATGCCAACACCGTAACTGCAGCGTGGTCGCACACTGCGAAGGGCGCGTCGTCTCACAAGCCTGACAACCAGCTGTCGGCCGCTGCAGCGGCCAATGCGCAAAGGGGCACAGTGCAACTCCGAGCGTGTCACTGCGCAGTGGAAATGATGAACCGATTCTCGGACACTCACAGCATGGAAGTTGCTGTGGCCAGTGGGCACGGTTTTCTCAGACTCCATAACACAACTCTCTTCAAGAGGTTTGCTGGTGCCCTTTCAACACACTGCACAACGCCCAAGCTGCATAACACGTGTGCGCATGCGCGTACGGCCGGTGGATTTCCACACAGCTTTCCATCCGGAACCGCTTTCAATGCTTTTTCCGGCTCTCATTCCACTAATCTTCCGAAAAGTTCAGTGAAGGTGGGACGGGCAGGGATGGGCATGATTATGATTACGGTATCCTGGACGGAACCGCTGTGCAGTGCAGTGCGCATGCGTGGTTGGTGACTGCGAATGTGCTACTGTGGAATCGAAAGTCGCAAGTTGCAACGCTGTCACTCGTAATCGCGAAAGTGAAACGCCCAGTGGTACTAGTGACATAGCTGTCGCTGGCAGCCAGAGACGTACGAGTCCCCCGCCACTGCGCGCACCGTTTGTGCACCATCCCCCCCCCACACACAGACACAGAACCACACAGACACACACAGAGCAGAGCTGGGTGGTGGATGGCGAGCATGTCCCACCGCCGGACCCGGACAATGGGGGGGACATGCAGCCGCCGAGGAGACCAGATGGCTGCCGACCGGGACTGCCCACGCCGGCCGAGAAAGTCTGGGGGCGGCTGGGGTTACAAGCAATGCCCACCCCGGCCAGCACGGAGCATTCTAGAGCGTCGCTGCGGAGCCCCTTTTCGCAGGATGACGAGTCCGAGATGCCCAGTGAGGAGCCGAACTCCCCGATCGTGCCGAGGAATCTCTTCGGCTCAGGTTCAGAGGACAGGGTGAGTGACGGCGCGCGTGCGTCGGATGAGGGATCAGAAGACGCGGAGGACGTGGCACCGGGGGCACAAGCCGCAATCTCGGCGGAGGGATATGCAGATGACACGTATATGCTTACCATGTACCTCCTATCCCTGCTGGCAATGTTAGCGGCGACCAGCAAATGGTTGAAGCTGACCGCACAAGAGGTAAATGCCACAAAGTCGCTGGCTTTCACAGCGGCACACTTAGCACGTAAGCGGCCGAGCATGTTGGAGGCGACCCTAGACGGGGTGCGAATACCCACCCAGCAGGAGTTCCGGCAGCTGGGGGTGGGAGTGCGCACAGTGCCGCGACGAGGCACGGGCCCGCTGCTGCACAAGCGCATTGCAGAAGGGAAGGCAGCGCTCCGGAAGACCAGAACGACCCCGGGGGGCTTTGACCGAAAGGCCACAGTAGCGGCAGCGGCAGTGATGATTGTGGCGGCAACGCTGTTCGGAGTCGAGCTGGCGGACATGGCCCAAAGGGACGTTTATAGCTTGGCGTCGGCAATCATGACAGCGATCTGGGGGCCAACAGGCCATGCAGAGCGAAAGAGGTGGTGTTTGCCTTACTGTTGCCAGGGCACAAAGTGGCTCCATCCATGGTCGTCCCGTACAGGAGGATGTGCTGGCTTGCGCACATTGCGCGCACCCCGGGCACTGCCCAGACCGTCACGCAAGCCATCTGGGAGCAAGCAGAGAAGCCCAGGGGTACGACCCCGGTGGGCCGCGCCCTGCAAGAATTGAGACGGCTCGGCTGGAGCAATCTGCGGGGCTGGTGGAGCTAGACTATGCCGCGCACCGGGATCTCAGTGCACTTTGTACACGCGTCCAAGGAGTATGTAGAGCACCTGTTTAGGGAATCCCTGAGAGAGCACCACTTGGAGGCGCTGGAGAAACGGAGACCGAGGGTCTTTGGCGGCATGGGAGCTCGACTCGATAGAGATCTAACACTGAGCGAGCTGGCGCGCTGCGCCACGGAGCTGGACAAGTCGCTGCTGTGTGGAGTGATGGCGGGGGCGCTGTGGACCGCGGACAGAGCGCATCGGAGGGGCCTACGCTAGGGTGACAAGTGCCCCTACTGCGATAAAGGATCTCGGGAGGATGAGGACCACCTCCTGTGGTGGTGTGCAGCTTGGAAATCGGCACGGGACCCCTTCCTGCCGGAGCTCATGTTGCTGGCGCGAGCCCTCAAGCTGGGGGCTGTCAGAATGGCCGCCGTGCCTTCGCCTCTGTGGACTGCTGCCAGAGGCTGTGGTGAGACGCAGTGGCTTGGCTGGCGCGAGGGCCAGGGTGGAAGAAGCGCTGCAAGGAGCTGAACAGGGTCTCGAGACACTGGGTACCGAGGCCGGGGGAAGATCCCTTGGAGGCGTCCCGACAACGAGCGGAGCTGGCATTGGCGGGACATCAATGGGCGCACGACGACCAGAACCCGCTGGAGCAGTTTGTACACCAGCTGCACTGCATGTTCTCTGCGGTGCTGCGGGCCAGGAAGCAGCGAGAAGAGGAGGACTGCCTCCTGTTCCCAGTGGAGCAACGCAAGGCGCCCTAGGAGCGGTACCCGTGGCACCAACGGCAGCCCCCTTTCCCACGGCCGTGTCCGAGCTGGGGCAGCTGCCCAGAGACTGGCAGTGGGGCCCGGACTTTCAACCGGCCATGCTGCGGTGGCTCTCAGAGCTCCAATGGCTGCCACGTGACGACAGCCTGCCGGAAGCGCACCGGCAAGTGTCCTTCCTGGAGTTGGCACTAGATTTCGAGTCATACACAGGGAGACCTCTCCCCCCCACTCCGCAAACTCGACTCGCGGGTGGGGAGATGTCCCTGCAGGAGAAGACAGAAACCTACGGCTGGCGGTCAGCCTGCTTGGGGAGGGGGCAGGCAAGGAGTCCATTCTCCCGGTGGGCTTCACCAATAGGTGTCGCTCTCTGCTCCTGCTGGGGGCGGGCACCACGGCGGGGGTAAAGGGCAGACCCGTCTTCACACAGCTGGCGGCGGTCTGGCACCACCTGCGCCGCCTGCAACAGTACAACGCAGCGAGATGGGCGCAACAACAGCATGCGAGGGTGACACGGCAGCAGAGCAAGCGAAGACGGGCGCAGGGTGCACAGGCAAAGTTGGCAGGAGAGCAGCAGTCAAGGAAAGCGAGATGCCCAGGCAAGGGAGGTGCAAAACGCTCAGCGGGAGCGTACGCCGGCGATTTTTATGCGGGCCCAGTGATCCCGCCGGGGGCCCGGCAAGGCCCACAGTACCGGGTAACTGATGCGGAGGACGTCCCAGCGGAACCAGCGTGCATTGATAGGGCGGCACTTTTTACCCCACCACAGAGGTGTGCAGTGGCGCGACACCCTGAGCAGCGGCCACGGCTACCCCGCCTCTGGGTCTGCGCGGCACACCAACACAGACAATGCGCGTCATGTGCAGCGGTTGGCAGGGGGGTGCGGCACTGCTGTGCCAGAGGACATGCCGGGCATCCACGGCCAGGGCTGTCCTTAAGGGACGAGTTTTTTTTGTTTTTTTTTGTTAAGGACAGCCCTTAAGGACAGCCCCTAGAGGCCTTTTCCCCCCGGCCGAACGCGGGCCATGTCTACCCCCCCCCGCCGCCCTCTTTTGGGCACCACTTCTGATTTTGCCCCCCGCTCTGAGGCGGTGGGGCTCCCCGATACGGCAGGGGTGAGGTAGCCAATTTGCCCACTTGTGGGCCACTTCTGATTTTGCCCCCCGCTCTGAGGCGGTGGGGCTCCCCGATACGGCAGGGGTGAGGTAGCCAATTTGCCCACTTGTGGGCCACTTCTGATTTTGCCCCCCGCTTTGAAGCGGTGGGGCTCCCCGATACGGCAGGGGTGAGGTAGCCAATTTGCCCACTTGTGGGCCACTTCTGATTTTGCCCCCCGCTCTGAAGCGGTGGGGCTCCCCGATACGGCAGGGGTGAGGTAGCCATTTCGCCCACTTGTGGGCCACTTCTGATTTTGCCCCCCGCTATGGTATGATGTGGATGAGGCGGTGTTGAGTGCAATGGAGAGGGGGAGGTTGCATGAGTGGACTAAGGTTGAGTTTCAGGCCATTTGTAGGAAGCATGGTTTGAGTGTGAGAGGGGGGAAGGGTGAGCTTATGGAGCGTGTCAGGGTGCACTTCCACAGGTTGTACCAGCAGTAGGGAGTTTGTTTCCAGCTGTGCCACCGGCGATGGAACATTCGGGTGGTCGAACGCTGCATCACTATATTTGATTCAAAAAAAGTATTGCTCTTCTTCATGTTGAATTGTGCAGGGTGTGAGGTAGGGTCATGCAACACATGTGGGGCAAGGATCATATGGTTATGTGCTGAGACCAATTTGGGGCTAGGGACTCATGGTTGAACAATTGGGAACACCGGGGTGAAGACATGTACTGTCCGCGGGCTCTTTTGAAATTACCCCGTACCGGACGGGATTTTTTTTTTTTTTTTTTGCGTTAAGGACAGCCCTGACCACGGCCGCCGACGGCCCTGCGGAGCCAGCAGAGGGGGGCACGACAGGCGGAGGTGCGCGCCCCCGGGGCCGGGGTACACCGTCAGTGAAGCGGCGTAAACGCCAGCGGGCATTGGCACCGGGCCCAGACCGAGTGCGGCCCCACAAGCGAGGGATGGTGGATGCGACCCCCCCCCCCCTGTCAAGAGGATGCGCTGTCAGTCGCCGAGCGCCGCACAGCACGGAAGAGCAGGGGCAGAGGTGGCATAACCCCCCATCCCCAGAGGTTCTGGCTCAGGCGAGGCCCCCTACCGCGACCCGAGCAGGCACCAGAGACAGGACCGCAGGCCGCCAGGACTGCATGACTTGTCTTCTTAAGCTGGCCCCTTAGGCGACCGCTGGGGGCCTAGACCCATGCGGGCTTCCCTCTTTAATATTGTTCTTCCACACAGACACACACAGACACACACAGCCATACAGGCTCAACCGGGAGACCTGGTAATATGGTAAGATGGTAATACCCCCCACACAGACACACGCACGCGTGTGTGGGTATGTGGGGCTAGCCACCCTCCTTAATGCGACCCTCTTCCTCCCTTTTTTGAGCAAGAGTGGTTTGAACATTTATAGTCATTTGCCCTCCTAGTGCGACTGTGGTTCGGGCGCGGCGCCTGGGTGGTTTACTGGTCATGGGTTTTTCCAGCGGCCCCTTACCCCACTTATGCAGAGCGCCCCAGAGTGAGGGGCGGAGACGGACAGTCGGCGGGCATGTGAGGACACGGGGCTCAGCTGAATTGGGTCCCCCAGGCGCTGATTTGATTGTAGGAGCATAGGGTCTGGACCTCGCGTAAAATGAATTGTCTTGGGGGGCCACACAGGCACAGCCCACCTGCCAGACCTGTCACCTGTGATCCTGGATGAGAGCAGACCCCACTGGCCCATGCTGGTGCACCTCCTGAGGACTGGAAGGGGATGGACACGGTCCACCCCTGGATTTGGGCAGCGTGGGAGGAATTTGTTTGGTGCAGGCGGGGCGGTGAGCGCCCGGGCGCTTGGTCAGGGGGTCAATAGCAACCGCTACAAATGTGCTGCTGTGGAATCCAGAGTCACAAAGACTGGGGGCGTGTGACACAGGGTCTCTCTCTCTCTCTCTCTCTCTCTCTGTACATGTGTGTGTGTGTGTGTGTGTGTGTGTGTGTGTGTGTGTGTGTGTGTGTGTGTGTGTGTGTGTGTGTGTGTGTGTGTGTGTGTGTGTGTGTGTGTGTGTGTGTTCTGAATGTCTATTTTTTTCGAAAGGCGCCTGGTCGCCGATGGTCTTTGTTGTCTGACTGTCAGCGGCCTGACGAGATTCTTCTTCCGACCAGTGCCTGCCCTGCTTCTGCTTGTGCTGGGTTTTGGTCGCTTTGTGTCAACTACGTGTGTGTGTGTGAGACGCCCAGGACATTCAAATAATGCTCAAACTGCGAGGTTCAACATCCTAAGCTCCCACAAATCTTCAGCAAAACCACAAAGTGGGTGTGCCTCGCTGGCAGGCTGGTTAACCAGCACACTGATGCACAGCTTCCTTCCCCTTGTCTCGATCACACCGATTGCATTAGGATCATGGGCAACGATCGTCAGAGGACATTATGGTTTAGTGCCTTTAGTTTATGCATTACGGTTCAGGGGTCAGCAGTGCAGTGCCGCACGACCCGTCTTCGTTCCACAGGCTTGTGGTTGATGGGCCGGTGGCTGATACAGTCACCCGCCTTGCAGCACTGAATGGCATCCTGGGGACCACGGCGCTGCTGTCGCAGGTGTGCTTGTTGCCCCCCACGCCTTTTGTCCGCCCCTCGGCATGCCTCTGCCGCAGCCTTGGCAACCCCGCCACAGGCGCGCACCAGGCAACCGACAGAACCCCCCAGTCCTCTTCATAAGAGCTCTGCAGCGTTGCAGCCGAATCCGGACGCCCAACACTCTTTTGCAGGCAGGCCATGTCCTCTTAGTCGCCAATGCTGCCGTCCGTGCGCTGCGGCTGGTAAGGCACTCATGGCCGCCGCCGGCCCAGTCTCTTTCTCCTTGAGCCCAACTACCTTCCCCCAACCGCACCTTTGACCAACAGTAACCACCCAGAACCATTATGCAACCCCCTCCAACCGTCTCCCCACGATATATGGACTGCAATCGCTCCTTTGGTCGAATTCCAACAATGCACTGAGGGTGGCACGCTGCGCCCCTGCTGACCTTGTAGGCCTATCGCAGTCGTAATATTATTTCGCCCATGGGCAGATAAAACGGTTTACGGGGTTTTGTTGGTGGTGACACCGTTCAAACAGGACAGGTTTTCTGACCAGCGCGTACAATGGGGAAATAGGTCCAGGACTGGGGAAAACGTATGTGAATGGCAATGCATACATGGGGGGTGAATCCACATGGGCACAAGGAGAACCCGGCAACATCCCCCCGGTACAGTTTCACAAGGCTGAGTAAGAAAGTCAGTTGGTACCTCCAGGAGACTGTGCCCGCAAGTGCTGCTTCTGCCTCCTAGCTTCCTCTCCTTGCCAGCGCGGGCATGCTTCACACAGAGTCGTTCCCAAAACTGTGGGGTTTGGAGGGGACTCACTATCACCGATGTGGGAAATGCAACACATCGTTCCGCATCACCAAGTGTTACCCATCAGTGGTGCAAGCATGCCCAGACATGTGGCCTTTTTTTTTGGTTGTTTCGTTTGTTCAGTGTGCCAGAAAACCCCGGAAACGGGGCGGTACAGCCACAAGCACATCTCAAGTCATGTTAGACATGGCCGGCGGAAAGACAAACGGTAAGCTCCTCCAAAAGACTGACCCAGTGTATCAAAGCCGTCCGCCTGGAATTGCTTGCAGCACAAATTGCCAGGGCGACTGGTCCCTGTCCACATAAAAATGCTGCCCATCATCCACCCCTGAGTCACGAGTTTTCAATGTAGAGGATGGGATGGAGCCTCCCCAAATCTGGGGTGGGGAAGTTCTGCGGAGGGGCTCAAATTATAGAACCATTGTGCATGGTACAGCAGCAGCAGCAGCAGCAGCAGCAGTAGCTACAGCAATAATGACAGCAGCAACAACTACAACAACAACAGTATCAAGGACCGCTACCACAACAAGGACAACAACCCAAAAAACAACAATCGCAACAACAGCCACAACAACAATAACGACCATAGCAATGACGAAAGCAACGACGATGACGACGACAGCAACAGCAACAACAGCAGCAGCAACAACAATAACATCAACAATAACAACGACGGCAGCGGCGATCGCAACAACAACGACAACAACAACGACACCAACAACAACAACAACAACGGCGGCAGCAACAACAACTACTACTACTACTACGGTGACCAGTTTGTGCTATGCCCAGGGCTGGGGTACCACCCAGGGCGTTGTATCCAACCATCTATCACTACCAAAGTGGGCTGCTGCCCACAATAAGCGAATCAATTGTGGCATCCCGGGGGTGTTCCCGCACGTCGTCAGCTTTCTGAGTAGCACAGAGCACCACTTCAACCTGATCTGGACAGGGACTGTTTGGCCCACCACATGTTCCACAATTTTCTCATCCACAATCGTTCACTCTCCTTGGGGGAACGTTAGTGCGCCGGGCGCGCGCAGGGCGCGCGCCGGGCATCTTTTGTGACCCGTGCCCCACCGGTGAACTGTTGCCGTTGATATGTTGGGCAACATTATATGGATTTGCCCCTTGGCCCCCAGGACATCAGCAGATGTTTTGATTTGGGATGGGTATGGACCTTCTCGTACCCGAGGGGATTTCTTTGATTTCGAAGTTGGGGGCCATGATGGTGCTTATAAAGGCCGGATTCATGTCATTGTGCCATTCATTGGAAGAAAGAATGGCACTTTGACAACCCGCCAACAATGTTATAATGACGTGCACGGGTGGTATAGGGCACGCATTGAGCAGCCGTTTGCTCGGTTGTGGCACGCAAGATGAGGCAGAGGATGAGGCAGATGTGTGTGTGTTGTGTTGCCAGAAGCGCTCCACCGTCGCAGTTTGTGATGAGTGTAAGGAGCACTATTGTACTTAATGTATTGACACCCACACTTGTGGGACCAATGTTGTTTGTTAAGTACAATACAAATGACAGTTGGAGTTGCTGAATTCACAAATATTGCTTTATTATGCAACGTGCTTTGCAAGGAAGGTGCGCAGTCCAACATGGTCTATTTGGGGGGCCTTCTCCATCAGAGGGTAAATCTCGGGCTGAAGTCGGGATAGTTAATAGAAAGGTAGCGCGCCGGGCGCGCGCCGGGCAAACATTCCCCCCTTGCACCCTCGCCCCATGTACGTTATGCTACTGGGGCTGCCTGCGACGCTGCGATATGCAAAAGTGAGGTATGTAAGAGAGCGTTGTGATAGCCACTCCATTTCTGGGTTAGGCAAGCATTGAACCCGGCAATCAATCCCTCAAACGGACACAAAGTGGTTCACGTGGCATGTTTTGATACACCCGCATCATAAGCGAGGGGGCTGCTGTGTGAGACTGGGTTTTCGGGGTGAATGTGCCACCTTTAGCTTTCGCTAAAAGTCTGCTTCGAAGCGTGGCATGTTCACTGAAGAATCATTCAAATAAGGCTTCCATTTCCGCGCATGCGCATGCCAAGTTTGTGTCATTGGTCCATTCCCTGCATTTTCCAGAGTGTGCAGTTGGCCGTGAAGGGATGCCTGGCATGTCAGGCAGTGGATTGCATCGATTTCAATCAGACTGGAGTGGATGCGGAGTTGGTGTATGAGCTGACCACCAGTGCAATTGAGGTAGCACTTGGTTGTGCATTGTGTGCTGAGAGTGTTCCAGGGTAGGGGCCAACAGGAAAGGGTGAGCACAGTTGCAAAATTTCCTCCCGTTTTTTTAACCCTTGTGTTGTGTTGTGTTGTGTTGTGTTGTGTTGTGTTGTGCTGTGCTGTGCTGTGTTGTGCTGTGTTGTGCTGTGTTGTGTTGTGTTGTGCTGTGCTGTGTTGTGCTGTGTTGTGTTGTGCTGTGCTGTGTGTGTTGTGTTTTATTGTGTTGTGTTGTGTTGTGTCCCCCCCAGGCCCATTTTCTAGTGGCAAAATAAATGACCTTTGCTAAAGAAGTTTGCTCAAGGAACAATTGATTTGGGCTCTTTTTGGCACACAAAGTTTTGGGTTCCAGACCCCCTCCCCGCCGCCCCTCCTCTCTTCTACAGTATCCCTGCCACGGGCTGTAGGTTGGTTCCCGCCCTCCCATCCCATGGAACTGCTGCGCACCACTTCTGCGGAGCAGTTGCCGGTCCGGAACCCCCTGGGCCCTGTATCACACTTCACACATCAGATGTGCTGGACAGCACCCGCCGAAGTTCAACTGAATGTGAGGCCTCTGCCAGCGCCCGCAGAGGAGTGAATGCCACGGGGGCAGGGATGCTGCAATTGTGAGCACCACTCTCACCCACAGAATTGCCCTACCCCCACTGCTGCACCCCAAACACCAAAATACCTGGATCAGCAATGGCAGGTCACAGAGGTGGCACCGATTTTAGTGCACCGGGCACCAATTTTAGTGTACCGGGCACCGATTTTAGTGCACAGTACCCATCGGAGACCACCCGTCTCCCAAATCTCGCAGATGGCACAGTGCGTCAAACGTGCAGCGCAGCACTGGGCCACACATCGAAATCTAAAAACATTTGACACTGCGTTACACAGCCCACATCAGCACTGCGACTTTCACGGCCTGTGTTGGGCCGAGAGTGAGGCCTGCAGGTGGGCATCATGGGACGTGAGCTGTAGTGCCACCTTAAGACAAACCTCTTGCCGCACGAGGTCCCCGCCCCCGCCTGGGCACACCCCAAAAACAGTCCGCATTCAACGGCGGACGGCAAATCTAAGTGTTGAGATATGGGCAAGTCATGCAGAGCCAAGGCTATGTGACATGATTCCAGTTCACAGCAGGAGAAAGTCCGCCGAAAGCAATGCACGGGGGTGGGTGGGGGGGATATGCCTCGTCCACACGCACACCCCAACACCAGCATACGTGCTTGGCCTTTAAGGCAACCCCCCCACCCCCTACACACATACTCCCCCACAACCACACACAACCCAGAGGGGCGCCTCCGCACGACATCATTGGGCACTAGCCGCCTGGAGTGCCCCCCCCCCCCCCCACCACCACCCTCATACTGGCCGAGCGATGCAACCCCGGGGGTCACAGAAGGGGCGCACGGGACCGGCAACCCACCCCGCTTTGTGGGCCTAGAGCCGGGGGCATGGGGGGCGCCTTAAGCGCAGTGCGCACGTAGTGCAACTATTTGGGCGTCTGGCCGTGGTAGAAACCCATACTTTGTGGTACTAGGGGCATCATTATTGTTTGATAACACATATCTTGGTGCTTCTTTTGCATCGGATATGGCATTTTTGGGTTTTCACCCATTTTTTTCTATTTTCACCTATTTTCACTCACCGCATCTTCTACTTTCTAGGTTGATTTCTCCCCACTATGGCAGCCCTCAATGTGGGCACTCTGCATCAGCCTCTGTTGGTTTGCATCTTGCGTCGGATGCAATTGTCAAGGTAAAGATCAACATGCTGTTGACAAGCGTGCAAATGAAGATCAACCATTAGACAAAGGGCAGCTCGATAATCTGAGGATGCATGGTGGGCAAATGTGCATCAGGGGTCATCGACTTTGGGAATGTTGGACATCATGATGGTTTGGGCAAACCCCCCAATTTTTTCCAAGCCCCCGAGACTAGTGAAAACTGACATTATGCGCATCAACAAAACCCCCCCTTTTTTCCGGAGACGGGAGCTAGGTGGCGGTGTTGACAATGGTAAACCCTTAATAGGTGACCCTGTTTGTACTCTTGCTATCTTCCTTTGTGTCATGTTGCATATCTCTCTGGGACGGTACCGATCATGCCAACACGGAGCGTTTTCAGGGGTCAGATCCATTGTTGCCTCATTTGTGTCCACTGAGTGTCCCAAAGGTAGGGTTATGTGGGGTATATTCGGAAAGCCCTTGAAAAGGGCTATTTGGAACACCCAGGTTTGCATGCTGTGCTGACAACATGTGTGAGATTTTTGTCCGTTTCTAACGATGTGTGTGCTGCATGTTGCCCCCAGCCTGGGGTCAAAACTCTGAAGGACCAAAAAGTTTGGCCTTAGTACTGAAAAATATGGTCAGCTACCCCCCCCCCCCCTAACCCATACATTTCTGAAACGGCCTTTTCTCACAGATTTCAAAAAGTATACACATACCCCCCCCTACTGAATGAATCTTTGGTGCTTTGGACAAAGAGATTGAGAAAACCGTGAAAAAACACGAATTTGCTCCGCGTTGGCATGTTATGAATGTCCCCGAGAGATATGCATTTCCGGATCAGCTGTTGATGGAATCCGGTAATGTTCAAATGAAGTACACTGGAAACGGTCGTTGTGGGGGTATGGGGCCATCCCTAGCCCCGGAAGGATCTGCCACTGCCATTCTTGATGAAGTGTGGCCAATTCATGCAGTCTGTTTGGGGCCGTGGGCTGCATGGCCCCCCTCCTGGCAGGGGGTGTGGGCGGCTTTAGGCACCAGCTCTACAGCCTGGTGAGGGCTTAGAGTGGAGGAGCCCGCTTCCTAAATGCTTACCCCTTAGGCCACCACGTCCTTGCCTTGAGTATGTTGCATAGAACATTGGGTGCAAACCACTTTTGTCTAATTTTTCGTCCAAATTTGCCGGTTTACGTCCAACTTTTCGTACAATAGAGAACCCCCCCCCCCCCGTTTTTTTCCAAGGGTCAAATTTTAGGTGTCATTTTTTAAATAACCCCCCCCGCCCTTTTAGGACCCCCCAAAAGTAGGCGAATCATCACCATGTCCGAAATTACCGATATCGATGACCCCTGATGTGCATCATGTGTAGTCTTACTTGAATCGTGTTGTTGCCGAGATTCGATGAGTAGAAAGTCTTTCCTTTGTCCCTTGTGACATTGGCGGGTGTTCTGCTTTGGGATCCTAAAGGGCTTCAAAGATTCAAGGGACATTATTTCACTCATGCCACCCAAAAACATGGTGTGAGGTGGCAATAGCACCTCTCATGCTGTTTTAGCACATAATACCCTCCAAAAACACGGTGCCCTGGACACTACCCGCCCTAAACGCCATGCCCCCTGACATCCTCAAATATCCATGAAACTGGTCTGCACTGCTCAAACAGCAGCTTGCGATGAGACCCAACGTGAAGGTAGCACATTCACACAGCCAATCTGCGCACATCTGAGCAGATATGCAGGAATGTCTCGGGGGAGGTTGAGAATCTGCCACTGTTCTGTGACCATATAAAGCTTTTCACTGCCTCAGTGGCTTCGTTAAGTCTGTCACACAGAAAAAAAGGTAGCGATCGGCAGTGCTGGCTAACCGTCCATGGGCACATATGTACGTTGTGTTTTGCGGACGGTTGTGTTTTGCGGACGCTGGGGGCAGGGGGGGGGGGGTGAGTGACCAGGAGGCATAGTGTTTTGTATGCACAATGGTCCAGGGGCACGGGGCTCCAGGGGCACAGTGGTCCAGTTGGCGTCCTCGTGTATTCCCAGCCTCTATTCGAGAAGGCCTTCCGGGCCTTCCTGTCGCAAGATACCGTCCTTGCCAAGAGCCTGTGCAACAGCTTCACGCCTGCCAACCGGCACAAGCACTGGGGCCGCCTGCTGAAGCTCATCAAGTTTCAGGAGCTGGGGGGCTTGACGGACGGGTACTGTCGGCGATGGGTCGGATGGGAGGAGGCCGTGGCACACCTTGACTTTGATGACGACACCTCCATGAACGCGGTAATCAACACCACCGCCTCGGGTATGCTTGAGCCTGCGGAGGGGCGTCCTTCATCATCACCTTCCTGGCAGGGAGTTTTTAGGGGACAAGTTTTTTTTTAGTTCAAAAACCTGGTCTTGGCCTAGTAGCATTTGTCTCCAACCGCCGCCGGTTACCCTCCAACCGCCGTCGGGAACCTTCCAACCGCCGTCGGTTGCACTCCAACCGCCGTCGTCGGTTACCCCTTAAGTGCCATCGGTTGGAGCTGTGCGGATTTACTGACCACTGGACACACCAGCTTTTTTTTTTTTGGAATTAAAAACCCCCTGCTTCCTGCGGTGTGGACTAGCACCTGCACCCGCACCCACACCCACCCACCCGCAGTTCTGAGGAGTTGCATCACTGTACCGAATCCCGGTGCAGCGTGGGGTCCATTTCATTGGCCCAGCAATGGAAGGCTGCGGGCCACGGGGGGCTCCCAGACACGATCACCCTGGCCTTTGGTCACAGTTGTTTGCCTCAGGTTGCTGGGCATGGGCCTGACAGTGCCGGACGGAATATGCTGTCGATGGTGGTCTACCCCCCGCCACTTTTTTTTCCGTTACCTTGACAAATGACATCTCAAAATGATCAGCGCAATTTGGCTGTCATTTTGGCGTATCTATTGGGGACCCCCCCAAACACCCACTCAGCTTTTATGGCAAAGCCCCCTCCCCCCCCCTGGTGGGTGTGGGTAACATACACGGCAAGGCCATGTCTTGGGAGGGGGAGCATTCCGCTGGGTCAAGTCGGGCAAGTGTGACATTCAGCCTTGCAAACGGAGGAGACAAGCACCGGAAGGCCATCGCCCAGTACAATACCTCCGCTCTTGTGACGTTGACGCCCACCCTTGCATCACTTGACTGAGTGTGTTATCCCCACCTTTGATGTGTCACCAAGTGGATGACTCCAACCCTTACATCCCCTCACGCCACCCTTACATAGCCTCGTACGTGAAACTTTGAACATTAGGGCAATGGAAGGATGGGGATTGGGGCGTGATTTTCATGTCCACAAACGGGGCTGTGGATGCGACGCATAAGAAAATTCATCCCCTGCACCCAACGCAAGTGCCGGAGCCGCTTGCGGTGTGGTGTGTGAGAAGATGCAGCGTGAAAAGAATACATTGCCCAAGCCGAGGAACAGGGATGTATTAGAACGGCTGACAACCCTAAAAGTAGTGGGGGGGACCCTCCCCCCCCATGGACCCAGATTTCATAGTGGGAAAAAATGAAGTTTACAGGAGGAAATGTTAGTTTGGGCCATTTTTGGTACACAAATTTTTGGGTTCCAGCCCCCTCCAATACATCCCTGCCTTGCAACTACCCGGTCTGGCGGAGGCCTGCAGACACGTTGTTTTCCCCCAATCCAAGTATCCGCGTTCCCCACCATTGTACAACGGGAAGTGACGGGAAGGTCTTGGGCCTTCGGGAAAATGGGAAAAATGGGACCGTGAAGAATTGGGTATTTCGTCCGTACCTCCTGATTCGGGTACTTACTGGGCTCTTTGTCCTGTTCAGCTTGCTCTGTTTTGTACGCCTTGAATCGCAGATGTCGGCGTGCCATCCTTGCGACTATGAATCGGGGGGAGGGGGGTGAACCACAAAGGTGGAGTAGGTTTGCCGATCGGTGCTCCCGGTTGAAGGCATTTGGGTATGTTTTGTAGGGGCGGGTGTCCGGTGTGTGTGTGTGTGCGTCTGGAGAGCTACGATTCTGTGGAAGAAAGCGGAATGTCTGTCCCATTGCTTACAGTCGCAGCATTCTGTTCTCGTGGCTTCCGCTCCCCTGCCAGAGGGTGGGTGGGGGGTCTCGATAAGACTGGGTTCATTGATGCCTTTCCAGAACGCCACGTCCGTTTTGATGCACTGTGCCTTCCTCAACACAGCCGTCTGCCCCGTGCGGCGCATCGCAACCCCTGGGCACAGTGCCCAATGGCCCTCGATCAAATGTCATCAGCGGCGTCAACTTTTGGGAAATTGCAATGCGCTATGGCCATCCACTGCCACTTGGTGTGCGTTACGGACCGATCGAAGGCTGTGGGTCCAAAGCAGACGCCTCTGTAAATCTTCGCCCCTGCTTTTGACACCCCGACCTATGCACCTCGGAGATGTTCTGGGGGCGTAGTGCTCGGGGGGCACAGCGTTCTGGGGGCGTAGTGTTCTGGGGGCATAGCGTTCAGGGGCACAGTGTGTCCAGCGGCATACGAGTGAATGTCGCTGCAGTCGGTGGTGGTGAGCCTTCCGTCATGTCCCTCGCAGCGGCTTCGGAACGGCTGCGGATCCTGCTGGTGGGCAAACAGTCCAAGCCCCCCGCGCCGCGCATCCAACCCCCGAAGCCCCGGGAGGTCCCGCGGCTGCTCTCCTCCGCGTCGGGCAACATGATGAAGCGGCGGTCACCGCGGAACAACTTCCCGATGCGGATGCCCACCGCCAAGGGCGTCCCCCGCATCGAGAGCCTCCGCGGGGAGGCCCTCCGGGAGACCGGCGTCCTGCCACACCCCACGTCCCAGAGCGATCTGATCTCGGAGCCCGACGTCCCGTTCCCGGAGGTGTCGACGCTCGCGAGCTTCTCGTCCTCCAACTCCATCGCGGACCTGCGGACGCTGGACACGGCGCGGCCCGTGGTCAGGGAGTTCTCGGACTCGGAGGACCAGAAGTGGTCCATCAGCACCCGCAAGTGTGTGGACGCCTGCCCTCCCCCCCCCCCGCCTCCCGCAACTGCCACTTGGCAGTCCACCGGCAGCGGACGGTTGTACCCCCCCCCCCCCCGCGGACAACCCTCCCTGCATCCCGTAGACATAGGGGGACCGTGGCCGGGTGTCACCGGGGGGTCGACCAACGACAGGATGGGGGGAGAGGGTGCTCCCTGAAAACACTTCCCATGCACCACTTGGGGGCGGAACATCGAGTGGAGGGCGGAGGCAAACCAGAAAAGTGGGGCAGCTTTGCAGAGGGTGGGCGGGGGGGGGGGGGCTGCCATCAACGCTGAGTGATTTCGCCGGTGGGTACTTCTGAGTGTCCGTACTTGTTCACCTCCTGAGGAGGGAGTCCTCCACTTGTGGGGGGGGGGGGGGGCGTGCGACTGCCTCCCGTTGGGGGGTGGTCTCTTACCGGGTGGTGCCTAAGGGCGCTCCGGGATTCCTTTTTCCTGCATTAAGGAATGCGCTGAGGGACCGCCCGAAGTGCCCTCCAACAACCGTCCAACCGCCGCCGGTTGCCCTCCGCCGGCCGTTGGTCCCCCCTCCAACTGCCGGGGCCGGCGTTGACTGGCACCCGCCGTCTTTGAGTAGTTTTTTTCTTGTTGGCTCAGGGCCTGCCCTGGTCTCTGCATCAGAGGGAGGGACTATAGGCCAAAAGGTGCGGGGCACCCGGACAGTCCCATACAAAAGCACGGCATTTGTCAGCGAATGCGTGCAACGACTTGCGATGCCCATTTGCATTTGCGGCCTTGTTTTGTCCTCCAGGACCCCGACCCCCCCCCCCCCAGTGGAGGATTCCCTCCTCAAAAGGCGTACACATACGTACCCCCGGCAGTACCAACCGGCCCACTCACTGACCCTTCATGCCCCCCCCCCCCCCCCCCGTTCCCCTCTGTGCCGCACTCTGCCTGTCAAGCGAGGCGCTTCCTGTCATCCCGGGAAGGGAACGGAGGACGGGAGGTCGCCTACAGACCGTCAGCCAGCGGTGAGTCCGACGACAGGAGGGAGCGGTGGAGCGGACCGTGTCGCGTCAGCGTCCGCCTGCAGGATGACCGCCAGAAGACTGCCGGGTGTAGAATCGACGCAGCGAGTGGGGCTGCGCCCGGGGCCGAGGTCTGGCCAGTCCCTGCCCGTCTCAGGCACGGGGCACGCAGGGCGCGTACTTTGAGAACAGGCTGTGGCTGAGTGTGGCGGACACCCTTCCCCCCCCCCCCCCGAGGGGGGGGGTCAGAGAGGCAGGTTGTGGACGGCCTGAGGACGGAGGTGTGTGGACAGCAAAAACAGTCAAACGACCCCCGCAACAACCAGCACAACCCCAACACGCCAACTACTGGGCGCCGCTGACGCGCAAACGGCACATGCTGCCACATCCATCACAGCCCCGGCACACCAACCACGGGGCTCCGCGAACACGGAAACGACACCAGCAGGAGCACCGGCTGCAGCGGCCGACAGAAAGAAGCGACCCGACGCAACATACGAACGCAAGAATGGGCGACTGTCCAGGGCCCCGTAAAGAAACAACAACCAGACGGAATGTCACACAGGGGGGCAGAGAGTTAAAAAAAGTTTATGTGCCCAAAATCGGCCCCAAATTTCCGGCCCCTGTAATTAATTTCGTTTTTCCTCCGCAGGAAATTTTTCTGATGTGGGCGGGTCTGTCCGCCGATGCTGGCCAGGGCCCCAAACGACCCGTTCAAGGACAGGGGCCCGGACATTATAGCGACGTCGGACACACTCTCCACCACAAAAACACTGCACCTCAACGCACTCCTGCGAGGCCGCAGTGCACTACAAAGTCTTGATCGTACCAGCGCCCTCCAGAAGCCTCTAGAGGACAGCATTTGGGGAGGCTCTTGGGGGGAGAACATTGGCCCAGGTCTTGGCCCCAAGGCCCTGTACAATGTGTGCACCGCGCGCGTGCGGGGCGGACAAGCCCCAGACATGCCACCAGCGTCTGGCAGGGTAACTGGTGCTGGGTAGCCATCAGCCCCATATCAAAGGCCCCTCAGTAATACCCGCCCCCCGCAGCACCAGAACTCAGTAGGAACGTGCTGCGTCCAGCGTGTGGCTCAGTAGGACCCTGCTCCATCTGATCATGTCTGAGATGGCAGACGCTAGCGGCAAGTCTGACAAGCCCTCTTTGGATGCAGCCCCAGGCGCAGTGCCGGAGCGTACCATCAAAGTCGTTTGCCTGTCTCCCTCTCTTGCACCGGATGACCTGACGAAGCACGG
The DNA here is from genome assembly GCA_964036045.1 of Eutreptiella sp. 'Long Island Sound 2002'. NCBI lineage: Eukaryota > Euglenozoa > Euglenophyceae > Eutreptiales > Eutreptiaceae > Eutreptiella > Eutreptiella sp. 'Long Island Sound 2002'. The sequence goes on along the minus strand of OZ038398.1, from coordinate 21,374,742 downwards.
CAGCCGTCAGATGCCACTGTTTGCAGTGCTGTTGAGTGTTCTTTGATGCCCCAGGGTAGCGGCCGTCGCCAGCCTGGGGCCGAGCACGGGGCCTCCGTCTGACCGCTGGTGTTGTGACCGCAGTGTTTGTGGTCACGCCCGCACGATGGGAGTGACGCGGGGGTATTGAGAGGGAGGGTTGCGGGTGGGTGAGTTGCAGGCCTCAGGCATGGGGGGCCTGGGGGCGGGCGGGTGGGTGGGTGGGTCAGAAACCAAATCCAATTCGGAAAATGCCGGTCTCCCGGAGGGGAATTTTCTGATGGGGGTGGGTTCATGGGTTGAAAAAACAGAAACAGCAGCAGATGTATTAAACGCTATATCGAAGTCTATATCAAAGTGTCTGAGTCCATATCTAAGTCTATATCTAAGTCCATATCTAAGTCCACATCTAAGTCTATACCTAAGTCTAGACCCAAGTCCATATTGAAGCCCATATCCAAGTCTATATCTACGTCTATATCTCGGTCTATATCTAGGTCTTTATCAAAGTCTATATCGAAGTCCATACATAAGTCCATATATAAGTCCATACCTAAGTCCATATCTAAGTCCATATTCGAAGTCCATATCGAAGTCCATACCTAAGTCTATATCTAAGACGTGCCACTGGTGTCTACCTCAGACGTGACCAGGTGGTTCTGACGCACAGGGCCCGTACTGAGTTCTGTGTGTGCGGGAGCCAGGTAGCACTGAGTGGCACCGACGAAGGGCTAACGCGGTTGCTCTGCCGGACGCTAGTGGCAGGTCTGCCACTGGGTGTTCAATGAGTCGATGCGTGCGCTGCTTCATCGGCAGGTTGGGCACTGGAAGCTTCGGGACCGTGCATCTGGGGATGGACAGCTGCGGGGCCCTTGTGGCCATCAAGCAGATGCAAGTGGAGAACAAGAACATCGAAGTGGACACGATGCTCAAGGAGATCGGCCTCCTTTCGCAGTTCGAGCACCCGAACATTGTGCAGTACCTTGGCAGTCAGCTGGTCAATGACCATTTGGTGATTGTCATGGAGTATGTGCGTTGCGGACCTTCGTGCTTTGAGGAGTGTGGGGTGCAGTATCACGTTTCTGTGGTGTGAAGGACCACGTCCGAGCCTAACATGAGGACTGTGGGTGAAGGGCGGTGTTTAAGTCTCGTCCCGACCCTAGCACCGCCCTCCCACCCCCACAGACGGGCCCCAGAGCGGCATAGCGATGGCAGTGTGTTGGCGTTGAATGGGACGGCCGCACGTGGCCACCAGAGGTTTGGGGATCCTCCGGGACCAAGCACCAACAGTTGAAGAATGCCGCAGCATGCCACAGCACACTGAAAATTGGGTTTGAATTTTTTTCGAAAAAAATATTGGACCAAAATATCAATCCCATCCCTGAGCAATTGTTCGTCAGAGATGGCCATTACTGTCCAACCTCTTTTTTTTTTGTTTTTTTCCCCTGTACTGTGCTTTTACAGATCATTGTTCTCTTCATTTTGTCTTCTGATGTCTACTATTGAACCCACTGAGGAGGGGACAACACAACCCAAGAGGAACAAGGAGACAACCAGGAGTACCACAGACCCATGAAATGATTTGTTGTGTTCATCTTTGCAGGGTGTCGGGAGATGCATTCCTTTGTGTTTGTTTCTGGGTTTCGCCACTTTTGTAGCTTTTGGAAAATTTTGGTACCCCCCAACTACGGCTTGGGGACCGTTGGTGCTTGTCTGGGACCATCTGCCCTTGCGTCTGATGGGACATGCCCGTGGATGGTGGGCCCACAGCCACGTGCCGTCCCATACGTTTGCGGTGTGGCACGTGGCGAGTGGGGCCGGCGAACCGTACGGCCGCTCCTCCACATGGTCATGGCGTCCACACTGACGGGCCCCCCACTTCCAGCGTCGGTTTCGTGCCAACGCTCCCCGTCGGTTCCCACTAACCGCCGAGGCACACCAACTTTGGGAGGCCGAAGTGACTCCATAGAGCGCAGGTTCCTGCTGTTGGAGGTCTTGGTCGGCCCGTGTCTTTGAGAATGCTGATGAGGATGTGGCGAGGATGAGGATGCAGATGATGCAGATATCCGGCGCTTGCGGTGAGCGTTGGTGACGAGGGCTTCTGGGCCTTGTGATGAAGTCCCCTTCAAGCTCTTTAGGGGGGTAGGGAGCACCCCTGCCTCCCTGATCCCGTCTCCCTGTACCGCTGTAGGTACGTGGCTGGGGGCCCTTTGTCAGACATTGTTGCTGACTTCCACTCCCTGAAGGCGCCGGTGGCGGCGTGCTACGCACATGACGTGCTCAAGGGCCTCAGTTACTTGCACGCCAACAAGATCTTGCACAGGTCTGCCTAAGTGCCTTCGGGTCCCCGCCTTCCTGACACCTCCGCGCGCACTGTCTCGTGTCCCGTCCGTTTGGTATCGATTCCTTTTGCTTTGCCATTCACAAGAAGTTGGGTCCCAGGAACAGGTATGGCCCGTTGTGTGTGTCTGAGGAGCCAAAGGTGCTGAGTGGACAGCTGCGCTGCTGCTGGCGCTGCAGAAGCGGGCGGCAGCGGTATCTCCTGGCGACATGCGGACGCGTTGCCAAGGAGCTTCTGCTAACAGCTTTGACGTCACCAACCGATTCCTGTGGATCTGTGAATCTCTGGCAATCCTGTGGAATGCCTGTTGCTGTCCCGCTGCATGTGTCTTGTGCTCAACCAACAGCGGTCATTGGTCGGGCGGTGCTCCGTTGACGTCTTGGCGTCCCGAAGTGCGCAGATTTTGTGTTATTCCTCATTCAGCACCGCGCTGCCTCTCCCTCTATACCTCTGGATATCCGCATGTCAAATCCTTGCACGTCATTATACAGGGATGTGAAGCCCCAAAATGTGCTCGTGGGGAAGGAGGGCACGTGTAAGTTGGCAGATTTCGGAACGGCCGGAAAGCTCGATGACAACAGCTGCGTCGGCACTCTGTACTACATGTCGCCGGAGGCCATGAAGGGCATGTGGGACCAGGCCAGTGATATCTGGAGCTTCGGGGTCATGCTGTTTCAGATGTTTACCGGAGAGTTGCCATTCGCTTCACTGCAGGGGACGAATGTGTTCAGCATCATGTACCACCTGCGGGAGTCGAATTTCCAATTGAAAGATATCAGTTTCATTCAGGATGAAGCCCGGGATATGATGGGCTCGTGTCTCCAGGTGATGCCCTCTTTCAGTCTGATGAACGATACAGGGGGAGGGATGATTCCGCCAGAGGGAAATTTTGTGAGTGAAATTTCACCGTGAAGAAGGGTAGCGAAATTTTTCCAGGCCAAATTTTGGGGATGGGGCCGACTGGGGGACTGAGCTTTAACGGTACCTGTGCATAAGACTGTCACATGCTGTGACAGTGCCAGCGATAGTGACAGTGACAGTGGCAGCGTGTTGCAAATTTGGATTCTCATTTTTTTTGTGTTCTAGTGCAGGCATTCGGGCATGTGGCATTTTAGCTTTAGATATTTTAAGGCTGGCGAAATCTTCCTTGGTGAAATCGTCTCCGGACGAAATTTTCCCACCCCCTACAATTTTGCTGCCAGTCACAAGAAGTTGGGTGGTGTGGTGGTTGTGGAGCGGTCAATGTTGTGTTGGGCTGAGTGGACGTGGGCAGCTGAGGTGTTGCTGTAGCTGGGCTGTTCGAAAATTGAAGGCTTCACGGTGGAATTTGTGGTGTGTTTTGGGGTTGAGGCTTGGGGTTGCGAGTGGGGGTGGGTTTGAGGTCTGACATTTGGGGGTGGGTTGTAGGTTGTCTGCCATTTCTCTGCTAAGAAACGGGACTTCAAAGGCCATCAGCTGATTACTGCAATTCAGGTGCCATGGAAGCACTTTTTCACAGTGCAGCACATGCACCAGCGAAATCGACATGGCAATGTAGCCCCTCAGAAGAGGCTGATCCTGGGAGTCCTCTTCACCATTTTTGGGCCTCACCAGTGGGACACCCTAGGGCCCTTGCCAATGGGCCAGCCCTTGCAGTCCCCCATCCCCAACGCTTGCAATTGCCGCAAGGCCGTGTGGCATTGGGCAACGTCATCTTCGGAGACATCCTGACCACTTCCTACCGGAATTGTGATGTGCCTTGTTTGTCACGCGGCGGTCTTGTAAGGAGCCGATTTGTCTGTTGGAGGCCGCAGTGGTATAGCCTCAGTGGTATTGCCGCAGTGGTATGGCCGGATTGGTATTGCCGCAGTGGTATGGCCGGAATGGTATTGCCGCAGTGGTATAGCCGCAGTGGTATGGCCGAATTGGTATGAAGGGTCTCGGTGCGCAGCCGACTGATCGCGGTTGCCGGTTTTGTTGGCGTGCAACCCACGGCGATTGAGAGTTCATGGCCATTGCCGGGTAGTTCAGATCTTTCAACTCCCGAACAAGACCCGAGGACATCACAAATAGCTAGCGAACAACTCGTCAACAATTCAAATGGATCCTGAGAAGCCCCGGAATAGTCCCAGGGCAACTCCCCAACAATTGCCCAAACAGCTCCCCAAAAGCTCCTAAATAGTCTAGAGCACCTTTCAAAGAGGTGGGCATTGCGACACAGGGCCACCGACACAGGGTTTGATGACCACCAAATGTTACACATCGGTGGTGCGGCATTGCCCGGCATTGCTCGTGGGGATGGGCAGAGGACACATTGAAATGAAAATAGACAAAACGGGTGGTGATTGGGTTGGATTTCAGCTGCTCTGCACCGGTCAGCGTTGACATTTTCGTCTTGAATCTGGAACAAAAATATTTGATCTCCTGGCCTGAGTCCCATCGCTGAGGACCACTTGCACGCTGGTGCACGGCTGCGCATGTGTCCAACTCCCAAACCTCCGGTTCGAACCCGCAACTTTGGGACGAGCTTCCATGCCCCGATATACCCCCCGACGGCTGCCAGATATACACTCCGGCAGTTGCCCGGTATCCGGGTGACCTACAACCGTTGCTGCTCGCTGGGTGTCTTTGGGCATAGGCTGGTCCATCACATGCTTTCACCCTCTTGCGCTGAGCCTGATAGTAGCTCTTCCCGCTGACGCTGGTGTGGGCCGGGGGGGGGGGGTCCTTGTATGCGACCTGCAGCCCCCCAGCCCCCGTGTTATGAAAGATAGGAGTACCAGTGGTGTGACGGGCAGGAGGATAGTTGGTTTCGCTGCGGCCGCAGAGCAGCCCAGAAAATTGTTTGTGACCCTAAAAAGGGCCCAATCACCCAATTTTGACAAAATTATTGACCCCCAATATACATGACTCAAAAAGATACCCACGTTGCGCCGATCATTTTGACTCATGTGCGTTGGGTCATCCCCCCCCCCCCCCCCGGCTGCCAACCCACGCCCCGCCGCCACCAACCAGACCCCCCCCCCACCCTAGTTTTTGACAGATACTTGAGGGGTGGGGCGCAAAGGGACCGGATCCAGCCGCCCCCGTGGGTGTCGGCAATGGTTCTGGTCTCAGGGCAGTGCCCTCAAAAGCAAAGCTGTACGTTCTTGTGGCGGCATTGTTGGTGTTCTCAGGTCTCTGCGGGTCTTCGCCCTACGGCTGATGAGCTCCTGCAGCATGTCTTCTTCCAGAAGTACCAGGACGACCTGAATAAGCACGCAAAGCCGCTGCTGGAGAACAACCGATACGTCAATAGGTCTGCGTGTCTGCGTGTGGCCTTCAGCGTGAGGCACCATCGCAATTTGCTATTTGCCGCTCATGATGTGCGCAGGCGAAGGAGGTGCCCCTGCCGCTCGTTTTTTGAAAGCTGTGACATGGAGGGGCCCAGCCGTTTGGGTGCCTGGGGAGCGGCTCAGAGGCTCCAAAGCAAGCTGCTCCCCTTCACGGCCATTAGACCATTCCACAATGCACTGCAAGCAACGCATATCTCTATTCTAACTACAGAAACAAATCACAGAGCCACAACCCCCAGGGGAGGTGGGAAAAAAGTTTGTTGGGGTGGGGTGCAGCGTAAATCACCCGCATCAACCGTGCAGGCGCGCGCGCCACCTGCATCAATCATGAAGCGCACGCTACCCACAACCAACAAGGAACGTGCCCTGCGCACGCGCGACCCACAGAGTGGGGGAGCGTACGTGGGGGACGGCCAGACAGCGCGTGGAGGAACCGGGCACCTGGGCCTCACACACACACGGAAAAGCAGCGAGGCAGGTTGTGGACGGCCTGGGGATGGAGGTGGGTGGACAGCAAAAACAGTCAAACAACCACCACAACAACCAGCACAACCCCAACACGCCAACTACTGGGCACTGCTGACGCGCAAACGGCACATCCCGCCGCATCCATCACAGCCCCGGCACACCAACCACTGGGCTCCGCGAACACGGAAACGACACCGGCAGGAGCACCGGCCGCAGCGGCCGACAGAAAGCAGCGACCCAACGCAACATGCGAAGGGAAGAACGGGTGACTGTCCAGGGCCCCGTAAAGGAGCAGCAACCCGACGGAATGTCACACAGGGGGTCGTGTGAGGGGGGTCGGAAAAGGGGCTCAAGCGTCAGAGCCCCAATATACAGACAGTCCGTTGACTGGAAGATGGCTCGGAAATCGGGCAGCAAAGCGGCCCGGACGCAAAATTTCCTAAACATTCTTTTCCCTATGATACACACCGCAAAATGATCAGCGCGTTGTGGGGATCATTTTGAGGTGTGTGTGGGGGCCAAGCCCCCCCCCCCCCCCGGAGCCTTTTGGGCTGCCTGACGTTTGAGCCTGAAGGTGGGGGGGGGGGGGTGGGCTGGAAATGGGGCTCAAACGCCACCCCTCCCCCCCCCGCCGCCGCAAATCTTTTTGCCCCCACCCCGGCGTTCGGAATGATGGGAACGATGCGTCCTGTCATTTGGACAAGGCGCAGTCTGCGTAATGGGAAAGGGGGGTGGGTGTTCCACAAAGGCTGGTTGGGTCCCGTGAGGTACAGCCAGTGTCCAGTCGCCTGTCTTTTGTGTGGCCTGCTTGTTGCTTGTGGGTGAGAGTGGAAGGTCTGTCACTGCTCACCATCATTGCGCGCCCCCTGTGGCATTCACTCCCCTGCCAGCGCTGCACTGACAGATCTCCGCATGGAGCCATTCCCACATCGTGTACCACATCTGACGTGTGCAGTGTAACCCAGGGCCAAGGGGTTCCGGATCACTGTGTGCTACCTCAGTTGAAGAGAGGGTCACGCTTGTGGTATGGTTTGCTAAAAAATCCACATCCACATCCGCATCAAGGGCCAAGGAGTGTTCAGCACCCATTACTGGTGGCCCATGCAAAAAGTACGATTCATGGCAAAACCTGATGCCCAGCACAAACATGCACCCCACGCCCAAGCACATCAGTGTGCGCGGGTACACAGGGTCACTACAGCCGGTCCTCAGCCTCTACAACGACGTGTGATGTTAAGCGAGAAGCATCAAGCTGAGCACAGGGCGCTGGAGGTGGTCAATGGATTCCCCCAAAAACTGGGGAAGTGTGTTTACGACAGGGGCTCAGTGTGCGGCTTGTGGGTGGGTAGCAGGGCTGTGCTAAATGCCCAAAAAAGAAATATGGCCGTGCAGCGCCGGGCTTGGGCTACCACCGCACCGGCATCGGTTGACCCAACGCTGTCGTCGATGAAATGCAAATCCTGCCAAAAGACGGCCCGATGGACACCTGGCACCAGGACCCCCTGGCGCCCACGGCCACGGCTGGGCCTGAGTCACTGCGATGTGGGTGACGTACTGCGTACTGGGGAGCGGTCTCATTCTTTGGACGCAGCAGACGATGCGGATTCTGCGTCACTCAGGGCGCGTTACCGATCCGGACGGCGGAGGCATTGGATGCCCCACTGATGCGTGGGGTCCTACGGTTGCCCTGCGGTACGCCCCAGTCCCGTTTCTGCACCGCCCCGCGTGTGCCATCCCGTCGCATACCCCTGTGCAGGTCCAAGCGGTCCGGGAGCATGTCCATCAGGATCACAAGCCCCGTCATGAAGTCCCCCGTGTCGTCGCTCAACATTTCGCAGATTTCCGATATGTCGATGGAGCACCCCGACTCCGCCCACTCCAACCAGGCCACCAACAGCGGGGACAAGGTCACGCTGGGGCTGTCCTGCCCGGCGCCGTGCGGCGATGCACCCGCCGCCATCGCTTTGCCTGTGGAACGCGCGACGGGGCCAGGCCTCGGGCATTGTGGGGGAGGGTGTGGCGGAAGGTGAACAATTCACTGTCCGGGCGGAAAGAGATCCATCCCCCCCCCCCCCCAGCCCTCTGCAGACCTGCCCCCTTTTTCTGGTTCGCCCCCGCCCTCTGCTCAATGCCCGCCCCAGGCCATGCGGTGGAAGGGGATGCTGTCGGGTGCTGTCGCACCGCCGGTAGAACAGCCCAGGCCTTCAGGGCACCATGACCCACCGAGGCCAAGGCGGGGCCGCAGTGCCAGGGATGCGTTCAAAGGGAATCGGCCACTGACGGGTCCCAGGAGTGGTCAGGCAGGCGGTTGGAGAAGGTTGCCAAAGGCCAAGCGGCGACTGCGGGTGTCCGCCTCGGTGCTCGAGGACCCGTATTGTCACCAAATGACCACCCAAACCCCTCCTCGAGGCGACCGACGGGTTTCGGAAAATGTCGATTTTTCGAAAATTTTCAGGTGCCACTCGATAGGCGAAACAATTGCAATTTTGGGGCTTTCAGGGGGCGGTGGGGGCGGTTGCTGTCGGTTGCAAATGCCGGTAAAGCTGGCACCTGCGGTCAGGGAGACACCGGCGGGGCCAGAGGCTGGTACCGCTGGAGAGGGGGGGGGGTATCCCCCCCCCCTCTTCCAATGCATCGCTGGATCGGTGCGTGCACGTCGATGCTGCAAATGGACAAACGCTGAGCCGAATTGGGCATGCGGCGTGCGGAGCACATTGCGTGGGGTCTGGTGGGTGCGCTTTCGGGGGCCTTACTGAAGTCCCCCCGGGGCAGGAAGGCTCCGTGGATGGTGCTCGTAGGGGCAGTGGACGGAGCAGGTGCTCATGAGCCCCCGCCCGCCAGCCCGTCGCCGGGTGATGGAACGGTGGACCTCGTGCTGCCGCAGTCCCAGCGACGCGGCAATGTCCGGACCGCTGTGACCGAGGTCCGCTTTCTTTCCGCACGGGGCCGTGCGGCGATTCAGCCGTCGCCATTGTTTTGCCTGTGGAACGTGCGCCAGGGCCAAGCCTCGGGCATTGCGGGGGAGAGTGTGGCTGAAGGTGAACAATTCGCTGTCGAAAGAAGAATCATCCCCCCCTCCCCCCACACGTGGAGGATCATCTCCTCAAAAGGTGAGCGAGTACGTTCATCCGGAAGTACCAACCGGCATCACTCAGCCTTGATGGCACGCCCCCCCCCCCCTGCCTTCTGCAGACCTGCCCCACTTTTCTGGCTCACCTCTGGCCTCTGCTCAGTGCTCCACCCCCAAGTGATGTGTCGGAAGGAAGTGTTTTCAGGGAGCACCCTCTCCCCCCCCCACCCCCGCGGGGGGTCCCACAGACCATCCCTCGGGGGGTCTTCTTGGCACACCACCCGTGCACATGTGTTGCCTTCGCACAACACAAACCCCCCACACCCCCGCGTCACTGAGGCGTACCCATTGAACAGCGTCGAAATAAATGCGAACTTGAGGAGGGGCGCCATTCCACAGGGCCTGCCACAGTCCTCAGGCACTAATGACCTCGGCCATGATTCTGCCTTTGTGGGGGGGGGGGTCCTGAGACCCCAGGATGACGGGCGTCACCTACGCTGCAAAAGGTTTGGGCTTTTGGTGGTTACAGAGGGCGGGGGGCGGGGGACCCCCAGGCAGTGGCCATCCACCCGCAGTGTCGGATGATGCCCCATTGCGTCGTCAGTGTCCCAATACTCTCCCTCTTTCCAAAGCGCAAAGTGTCCGGTTCGACCGCACACCCCCTGTTCACCTGAATGAGGGCACAATCCCGACTGCCCTCCAGCCCGAGGTAGCAGCCATTCCGCGGTGCTGCATGGACTCCCGCGGTGGTGTACCGTTGGGCAGCCGGTGCTTTACACACACCGTGGGCCAGCGACCTCAGGCAACACGTGAGCCAAGCGAGGAACAGCCTCTAGTTCCCAGAGCCCAGGGGGACTCCCTCCACATTCAGTTCGGCCCCTACAGCGTGGAGCCTTCACCCTCATGTGCACGGGCCTAAGCTCTGCCATATGCCATCACCTGCCCTGCGCGCCCCTTTTCCATCCAGTTGAGTTCAAGTGTACAGTTTCTATAGCGAACCTCCCCGACTTTTGTCGCCCACACCGCGAAAGGTTTGGGCTTGTGGTCGCCTTCAACGCGCGACAGGGATCCATCGCTCGCACCGGAAGTGTAGTTGGTGAATGGATATGCCCCCCCTCCCCCCCCCCACTGGCGTCCCTGTCCACTCTTTGGGGACAAGGACATGCCTCATCCGCACATGGTTGGCGGGTGAGCAGAGGGCGCTGTGCGCCGCTCTTTAGGCCTATGTGCCTACGCGAGTCTTCGGGCCTTTCGGCCGCTACTCCCCGGCGTGGGCACGCACAATGGGGAGGTCAAATTGTTGGGCCTGTGAGGGGGTCTGAGCCATGATACGCGAACGGTGTGCGCGCAGTCCGCACATCGGGGCCGTGCCAAGACGGCGGCCAGGGCAGTAATGACATAGAGACGCCGTTTCAATGAAAAACACTGCATTTTGAGTTCGAACCAAAGCACCGTGTCTGCGGTTTGACACCCATTTAACCACATGGAAGCGAGGGTCTGGGAATAGGGGTCTTCCCACATTTCACGTGTCCCAACTGCCCTATTCCACACCGTCTGGAGTCGGGGGCAGGGGCCAGGGGGGATACAAAGAAAAAAGGCATAACTCACCAGCTCAACTGCTCCTCGACCCTCTGACACAGGGTGCAGCATGGCATGTGGACGTGAGCGGATAGTGCATTGTCCGAGGTCTCCTGGGGTGGCCCAGTTTCTGCAATAGTCCTATGGCACTATGTGCGAGAGGGAGCACAGAGGAACAGTCCAGTCAGCGTCCCGCGCCCCTGCTGGGCTATTTGGCCGGGCAATCCTGAGTCACAGATCCTCCTCCTCCTTCCCCCACGTTCCCTAACCCCCCCCCCCCCTTCTCAGCGGCCCAATAGCCCAGTCAGGTGAAAACCAGGTGACCCAGGGTATTGATTTTGTATGTGATTCCATGACTGCATTTACAGCTTGTAGGCATGCACCATGGCTTCTCACCCTCGTTGGTGCCTTGGTCCTGTTCTACCCCAAGCAGGGAAATACAGCCTCAAGGCTGTTCAAATAGTTCAAATAGATGTGCGGGGTGGGTGGGGGGCAGCCAACACTCACAAGCACAATCCGCCGACCATGAACAAATTCAAACCACAAAGTCGTCAAGGAGTCCCACACTGGTTCCAGTGGCTCTATGGAATACCGCATCCCCCCCCCCCCACCTAAATCGGCGGCCGGATTCGGCCGACTTCGCCGATGTGTTCTGCCAATTTGTTGGGTTTCTGAATTTCGCCGATTTGTTCTGCCAATTTGTTGGGTTTCTGGGATTTTGCCGTTTCGTTCTGCCGATTGGTTGGGGTTTCTGGGATTCTGGGACACTTGACTCCTGATTCAATTGCAGGAGGCGTCACTTTAAGACGTGCATCATTTCCTTTGCGACACTGGATCATTCATGTCCTTTCATATCCGTTGTACCAGATTGACACCATGAAGTTGCTGCCCACAAAAAGACATGTCTCTGGCCCCCTGGGATTCGTTGTCCCCCACTGATCAAACTCTTCTGTGGGACAAGTACCCTGATCCTAGTCAGGGTGCAGTTTGCAACTTGTGTCTTCGCTCTGTAGGCCCCAGTTTATTCTTCAGCCACTGTTCTTCAGGCGGGCGTTCTTCAGGCGGGCGTCATCAGCCCCCCACTCAGTGGATTTTGGGCTGCAGGTGCCTTTGTCTTCTTGTGGCAGCCTTTGTTTGTGCATGAAAACATAATTTCCCCCTCAAATTGACCATTCGAAGCAAAGTGATGCTGTAATGGGAAGCCTGTGTGCATTCGTCTTCTTCAGGCAGGCTTTGTTTGTGCATGAAAAAACAATTTTCTCATCAGATTGACCAATGCCGGATATATGACAAAACTTGTGATAACAGGAATTGAACCATCATTTACCACTAAAGTAATGACTGCATGTTAATGCGAAAGGACCATGTACAGACTGAGGGATGAAATTTTTTTCGAAAATTGAGAGACATTTAGGGTTTCCACATAACTCTAACTACATGGCAACCAAAAGGAAGGTGTGTTTGGGACCTGGGACTGAGATCCAGGTCACTGGGAAGCTGTTTTGCTGAAAAATCGGTCCGCCGATTTGTTCCGCCAGTTTGTTGGGATTTCTTCTCCGATTTGGGGGGGGTTTGTGCATCAGCACTACCCTCCTTGGATATGTTCTGCTTTGGTTTGAAACTGTTGGGACACCCAAACCGGCAGGCCTCGTTCACGCACACCTTTTTGCCTTTGGTCAATTTCACATGGTGTGCCGAAAGGTGTTGTGTTGGACAGCACCAATGGTAATACCCCCTTTGCATGCAAGCCACAAATTTCATGGCAGATATTGCGATGTTTGTGGCCTCCAATGCATCTTTGTAAACAACTGTTCGATGTTTCTATCGACCATTGCTTTCCTTGGGAAAGTCGATATATACTTCAGCTTTTTCATGGACCGATGCATTCCTGGGGAATCAAAAGGTAGACGCAAAAAAAAAGAAAATACGAAGCGACATTGCGAAAAGGCCTCAGGGTACCTCACCATTCAAGGGCTAGTGATCATGCAAATTGTCCAAGCATCAGGAAGGAAAACGGGTGGATGTGTTGAAGCCGAAGCAGATGAGACATATAGCAATTCAGTTCATGCAACGTGCGAAGATTTGGTCCTTTTTGTTTGCATCTTCGAAGGTAGCGCCAAGTTATGTTGGACCTTGTCACCACCCAGCCTCACCCACCCACATACACACACACACACACACACACACATACAGAATACCCGGTTAACTCAACCGGGCTAAAAGTAGGTCTCGCAATCGAAAGGTCGTGGGATCGATTTCCGGATTGCGCATGCCGGGAGGTGGGCGGTGGCAGCCATGCGTCAAGGGCATCCTTTCTGGCTTTCTAGGGAAATCACCAAATTGAGTAGGCCATGGAGGCCACCTCGCTGCCGCAAGCACCACCAGCTATGAAAGCCCCAATACACACACAACACAGGTGGCAACATGGCAATGATGGGCTGGTTGAAATTATACCGGGGAGCTGACCCAGTGGAAGCCACGGAGCCACCAGCCCACTTCCAAGGTGGCCTTGGGGCAGCGAGCTAGGTTCTTGCCCAAAGTGCATATCGCACTAGCCGAAGGGGCAACACAGGGAAACACCCCTAGCCTACACCGTGGCCCTCACCAATTGGGAGCAACCCGACTTGAGGACGCCGGTTTGGCCATACAGGCTCAACTAGGAGACCTAGTAAAAAGGATCCCCGGTTAACTCAACCGGGCTAAGCGTAGGTCTCGCAACCGAAAGGTCATGGGATCGATTCCTGGATTGCGCATGCCGAAAGGTGGGCGGTGGCAGCCATGCGTCTTCCTTTCCGGGGGAAATCGCCCAATTGAGTAGGCCATGGAGGCCGCCTCGCTGCCACAAGCACCACTAGCTATGAAAGCCCCAATACACACACAACACACGTGGCAACATGGCAATGACGGGCTTGTTGAAATAATACCGGGGAGCTGGCGCAGTGGAAGCCACGGAGCCACCACCCCACTTCCAAGGTGGCCTTGGGGCAGCGAGCTAGTTTCTGGCCTAAAGTGCATATCGCACTAGCCGAGGGGCAACACAGGGACACACCCTTGGCTTGCACTGTGGCCCTCACCAATTGGGAGCAACCCGACCCGAGGACGCTAGTGTGGCCAACCGGGAGACCTAGCAAAAATGGTGAAACCCCCACCACACACACACACACACACGGGGGCTGGAGGAGACCGTGGCCGAGGATGTCGCCCGCCCGCTTTTCGTGACGAGGCACGGGAGAGCAAATACTCTGGATACCTAGCCAGCAAAATACAGAGGTTGTGATTCCGCAGAAGGGAGGGAAATAACGTCACAAAGAGGCCTCAACAGACCTGAGCCGAATGAGGCGTCCAGCCCAACGCTGCACAAGGATCCACCTCTAAAAGTACAGATCACACACACACACACACACACACGCTCTTTTGGGCACCCCTTCCCGTGGTCGGACCGTTAATCCCAACTGAGAGTACACATAGAAGAACTTCCAGCTGCACTGCAGCGCACGAGACCCAAGGACAGCACACAGCTGGCTGTGAACGTGACCGCCGCCGTTGCGGAGGCCATGGGTCGATATCAGCGAGACGATACGCCGTCACGGCGGAGCAGGAGCAGGAGTGCGACAGCCACGGGGCAGGCGGATCAACAACAACTGGCAGAGCGCAACAGCCCCGCGATGTAGGCGAGCAAGGACAAAGCTGGGGCGTAGCGCCGAGCGGCACATGGCGGCGAGGCAGCGGCCAGGCGGGCAAAAAGAAATCAACGGCCGAAGCCGCCCTCCTCGCGACCATTGAAGAACTACGGGGGACGATTCCGGACCTCCGAGCAGAAATCGCGGCGCTGCGCAAGCCGGCACCAACACAGAAGTTAGCTCAGACGGAACGAGCGGCGTCTTCGGAACACCAAAGAGAACGGCGCCCCAGCGCACTAAGTACGCCGGCACAAACACAACGGAGGCAGCTCGCGCAGGCAACAACCAAGCCATCATATGCAAAGGTGACGCAAGCCACGGCCCGAAAAGCACGCCCGCAGACCAAGATGGTAGTCCGGCGACAGCCGCTAGCGGTGGGCATACCGCTACAGCTGGTGGCGGAGGAGCTACACGGAACAGCGGACAAAGGAGGATACAGGGCGGTGTAGCCGGCACGCCCCTATGGGGACCGCGACCCTGGGAGCACAGGCATGATACAGCTGGCGCTGACGCTGCCCGCTTCGCAATGGCCGGAAGCCCCCAAGAAAATCCTGCTGGTTGGCAGGAACACGGAGGAAGCCTGGGCTTTGGCCTCACATGTACTGGCATTGCGGCCAGAAACCCAAGAAGTGGCTGCAATTGTAAACCTCGGCCAACCTGGAGCAGACCCGTCCATCGACGGCCTGCTGAAGCTTGCAGGATGGAGTAGGGCGGACCTCGCCCTCGCGGGAGCGCATCTGTCAGTGACAGCCACAAGCAGATCAAGCCAATGGGAGCCGGTAGAGCCGGGTCCAGCGGTATGGCCCCCAAGATACCGCCTCCTGTTGAGGTGGTGCACACGGGAGACACTAGAGGACAAGGCCCCACAGCCCCTTGCCAATGGAGCGACAGGCGTTGCGCGAATCTACTGCTCGCTGGAGGGGGAGGATGGTCTGTCGCCCAACCAAACGAAGGCCAATGCCACCCCCTGGGGGTGCCGAGTGGCCTGGGATCACAGCAAGGAGTCAGTACAACCGGCGCTGCGGCAGAGGCCACCCATGTCAGTCAGGGAAGGCCCCGGAGACAAGCAGGACGTGGCCATGGCTCTGAGACCAGAGCAAGTGCGTTCAGTTGTGCAACGGTCAGGCAAGCATGCGGGAGTGGAGATCTGGGTGGGCAGGCCGTCCCCATCTGACCTCACAACCACAACGGTGTGGGTGAACCTCGCGGCAAAGCGGCGAGTATCAGCCCCAGTGCCATGGACCAAGCTGTAGGCGGCCCCGTGGTTTGCAGACCTACGATCAGGGGACCGCCCGGGACGTATGGGAATCTCGGTGTGGGGCTCTGCACCGGTGGGACCAGAAATACGCGGCGGGATAGCAGCGGAACTGGGAGCAGAAGTGCAACAGCCCAAGACCATAGTCCGGGTGTATGGATATGGCCCTGGCCTTGGGCTGAACGCGTGTGAGGATGGATCATATGCCCAACAGGATGTGCGGCGCGTGTGGCCGTCCGCAGATGTCAAATGGCCGGACTGCCGGCACATCACGCGCACGGGTCTGCAGCGCCCGACTTTCACGCTGACACTGGAGGGGGTGCCGCATGACTGGGAGCAATCGATACTCCGGGAGAACAACGCTCGGCTACGGCAAAAGGTGTGGGTCAAGTGCACCACCCAACAAGCGGCAGGACAACGCAAACATGTCGGACCTAGAACTCGTCTTGTGCGGGGGCCGCGGCTGGCACAGGACAACACGGGGCGGGCCCTGGCACAGCAAGAGCCGTGGAGGGCGCCACAGAACGATCAGGAGGTCGGCGATGACGAGGACATGCAAGACACGGTAGAAGCATGATGCTTCTGTGGGCATTTGTGGCACTCCCGGCCGCAACATGGACACTGCTGGAAATGCCCCACCACCCGACGGGGGAATGGGCAGGGCGCCTGCTACGCAGATGCGGAGGCGTCCACCCGCAGCCAGGGCCGCTGAGAGTAGCGTCTATAAACGTCACGTCTCTCAGCAGATACTGGTGGCAGGTCATGAAGTCCAAGGCGGACATTGTGTGCGTGCAGGAAACCAAGCTCACGGTGTGAGGACAGTGGGCCATGGCGGCGCTGGCATGCAACCAGGGCTGGCGGGCGATGTGGGGGGGTGCGGGGGGCTGGACTCCAAGGGGGGGGGGGGCTGGGATGCAGCTCCGGGGGGGAGTCTGTGTCCTGTATAGGCCAGGCATGGCCATGCAAGTGGCAAGCAGGAGACAGGACGATGGGGACGCCTAGGACTTATGGTACTCCACACGATGGCTGCACGTGCACCTAGCGTATGCGCGAGGCAAGTCCATTTTGAATTTGCAAGTGGTGTATGCCGCGTTGGGACAGCCCAAGGTTAATTCCCGGCTATGGGGGGCAGCGACGCAATACACAGCGAGGTTGGGAAATGCACCGCACATGATTTGCGCGGACTTCAATTTCGGAATGCTCGGATGTGCAAAGAGCTGTTCACAGCAAAGCGAATGGGCCACCCGGTGGACGTAATGCACAGCAGAGCCCACGCAGAAGGCAGGAGAGCCCAGCCCACCTTCCAGGGGGGGCAGAATGAAGGAACGCGCATTGATGGCATCATGACGGATCCCACACTCTTCACGGCAGTGACCGAAGCAGCGATGACCCCAATCGCTGGCCTGCCGGGCTACTCTCTGCTCAAAGTGACGCTGGACATGGACACGACAGCACAGCAAGTCACCAAGCTGCGCAAATTGCCGGACCCGTTGGAGACCAGCATGTACCTGGACTGACAGACGCACCTGGCCCAAGGTATGTGGCAGAGCCTGCACCAAGTTCGGACAGCGGCGCACGAGGCAGATGACACCAACGCGCTGTGGGCCACCTGGACCTGGGCAGCGGAGGAGCACCTCCTGATGACAGAGGCAGTGGAAGGATACACAGCAATGTGGCTACTGCAGCACCGGTGGACAGGCCCCCCCACTCTGCTGCAAGGCGGCGCACACTCGGAGAAACGCGGGCGCAGCACGTCGAGCACCACCTTCACGACCAGGCTGTGCCCGAACAAAAAACTGCCAACAGGGGCCCCCAAGACACGCATCATCCGGCTGCTGGATGCGGCAAAGGGGTAGGTGTGTCAGGTGCAGCGATGGGTGCACGGTAGGGAGCGATCCGCTGCGGCCGCGGCAGCGTTGCGGAGGTGGGAAATATCCAACAGCAATGGCAGGCTGCCTGCGAACGACTACGGGAGCTGGAGGGGTTGGATGCTCTGCCGGCGTGCAGCTGCAGGACCCGAATAAAACAGGCACGTCGGAAGAACTCAAAGCCTTGGGGACGTCCTTGGACAGGAAGGGCGGCGCATTGCGTGCAGAGAGGGAAAAGAGAGAATCAGGGTGTGGAAGACGTGGGTACGTGATGGCAGGGACACGGTCGTGCGGATGATACAACAGCCAGGTGGAGAGCTCACGGCGAACATAGACGACATGAACAAAGTCACCAGAGGGGCGTGGCGCCCAGTCAACCTCAGGTATGAGCACCGACCGGAACCGTCCGTGGAAATCTTCATGGTGCACTACCGGAAGCACATGCGGAGCAGTCCCATGCAGGCACGACGCCTGGATGGCCCCGCGCTTCAGCGCTGGGCCAAGAAAATGGGCGAGAAGACAGCCAATGGGATGGACCTCTGGTCGATGTAGCTGCTGAAACGACTGCCAATGCAGCACTGGGATAAGTTGGCATAACTCCTACGCACCGTAGAGAAAACAGGAATATGGCCGGAGCGGATAGCCGAAGGCTTCACTTCCCGGCGCCCAAGGGCGAGGGAGGTAGGGACGCAATGAAACTGAAACCACTAAAGGTCTTGTCGCAAGTATACAGGACATGGGCTGGGCTGCGCATGGAGGATGCGCTGGCGTGGCAAGAGCAGTGGGCGCATGAGGATGCCTTCCGCCCCCACCGGGGGTCCATTGACGCGGCGGCGGTGCTTACGCTACTCGTAGAGCTGTCCCAAGTGCTAAAGGCCCCGCCGGTGGGGGCGGGCACGGACTATACCAAGTGTTTCGACTTGATTCCAAAGGCAATATGAGTAGCAATGCTGGACCTCATGGGGATGGAGCGAGGAGCCCTGAACGCCTTCCACGGCATGTACAACCAGCTGCGACGGAAATTTAAAATCAAGGGATGCCTCGGAGCCTAGTGGCAAGCCACCAATGGCATCTTACAAGGATGCTCGCTGAGCGTCATAGTAATAAAGGCACTCACCACAACATGGAAACGCATGATAGACGACATCAAGAAGCCAATAGTGGTAGTCACCAAGAAACTGCCGCCGCAGACGCAGGAACCGGAGAGGCCATCGTGCTGGTGGAAGAGTGTGGGAGCAGGAGCAGACCAAGCATGGGTATGGCGGTGCGAGACGCCGTGTTGCTGCGAAGAAATCGGGTGGCGGGTGGACGGGCAGCGGCTGCTACCCCGAACCCCGACCAAGGGAGCACAAACGACCCCCCGCCGCGGCCCAAGAGCCGTAGGGCCCACGGAGACACGCCGGCGGCACAAGTGTGGGCCCGGCCGGGCCTAACAGAAATGGCCTCTCCAGCGAGCACGGAGACGTCGCGAGCCTCCCTGAGGCGGCCAGCGACACCGAACAGCCAGGGAATCCGCACCCCCCCTCCCCCCCCCCCGGACTCACTGCGCTCGCTCATTGAGCCGAGAGTGCTATTCAGCCCGGGCATTGACAGCTCCGCCGACGAAGATGAGGCAAGCAGTCATGGTGGAGGGGACGAGAGTGAGGAGATGGCACCGGGCACCACGGTCGAAATATCAGTGGAAGGGTACACAGACGACACTTACATGTTGGCAATGTGTGCCATGATGCTGATGCTCATGCTCCAGGCGACGGGACATTGGACAACGCTGACAAGGCAAGAAATCAACGTGAAAAAGTCGCTGGCTTTGGCAGTGCAGCACACGCCCGGGGAACCAGGGAGCCCCAGTATGTGGAGCTAAAAATGGCGAAACACTGCCAAGGGAACATGAGTTCAGGCAGTTGGGAATCGGAGTGCGCATGCACCCCAAGAGGGGCACGGGCCCGCTGCTCACGAAGCGAGTCCAGGAGGCACATAGAGCATTGAAAAAATCACGATCTCTCCCCTTGGGATTCCATGGGCGGGCGTCAATAGCAGCAATGATAATCATCGCGGCAGCGCTGTATGGAGTGGAACTAGCGGACATCTCCAAGAAGACGGCGGCAGCACTGGAGTCCACGGTCATGTATGCGCTATGGGGCCCAAGCAGACCATGTCGATCGAAGGAAATAGTGGTTGTTCTTCTCGTGCCGGGGCACCGCGTGCCACCGACCATGGTCATCCCATACCGGAGAATGTGCTAACTCGCACCACAGGCACGCACCAGGGGCACGCCGCAAACCATCATACAAGCGATATGGGAAGTCGTACCGACGCCGAAGGTGACAGGCCCCCTGGCCCAGGCCCTGCAAGAGTTCCGCAAGCTGGGATGGCAGCCGCTGACGGGGTGGTGGAAGTGGACATACCCGGGGGCGCATGCCCCAGTCAACCTGGCGTTGGACTCCCAGTCGTACGTGGAGCACGTCTTCAGGGAGGTGATGCGCAAGCAACAGCTGCGCCAGATAGAGGCCAGGCGACCCCGACTGTTTGGAGGCATGGATGCCAGCATACACCGAGCCCTCACGCTGACACACACAGCAAAATGCGACAATGAGCTGGACAAAGCCGTGCTACGAGGAGTATTGGCAGGGGCACTATGGACAGCGGTCCGGGCGCAAGCGGGGGCTCAAGGCCACAAGCACGTGTCCCATCTGCTCAACAGGAGTGCCGGAGGATGAGGAGCACCTGCTCTGGCGGTGCAGTGCCTGGGCACAAGCTAGAGACCCCTTTATCGCCGACGTAATGCTATTGGCCAACGGCCTGCGACTGGGATCCCTAAGAGACTGGCCACCATGTCTGCGCCTCTGCGGGATCATGCCTGACAAGGCAGTACGGACCATTGGAATGGACCAAGATAGCCGCTGGCGTAAACGATGTGACGACCTATACGGAGTTCCACGAAGCTGGTTGTTTCTGCCCGAGGAGGAGCTGGAGCCCAAACGAAAGGAACTGCAGCAACTAGCGGAGGCGGGTCGTCAGTGGGCCGCCGGGGACAAAGACCCGTGGGAAATCTTCGTGACCAACCTGCACGGCATGTCCCTGGCAGTAGTGCGGGCCCGAAAACGCAAGGAAGATGAATCAGGGCTCCTTTTTCCGGTCTCGGCACTGCATGAAAAGCGGGACACGTACCCATGGCACCAACTCCAGCTCCCGCGACCGCACAGGATACCCCCGGAAATCCTAGTCATCGGACAACGACCCAGGGAATGGAAGTGGGGCCCCAACCTGCTGCCCATGGTGCTTCGGTGGCATGTTGCGCTCGAGTGGCTAAAAATGCCGCCGGCACACAAATGTGTCCCGCGGGCACACTGGCAGGTGTCATTCATGGAGTTGGCCCTGGACTTTGAGGCATTCGCAGGGCAGCTGCTGCCGCCGGCCCCACGGTCGAAATACGTCGGGGGGGACGTGTCCCTCCAGGAGAAAGGCAGGGTGCTACGGCGGATTGTCACACTGCTGGGCAGGGCCACAGAACGCGAATCAGTCTTCCCGGTTAGGGTGACACACCACTGCCGCTCCCTCACGTCAATGGGGGCGGGCATGGTCATGGGACTGGAGGGACGCCCCGTTTTTACTAAACCGACGGCGGTGTGAAAACACCTGGAGAGGCTCCGCACATACGGGGAAGCCAGATGGGCACAAAAGCAAAAAGCACGCACGGCGAAGCGCCAGGCCAAAACGAAGGGCACGGCCAGGAAACCAGCAACAAGGCAGCCAGGAGGAGTAGCGAATCCAGAGAGGAAGACATGCCCGGCGAAGGGTGGAGCAAAAAGCGCACTGAAGCACTATGCGACCGACTTCTATGCAAAGCCTTAGAAGGCTCTAGCCGAACGGAGGGACGAAGTCTTCGCGCCGTCGGGCGGCGCAGTGACATGCGGAGGCAGTGGCAGACCAGCGGCGCCCATTTTCAAGCTACCAACGACCCTGGAGGGGGCCAGAAAAAAGGAAACCCGGAAGCGGCTGACCAAGTCTTGGGTCTGCGAACGACATGGGAACCCCCCCTATCCGACATGTGCGCTGACACACAGGGGAGTGAGGCACTGCTGCAGCAGGGGGCACCGCAGCCACCCGAAGGGCATCTGCATACCGTGCACACTGAGACACACACCACGGCGCGCGCGGTTGGCCAGCCAGCGCACCCCGGGAGCGGGGGGCAGACCAGCGCTCAAGCGACCCATGGGGAGGATTCCCCTCGGGGTCCAGCATGCACCCCACGGGCCAGCCCACCCACCAACCCCCAGCAGCGGGGGGAGGGGAATGAAGCAACAAAGGGAGACCCCCCCCCAAGCGAGACCCGGCAAGTGCCCACGCTTGGCACGCCCGGCGCATTGGCACGGCCACACAGGCACGGAGGTGACATAAACACACCCCCCAAAGAGGCTCTAGCCTAGGCGAGGGCCGCATGCGGGGGAGAGGAGCCCTCTCTCCACCCACCGACCGGTGCGGGCGCTCATCTGCGGGCACCCCCTCCTCTTTTACATAGCACGCGGCTAGTAGACCCATGCAGGTATTCCTCTTTTTATGGCATCCCCCCCCCACACACACACATGGCCAAACAGGCATGCGCACAGCCACATAGCGAGGCATGGCATGGACGTGCAGGGACGGAGTTGACTTAAACCCCCTCACCCCAAAGGTTCTGGCCCAGGCGAGGCCCCTAGCCGAGACCCGGACAGGCCTCAGACGGGACAGCTGCATGACAGTTTGTATGCTTTCAGAGGCGCCTCAGGCGGCCGTGGGGGCCCTGGACCCATACAGGCCTCCCTCTATAATATTGTTCTACCCCCCCACACACACGCCCCTGTGGAGGGTTAATATGGCATCACCGGGGGAGGGGCGACTTCGCGGGTCCTAGGACACCAGCAACCCCCCCACCCCCCCAAAGGGGCCTCCGGCCAATAGGTAGTTGTCAAAGGTACCTACCTAAGGAGTCCACAGGCGCCAAAGGTGCCTGACGGTCCACAAGCACCGGAATCACATGTGTGTATATGCTCAACGCTTGGAGCACCAAACTGTGCAAGACAAGGTGCTATACAAATGTCGTTTGTTGCTCTTGCAGACCCCACCTGCGTAGCTCAGCCCCGGCATGAGGAAGTGGTTGGTGTGGGGTGAATTTTGTCGTCGGCCCGCTTGTCGCTAGGCCAAACCCCCCCCCCCCCCCTTCCCAGCCCCCCCCCCCCCCGGGTGTTCCAGAGAACGCTCTTCAGGCAGGCGGACCCGGTATCCGGGGATGCTGTGCGGTTCCTCTACACGCTGTTGAGCACACCCCCATGCGAAAGGCAATATGCCTGACAGGGGATGACACGCAGGGGGGAGTAGGAAAGGTCGGAACAGTGATGCAGGTAACAACTCGTCGTAGCTCAGTGGGTATACCACACCTCTTCTGTCCTGTGGAGGAGGGTTCGAACCCTAGGGGGGATAGAGATCCACCGAACGTCCCGAAAACCCCTGTATGCGAGAGAGAGAGAGAGAGAGAGAGAGAGAGAGAGAGTGGGGCGCAATGGGAGGAGGACCAGAGAGAAGGAGAGAGAGAGAGAGAGAGAGAGAGGGTGGTCATCACCACATAGTTCAGTGTTTTTCCTTGCTGCACTGCAGCGCAGACCAGTTCCGAACCACACCAGGTGGCTGCTGACTGTGCTGTGGCCTTGGCCATCTGTACATTGAGGTCAGCTCACACCCACCACCCTCCCACAGTGCCGGTTAGTCTCTAACCCTTGCTCTGCGGGTCTTGCTCTTGCTGCCCCTGTCTTGCTCTTGCTCTCTGGCACGTGAGGACGTGTCATGCCCGTGCTCGGGGGCGCAAAGGCGTCCCGATGTTTCACCATCAAGCCTTTCACCTCTATACTTCAATGGCTGTCCACACAAGCTGTTCTGCTCTATGCTGCAATGGCTGCCCACACACCCTGGTCAGCTCGAACCCACCACCCTCCCACTGTGCCGGTTAGCCCCCGACTCTTGCTTTGTGGGTCTCTCTCCCCCTCTCTCCCTCTCTCTCTCTCTCCTGCATGCGCCTGTGACACGGGGGCGTATGCGAGCCCGGTATCCGTTGCCTCATGCCCCCCCCCCGGGGGGCCTCCGACCAACGGTCAGTGGGGGGGGGGGGGCGTCCAAACCCGAGGAGCCCCCCCCCCCCCCCCGTGTATGGCGTCCCAACTCACGGCCACACATAGGTCTCCCTCATTAACAATTCAGAGTATTGTGTAGAGGACACCTGACCAGCGGTTTTGGTCCTTCCGTGACGCCACAATACCACAGGTGGGGAGGGGGTGGGCATCGGGTAGGCCACAAGCAGGCTCTAACCCACTAACCCTCTCCCTTCCCCTTTGCAAGAGCATCCAAGACCGTAAAATATGCCTGCCCTCGTTAATAGTACAGTTGCAAGAGCGGCCCGGACATTAAAAGCCGTTGACCCTCGTTAATCCTACACCTCCTTCCCCCCCTTGCTCAACCCCGGACCTTGCCCCCCAGACCACGGGGGCAAGGGAGGGGTGGCGGTGTGGCACCAGCGCCTTTATTATGGGGCCTCTGACCCAGCCACTGGTGGTGGGAATGGAGGGGTCCTACTGGCTGCGTGAGCCGCTGCTGAGGATCCTTAGGGGGCTGGGGTACCCGACCACCCCCTCCCCTCATCATGGCCGCAAGCAGCGGCGCCGGTGGGACCGGGCAACGGTCCAAGGGGGGGAGTGCACGCCCCAGCAGGAGGGAAAGAAGGTGCCAGCCCCGGCGCACCAAGGGGGTTGTAGGGCGCCACTCCGGGCGCACAAGAGGGCCGGTGGCGAGGTGACTGGACCACGGAGGCCATGTCCTTCCGTCGCGCCGGGTCAAGAAGGGGTGGCAGGGCTAAGGTAACCCCTAACCCTAACCCACAGTCACCTTCCCGACCCAAGAGCGTGCAACACAAGAAAAGCCAGGTGCCCCCATTAATAGTATAGCGGTTACCTAAGCCTTATACCATGGGACTCCCGTACTACTCCCTAACCCTAACCCACGGGCCACTCCCTGACCCAAGAGCATCCAGGACAATAAAAGCCACCCTCGTTAATAGCGCACCCGCACCTGCACACAAACCCCTTTCCAGCGACAAGTATTGCTGACTGTGTGACCAGGTGGGGTTGGGGGTGGGGGGGGGGGCAAAAGTGTACACAAATTTTGTCGGTGGATGGGGATGATCGATGTTGAGGTCCAGAATGGCTCTTGTGTTGAGACACAGACCCCCACCCCACGTTCTTGCACAAACACCCTCCTCCTCCAAACAACACAGGGTGTCATCCTCATCAATTTTTGCCACGTGAAACTTGGCAATGCATTTGTAGCAATAAGGGATTTCGCTTTTATGCTTTGCGATGCCTCTGAATCGAGTTGCAAGATAGCCAAAGTTTGTAACCAGGAAGCTGATGTGGGGGATTGTAGCATGTTTTACCCCCAATTTTCAGAATACTCGGTGAAGGCTGGCTGGTCATTGTTTTACTGTCACCCGCAAAAAGCACCTTTTGTCTGAACAAAACAGGGCGGTGTTTCCGTCACTTTCTGGGCTCCAGATGTTGGGCGCGCAAAAGTATTTGGGGGGCATGTGGCAAATGCCTGCACTGCCTGCCTGCGCTTCATGCGCTGCTGCAGCACCCATGCGAGGCCCCAAGCCTGTGATCTTCAAAGGGGATCTACACACATGCATGGCTATGGGACCATCTCTGGGGCCTAGTGCCACTGGGGGAAGCCCATTTTGCGGGGTCAGAGCTGGTGCTGCATGGCTGGGATACCGTCAGGAGGGGTCCTGTCACATCAGCCCCCCTGTCATCATGTTCGATGTGGATTTGGATCTGTAGCACACCTTTTTGGCGCATCCCAAAGAGGGTGCCGAGTGTTGCGCAAACGTGGGGGAGGGAGGCATTTTACTCGAGGCGATGATTCGGAGTGAGGGATGGTATTTTGGGGATGCTGATTGCTGTCCTGCCATGTGTTGCCACATGTCCGGTTGTCCAGGCGTGCAGGTCATCATACCTGGTGCTGGTGTCTGTCACTGCTGGTGTCGTCTCAGGGTACGTGCACAGAACTCCTGGTCAGAACAACAGGAGGCGTTCATTCCGTCATTCCCAGTGCTCTTCCTGTTGTTCTCGCAATGGGGGGAAGGGGGTAGTGGGCTGGGTAATGCTTGTGAAGAGCTGTTTCTGCTCAGAACAACGATGAACTTGAGACTGCAACGCGCCTCGACTTGGTTTGATGTCATTTCCAGCGCATGTCGTTGTAATAGGGCCCCAAACCCTCCAACAACTGCTGTGGGTTGCACCTGACCACGGCCCTATGCAAGCGCGGGTTCCTGTTGGTCTGCTTTTGTCCCTGACCAGTAGTGCTTGCTCAAAGGGAACGGGGAGAGGGAGGGGGGTGGGGATTGGGGGCACTGCATGTGCCTGGGGTATTGCTATTCAATGGTATGCCATTCTGAGGGGTTTTTGTTGTTGCTGCGGGGTTTGCCAAACTGGACCCTGTCCATGCACATGATAACCATTTCCCCTTCCAAAATGCCTGCCCAGTCCCAGTCAAGAACGATTCAGCATTTGTTCCAGCCTCAGGAGGGGCAGCCATACCGTCTTGGGGCACCAGATTGCTGATGCTTGATATTGATGCTGCAGCACCCCATGCGCCATTTTGGAGGCTGATCAAGCACTTTCTTCGGCTGTTTCCGGAACCCCGTTGATTCTAACCCATGCTCCCAAGGGAGAGGACTCCAGGGTACCCCTTGTGCACTAGTTGCCATAGAATGCCCCTCACAGAGCCTTCATTTTGGCAATGTTCCCTGGGGGCTGTAAGGGCACAGTATGCGCAGGCGGCTACTGTCCACAGGGGGGCCTGTTCACCTGCTTGTGTGGGTGAGGGCCCCAAATACTGCCCTCGCGTACGCTGCATTCAACATGCGCCACGCATTGCATGTTTTCTGTCACCGCATGCCTGGCCGGTTATCAATGTAAGGTGCTGTTTTTTTTTTTGCCGCTTCAGAGCATGTGTCGTGCTCTGCAGCAGGGATTGGGGGGGAGTCCGCACGGCATGTGCACAACAGCCCCAAGCAATGAGGATTCCGCTGCAAGTCTGGCATTTGTCGGAATTCGCGATTTGCGCGGCTGAGATTCGTGGCTTTGAGTCAGAAATTCGCGGTTCTGAACGAGGCTTTTCTTCTGCAATGTGATGCTTCTGTTTCGCGAGGGTGCGATTTTGGGCGTTTCCTCACATTGCAGCAGCATATTGTGGCGGATGCTCATTCCCTGCGCGCTCTCCCATACACCGCACCGCCGCTCCCCACAGAGTTCCGTCACCCCTCCTCACCAGCAGAATAGAATCGCGCAAGCATTGCAAGCATGTGTGTGACCCTCTTTGCGTCCACTACACGGTGCGTCATATGGCGTTTGACAACGAACCGCAGCGTTTTTGCCATTTTATGGCAATGGTTGCCACCGCATTGTGATGTGTTTTTGCCATGGTCTCCTGCCCCGCGCGGCTTAGGGGCCCCAACCGCAGTCTGATTTCTCACTTGGTCGAAGCTGAATGTCTTTTTCCCGACGGATGTGATCCTGCCTTCCCTTTCCGCCGTCAGCTACAGGCTTCCGTACGTTGCACACAACTACTCCGAGCCCTGCCTCTCAACTGAGAGGCGACCAGGCCTGGTGCCCCCACCCTCGGTCAGAGTCAGAGGCGCCTCATGCCCTGCTCAGGTCGCCTCCTGGGCAGTGCTTGTGCGCAACACAATGCAACGGGTGGGGGCATCCAGGGACTGGCTCCCCATTACTGCAGGTGGGTTGGTTGATCCGTATGAAAGCAGCAGAGCAGTTGCATGTGTGGTTCCACATATCGCTCCCCTAACGAGTTAGGCTCATCAATATGCATTCCTCCCTCATCCCAAGCACTGCATTGCCCATGCACAGCATCCTCAAGTACTGCAGGTCTCTGGTCATGTCTGGTGCTGGTGCAAAGTGGGATGGGGAACGCTGGGACCATCAACCTTTTGAGGCTGGACCATGTATATCATGCAGATTCTGTCCGTCTGCAGCTCCCTGCTGTGGTTTGTTGTTGCGCCCTGATACACAGAACCTTCTGAATTGCAAGGAATTGCCTGGCGGATTGCCACCCCACTATGCCGACACATTACATGAGGGGCTGTTCCATAAGGGACGCTCAAGGGGGCAGGGTCTCTCACATTCAGAGCCATGCAATGCACGATTCTTGCGGCCCTACTTGTCCATCTCCTGTTGCTAAAGCAGGCGGGGGATGGGGATTTGGGATTTTGCAGTGGTTCCTGTGCAATAAATGGCAAAGATTCCCCTCAAACCTCCAACCTGGGGTACCTCAGGTTGTGTCCTTCTCTGTGTGTTGAGCCCCCTCCCCCTGATTTAAGACTGAGTACTAGGATCGTGCTGGGGTGACATGTGCCGGCATCCCAACCTCCTCACCTTGTTTGGCGGCCACCACCAGTCTTTCATGCTCAGACTTGGAAACATTCGAAGTTTCAACCAGATCCGATCCAGTTGGGGTGATTTATGATTTTTTCCCTCAAGCTTTCTGCTGTGACTGGTGCTTGCTGCCAGAAAGGTGGGGCAACCGCTGACCGCTCAACGGCTTGTAAACCTTGCTGGTTACACCAGCTCAGGAACCCGCAGTCTCACCCTCGGGAGGTGCAGCTTTTCGTTTACACTTTTTGCATCAGCAAATGTTGGATGCGCATTGCTGCAGTGTGAACAAAGCTGTAGAGAGGTGATGTATAACAGCGAGCGATATGTTGTGTGTTTAAATTTCCTGGGCATCACACGCACACACACCTGACCTCTGCACATAGGAAAATTTGTTTGCTCTTTAGCAAGTGTGCATAATCAGCTTTGCTATTTCGCCTTTATGCATACCTCCTCCTTCGGCAGGCTTGGGGGGCCATGGGGGGGTTGTACAAGATTTCGTTGGGACAGTTCTTCTTCATGAGAGGAAGTGATGGAGGGGCCAGTTTGAGGTACAGTGATATACTGTATGCTCTTCTCACCTTTGGCGCCAATTTGTTTTCTTGACTGCTGTGTGGCACAGCAGGTATGGCAAGTGTGCCAAAGAATTGGTATCACATGGCATTCAAAAATCTCAGACATATGTGGGTGCAAATCCAGTGGTGATCCGAAAAGCCCCCACAACCTGTCATGATATCCACATGTGCAAAGTTCCAACAGCCAATGCTAGCAAATGCCACAATACATGCTGCCCCCCCCCCCCCCCAGCTACTGCTGCTCCTTTTGTCTTCCTACCCCTGGGTCTGTGGTCTTGGTCAGCTGGAAGGCACATAGGAAGGCAACTGAACGGTGCCTCCTTTGAAGGACCTTGCACCGCACCTGCGGACTAGGGTGACAGGTTCGATACCCAGCTTGTCCGGATGTGGTTCACACAGATCTCGCATGCCTCCACATTCTTCCACCCCATTACAGGGACAGTACACACACATACTTTTTCTCGGTGACGATGTGGTTTTTCTCCATGCCCCCTTGGGCCTTTTTTTTTATGTGCCCCGATGCTCACTGAGCACAGTTATTGCCGGTGGCCCACCATGTGCCTCCTGGGCACCAACCATCAAGCAACACTCCACAAGGTACACCTTTTTTTGTGCCACCTCAGACTCAGGTCAGGTCAGTACAGGTATCGCCAGCTACCACCGTCCATCAATCTGCTTTGAAGGCAAGGCTTTGAAGGCGTCGGACGGCAAGACATCGGGCCAAACACACACACTCACTCACACTCAGGGGGAACGTTAGCGCGCCGGGCGCGCGCCGGGCGCGCGCCGGGCATCTTTTTGGACCCGTGCCCCACCGGTGACCTTTTAGGGGGTGCGCTAAGGGGCGCACTTAGGACAATCTTTGAATCCACGCTTCGTTGCGTGCTGCATCATGGTGACCCCCGGCGTAGGTTTTGACTTCCGATTTTGTTCCCTTTGTTGGGGACCCCCGAGAATGCAGGGGTGATGTAGCATTTCCGCCCTCTTTTGGGCCCCAACCGTCCGGTGCTATTGAGGAAACCGGGACAATCTTTGAATCCACGCTTTGTTGCGTGGTGCATCATGGTGACCCCCGGCGTAGGTTTTGACTTCCGATTTTGTTCCCTTTGTTGGGGACCCCCGAGAATGCAGGGGTGATGTAGCATTTCCGCCCTCTTTTGGGCCCCAACCGTTGTTGCATTTCACTCAGTTTTGCATCCGAAGGCAAGTCCGTCACCCCCCCTACGGACCATGGGAGCATGTCCCGCCTCAGGTTTGGACTGACCAAAGCAACTCGGCCGCCACGCAAGATGAGGCAGAGGATGAGGCGGAAGTGTGTGTTTTGTGTTGCCAAAGGCGCTCCACCGTCGCAGTTTGTGATGAGTGTAAGGAGCACTATTGTAATGAATGTATTGACACCCACACTTGTGGGACCAATGTTGTTTGTTAAGTGCAACACAAATGACATTTGGAGTGGTTGAAGTCACAGATATTGCTTTATTTTGCAACGTGCTTTGTAGGGAAGGTGTGCAGTGCAACGTGGTCTACTTGGGGGGCTTCTCCATGGGAGGGTAAATCTGGGGCTGAAGTCGGGATAGTTAATACAAAAGTAGCGCGCCGGGCGCGCGCCGGGCGCGCGCCGGGCAAACATTCCCCCTCAGACCCCTAGAGAGGGCGCCAGCCGGTAGAGAAGCTACCTGACCTAGACAAGGGCTTGAGCTGGGGGACTTGGTATGGCACTAGTACCTCTGCCTCATCCGGATAGCACCATCCCTGGGAGGAGCGCCCCATATTGGCTAGTCCTGGTGGTGGGGGCCCGCTCCGGCCCATCAGACTTGACCACCTCAAGCTCGGAGGTCCAAGTCATTTCGAAGAAAATGGGACACACCACCTGAAACACCTGAGGGGGGGCCATCCCCGAAGGGACGCAGCTCAAGGCTTGCATTCAGTTGGAACCACACATTCTTGCCACCTTCATTGTCGTGAGCTCCCTCAAGGTGTGCTTTTGTCCATGTGTTGACCCCCCCCCCCTCTTTGGGCACAGTGTGTAGTGATGCACGGTGGGATTTCCTCACCTTTGGCAAGAATTTGTTTTCTTGTTTGCCACGTGGCATAGCTAGGTATGGCACATGCGCTAAAGAATTGGTATCGCATGGCATTGCAAATTACAAACATATTGGGTGTGTGTGCAAGTCTAGGGGCACCGCTACACCTGTGCATGTGTAAATGTGTGTGCTTTGTGTTGGCATGTTCATGTATGAAGGCCCCACCCCATTTTGGTTCCTAAGATGTGCTCCTCCCCGTTGACCGGGTGCATTTGCACTCCAAGAGTGGAACAAGCTAAGGAGACAAACATGCGACGCCAATGCACAACCTTGATGTGCTTACCTCCCTAGGAAGTCTAGCTTCTTTGGCTGAACTCAGGCTGCCCAACTGAGTTTCAGGCCACACATGGGGTTCGAGGATCAGTCACACAAGCAGTTTGTTTGGTTGTGAAAGCCATTAACAGATACAGTGTCGGTCAAGATGAGAATAGGCGTGGCAGACCAATATGATAGTACATTGTCAGGACCTCACGTCCACCCAGCTTCTGAGCGCACCCGTGCTGTACATAAATGGACCTTCTACTATCCAGGGTTCTCCCGAGTACACTCATTGACACCTTCAGCGTTAGGAACTCAAAAACAACAATAGTCTTGGTCAAGATGAAGCATTGAGGTCTCCAATACCTCACTAAAGGCCCATAGACCAAAAGAAGCACCAGGGTCCTACGGTGTTGAAAGCAACTGGAGGGGCTAGAGTGGCATGCAAATGTCCGGGTTTGTGCAGGTCTGTGTTGGTGTGTTGGTGTGTGCCATATTGTTGGATAGCAGTGTTCAAGGTATGTGTTCCATCCCCAAGTCTTCATGTCGTGTCAAGCACTCAAGAACTCACCCAACGCTCGTCCTTGGGAATGTTGTTCTCACGGTGCACACGCAGTTCAAAGTTGTCAGGTGGCATCTACTCCGCCCCTTTCGCGGGGTTTTAGGGTGTAAAATGAGTTGTGTTGATGGCATGCATTTCATTGGAAGTTGTGTGAAAAGGGTGATAGAAAGGTTGTTTGGTCAAAGTTAAGGGGTTTGGCCCATGTAGTGGACATTTGCAACAATGTTCCTCCTCTCCATTTCTTCACCCCTTCTACTCCTTTTAGGTGAAGGTGGGGCCAGGATTATGGGGAATCACGCCATGATGAGTACATTAATCTTCTGTGCTTTGGAGCTGGTGGTCTGAAAGATTGTCATCTTACAATCATAATACCCGCTCTTCTACATGACCGTGTGCATATTTTGCTACATTTAAGTCGGTTTTGTATCTGGAGGCCAACTGGGTATCAACCGTGTGGACCTTGGCCCCATGTACGCAAGTCCTTGTGGGCACATGAGGAAGCTTCCGTAGAGCAAGAAAAATGACGACAATGGTTGTTGCCAATTCTGTGTGCACCATCTAGGTAATATATCTAAGTGTGGCACTTGCCATTGGAACATGTGTACATCTTGTGTGCCATTGCATTACCTTGGGTGCCTATTCTGATTGTTCATACCCCACCCCCCCTTGCAATCTCCCACCCCTTGCAATATCCCCCCCCCTGGGGGGGAGACCGTCACTTCCACGTTTCTCTGGTCAACATTTGTTGCGATGGTTTGTGTTGTGCATTGCTTTCCCACACATGTACCTAGACACGTTAGCATGGCATGCTCAAGATTGGGTGCCACTGATCTTGGAATTTTCCTTGCTAGAGCTACCATTTGGGGGGTAATACACCAAGTTATATTATTGGGTAAGTACAGCATATGGGGGGGCATACATGGGGGCAAGCCAAGGAGGGCCGGGACCGCTTCGACCAAACATATTGCTAGTTTGCTACCAGGATTTGCCCGGGATTTGCTTGTACAAACGGGATGGCATCCGGGCCGAGCTTTGCCTATACAAACGGGTTGGCGTTTGGGCGGTCAGGGAGCCTGGCATATCGGGGCCGATCCGGCCCGGCGGTTTGGCCCCTAGGTGCCCTGCCATTTGCTTGTACAAACAGGCCGGGGTCCAGGCCGGGATTTGCCTCTACAAACGGGTCGGGCGTTTGGGCGGTTAGAGAGCCTGGCATATTGGGGCCGATCCGGCCGCTTGGTTTGGCTCCAAGGAGTCGCGGAATTTGCCTATACAAATCGACCGCTCGGCCCACCATATGGATCGCCATTTTGGTGGAAGGCCCGGGACGAAACCTGCCAATATTGTTGGCTAGGCCACAATATTGGGTGCAAGATACCTGGCAAATTTCAAATCTTGCCTGCCAATCTTGCCAGCGATACCGTGAGCTTAAGTACCTTGCCTTCCTTAGATATCTAGCTACATGTGATCACTTCAAATCAATCACCTTTGTGTGTTTTATGACATAATCTGTCCGAAGATGTTGTATGGGGCTGTTGTGTTGCTTTTTCAGACCCAAGATGTTTTCTCTAGGTGACCGTTTATGGTACCACTCATGCACACTTGGTGCATATGTGTTGGCCACTGTCGGGGGCCCTTGACCAAATGGGCCACATTTTTTTTGCCACATTATGTACCTTCAAGTAGTGAGGAGGAAGAGGAGGAAGAGGAGGAAGAGGAGGTAATGATATGGAAGTAGCATGTGCAAAGAGTGCACGTGTAACCACTTCACATGTGTCCTCTTTGCTTGCATCAGTGGAGGGTACCACAGTTTGCCTTGAAATACCCTTGCAATCCCCCCCTCCCCGGGGAGACCGTCACTTGGCGACCCCCCCCCCACACACACACTAGACCGTCGCGCGCTAAGGGGGAGATTGCAGGGGGGGCAGGGGGGGGGTACTTTGAAGTGCGAGGTTGGATGTCATAGATTATTTCTATTATTCTTCTTGTTGCTTGCCTTGTTTTGCAGAGGTGGTTGGTCGTTTTGGGTGTGTTTCTTAGAGGGTGTACTATGCGCGGTGTGCGCACGGTGCGTGTATTGGGGTGCTTTCGTAAATTTGACCACCTATTGGACGGTGAAGTGCTTGTGTGTTTCCGGGCTGCAAAAGGTATTGCCATTGCACATACTGTGTCCCCTTGCAGTTTCACCCATGTCTCTTTCATGGCTTCATGCAGGCATCACGGTCACTATCCCCGATCAAATGGGTGCTTGTCACCATCATCTCCGCCTTCGAGCACGGGCGGTAGGTGAGCATCGAGTATTTAGGGGTCCGAGGGAATGACCTTTAACCCATAGTTTGTCCTAACACGTTACACGGTGCCACCGAGCATCTTTACCAATTTGTCACTCAAAGTAGTAAAGCGATATTCGGCTAGTACTCCCGCACCATGAAGCAAGAGTCTTTGTAGCGGTGGAAGGTAGGAGTGCGAAAAGCCCTAAAGGCGCGCAGTGCGGACCACGACACGGCCCAGCACGACAAGGATAAGGTATGGCAGCAGGCATCACAACGGGTGGTAAAAGAACTCCGTACCCACCGTCACCGTGCCATGATGTCCATCAATCAACGTGCGACAACCTTATTGTCCAAACATTGGGATGAATGCATCAGCTTTATTGCTTGTCGTGCTCGATGCAACAATTGTGCATGCCGCAGGGGAGAAGGGTCGGGGCTAAATGGCCATGCAATGGCAATGACGCCTCAGAGTACTAGGCCTTGAATGCACGCTATTGGGTGCCCCCATGTAAGGTAACACGCAAGATGTCTTTATCGGGACGCAGTGCGCCAGGATTCTGATTCCTCCCCTATGTGAGTGAGAACACCTGCCTGCATGGGAATAGAGAGAGGTCCCCAAGGACCTCCTCCGATGGGCTTAGGCTCCCAGCCAGAGCCGCTCCCACCACGCAGTGCACCTATGACGATGTGTCTCCTCAACCCACCCATGTTTGTGAGGTCCGTGCAACATGAGTGGGCCCCAGTATAGGGTCGTCAAGGACCAGCTGACCAGCATCATGGCCGAGATACAGGCGGCGGTGCCCAAGACGCAGAGCCTGGAGTTCTTGGGGTCCTTTGCGGATGAACTTGCTGATGCCATCCGACATGTGAACCCAACGGTACAGTCGCCGAAGAGGAAGGAGCCAATCACGTCCCGGCACCTGTGTGATCACATAATCAAGATCCAATGCCGTACGACCGGCCGCAATTTGACCCTTGAGATGTCTGACCACGGCCGAGTCCTCCCCACAGTGCTGGTCCAAGGGTCGTCACAGCTGCTCTACGAAGTCGGACGGTATGCGGCGCGAGATTGAGTCTAGCTCCCTCAACCCGTGCGGCATGCGAGCAACGTGGAACCAGATGCTGAAGAGGTTGCAAACCCGGTTGCCGAGCCATCCACCAAGCCGATGGCACCTGAGCGACAAACCCCATCAGCACGGCGCCAACCACCCTCGGAGGAGCGGGACACGTCGCCTCTCTCCGAGACGGAATCCCCCCGTTTTAAGCAGCGAGGGTGAATCTAGATCTGGTGGCCAGCATGCCTCAGATGCCAGGACATCGTCCACATCCCGATCACGGTCTGTGACACCACCGCCACCAGAAAGGGCCCGCACCAACCCACACGCGGCTCCCCCACCAGACCCAGTAGCAACGGCGCCGCAGATGATGCCGTTTATGGTTCCGGTTCCAATTGCACAATGGCCCCAGCACGCGGCCATGCAGGGTCTGCCGGGATACGGCAACAAGTACACCCAACGGCGCCAGAACCAAAGGTGCTACAAGAAGCTCATCAAACGGATTCGGAAGGACGTGGGATTCCCCGAGGACCATGAAGAAACGATGGGACCTGGACGACATACCGAGCATATCCGACGACCCTATGACCCCACGCCGCCCAAGGAGCATCACCGGATCGGCATGGGATAGAAATGCCCTCTCCATACCAGCATAATGTGTTTCAGAGCCACGGGAGTCAAAGGCCCGGGGCCCTCGCGCACGTTCAACCGGTCCAGCCAGCACAGAGTCCCAACCGCCAATATGCGGCGTGTGTAGGCCCCGTGAATGATGAACGTCGTCACCAAGGTCCACCTTCAGAGGGAGTACCCCGGGGAAGTGAGCACACCGCACATGCCTCACGACCACCTCCATCAGCATGGGCTCCAGCGGACACTTATGACGTTCACCGTGCGACGGAATCGCGCATCAGGGACACATTGCTTCTCCTCTCTTGTCGCGGAACCCAGTGGCGCGGGGTGACCCACGAGGGGTTAGTGACAAGGTGCAGGATGACGTGCGATGCGCCAGGCGCACTATTAGCATCATGCTGTGTGAAGTGGGACACAAACACATCATTCGTGCCAAAGTACATCAGCCGGACTATACGCGACCGCCTCTCTTGCCGCCCCCACCCTACACGAATACGGGATCGGACCAGATGAGTTGGCCCCGCCCAACAGGGCACGTTAGACGCCGCGCGAATGACGGCTAAAAGGAGCGTATACAGGAGCGTGGATAGGAAGCAGTCACAGCAAGAGCATTCGGGCCTTGAGGACCGTTGCCAGCAGGGCCACGATACGTGGACTACAGCAGTGAGTTCCCCACCAAAGTATCAATGACTCCGACTCGTACAGGTGATGATCTCGTCACTGAGCCAAGCACCCTGCACGTATTGGCTTGAGACCGGCCCCATGCAGGACTTGTGTCTTGTGCCCTCACTAGGATCTGCTGCGGACCAGCATAGCTGGCATGCTGCCATGATGCATGCCCCCCATCGCTGCGCACCCTCTCTACAAGCTACCCGCATGTCTGCAACGGAACCGTGGTCCGTCCTTTACTGCGCCCGTAGGTGAAACCCGGGTGGTGGGTTGCAGCTTACCCTGTTTAATGCCTTCAAAACCCCGCCTACCAATGCAGACATCTCCAAACTTTATACACATCGACGCACGCCCCAAGCCCATAGGTTGCGATTGGAATTGCCCCCATTGCAAGTTCTACAACTACAGCCGACGCAAACAGTGTCTCCACTGTGACCATCCGAAGCACCGCAACTAGCGATGCTCTTTTTGTGGCCGACAGAACCGACTTGACCAAGACCGATGCCACTGGTGTAGAACTCCAGCTCCAATGTCTGTGGCGCCACGTGTGCCGGAGCAACCCTCGCCGCCAACACCGCAAGAGTAGGTCACAAGCGGGGCACAACCAAAACGGCCACGTGAGCCACCTGCGAGATCCTGGACATGCGGTTGTGAAAATGTGAACTATCCATCCCGAGCTGTCTGCAACTCAAGAGGATCCAATCTAAGCCGACCCACGGCCAACCCCACTGTCATCGTTGATCAACCAGGGAGGATCATCCGCGATGCCACCCATGCCCCCACCACTGCATCTCACGCGCGCGACACCATGACCACCTCTGCGGGACGCACAACCCCCTCACAGGCCCAGCCTACCCCTGTGGGAGGGGTCCATCCCAGTGCCTCCGGTGCTGGCCGAGTCGTTCCCCCGCTGGACACTGGAGCGGCTCACTACTCTGTGGACCCGTATCATTGGGCAGTTACATGCCGGATGCCGGGAAAGGAGACCAGGCGGTCCACCTATGCTGCGGAACGAGTCCACCCCTTCCGCCCCACCTGGCCCCCGTCCGTCCCGTGGACGGACGAGCTCCTCTGGGAGCTCTGGGCCATCTGTGCGTCCACGGTGTAAGGCCCCCCTGCAGGAACTTGGGCCGGAAGAAGGCTACAACGAGAGTAGATGTGCCTCCATGGACAACTGCCGGTCGGACCTGTTGTACCAAGGCAGCGGCTGTAACTCCTCCCTGCAGGATCTCCCATGACGCCTCTGCACACTAGACTGCAGGGGCGACTCAACTCATCGTGTCATCACTGTTCGTGTTCATCACCTCGGATGATTAGGATGACACCTGACCGTTCTGTGACCTGGCCACACACAGGAAGCCCACGGGTAAGTTCCCCGACCCAACCACAGCCACTGTGCTCACCCTCACGACCCTCAGTTCACTGGCACCCCGAGACAAATGAATGACACATACATGCAGCGCGACACACATGCACTCACGCTACACCCACGATGCACCGCCACGCCACCGCGCCACATTATGACAAAGCGACAGGACTCATCCACATGCACATAGGCCCCACATATGATGTCCCGTGCGCGTCCCACATGCACTTATCCTATCTTGGGCTTTGCCCTCACATAGGACTTGACTTCACTGCATTGAGCTGCAATGGAACTTTACATGCATGTTCCTGATACAGTCCACACACCACAGGGCTTACTCATTTGGATTGCCCCACAGATGTTGCCCCTGTGTGTCTTGCACGCACTTGTCCTATGTCGGATTTGCCCGTACACAAGGCCTGGCTGCACTGTGCATGCACTTAGAGTCAAATGTTCTTGGCACAGTGCACACGTCACATCCACTATGAACGAATGCCTTCCGGGCGTGGCAGAGCATCTGCACTATTGCATGAGGGAATCACACATGTTATGCCAGCATGATGCATGCACCTCTGGTCAACTCAGCTTCTGAGTGCACCTGTGCTATACATAAATGGACCTTTAGCTTTCCGGGGTTCTCCCGAGTACACTCAATGACACCTTGAGCGTCAAGAACTCAAAAAAAAAAGAGTTTGTTCTAACACGTTACATGGTGCACGCACGGTGTAATCCCCCCAATCCCTTGCATTTCCATGGCTATACAGTTTTATCCACCTCAGCCATGTTGCCATTCTCGTGAAGGCATGGCAGGCAGTAGAGTGTTCTCTTTACAATATAAATAGTGCCCACCAGTGTCTTCTCAAGTGTGTGTTGAGGAGGTGTGCTTGTGCATGCGTGCATGCATGCATATGTGCCTTGTCCGCCTTGTCCAATGACCACTCATTGGCCAAACTGCGCTTTTTTGCACTCAAATTGCGTCTAACGATTGGATGTTGTTCAAACGCGAAGTAGTGTTGGTCTTTGCGCAAGCAGGGGGGCATTGCCGACCTGGAACGGCGGATTCCTACTACGCTACTCCTGAGCAGACATAGGGCTTCAAAAGGCAGAGCTCCAAGTAGTACTGCATCTGTGGAGCATTTGCTTGTCGCACATTTTCCCCTTAATGTGTGTGTGTGTGTGTGTGTGTGTGTGTGTGTGTGTGTGTGTGTGTGTGTGTGTGTGTGTGTGTGTGTGTGTGTGTGTGCGTGCGTGCGTGCGTGCGTGGCAGAGAAATCCCATATTATACACATACACATAAGTTTTGGATTCCTGGTCTTAGACCACGTTGTCTTTTGGTGAGCAGGACAGACTGATTGTGAATTGACAGCATGCTGTGTTGAATGCCTGCTTGCGTGCATGAGAGAAGAACGGAACCAAAACAGTGGCAGTTTTTTGCCCATCTGTTTTGGTGGTAACAAAATTGTGTGCGTGTGTGTGTGTGTGTGTGTGTGTGTGTGTGTGTGTGTGTGTGTGTGTGTGTGTGTGTGTGTGTGTGCATGTGTGTGTGTGTGTGTGTGTGTGTGGTCGTATGGTGACATGTGACACTGAGGGGAATCACCAGAGCCGCTCTCTCTCTTTCTTTTAAGGTCGGCCTGCTTGCGTTAGGAGAGAATGCCTTCTAAATGGGCTGCTGCCGTCTGCTCCTTTCCTTCCGCGCAATGACAGTACTGTGAATCCAGGACAGGTGGCGACTCTTCTGTTGTCTTGAGGTGACCTACGTCAATGTGTGAATAGCATATGGTGCAATTGGTGGTAGAGCACCCCAACCAAGAAGGAGACACTTTGATTGCCTTCCCGGCACTATTGGACAAATGACTGGAAGTGCCTGGGCCAGGGCATTCAGTCAATGAGACCGACCATTGATCCGACCCCCCATTTCGACTTGAGAGCAAATGCAAAGCGATCTGATGAACGCCACAACAGTCACCAACAAAGGTCTGAGGAGGAGCATCAGCATTACGAGGTAGATACTGGAGTTCAGGATTTACCAGCGGAGGGCAAAGCACGGGGAAGGGCACATGTCTTGGCTCCCACCTGCCTCATAGGCGCACGGTGTCGTACTGTAATTTCTGAGCAGCATACATCCCTTCAGCACCAGAACAGCACAAGAAGAGCGGCTGGTGCAGAGGAACCAAAGATGAATTTTTGGTTAAGAAGGGTATGGGGGACGGGTTTACTCGTGCACAGTTGTGACCTTGCGCATTTTTTTTTCGCTCTGCGCTGCCCCTCTTGCAGCTGGGGTGCTGCGGTAAATTTCCGCACAATTGTACTGCTTGTATGTAATTGGCCCGGCACTGGTATCCCTCCAGTGCTCCAGATGCAAGGCAGGTCCATGGGACATCCCAGTTGTGCAAAATGATCATGACCCCTTGAATAACCCTCTCCTCTCCCAGTGTGCGACGTCATTTTGCTCGAATGGCCCATGGGTGGCTGCCACAGGATTTGGGTAAGATTTTCATGCATTTGTGATTGTTTTAATGGCATGGGCAGGTTGGATGGCACTGGTGTTACAAATGGAAGCCTCCTGCCTTCTTAATCAGGGACACGGTTGCGCTGTTGGGCTGACATTGTGTTTGTCTTTGCTGTCTTTCCTGAACTTGGAGATTCTTGAATGCTCGCCACACACTTTAACATACTAAACTTCCTGAACCTTCTCCTTTTGGGGCACGTGCTGCTCCATTGCAACATTTTTGGGAGCATCATTCAAAGAGGACGAATCCTCGTCTCATGATGAGATGGTCAGACTTCCCAAGCACAGGTTGCCCCAGTACATGCTGCCCTGGCACAGGCCACACAACTTCAGACCAGTCCCAGTAGGTATCAGGTGCGATGGTGTTATGTGGTTGGTACGCCCCCCCCCCTGTCCTGCCCCACCCCTTGTCCTTCCCCGAGGGGGGGCGGGGGGCAGGGGAAGCCTTTTTTTTAGGTGCGAAACCTTATTTTTTTAGCACTTTTCTTATTTTTTAGCATAAAAAAAGGTTTCGCGCTAAAACAAATTCCGCGCTAAAAAAAAAGATTCCACACTAAAATAAAAAGATTCCGCACTAAAAGAAAAATTTTTACATGATCATCATGTATGTCTGAAAAAGTTGCACCGGGGGGGTTTACAAGGAGTGCTACTGCACCAAGCCAACCCATCAGAAGGAATGCCTGTATTTTGCACAGTAGGTCATTCAGCCACCTTGGCCAGAGCCCATGTTCACAATTTCATACAGTAGGGGAGCCTGGGTTTCGGGACTGACCCAATATGCACCCAGTTGCCCTCTTTCTTTTTTGCCTGGTGCATGCGGTGAGGAGGTACCATTTGCAGGGATGTCATGAAAGTGGAAGGAGTGGGTGCATAACGTGGAACTTGTGGAACACAAGTTCCACAACAGGGGTGCCCCTTCTGAGCTGGGGGACCTATGCAGAGAGTTCATCAGAGAGGATCAGAGGTAACGTCTGAATGTTGCAAAGAAGGGTACTCAGCCACCTTGGCCAGAGCCCATGTGCACAATTTCATCTGAACAGGGGTCTCCTTTCGCTGGGGGACCTATGCAGAGAGTTCATTTGAACAGATCATAGGCAATGCCTGACTTTTGTAAAGTAGGGTACTCAGCCATGTTGGCCAGAGCCCATTTGCACAATTTCAAGTTTTAGGGGAACCAACGTCTCAGGATTGACGAAGGGACTACATGATGGCAGCTAGAGCAAATGTCTCTCTCCTACCCCCCTGCCCCCCTTTCCTTGTTGCCTTTCACACCCATGCCTAACAAGTGTGTTTGTGGGGCAGATGCAACCGTGCCAGTGGCCCAACTGGGTGACGCTTTCCAACGTGCTGCCGTTGCAATGTACCCACGGTGCCCAACTGTTTGCACAGCATGTTTCCACATCATCCTGAAAAGTGCCCGACCTGTTCCCGGCCTGACGCCGAGTGTGCCTGCTCAAGACCTAACGGGGAGTCCCCCACCGTCCCCCCAGGCCCTGCCACTGGTCATGCCCCTTCCAGTTCGCCAGACAACGATTCCACTCCCAATTCGCCAAATAACGTTTCCACTGCCACGGTTGAAGACCCAGTGACGCGTTCCCGTGGGGGGCCGGCCACGGGACGCTGCGGTGACACGCACAGGTGAGCAGGCAGGCAAGGCACTACGCTC
Source organism: Eutreptiella sp. 'Long Island Sound 2002' (assembly GCA_964036045.1). Lineage (NCBI taxonomy): Eukaryota > Euglenozoa > Euglenophyceae > Eutreptiales > Eutreptiaceae > Eutreptiella > Eutreptiella sp. 'Long Island Sound 2002'. The sequence continues at coordinate 21,333,037 of OZ038398.1, read as the reverse complement.
ACAAGGGCATCAATACGCCTGTGTCATGTGACAAAGCGTTTCAGAATCCTTGCCACTCTGCAAAGAGGGAACGAAAGTATGTACAGCAACACATCAGGATATGTACACATGGGGTTAAGACTGGACTGGGGTAAGGGCATCAAGGGACAATAGACACTCAGTCCCGACTCATATCCCAATCCCAGGTCCGACCCTCTCAGTGGCTGATGGGGGCGGGGGCTCAAACACAACCCATGCCCTGCTCAGTCCGGACCCTGAAACCCTGCCAATGGGAGAGGTGTCCCGCACAGCCACAGGCGAGTTCCTGGGAACCAATGAGCTCCAAGGCCAACCGACAGTGGCTCCCTATGCTCCCTTAACGGCAGGTCCCAACTCCACTCTGAGCCAGAGATATGGCCCCGCCATTATCACCCAGGAGTTGGTAGCTGAAAATGGGCTGTTTCAGCCCAAACTGAAATTAACTCAAAAATCCCCAAAATTGACCCCTCGTCCGGACCCGCCAGAGGTAGGGACGAGGCAACTGACCCTATGCCCTTCGAGTACGAACTCCCTGGAGCCCTCACCCAACCTGGTTCCCTCTGAGGTCCCGGCATCAGGGCAACACGGATGAGTCATGTGGGGTCATGATGCCAAAATCACCAAAGTTGGCGTCATTCCCACGTGCGGCTCGCCCGGCCACGGTAAGGCCAATGGCTCACAGGGTAGGAGGCAGGACCTAGGACTTATGTCTGAGTGTACAACTTGGATTTAGGTCCGGGCTCCCTATGGGCTTAGAGAAATGGGGCCGCCAATTGACCACACGGAAGGGGGAAATTGGGGTCCCAAAATTGGGTCATTTTGGCTGCCTGAAATGAGCCAAAATTCGGTGTGCTCCCAATAGTATATCTCCACGCCGGCTTGGAGATCGGATCCGCCATTCCATACGTGATCCACCGGGAGTCCAACGGAGACTCCCATGCCCTTGGCTCTCAAAGATCTCCATGCCACTCGGCGTGGTGACGATCCCAATTGGGTCCACAAATGCAAAAATGGCAAAATTGCCCATACTCAATTTGGCCTAGCGCCTTAACGAAGGCGGCTCCGCTTCGCCCACGTGGTGTGTGGACCATGGGGACCATTGCCCATAACACCCATGTCATATATGGTCCATTGGTCCATGCGTCCGGCGTGCACGAGGGTTAGAACATGGGGCACGGCGGGCAGCAAAAGTGGAAAAATGCTCAAAATGGCCAAAAATGCGCACACTCATGGTTGAGGCAAATGAGGCACATGCCCGACTCGGACCGGAGTGTGCCATAGGATTGGTATCAAGTCATGTTGGTCCAACATATCTTTTGGGCGTCGCCCCACTCCTCCGGTATTGGGAATGGCAGGGTCGCCAAGTGAGCCCATGATTTGGGATAGTCCCAAATCGCCAACATGGCGGCCACGGTATGCCAAGCCTAAGAGGAGTTATTCGCCGGGTCCAAGATATGTTGGCTACCGAAGTATGTACCCTCATAACATACTTGGGTCATGATGTCAATTGAGCGCAACGTTGAGATACACGGTCGCCACTTGACATCATGACGAGCCAAAAATGGCAAAATTGGCACAATGACACACAAAAGTGCCTTGAAAGGTCTACAATTATATTATAATATCTCCGGCATGGATCGTGCAATCACTTAATCCTTCTAAACACAATGACTTGACACCATTGACCTTCGATCCCTCATATGTGCTCCACTTGGGGCGCCTTGAAAGGTTACGAGCGCTACTTCCCAAGTGGGCACATGAAAATATGGAAAATTGTAAAACACACACCTTGCTCCCAACGCATCGCTTCGGGATCACCACACAAGCTTCCCTTCACGAAGGTTAGGCTTGCAATTGACCGTAGGGAGTACGGAGAAGGGGCTTGCACAATATGAGGTCCATTGGCGGGCTTGGCTTGGAGTAATGGACCCGCCAAATGGGCACACAACACAACACATGGCACATACCACATATTGCCCAAAAATGTAGCTCCCACCACGATATGTCATGCCCCTCCAAGGGCATATCTTTGTGTCAATCGCTCATAGGAACTCAAGGAGAGTTCCTATGCAACACCAACACTTGCGCGCTACACTCGAAAGTTATCTTAACGCACGCAATATCATGGCCAAAGAGTTATAACGCAAACTCTACCCTCTTGACCATGATCCATTACACTAGCGCGCATGTGTAGAAACGCAAGGCATATGAAGCTTCCTAAATTACGTCGGGAGTATTGTGAATACATCCCACGTTTCCTTATCGTCAATACTCGCAAGCAACACGAGATATGACCTTCATAAGTGGCCTCACGAATCAACTTTGTTTTGCCCATATCTTTAAGACAAATGGAGGGCAGGATAAAAGGGAAGTTGATTCGTGCATACGGAAGCACGTAGGTCCACTCGAAAGAGGTCAAATCAAGTGCGGGGATGTCGAAGTCGAAAATCCGATTTCGACATCCTGAAAAATTCGGATTAAGGTTGCGAGTATTAATTATGAAAATTGCGGAAGCATCCATGCAGTTCCTGGCGACTTTGGAGCCTTCGTGACGGATAGCGTTAAAATTTCCATTATAAACAGTTAAACTGGCGGTTACGGTAAAGTCGCGAACCAACCGCCAGCAGTCAAAACAGTGAGTATCGGAACGGAAGCATAAAAATTGACGGAAACAATATGAAAATAAAACCCTGTTGATTCCTGATATTCTGATACACAAATCTCCGCTGGCGGTGCATCGGTTGCCGATGCGGGGCTTCACGGCACGGAACACGCCGTGCATGGGGTTAGTGGACCGGAGACCGGTTGTATGCCGTAACCTGGCCATGGGGTTCTGGGTACCGCTTCACCCCCCTCCTTAGAGCAAACCCTGGGGGGGCTCGATAACACCCACGCATGGCAGCGGGTACCCAGGACCACTCCCTGAAAGGGGGGGGGGGTGTCACATCCTCACTTCAGTAAGTCACAGTAAGATAGGTATCCCACAGTGGGATAGGTATGCTGCTGCAACAGCTCGTAGCACATGTATAGTATCAAGTATCAAGTCCCGGGTCCTGGCGGCGATTGTTCGGCATCCAAGGGACCCGTTAACCCATACCAGGCGCACCGGCTGCCGGCTGCTACGGTCACCACCACAGTGGCAGTGGCATACACGGCCAACATAGGCGTCACACGACGGCCGAGGTGGCCCCACAAGTCGAGAGCGACCACAAAGATCCATCAGGCTACCCCAAGCTTCCCAAGGCCCGCCGACTGGGGAGAGTCCCCACGGGTCCTTCCTCGGGCGCACCATGTCCATATCCATACGACGCGAGTCCAGAGTGCCATAGTCGAACTCCTTACGAACCCCAAATCGTAAGGGAACTCCTCCTGAAGGGATCGGGCATCAAGGCCGTCTTTTCCCTCGCCCTACTGCCACGAAGGCCATACATGAGGGAGTCCTCATGCAGTGTGGGCGGAGGCGTCGACTCCTCAAACCACCAGTTTCCCAGGCAGACTGACCGAGGTCAGGAGCACCGGAGGCCGCCATCCGAATGCAAGTGCGTCTGCAAATCGGTAGGCTCACACTGGGACTGACAGTGGCGGACCGCTGGGAGTGTAGTCAGGCAACTGGGCTTCCCGCCTGGCGCCATCAGGATCTCCACACATCACAGCGAATAGGGCAACACGGTATCACGGGCACTCAAACAGTAGAATCTGTTATCAAGTACTGGTCCAGGCTGGACCAGGCTGTAAGGATATGTACACGGCGACTCAAGGCGCCTCTGTATCCCGATTCGTGGTGAAAAACAGTCCATCCCTCAGCGATGGGCTGATGACACTTAACATACAGATGCACATATCCTGGAGGGCAGAAAAACAAGCAACAATTTGGGTAAATAGGCGTGTAAACACACTCAGAACAGAGTGCCAAACCACGCCACGGTCAGGATAAGGCAAATGCAGGAGGATGGACAGGATAACGCCTGAGTTCAGGCATATATAGTCTCGAGACACACGTCGACCGGTCTGGATTCCGCAAATGCCATGGAACCAGACCACACACCAAAAAATCGCAATGCCGATGACAGCGGCATCCGTTGCGCAACGTCGTATGGGCTTCAAGGCCCCAAGAGCTCAAAAATATGAAGGTCAGTCGCCCTACCTGGTTTCCCAAGGATTCAGCAGGGGGGGTGAGTGACGAGTAGAAGAAGAGAGGGGCCATCCTCCCAAGGATTCAGCAGGGGGGGGTATATGGCCACTCTGTCACCGAAAGATGGAAGAGAGCAAGCAAGTAAGGGACGATTCGTCGGCCTCACAAGCGCTCACAACACATCAGGGGAGAGCTCAGGGCGCTGATCAGGCACCCCTGGCTGCGATCGCCCGGGTGAGTGCTGCCAAGTCCGAAACGTGGATCTTGGTCTTGTGCTTGCGGATGTACTCCATGAAGGGAGTATTGACCCGCGGCACAAACGAGGAGACGGGTTCCCAGGTGTCGTGGGACGGCCCATAGCCTCGCCAACGAACCTTGAACTCCAGACCTCCGGGTGCCGAGGCCTTCGGACGCTGAGCCAGGATCTTCTCGACAGTATAGTCGTCCTGCTCAGCATAGTCGTCGTCCGAATCGGCCTCATGTTTGGCGTAGTCCAGGGACACATGTCGGCCACGGAGGTCGGGTTCCCGCACACGGAGCTGACTCTCGTGGCGCTCCCGGAACTGTCCGTCACCCACCTTGATGCGGTAGGTGTCCTCACCAATCCTGCGGACCACCTCGCCGGGTGTGAACCAGGTTTTGGTGCGGTGGGTGCCCATGGGGCGGGGTCGGATCACCCACACCGGGTCTCCCACCCTGAACTTCTGCGCTGTCGAGCTCGGGGCGGACTTCTGACGCTCAGCATGCTCCTTCTCAAGCTGCTGGCGGATGTCCCGCGCCGTTTGCTCTTGCCGCGCGAAGAATTCCTTGGCATCCATAGCCATGCCATCACCAGACAAGGGAAGTCCCCTACCCAGGGGGTCCCTGCCAAACAGAATCTGGTGAGGGGACAAACCGCCCGGAATGGGGGTGTCATGATGGGCCTTCAGAGCAGGCCACATCTCCTCGAACCAGTTCCGCCGTAGATTGGTGATGTGGATCTTGCGCAGCTTCTCGAACAGCTGCCGTCCAGCCACCTCAGCACGGCCGTTAGACCGGCTGAGATAGGCCACGCTCTTGGCATGACGTATCCCCATGAGGGAACACATAGCCTTGAACCAGCCACCAGTAAACTGGGGCCCTCGGTCACTGCAAATGGTGCGGGGGATGTCAAAGACGGTCAGCCAATGACGAATCATCATGACTGCCACCTCCTTGGCAAGCAACCCCTTTTTGCGTGCCGGAACGGCTACAACGTAGCCGCTGTGGCGGTCCACACAGAGAACCACACAGTCAAAGGTCTCCTTGCCAATGTGCACTTCAGGCATGGAGAAGACGTCCATGGCCACGCTCTCCATGGGCTGGTCAGGAACCGGGGTCCATTGGGGTTCCCCCTTGACGTTCCGGTTATCGGGATTGCAGGCCTGACAGACCGAACAACCCTTCCTGACCTTCTTGATGGCGGTGTAGAGAACGATATGGTCGATCTCGAACCGACGCTGCATGTCAAGAGCTTGCTTCTTGACCCCTGGGTGCAGCATGTGGTGGTGCCAAGCTTCACACAGCTCGAGCACCCGGGACTCCGGGACTAGCAGCTTACCATTCCGGTAGAGCTTGCCATCTTCCTCGGTCAGCCCCTTTGGCCACTTCTGCCCGCCGTCAGGGTCGGTCACAGCCCTATACTCGGCCGCAAAGGCCTCAGACTTGGCGTAGTCGTCGGTCCAGTCGTCCTGGAGGCAAGACTCCGGGAAGAGGTGCTTGTCGGACTCAGTTCCCACAGGGGGTGCCGGACCGGGCCTTCCGCCCGCGGCACCCACAGGGGCGAGTACACTGACCGTTCTGCTCACCCTCGAAGCGAGGGGGGCATCGGCGGCCATGACGACGAAGCATTTAACATCCTCCTCCTCCATCAGGCGCTCCATTTCAATGATCTTCTTGGCTTCAGCAGTCTCAGCCTCATCGCCATGGGCAGAGATATCCTGCATGCCCTTGCTGGCGGGATAGGCCCACCTACTGAGACAGTCCGCCACGGTGTTATCCTTTCCAGGAATATAAACAACCGTAAGGTCGAACTTGGCCAAGGTCTCGTGCCATCTTGCCCGTCGGGAGGCGGGACCCGAGGGGGTGTCCACGTGCTCCTTGTGCCACGACTGCAGACTCTGATGGTCGGTGCAGACGGTGACGGGATGGAGGGCTATGTACCCAGCCCATTTCCTGAGAGCCATGACAATGGCATACGTCTCCTTTTCACGGGGCGTCCACGTCCGTCTCTGGCCTTCCGCCAGGACTCGGCTCCAGAAGGCCACGGGCACGTGCCTCCCATCGTCAAGCACTTGCTCCAACACAGCGCCAATGGCGTAGTCGGAAGCGTCGGTGCGCAGGACGAACCCTCGGTCGGGATCCACGAGGTGCAGACCCACTGCGGATAGCAGCGCCTGCTTCATCCCCTCAAAGGCACGGTCAGACTCTTCAGTCCAGACCAAAGCCTTCTTGGACCCCTTCTTGGTCTCCTCTCGGTTGCCCTTGAGCATGGTCGTCATGGGGGCTGCATACTCGGCATACATTTTGATATACCCCGAGTAGTAGTTGCAGAACCCGAGATACGCCCGTAGCTCAGAGACCGTTTTGGGCTTTTCCCAGTGCTCGATCGCAGCCACCTTGCCAGGTATGGGCTTTCGCTGCCCGTTCCCGACTACGTGGCCAGCGAAGACCACCTCGCTTACCGCAATGGTGGCCTTGTCACTGCTGCCCGTGAGTTTGTGCCGAACCAGAAGGTCCAGCACCCGAGTGACGTCCCTCTCGTGTGCCTCCAGGAGCTCCTCGTAGCTCATGCTGGGGTCCCCGGACGCGATGATCGCGTCGTCCACGAAGGGGTCCGCACAGTCGCGCACCGGCTCAAGCAGGTTCTCCAGCATCCGCTGAAAAGCCGCATTGCCGTTGGTAACGCCCATGGGCATCACCTTCCACTGGAGAGGTCCAAGTGGGGTGCTCATGGCTGTGCAGGCACGGGACTCCTCGGCGAGAGGCATCTGATGATAACCATGTTTCAGGTCAATCACCGTGAAGATCCTCCGCCGGTGTTGTTTTTGCAGCATATCCTCAATGAGGGGCAGCGTATAGTTGTCGTGCTGCGTTTGGGCGTTCAGGCCGCGGTAGTCGACCACGAGCCGCCACTCACCGGCAACCTTCTTGGGGACGACGAAGCAGGGAGAGGCCCACTCGGAGTGGCACGGCTCAAGCCAGCCTCTCTGGATGAAGTCACGGAGGATCTTCTCCATGGCCTCTTTCCTCTCGCCCCTCAGGGCAAACTCCCGGTGACGATACACACGGGGGTCCTGCTTCAGTCGTATCTTGGCCTCGCCATACGGTCCACGCACCGGTGGGGGGAACACAGGTTTGCCGCTGAAGAAGGTCTCGCCATACTTCTGCTTCAGCCTGGCCCTCAACGCCTGGATCTTGGGGCAGTCATCGGACTCCGCCTTGGCTTTTCCGGGCACTTGAACCACGGAGCTTACTTGAGGGGTAGCGACCCCGCTCGCTTTCGGCTCAGGTGGTCTTCCCAGGTGGCCCAAAGGGCCATCCCTGGTCTTGCCTCGGAACAGATCGCCGTAGGTGGGTGGGTTACCGCCAGGCGGCTCGTCTTGGCTGGACATGTGATTCAGCACCCTCTGTACGAAGGTATTCCCGTCATAGGAACCGGAGACGATTGAGTCCACTTCCCACCAGGCTTTGTCCTGGCCTTTGCCCTCACGCTGGTTCCCCCAGTCGTGAAAGGGCTGATCCATATACCCCTGAACCAGATCCCACTCCTCTTCAGTGAGGGGGTCTTCGGAGTCCGATTCTTCGATGTCAACAGGGGGAACCGCAAAGCATTGCCGCCAGGGCTCTGCTATGATGCGGTTGACACACACGAAGTCCGTGGTATCGGCCTGATCAAGGCCCCCATCCACATAGTGGAATTCTGTTGGCCATCTCTGGGGTGGCATGGGCTGTCCCTTAGCGTCCTGATAGACACTCTCTCCAGCCGGTAGGACGACCTTGTTCAAGGTCATGTTGGTCAATGAGGCTACCCAATGTCGGGTACTTTCCTCCTCGGTGCATCCCATAGGAACAACCAGCACTGCCTTGGAGCGGTCCTTGCGAATCTTCGCTATCGCTCTTGGAATGTCCCAACGGGGGCAATGGATCCACATCAATCCCTGATGCGGACCCCAGTGCTTCTTCCACGCGGAGTCCTGGGCGCTCCAGTACTTCTCACATACCCTGAGATGGGCGGAGGTTCCTGAAGAGAACGCATCCAGGGCCAGATCCGTCGCTCCCAGGTCCGCGACCACTCGGTTCGCCACTTCCGGCCTTACGCCGTACTCCTGATTTGCTGGCCCAGTGGGCTCAGTGTCCAGCGCGGCCACTTCGAGCTGATTGCGTTCGGGGTGGATCCATTGGCATTCCACATGATGCTCAGGTGACGAAAGCCACGAGAGCTGATCGTCCTGGTACAGGGTCATGGAGGCCTGGGCCGGGAGGACGCCGGAGTCCGTCTCCATCATGAAGTCGTACCCGACGATCATGTCCCAGTCCATCTCGGCCTCGTAGAAGCTACCGTGCAGGAGGATTTCCTTGCCGAGGTCTGGGCGGCTCAGCTCACGATGGTTCACGAACTGCAGCCCAATGGCCGCTTCCTTCGTGCCTCCCACCATGTACTGGCCGTTCGCCACCTTCAGCCTGACAGGTTTCCGACTGTCGGTCAGACACTCTGGTGGAAGTAGGCCAGCCTTGACCAAGCTGACTTGAGCTCCCGTGTCGACCAACACGTCGAAAACCTTTTCCACTTCCCCGCATAGGGCACGGACCTTAAGATGCAACTGCCGCTCGCGACCCACACGGCGCACGGCGTGCAAACTCAGGATCTCCGGCCGTTCCAGAAGCTCAACAAGCGACTGGTGCAGGTCGTGGACAATGGGCTCAGGCTGCCCATCTGCAGCATCCAGCTGCGGTCCGGGTGATCCTCCGATACTCTCGGATAGATCCTGTAGTACATCAAACACATTCTTGGTCGCGAAGGACGGACGGGTGCAAGGGTTCGTGCCTTCACTTGCCCTCACGTCGCCTCCGCGACTGGGCGCCAGACCGGGCCTTCCGCCCGCGGCAGTCCCCTTGTGCTTATCGACTCCCGACTGGGATGGATCGGCGCTTCCCACGTCACCATCCTGCGACCGCCCTAGCTGGGGCCCTTGGCTGCAGGGGCTCCGCTAGGGGGCGTCGGTTGTGGAAGAGGGGGTGTTCTCCTCGGCCTCAACGTCGTTGACGCCCTTCTTCCTTCCCCCTTTACCTCCTCCTTTACCCTTCTTGTCCTTGTCCTTGTTCTGGTCATTCTGGTTGTTCTCCTTGTTCTTGTTGTCCGACCTGGGGACCCAGTTCCGCTTGATCTCCTGGATCTCCTTGGCCAACTCGGTCCCCACCGACGACATCAGCTTGGCCAGCTCGTCCTTGTCGACCTCCATTTTGGCTTCCCGGATACCCGCGGGCGCACGCTTCTTCGACCCGTGCGCCTTCTTGTAAGCCTCCGTGTCGGCCTTGTGGACGGGGCATGTTCGGTGGTCATGGTTGAAGCCTTTCTTCCTCCCATAACACACGAAACAGCCCTGAGGGTGAGCTCGTATGAACTCCCCAAAGGACAGCGGAGGGTCGCCAATGCGGCGAGGGTCCCTCTTCTCCTGCTTCTTCCAACCCTGCTGCAGGGGCTTCCAGTTTCCCGGCTTGCTCCCCGTGTTCAGGTTCTTGGCCACGAAGGCACAAACGGCCACTTCGGCGGGCTCATCGTCGTCGTCATCGTCGACGAGAGTCTCATCGCCGCCGGCTCCCGCTGGGTCCATGGCAGATTCCCCGCCAGGTCCCTCGCCAACGTAGTTGACGTCGCGGTCGCCGGGCCTCAACCCGCGGGTGTGGTGGAGGTTTCGGTACTCCTTGAGTACTTCCTCGCCAACCCACTCCAGGATCTCGTCGCAGCTCATCCGCGGCGGGATGGGCTGCAGACGGATGGTCTGGCCGCTCAACTCACAATCGTCAAGGCGCCACATCGCGGTCTTCTCGCGATCGCCCGAGACGGTGATGAGAAGAGCGTTCCGCAGGGAGTGCCGTTTGACATCCCGGGCCACGTCCTTCTTCGCCCAAGACACAACGTTCGTATGATACTCCTTGGGGAGCATCATCTTGACCGTGTGGTTGGACTTGGCCCTCTTGGATTCCTCCTTGGTGACCCTCTTGATCCATGCTTCCGGTAGCATGGAGAGCAGGCGAGCCTGCTCGTCACCCTCGTTCCAATCCTCCACGTTGCGGCGGAAGAGGGTGTATTTCCCTCGGAAGTCACGCCATTCCCGTAGGCGGATCTCCCGTCCATCATGCTCAAGCTTGATGGACTTCCAGCGCTTGGCAGCCACCTGCGGAGCGTCCACCCGCTCCTGCTCGTTGAGCCACTTCTTGGCGTCCTTGAGGGTCTTGATTCTCCCCTCCTTGGTCGCCACGAAGTATAGCTCGCCGAGCACTTCGGGCAGGCGGTACCTGAACCGTTTGAAGACATACTCCTCCGCATCAGCGGGAGGCAGGTCTTCAGTGACGGTCAGCCCCCAATCGTCCAGCTTCTCCAAGAAGCGGTCGAGGTTGAGGGGGTTGCCGTCGTACATGGGGGGCTTGATGTCCTTCAAGTCTTCCCACACGGCGGCATCCGCGGCCTTAGAGACCATGAACGCCGGCCGCGAGGTCGACCGAGGTTCCCATCGCCCTCGCCCACGGACTCCCACGGCCGCCACGTCCATCTCCTCCATGGAATCCCTGTGGCTACGCCGCGGTTCCTCCACGTACGCTGAACCGAAATGTTCACGCCGTACTGCATCCATGTACGCATCCTCATCACGGCGCCGGCGGCTGCGTTCAGCGGCCTCCCGTCGTACACCACGCGGCGGGCTGATGTCGAACTCCTGCAGGTCCAGGTCCAGGTCCAGGTCCTCACCTTCGCCGACATCCCACTCCACGTCTCCTCTGGGGACCTCATCCCTGAGTCCACCATAACGTCCTCCAGCCCTGGGGATTGGTGCCGGGGCTGGTGCCGGGCGTCGGGGGCGTACCGGCGTCCGCGGTGGGGCACGGCGGTTGTGGTAGTCCGCGCTGAGCCACTCATCGCGCCATTCCTCACTGCCACTGCCGGGCGGCACGCGCTCGTTGCGGCGGCCCGCGCTGTGGTGAGAGGGGGCGGTGGGAGAGGGGGCACTGGCGCTGGGGCGACTCCTGGGGGCTCCGCCGGGGGCGTGGGGTCTGCCTGGACCTGGTCCGGGTCCCCAGCCGTCGTCCGACGAGCCAGACTCCAGGGGTGGGCGGTCGCTGCCGACGCGCCCACGGGCTTCCAGCGCATCCAGCCTCTCCTGCAGGCCGCTGACGACGTTGGTCAGCGACTTGGTCTCGGCCCTGGCGATGTCCAGGTCCTTCTGCGCGCGCGCGGCGACCGTGGAGATGCGAGCCATCTCGCTCTTGCCCGTGTCTACCTCCAGCTCGAGCAACTGGACTCTCCTGCGGAGGTAGACAATCCACCGCCAGGTGGCATCCGGGTCGCCGTTCCCTGGTGGGTCGTCGGGGTCCCCAGGGGGTCCTCCAGGAGGGCCTCCGCCGGGTCCGCCCGGTCCAGGGGGTCCTCCCCCGCCCGGTGGTCCGCCTCCAGGGGGTCCACTTGGTGGGCGTCCTCCAGGGGGTCCTGAAGGTCCTCCGCCAGGGGGTCCCGGTGGGTCTCCGCCGGGTCGCCTCGGTGGGTCCGAGGATGGGCGCTTCCTCGTGATGCCGAACTCCATGTCGTCATCTTCGTCCATGTCGCCCCACCTGGGCGTCTCGGTCACGGAGGACTCGGAGCTCCGGTAGGGAGGAGGGGGATCCTCATCCTCACCTTCCATGGGGACATCTCCGCCACCTCCGCCCGTCCAAGCCACCACTTGGCGATGTCGACGGCCTCGTTCATCCCCGTCACTGGCGGTGAAGAAGGGGTCACTGTCGTGGGGGTGCCCACCCGCTGGCCTCCGCGGCCTCTCGGGGGTCTTCCCCTTGCCCTTCCTCCGTCGACGGGCGGTGGTGCTACCGCTCCCACTGCTGCCCGTGTCCGCCTCATCCAGCTTCATCCTGGAGGAGGCGTCCCCTTCGAAAAGCCTTAGAAGGGTCTCCACCCGCGATCCTCCCGGGGGAGTCTCGTGGCGGAGTTTGGCCTCTGCCTCCTCCATTGCGGCGGCGGTGGCTGCGGCAGCTCGCGCTTCGGCCTCTTCCCGAGCACGAGCAGCCTCGGCTTCCCGGGCCTGCAGCAGCTGCGCCTTCTGCGCCTCCAACGCCGCCAGCTCCGCCTCCGTCTTGGCCTTCTCCTCAGCGACCTTCCGTCGCGCAGCCTCGATGGCTTCCTTCTTGGCGGCATCCTCATGGGCCTTAGCCGTCGCTTCGGCGTGGGCCCTTTCCTCCGCCTCCTTCTTTGCCCTCTCTTGGGCAAGCGCCTCCCCCAGCGCCTTCACCTCAGCCTCCTTGCAGGCAATGGCCTCCTGCGTCAGGCGGGCTTCCTCGTCGGCTGCCGCCAACTCACCGTTGACCTGGGCAGTCGCTACCCCATGGGCGGCTACGGCCGTGAGTCCGGCCGCAATGGCCGCCACGGTCTGGGTGTGGATGGCCATGCCATGCGCCCACTGCGCAGCCTCCTCCTGGGCGATGCCGGCGGCGCCCTCCACGGCAGCGCTGTACTGCTTGGCCCTTTGCCGGGCAACCCGACGGTTGCAGGGCACCCCACAGGCGCGCTCACAGGCGCGCGCCACGTCCCTTTCGGGAGCGACGCTGCTGCTGGAGCTGGCCTGGTCGGCCGGCGTCCTCCCGCGGTGGGCCGACTCGATGTCGCTGCTGGGGCCTGCTGAGGCCTGCCGGGCCTTGAGGAGCAGCGGACGGGGCTTGGCCTGGGTCTGCTTGGCGACTTGGATGTAGTCGCCAAGGGTGGTGGAGCCGGGGTGGTGACCACCATTGGGCCGTTGGGGACTGGGGGCTGGGGATCCGCCCTTGGCGCCTTGGGCGGCTTCGGCGGCCAGGGACTCCTGGTACTCCCGCCACCTCCGGTCCCGCTTCCTGTCCCCGGCGGACCGCTTCTCCGTCGCCGGAGACGCGCTGCTGCTGCCCTGCAGCCTGCGCTCGTTCCCCGGTTCCGGGAACTTCTTCTCGATCACGTCCCACAGGGAGACGTTGATCGAGGCGCCCGACGGGTAGGCGTTGGGGTCCTCGTCCTCCTCAATCCCGTCGGGGCGCAGCCCTTCACCGGGCCTGTCCGGCCGGGTCCACGTCCTCCAGCGCTTGCGGCGGAAGCGGTACTCGTACCCTTCCGCCCGCAGCCACTCCTCCACTGCCCGCAGGCGGTCCTCCCCCATGTCCTCCCGGAGCTCGAAGCTCCCGGGCATGCCGCCTTCGCACTGGGGATTGCTGTAGCGGTATTGCTGGTCCCACAGCAATCCGCTCAGCAGGCGCGCCACATGGGGGTGGGGCTGCGGCCACCTCCTACCCGCTTCTTGCCAATTCACCATGGCAGCGGGGGCGTAGTTGATCTTGAGGTCCTTGACGTGCACTCGTTCAACTCAACGAAGTGGTTGTGGTTGTTGAGGAGGGTGCTGTAGCACTGGATTGGGCGTGCGGCTGGTGCTGGTCAGCTGGTGGTTGTGGAGGTGGTTGACGCGGCCTTGCTGGTCGGCCGATGGGACTCCGGGTCGGCCGATGGGGCTGATGCAGGAGTCCTGGTCTGTGCACCTCTTTCACGGCTGCTGCGCGGTCAGGGCGAAGCTCTGGACGGCGCTGGTGGCTCCGTGACGAACTCGGCGCTGTCGCTGAGTGGCGCTGCGAGCTGCTGCGCTGCGCTGCGAGACGCTGCGCTGCGCTGCGAGCTGCGAGCTGCGCCGCGCTGCTGCGACGCGCTGCTCGGGGTTGTTGGCCCCGAGTGGCACGCGAGGGCTGGGTAACCCCGCGGCGGTGAAACGCTTTTGACGCGTTCCCGTGGGGGGCCGGCCACGGGACGCTGCGGTGACACGCACAGGTGAGCAGGCAGGCAAGGCACTACGCTCACAAGGGCATCAATACGCCTGTGTCATGTGACAAAGCGTTTCAGAATCCTTGCCACTCTGCAAAGAGGGAACGAAAGTATGTACAGCAACACATCAGGATATGTACACATGGGGTTAAGACTGGACTGGGGTAAGGGCATCAAGGGACAATAGACACTCAGTCCCGACTCATATCCCAATCCCAGGTCCGACCCTCTCAGTGGCTGATGGGGGCGGGGGCTCAAACACAACCCATGCCCTGCTCAGTCCGGACCCTGAAACCCTGCCAATGGGAGAGGTGTCCCGCACAGCCACAGGCGAGTTCCTGGGAACCAATGAGCTCCAAGGCCAACCGACAGTGGCTCCCTATGCTCCCTTAACGGCAGGTCCCAACTCCACTCTGAGCCAGAGATATGGCCCCGCCATTATCACCCAGGAGTTGGTAGCTGAAAATGGGCTGTTTCAGCCCAAACTGAAATTAACTCAAAAATCCCCAAAATTGACCCCTCGTCCGGACCCGCCAGAGGTAGGGACGAGGCAACTGACCCTATGCCCTTCGAGTACGAACTCCCTGGAGCCCTCACCCAACCTGGTTCCCTCTGAGGTCCCGGCATCAGGGCAACACGGATGAGTCATGTGGGGTCATGATGCCAAAATCACCAAAGTTGGCGGCATTCCCACGTGCGGCTCGCCCGGCCACGGTAAGGCCAATGGCTCACAGGGTAGGAGGCAGGACCTAGGACTTATGTCTGAGTGTACAACTTGGATTTAGGTCCGGGCTCTCTATGGGCTTAGAGAAATGGGGCCGCCAATTGACCACACGGAAGGGGGAAATTGGGGTCCCAAAATTGGGTCATTTTGGCTGCCTGAAATGAGCCAAAATTCGGTGTGCTCCCAATAGTATATCTCCACGCCGGCTTGGAGATCGGATCCGCCATTCCATACGTGATCCACCGGGAGTCCAACGGAGACTCCCATGCCCTTGGCTCTCAAAGATCTCCATGCCACTCGGCGTGGTGACGATCCCAATTGGGTCCACAAATGCAAAAATGGCAAAATTGCCCATACTCAATTTGGCCTAGCGCCTTAACGAAGGCGGCTCCGCTTCGCCCACGTGGTGTGTGGACCATGGGGACCATTGCCCATAACACCCATGTCATATATGGTCCATTGGTCCATGCGTCCGGCGTGCACGAGGGTTAGAACATGGGGCACGGCGGGCAGCAAAAGTGGAAAAATGCTCAAAATGGCCAAAAATGCGCACACTCATGGTTGAGGCAAATGAGGCACATGCCCGACTCGGACCGGAGTGTGCCATAGGATTGGTATCAAGTCATGTTGGTCCAACATATCTTTTGGGCGTCGCCCCACTCCTCCGGTATTGGGAATGGCAGGGTCGCCAAGTGAGCCCATGATTTGGGATAGTCCCAAATCGCCAACATGGCGGCCACGGTATGCCAAGCCTAAGAGGAGTTATTCGCCGGGTCCAAGATATGTTGGCTACCGAAGTATGTACCCTCATAACATACTTGGGTCATGATGTCAATTGAGCGCAACGTTGAGATACACGGTCGCCACTTGACATCATGACGAGCCAAAAATGGCAAAATTGGCACAATGACACACAAAAGTGCCTTGAAAGGTCTACAATTATATTATAATATCTCCGGCATGGATCGTGCAATCACTTAATCCTTCTAAACACAATGACTTGACACCATTGACCTTCGATCCCTCATATGTGCTCCACTTGGGGCGCCTTGAAAGGTTACGAGCGCTACTTCCCAAGTGGGCACATGAAAATATGGAAAATTGTAAAACACACACCTTGCTCCCAACGCATCGCTTCGGGATCACCACACAAGCTTCCCTTCACGAAGGTTAGGCTTGCAATTGACCGTAGGGAGTACGGAGAAGGGGCTTGCACAATATGAGGTCCATTGGCGGGCTTGGCTTGGAGTAATGGACCCGCCAAATGGGCACACAACACAACACATGGCACATACCACATATTGCCCAAAAATGTAGCTCCCACCACGATATGTCATGCCCCTCCAAGGGCATATCTTTGTGTCAATCGCTCATAGGAACTCAAGGAGAGTTCCTATGCAACACCAACACTTGCGCGCTACACTCGAAAGTTATCTTAACGCACGCAATATCATGGCCAAAGAGTTATAACGCAAACTCTACCCTCTTGACCATGATCCATTACACTAGCGCGCATGTGTAGAAACGCAAGGCATATGAAGCTTCCTAAATTACGTCGAGAGTATTGTGAATACATCCCACGTTTCCTTATCGTCAATACTCGCAAGCAACACGAGATATGACCTTCATAAGTGGCCTCACGAATCAACTTTGTTTTGCCCATATCTTTAAGACAAATGGAGGGCAGGATAAAAGGGAAGTTGATTCGTGCATACGGAAGCACGTAGGTCCACTCGAAAGAGGTCAAATCAAGTGCGGGGATGTCGAAGTCGAAAATCCGATTTCGACATCCTGAAAAATTCGGATTAAGGTTGCGAGTATTAATTATGAAAATTGCGGAAGCATCCATGCAGTTCCTGGCGACTTTGGAGCCTTCGTGACGGATAGCGTTAAAATTTCCATTATAAACAGTTAAACTGGCGGTTACGGTAAAGTCGCGAACCAACCGCCAGCAGTCAAAACAGTGAGTATCGGAACGGAAGCATAAAAATTGACGGAAACAATATGAAAATAAAACCCTGTTGATTCCTGATATTCTGATACACAAATCTCCGCTGGCGGTGCATCGGTTGCCGATGCGGGGCTTCACGGCACGGAACACGCCGTGCATGGGGTTAGTGGACCGGAGACCGGTTGTATGCCGTAACCTGGCCATGGGGTTCTGGGTACCGCTTCACCAGATGGAGAGTTTGCACCTTTGCACAGACAAGTCTTCGCGACCCGCAAGCGTGTTATCTTCTGCACCCTGACAACCCTCAGACTAAAGATAGAAATTCCAGGCATGCTAGTAGGGGCTGCAAAGTGCAAAAAATTGGGTCTGTGACAACCATCAAACTAACTAGGAGGGGGTGCAGGGTGTAGCGATGGGGCTGCAGGGCACAAGGTGCACAATTTGGACCCATGTGACATATAACATGCATGAAACCCCCTGCCCTTGCTCTGCATCACACAGGGCGGCCTCTGTTTGCCCACTGTTTGCCTGTCTACACAAGCATTGTGTTCTGGTTGCTGAGTGGGACCTCTTTTCAGACACAGAGTGATGCAGCCAGGTTTTTTCTCCTCATTTCTTCTGCAGTGCTTTGTGCCACCCACCTGCCCCTGCATTGCTGCAGTGTTTGACAGCCATAGTGATCAACTACTGAGAGCCTTGAAGTTTTGTTTATGCAATAAACAATTTGAGGTCTGCAGGCACGCAATTCAAAGAAATCAATTCGCAAATGGGCTCATGTTGAAAGTATGCACAAAGACCTATGCAACAAAGAAGAATATGTACAATTTCAGTGCAAAACATACTTGGAGGAGCAGCAAAGTGCTAAAACATCGTAAATCTGGGCTGACCATCATAAAGTCAGATTCGCGAGTGACTGGTTAGGGAGTTACTAATTGGTTGGGGAATGGGTAGGTCTACCGGCAAGGAGGACTCACCCATCTATTGAAATAAAATCATAAATCCCCATTTGAACTCCCAAATACCTCCATTATTGAAATAGAAAAGTGGTGGAGGTAAATGATGGATGTGAATCATCCCAAATCAGGTTTACCTCATTTACCTCACACCCCCCGTAGACCCTGCATGAAGGGTCTAAATCTCACCACTTTTCGGTAGCCATCTAAAGGGCTAAAAGTGGCGTTCAAAATAAAACTGATTGGGGGGGAAGGAACTAAGAAGCAAACCAAAGTCACAAGGAACAAAGTATTCCTGAGTCTTCCCCTTAGGCCCAAAGGGTCTCAAGGAAAGGTATGTTCATGAACCAGGACGATGCACAAAGTGTCCCTTATTCCCTAGGAATCTTTTACTATACATCAATTGAAAAGAAAAAGGTAACTCATTGAAAGACCCTGTGGATCTTAAACTCTACCTCATCGAAACAATTGATTTCAAAGACCCACGGGAACGTGACGTGGTATGTAAGTGAAAGCCATATTGCTACTTGTTGCAAACTACTAAACGACTTAAAACCAAAAGGTTTTGAAAACTTAGAACACCGAAATTCAATTACCATCCAACCAGGGGGGATTCCCGCAAATTCAAGGCCTTTAAATCCTGGCTAATTCCTCCACAAAAAAAACCAAAGCGCAAAACTAGCCAGGTTAATATCACCCCTGGGCTCGGTGCTGAAGCAAAACAAAACCAACATTTCCTTTATGGTCACTAAGAACAACAACAAAAAAATTTCAGCTACTCTGAAAAAGAAGGGAAACACATGGTGAAAAGTCTTACGTACTCATCTAAATTCCTACTAAACTTAGGTCTTTGGAGTTGTGCCACCCATATACCACCCCCTTTTCCTGCCCTTGCACATACCTCCTGGACTAAAGCCTAGGAACAGCAGTGCAAAAACCAAATTCTGAGAAACACTGAAAGCAATGGAATCAGTCTCGAATTAAAATCAGAGACAAAACAACAAAAAAAAACAAATGTGGACACATGGGCATATATATAGACATATGTATATAGACAACAAGACAACAAAAAGGAGGAACAAATGTTGTCAGGGAGGCACAAACTAAACTACCTACGGGAAACTTATGGATGTGTTCATCAAAACCGGGAGTTGAGGGAAGTGTTGCTTACCTAACAAAAATCTTTGGACTAAAGCCAAAAGGTAAGAGGAGGAAAGGAGAATATATATATATAGCATACATCAAAATTCAAAGCAATCATACAGACTGGCTATTTTTACAAAGCACGTGGCCCATGTTGGCATTGGCCTCAGGGCGACCGGTGCTGCAACACTGAGAAACCTTGCCTGGCCCTGGAGGGAAGAAGTTGCCCTGGATACAATCATCTTAAGACTGCAATGGCAGATTTCCCATAAGGGGGGTATATCACCCAGAAACTGTCATCTGGGGGACGCCAGGATGACAAAATTCCCATCAGGGGGGGGGTATAACACCCTGAAACTGTCATCTGGGGATCCCAGAATGACAGAAATCCCATCTGGGGGGGGGTAAAACACCCAGAAACTGTCATCTGGGGATCCCAGAATGACAAAATTCCCATCTGGGGGGGGGTAAAACACCCAGAAACTGTCATCTGGGGATCCCAGAATGACAGATTTCCCATCAGGGGGGGGGTAAAACACCGAGAAACTGTCATCTGGGGATCCCAGAATGACAGATTTCCCATCAGGAGGGGGGTGAAACACCCAGAAACTGTCATCTGGGGATCCCAGAATGACAGATTTCCCATCAGGGGGGGGTAAAACACCCAGAAACTGTCATCTGGGGATCCCAGAATGACAGATTTCCCATCAGGGGGGGGGTAAAACACCCTGAAACTGTCATCTGGGGATCCCAGAATGACAGATTTCCCATCTTGGGGGGGGGTAAAACACCCTGAAACTGTCATCTGGGGGACGCCAGAATGACAGACTTCCCATTGGGGGGGATAAACCACCCAGAAACTGCCATCTGGGGATCCTAGAATGGCAAAATTCCCGTCAGGGGGGGTATAACACCCTGAGACTGTCATCTGGGGGACGCCAGAATGACAGATTTCCCATTGGGGGGGGTAAACCACCCAGAAACTGTCATCTGGGGGCCGCAAGTGGGGGGCGTCCGAGGGCCCATGGGGACGTGAGGGGACGATCCCTCAAGTCAATCAGATCAATATTCATGGCTGAAATTGCAAAAAACTTCTCTTGCCTTGAGGAAACAATGTTAGAGGTCTGAGGAGGGCAAGGGATATGTACAAAGGAGGTGCACAAGCAACGACGACTCACTGAGGCAACGACGAATCAGTGACCCCCCCCCCCCCACTCTCCCCAGGGAAAAGGAAACAAGGGGAGGTCGGACATGGGGGGGGGTATGGTGAAATGGTGGGAATCCCTGGCACCCAGGTGTTTACCAACCAGCCCCCCCCCCCCCCCCCGTACTCAAATGCATTCACACTCAAGCAAAAGCGTTCATTGGGCTCTGGCCATGTCTGGTTATGGCTGAATACCCTATATACAATCACCGTAGGACGACGGTCAGAATCACTTACGCACACAGCCCTGGGCGGATCCTAGTCTTGAAATCGGCCAACTGCCAGTGCCGCAGGAACGTGCCACAGCTCAGAGCTTCCATGCCTTAGCCACCCAATTGAGGTGAGTATCCGGACCGATACCTCAGGGGACCATGAGAGCCCCAAGCAATCAGTGCACAGTTATCAGACTGTCGCCGGTGTAATGAGCCATTCACAGATTCACTCTCAATCCCAGGTATTCTGACGCTTGCATAGCTTGGTCCTTGAGAGTAGCATATGGCAGGATCAACCAGAACGCTTGTCTTGATATTGGTCAACTGCCTGTAACACAAGAAGGGCAACAGTTTAGAGTTTCCATACCTCAGCCATCCCTTGAATGGCAGTTGGCAAACACATTAGAGCTATGCCCCACCACTGACTGAGACAATGGCTGCTCCGCCGCTCTGACACACAATTAGTTGCACTGTCCGCGCATTGTGCTATGGCCCCCCCCCATCCAATTGAAAAACGAACATGTGTGTGTGGCGGAGCGGCCATGCAGTCCGCTCAACACTGATAGACACGCAGTGAGAATAAAATGAATCTGAAACCAGGATGTTCAGTGGGAAACTGCCACATCCGTCGGCATCCCAGCGTGCTCTTGATGCACCCAGACTGAAGGCCAAGAGAGACAGCATAGACAGAGAGCAGCGAGACTTAGGCTATAAGTTGGCTGTTTCTCCAAGCCAATTTTCCCACTGCTAAGCCATCAGTTACTGTCAGACCTATCGCTGTGAACCCAGCATTGGGCCACTTGCACTCACTGTGACCCCCCCCCCCCCTTTTTGCCTGCAACTGGGAATCCTGAAATCACAAAGTGGGTCGGTAGGTGTGAGAGAGCCTGAAGGGCACAAGGGAAAAAGTGGTCCCCAGCAGGGCATATACTGGGGGAGCACTGTCCAGGGCTCTGGCCATGGCTGTGCCTGACTGACTACCCTAATATACAAAAACAAGAAAAGGGGGAATGGTGCAGCACTGGACTTGGACACTGGTTGCACTGCCTGTGGACACCAGCAACAGTGCCAGCAACTTGAGCAGCACTGCTTTGCAGCAAGAACACACAGGGGGCAGCCGACGCGCATGCCCTGCACCTGAAGAGGTGCAGCCCCTCGATCGCTCAGGGCCCCGTCATCAGGGGGCTGATACCCCTGGTAAAGAAGTAGTGGCGCTAGCGACCGTCTCATTGGTCCCGCTGCTGGTAACGTCCTCATCGACGGAGATGTGGGAACCGTGGCTCATGGTATTGGGAGTGCTCCAAAACGCGTTGGCATACAGATTGGGACCCAGGGTACGGGCTGGATTCAGGGCAGCACCAGTCAGAGGTCCATCCACGAGGATACAGAAGGTGAGCGTTGATCCAATGGCCCGAGGAGCTATACCACCTGCGGACCCATACCCACACTCTGGTCAGAAATAGCGGCCACTCCATCCTTGATGATAGCCTGGAGCGCCACACGCTTGGCGACTTCCTTGCCAACAATCCGCATCTCATTCACAGGGGGGTACAGGCGCTTCAACTCAGGCCAGTGCTCACAGCACTACTCAGCCACTGTGTAACCACCCTCCATGACCATGTTGTCCGTGATCTTTGTAGCCCCCACACAGACAGCCCCAGCACCCAAAACAGGGAAGACGAATGCGTTGTCCCCCTGACCAATGGGAGCTGCGCCGTCATCTGGCAATGGAACGCCGTCAAAGGGGCTGCCACAGGCAATCAGGGCCCTGTTGTCCATCCACTTGACGATGTCTTTAGGGAAAGCCTCCATATTGGTGTTGGGGTTGGACAGAGGAATTTTGCAGTTTGTAGCAACTGCCATAACAATTCCCTCAGTGAACTGCCCTGGAATACCGCCCAAGCCGATGAGG
The DNA here is from genome assembly GCA_964036045.1 of Eutreptiella sp. 'Long Island Sound 2002'. Lineage (NCBI taxonomy): Eukaryota > Euglenozoa > Euglenophyceae > Eutreptiales > Eutreptiaceae > Eutreptiella > Eutreptiella sp. 'Long Island Sound 2002'. Next base: position 21,310,734 of record OZ038398.1, on the reverse strand, counting down.
CATGTGGCTTTAGAGCCCTTAATTGTCGGCAGCAGGTCAGGAACACCAACATTGGGAGCAAATGACTGGGCCAGTTCCGCGGTCTGGACACTGTCGTTTTTGTAAGCCTCCATCTTATGGCGTCCTTCGCACAAAAGACCAGTAGAGTCCAGCGCCATGACGTGTGCACGTGCCTGCTCGGAGGTCGGACCTTCACAGAGCACCCAGGCAACACCTGCACCACCCGCACCAGCGCCGGAGCATTTGGTCGGATAGCTTCTGGTTAGTCTTCTTGCAAGCCGCATTGACACCAGCCATTGTGACTGTGCCCGCTCAAATGAACTCAGCAAGCATGACTTTAGAGTAGATCACAGGATTGGACACGTCATCATCCATCAGCGCGTACTTATTGAACAATGAACTCAGCAAATCCTCACGGCCGGTACCCGCATCGAGTGTAATGGGGCACGTCTGGAAGGGGCTCACGCCTCCAACAGCAGTGTATAAGGCGAGCTTGCCAATGGGAGTAACCCTGGTCACCAATCCCCAGAATGGCAGAAGTATCCCGCCCAACATCTGGTCAGCATTGCTGATGTTGTCCCCAGAGAAGGAAAGACCACGGGGGAAGTTGGAACATGCAGCTGTACTTCCTGCAGGCCTCTCCCACGGTCGGAGTGTAGATAACCGGCCTCACCTCCGCCAGCGTAGTACAAGTGCTCATTGCGCTCCTGAAGGTGGCGGAGGTACTGGTATTTTCTCGATATTGGTCGGAATTTGGCTGTAGGCACCATAGCAGCGTTCCACTTGCTGGTCTTCACAGTGTGCCTTCCGCTCCTCCAAAGTGAATGCAGCCCCGTTGTCTTGCGGGAGACGAAGAGCAGCAACTCCCTTCACACTCACTGCTTCAGCTACAGGAGGAACGGTGCTGCCACATGAAACGCACTGCGTCGCACTGAGTAGAACTTTCGAAATCTGGACAAAAAAGGTCTGGACTACCCCCCCCCTCCAGAATTCGAAACAACTCATACAAAGCACACTGGATCTGTTGGATGGCGCCCCAGCTAGCGCAGGTGTAGGGCAGGGGGCCAGCACAGATCAGTGCACACTTGTATTTTTAGATAGCGCCCAAGTTGGCACAGGAGTAGGACAAAGGGCCAGCTCAGTATTTGGAGGAGTATCTGCAAGGGTACTGTGTTACCTCACTGACCCTACGCCTACACGCCTACACCTACGCCGAGCAGCCCCCTTTTCACCCACCCCCCCGTGGTTTCTGGTTTGAGAGGAGCGGCGTGTCACCCTCATTCGGGTGTGTTTTTGTGACTTCTCTGTTAACCAGAGAGAGCTTGGGGGGGGGGGGGGCAATTCCCCCTCCCCCCCAAAGTCCACACCCTACTCCGAGGACTCATCTTGGCTTGCCATGTTCGGGGAATGCAACCCTAAGTTCCCCTACTCGGCAAGCCAAAAATGCTATAGGCCTACCCTCAATCCGAAACGCCGAAGGCGCAAGGGGGGGGGGGGGCGCTGCACTCCTACTGATTATCTGGCTAAGATCATGGGGTGCTGTGGCACTGCCAAAGGCATATGGCTGGCATGTACTCACCAGACCACATCCACATTGTTTGTACCACGCAAAATATGAAACGATTAACCTGAAATTGTGCCCTGATTCTACAGCAAGGACACACCCAACGTGTAGAGAAATTGAAGACAGGTTCCCGCCCCTCTCTTGAATTTACCGACAGGGCAAACCCCCCCTCCCACGCTCTGCTGAAAATTCAACCTGCCTTCAAATGCCAATCTGCCCTAAGACTAAAGCTACCCTGGGACTAAAGCCAAAGGTGGCTAAGGTCAAAAGGGCGATTGGCTCGTTCCGACGGACAAACTTCAGGCACCCCAATGCGGACAACTGCTCAATGGGAAACCCATTTGGCAATATGACTTTAACGACCGCAAGTCCGCAGACAGGATTACGGTGTTTGCTTTGACAGACCATAAAGCTGCACACTCCTGCCTCAAATATCCCAAACAACAGAGACGTATCACTGCAAGCAGCGATGAAATGCTTCTGTGCCTCAGCATCAAATGCAGAAATTTGTGAGTGGTGCCTGCAAGATGCAGGTCCGAGCCCGCAAACGGAGAGAGTTTCTGACCTCACTCAAGTCCAGACAATCCATACAGAGCAATCCAAGTCCCCTGCAGGATAAATGCGCTGTTGACGAAAGGTCTACGCCAGTTGCTCTATCTGGGACCTATGATAATCGAGCACAGAGTGACATCTGAGAAAATCTGGAGTATCAGAGTTGCTCCATGACTGTGCCACTTCTCAGGTAAGCACAGCCCAAGTGTTGTGTCCACGCCACATGCGAGGAATATTCAGCAATTCCTGGGTCAATGGTCTCTGGGTTGTCCACTGCATGCTGCAAACTTTGCACTTCTTAAGATATTGAGTGCTGGGGGCATGCTGTCCAAGCAGAAATGACGACCATCTTTGTGTGCCAAGGGAATTCAGGTTCAAAGAGCAAACAAAGTGAAAGTCAACTGGGGAACAAGAACAGCCCTGTTTGAAACCAAGCTTGAAAAAGAGGGATGAATTCAACCAGTTACAGAGCTGGTCCATCACTCCAATGAAGCCAGGCTTGAGGGTCAACTCCCCTGACACAGGCTTTCCTGCCAGACATTCTGTAAGGGTCTGACGTCTCCCAAACTTGCACAGTGGCAATGTGTTCCCCCGAGGTGTCGTCCGCCTTGAACAGGAGTCTGCAGCCAAAAACAATATGCTGACGAGATTGGATAATTGTTGGATGATACATGCCTACCAAGCATAAACAGGCGCCATAGTCACTGCGCAGGACAGCTGGGTGTGTCACAGCAACCTGAAACCAGCAAGAGACATGTTTCAACAGTAACCTGCATTCAAAGAAAAGAGCGGCAGGCTTCAGTTTAAAGACCTTTCAAAGGCCAATGGGCTGAGGGCAATCCTGCCCCTTAGTAAGATATGTCAAATAGCAAACAGAGGCAGGATAACAATTGCTCAGCAAAACAACAGGGCCACAAGGACACAAGGCCACATAGTACTGAAAAAGAATGAAGGGCGTAGTTCCTTAGGGAGTCAGAGCCTTCCAGTTGGATGTATGGTTTTTAAATTCAAACCCCTGTCCCTCATAACGCACAGCAATTGAAATCGTGTACATTCTGTGGTGTGCTTTACAGCTGCTTGAATATATGGGGAGCATGGAGCAACCTCACAGAAGAAAAAAAAAGGTTGAATACTGCCTGCAGCGTTCACAAACATTCATTGACACCCTCCATCCTGCAGACCAGTGATTTGCTTCGAGGTATCAGGCCCCTGATCCTGAATTGCTTGGGGTATCAGGAACCTCCCTATGAAGCACTTGAGAGAACCTCAGCAATATACACCAAATGGGTAGCACAGGTTTGGCCACGGCCGCAGACCGGCCAATCTGATTCAACAGGGCAGAAGACCACGCGCAGAGACAGGGCATAGGACAGCGGGTTTGCACAAGGATTGGTCCCTGAATTTAGGCCCCAATTCACCCTGCATCAATGTGCAGCCAACACTGATGGAATTGAAGAATCTTCTCTGGAACATCGGCTCAGAATGCAGTACAGGGGGGAAATGGTACGTGGATAACTGCCCGATCCATGCTCACCTTGCAGGACAATCGGCTGTGGGCCCAAAACCTGAGAATGTAGGATATAGCACCATTGGCACATCAAAACAAGGAGCACTCCCCGGTGTGGCTCAATGTGACCTCCCGGGGGAAAGATACCCCTCCCCTTCACCCCCAAGGACGAAAATTGACCCATGTGAACGAAAATTTCAACCCCCAAGAACGAAAATGTGGCCCATTGAACGAAAATTGGCCTTCCAAAAACGAAAATTGGTCCCCCATGAACGAAGGTTGCCCCCCAAGAATGAAATTGGTGTCCCCCATGGGCGAAACGTGACCCCCCATGGACGAAAATTGAACCCCCCACAAATGAAATTGAGACCCTCGTAATCGCAAATTGGACCCCCATGAACGAAAATTAGTCCCCCATGAACGACAAGTGTTAGCCCAAGACTGAAATTGGACCCCCACATGGAAGAGATGTGACCCCCATCGACGAAAATTGGACTCACTTAATCGAAAATGGGACCCCCTTGAACGAAAATTCGTCCCCCATGAACGACAAGTGTTCCCCCCAAGACCGAAATCGGGGCCACCCCCATGGAACCTCAAACAAAATTTGGACTCCCCCCCCCTTTCCCTCTATGGTCAAGGGGGAGCGGCGTAGGCAAAGGCGGCGGAGCAATGGTCCGCCGCCTCCTCGTTGGGAGGAAGCATAAAATAGGAGGAGGCGGGAGAGTTGGGGGTTGTGGGTGTGAGTTGGGGTGAGTGAGTTGGGCTAGAGTTGGTGTCGGAATCCATGCAGGTGTAGGTGGAAGTGTTGGAGTCAAGGAAGGAGGAGCCCCGCTCAAAGGCTTGGGTACCCCCTTGTTCCTCGAGGTCCCTTGGACCATGCTTCCCTCTCAAATACGTGAGGGCTTGGGCCCTCAAAATCCCCGCCGCAACTTTCAACCCATCGGCCCCCTTTTCAACCCTCCTCATATGCCCCTCCGCCCCCTTGAGAATGAAAAATCCCCCCAAATCCTCCCTATACATGAGGGGCTCCATACCCCTCTCCTCTCTCTCTCCCCCACTCGGTTCATCGATGAGTTCCTCCACCCTATCCAACTCATCTTCCAACTCCCCGAGTGCTTCCTTGATCCATCTTACCCTAGCCCTAATGTCCCCCCGTGTAACAAAATTTGACATGGAGGTTGGATTTGCGGTCATTATCAACCAAACTAAACAAACGTGAAATCAACGACAAAAAAAAAAAAGGAAATGTGCGCAAAGAAGACAACCCAAATACACCACAAGACAAGAAAACAAAAAGTTTTTGAGTTCAAGTGGGTAAGTGCGAGGGGTTAATAGGTACGTGCGAGGAGGATCTTTGGGGAGGCCAATACATTGCTTCATATTGAAGGGCATACACGCACATCATGAATTCCGGGGTGAACCTATCCGGAAAGAGTGCAAATAAAACATTGGAGCCGGATTGATAGTGCCGAAGCACCACCTCCTTGTAGGCTTCCTCGCTTGGACTATTTAGGATGAGATCAAAGTCATCCTTTGCCCGTATTGACACTAGGTCCGGAGATAAACCCATGAAGGAATTATGGGGGTGAATGGAGTTATGGTTAGCACAATATTCAAAAGAAACAAAACAAAAACGGACGACGACCACAAGCGACTCAAGCCCTCAATCTCATGGGAGAAGGAGTAAACCGGTATCTTTGAGAGGACTAGTCTAAAGCCAAGTCCCCCCGGTCACTAGACTAAAGCTAAGTATCCATATCGCTTGGAGAAAGGGAGAGTAGGGATATTCGGAAGGACTAGTCTAAAGCCAAGCCTCCCCGGGCACTAGACTAAAGCTAAGTATCCATATCCCTTGGAGAAAATGGAAAAGTAGGGATATTCGGGAGGACTAGTGAAGCGGTAGCGGCAGGGTCTCCCTACCGCTACCCGCTGTGGCTCGCACGTGCGCTGAACAGCGCAATTTATGACGTAAAATGGGATTACGAAGGCTACAGAGCAATAGCTAAAATTGCCGATTTTTATGTTAAAATGGCAGTTTTTTATACTAAAGTTATGCTGTTGTGCCCCATTTTGTAATTATACGTGAGATTTCACTGTTTTTCCGTGTTTTCACAGGCATCTATGTAGATTCGAAGGCCTGTGGCTAACGCCTTAGAACAGTTTAAGCAACTTAAACCGACTCACGAAATGTTCGATTCTTGCAGAAATTGCGGTGCTTTGCAGGAGGGTCACGAAAACGCTTCAAAACTGTTCCAACAACCCTGAACAGGGACAGCCGCCGGCCGCAGCGCATCGCAGCGCCGAGGAGCGGCGCTAACACGCGCTGGAACCAGAAGGCGCTGGGCGCAGCGCCAATCAGCACCGCAACGTGGCCGTCAGCCGCAGCACGCCGCCAGAGGAGAGGCAGCAAGTGCCTCCGCAGCGTCCCGAATGAGCAGCAGCGACAGCAGCGGCGTCAGGATGTGGGGACCGCAAAATGGCGGCTACAACCTGGACAGCATGAGCGACGCGTCAGACTGGAGTCCCAGTCCAAGGCCAAGTTCGAGCCGCAGTCCCGCGTTCGAGCAACAGAGGTATGGCCCTTCCAGCCGTCAACCCTATGGCCGTGGGAACCAGCACGGCGGCAGCGTCGACCGTCCCAAGAGCGGCAGTACCAGCCGCAATCCGGATTACCGTGACGGCCAACCAGCCGTCGAAAGAGAGCTCTTCCGCAAGCCGGACCATCGTCAAGCAGCGTGGGATCGCCAACCAGCGTCCTGGAGAACGCCGGAGTGCCAATCAGCGCTCCAACGAAGACAAGGTCCAAGCCGTGGTCACGCAGACCGTGGTCAAGCGTCAAGGGAGCGCCAAACAGCGCCCCAGAAAGCGCCGGAGTACCGACCAGTACCCCAACGTGGAGGAGCGTTCGCCGGAAATCCACGCAACCCCAGTCCCAGCCGGTTAAGTTTGGAGATCGCCATCCTACCAACCGAGACGGTGGAGTTGAAGGCCTGGGCCGTGGAGATGGCAGCGTGGGCGAGGAGTGCAGCAGCGGAAATCCGGACCCTGAAGTCGGAGCAGGAGAGTCTGCAAGAGCGAGTCCGTCGCCTGGAAAAGACGTCCAAGACGAAGTCCGCTACGGGCGAAGCGAAGAAAAAGGTGGAAGTCGCCTTCCAGACGCCGAAAAAGACCGCCACGACCAGCGGAGCGACCAACCAAGACAGTGGGACGCAGACGCCCGGCAGTGGCAGCCGTCGTTGGAGACGGTAATAATTTAAAATTCCGTTTGTTGGAACACCTGTGGGCAGGTCCAGTCTTGTCAGACTTGCCATGGTGAGAGCCCAGTCTTGTCAGGCTCCACCAACCGGGTATATATGTGGGTCTTAAAACCCATGTATATATGGGGCGGATCAGCCCCTTGCACACGCACCCGCACTTGTGCAGTACAGTGCACGGTGCCTGGGTAAGGCACAAACTGACACAGCAACGTTGATTTGATGCTGAGTTGTAGTGCTGTGTGCATGCCTGTCCTGTTGTTTGGCTTTTGAAAGCATGGAGGTTTTCGGGAAACTGAAAACTTTTTCAGGTTTTCGAAACAAACGGGGCAGGCCACCCAAGGCCTTTTTCTTTTTATTTTCCTAGAGTGGCAAAGCAGGTTTTTGCCTGAGGGTAGTATTGGTGCTCCCCACCGGACACCTAGGAAAAGGCTACCTCTGGGGTTTGTTTTTCCTCTTGGAGGATAAACAAACCTTTAACAAGGGGGGTGAAGCGGTAGCGGCAGGGTCTCCCTACCGCTACCCGCTGTGGCTCGCACGTGCGCTGAACAGCGCAATTTATGACGTAAAATGGGATTACGAAGGCTACAGAGCAATAGCTAAAATTGCCGATTTTTATGTTAAAATAGCAGTTTTTTATAATAAATTTATGCTGTTGTGCCCCATTTTGTAATTATACGTGAGATTTCACTGTTTTTCCGTGTTTTCACAGGCATCTATGTAGATTCGAAGGCCTGTGGCTAACGCCTTAGAACAGTTTAAGCAACTTAAACCGACTCACGAAATGTTCGATTCTTGCAGAAATTGCGGTGCTTTGCAGGAGGGTCACGAAAACGCTTCACTAGTCTAAAGCCAAGTCTCCCCGGGCACTAGACTATAGCTAAGTACCCTAGTGACCCCTTTTGCACACCTTTGAGCGTAGCGGTTGAACAGCGGTTGAACCCAGTTGAACAGCATGTTGCTGTTCAACCCCCTAGTTGAACTCGGTTGAACGCGGTTGAACAGTTCAACTGGCCTATCGCGCCAATCGGTGGCGCGTGCTCACGCGATCACGCATTCAACAGTGGTTAATTGGTAAATGTAGCCTGTCCCACAATTTTGGTTTTGAGCTGTTCCCTAAAACCCAGTTAAAACCTGGAACCATATCCCTTGGAGAAAAAAAAAGGGGGGGGTTCTCGGGGAACTCAAGGGGGGGGGGGGCGTAGATGGAGGTAATGCTCCCTATTCCATCGGATGGTTGGTGCATAGACGCTTAGTGGGCCTCTCGGAGTCGCCAGGAGTGGAGCCCTTAAGACCCAAATCAAGGGTGAGGGCATTCCTTAGGTAAATGGCATTATACTTAGTGATCTCGCCCTCAAGTTCAAAGGGCAAAGAAAGCCTCACACGAAGTTGGTGATACACGTAAAGAGCTCCGAAATTAATAGGCCGAATTTTGGGTTCGGGACCCAATAATTCATTCCAAGTTTCGGGTTTATTCTGGCCTCGAATTTTCAGCCATACTTTAGTCCTATGAAGAACCTCCCTTAAAATTTTGGGCTCCGTTACATGAGTTTCTACGGGCGGAGCATAGTCGGGGTGAAAGGGCCTTAGAGTCTCGGTTTCCCTTGACTCATTTGAAGCATGAAGCTCCTCACGGGCATCATCCCCATCCTCGGTCCTTATGGCACCGTCAAACCCCATATCATCCGGATCTCCTTAGGGTCCTACCGGAATGGGAGGGGGGCGATGAATATGAGCTTTGGTCAAGGCATGTGTGGAGTGACGGAGGGAATAGGGGGAGATGACAACACACCCCGGGGTTAGTAATATCCCGCCTATGGCCTTTTTACCATCCCAAAAAGAAATCCACCCAAACCCTTTGATATTACGAAGGATGACAACCCTACACCACAACCCGAGGGACAATTTGACCGAAAGACGCATGGTCTACATGAGGGTTAAGGAAGTGGCCATCTTCACGAGACCCTTCGAATTGGTTAAAAATTGTGTTGGCCCAAATGGTTCGGAATGGCAATTTGGAAAGAAAGGACAACATAAAGTCTTGAAGTGTTTTAGGGGGTGGAGGACTCTTTGGTGTTGCTAGGACTACTTGATGAGTAACAAGGTCATATTGGTTTCCCAATTGCCATACCTTGCGATGGGGGGGTCCCCCTGGAGATTAGGAAACCAACTCCTGGGCCAACTTAAGCTCGTGCACCCCGGTTAGGAGAGAGGACTGGTCCTCCTTAAAAACGGCCACCCACTCATTATTCCCTAATATATACACCCGGAGGGAAGAACGGGAAGTACCCGAATGCACAACTCCTGGGAAAGGAGTGGCTTTTAGGAAAAATTCATCAGGTAAAAGAGCAAAGGCACGATAAGAAATACTCTCTCTCACATCAACAACGGGCATCCTTAGGGAGAAGCAAACAACAAGAGACAAGCTCAAGAAGAACGACAACCAATGACAAGAAACTAGCCACCCCCACCCCTACTTGCTTCGTCCAAACTAAAGGCAATAACCAACAACTTGGCTAGCCCCGGACTCATGCCATGCAATTCTAGGAGGTATTGGGGACAAGATTGGGTCAACTCCCGAAGGGCTACCCAATCAATTTCATGCCATAAAAATTGTGGCAAAAGAAAAATCGATCCATTGTCCTCCAACAACCGGCGAGTCCTTTCGTCCATTTTGGAGAAGGCGAAGCGTTGGTGGTTTGATTCTAAGGAGTAAGGTACTATGACTAGACGTTGGGGGTATGTGAGTCGGTGTGTGTGTGTGTGTGTGTGTGTGTGTGCGAGTGCGTGTGTGTGTTCGTGCCGAGAGACGGAAGGGCTCAGGTGAGCGTGCCGGAAGGCTACACTAGGGCTAGGCACTAACCTTGGGTCCAACATCCTAAATAGAGAGGGGCTACCTTTTAGGCAATCTGAGCCGGGAGGATGGCGAGTTGGCGTACCGCTGGAGGCACGTAGGGGAGGAGGCCCTCGACCACGGTCTTGAGCCGCTGCACCTCCTGACTCCGGAACCCCAGCTGGAGCTCCAGCTGGAATATCCGGCTCCGCAGACACGCCATTTGTTCGTCTTCATTGGTTGGGAGATAGTGTACGGGGTTCCGCTGGCGTTCTCGGGAGGCCTGCTTATACCCCCGGTTCTGTTCGCGCCGTTCCCTCCTCTGGCGCTCCTCCGGGGTCTCCTCCACCTCGTCGATCTTGCGTTTTCGGCTAGACGACGAGGAAGAGGGCTCCTGGGGGCCCGCTGCTGAGGAGGGGCCCGACGTGGCCTCCATGGGGAAGGCTCCAGTGGGCTCCGTGCTGGCATCCTGGATGGTGAGCCAGGCCAGGTTCAAGGACTCCTCCTCCTGGGAAGGCCAGTCCCAGGCCTGCTCAAGTTCCATGGTTGACGAGAGAAATGCCATGACGGAATTAGAAGCTGCAGTGTATCGGGAGGACTATGGGGGGGGGGTGCCCTACATCTACGACAAATAAAGTGAGAAGGGTGGGGGGTATTGGTAAAAAGAGGGGGAAAGCCAAGAGAGGGGGGGGAAGCGGGAGATGAAGGAGTGACGTGATTAGTCTTTTCTTCGGGCTGCTAGCCTCTTGGCTTCCCGGAGAGCTGATTGTAAGTCGTGCTTTTGACAATATTTCACAAATTCGCCATTAACCCTATCCTTCCCCAGTATGAAGGCACGTACAGGTTCCCATGTGGCTTCTGTAAGATTGAAGCCCTTCCACTTAACAAGAAACTTCCAACCTTGACGATACTCATGCTTGAGTACATAATGGACCACATAGTACCCCCTATGTGCCATCTCTTCTGCATTCATATCCGGCAACACGTCAGGGCCCGAAATCTTGCTTGGAGGGTCGGACCGGGCCTTGGCTCTTGACCTCGTCATAGGAGCTTCTCGCTCTTCGGGTTCGGATACATCCAAGATATCCTCCTCTCCCCCTTCTTCTTCATCTCTTTCCGCTATTTCTACCTCACTCTCCTTCTCAGCATCAAGCGGAAACCATTCTTCGTCATCTTCGAGCTCCAGTGGAAACTTCCTTAGAAAAGAGTGGGCCACTCTGATTTCTCCTCCAAGGGTAGGGCTCAGCCGGACCAGGACACTACCGGGGCCCACTTGGGTAATCTTGTACGGACCCAAGTGAGGAGCATGAAACTTGCCGGCTTGAAGTTGGGGGAATCGGTTCTTGTGAACGAGCACATGGTCCCCCACTTGATAGTTAGCGGGCACTCTCTTCCAATTAGTCCGGGAAAGGGACTTCTCTCTGAAAGCCCTCACAGTGTCCTTGGCCAAATCACATGCTCCTCCTCCAGCCAGTCCTCTACAGGGACACTAAGCTCCGAAGGCACCGGAAAGTCCAAATTCCATTGGGGTCTCACAAGGAAGAGTTCATGGGGTGAGTAGCCAGTCCTCGTGGACTGTTGTGAATTCAAAATCCAGTTGGCGTAAGGCAGTAGTCTTAGCCAATCCTTGCCCCTTTGTTGTCTCCTTAGAACCCGCATAATGTTGATAAAGGACTTATTGAGCCTTTCGCACAGTCCATTACTTGAAGGCTTGTAAGGGATACTAAAGTGGACTCGCACACCCATACGGGATAGCAGACCACGCCAATACCCCTTTTCGGAAGTAAATCGGACGTCATTATCCGAGTAGACCTCAACCGGACGACCGTAGACCTGGATCCATTCTTTGAAAAGAATCTCAAAGGCTTGCTCACCGTCAATCCTCTTAGTGCAGGGATACACCCTACAGAAGCGGGTCAAGGCACAGCAAACCATAAGGATGTAGTTAAATCCTCCAAATTTGGGGACTTCAACAAAATCCACATACAAGATTTGGTTTCCCAACTCTGGGATAGGAAGGGCTCCTACAAGTCCACGATCAGCACATGTATTCTGCTTGCATTCAATGCAGATGCGGCAAGATTCGGTAATTTCTTGGATCAATTTGCGGATCTTTGTCTTAGACACGCGGGTGAAGAACAACTGTTGGAAGAACCACAGACATCGGGCCCCGCCCGCATGCTGTTGTGCCGTCGTATGACACCATACTAGGACAGTACGAAGACAGTGGTTAGGAACGACCACTTGCTTTTCCCTATGGAGCTTGTTGGCTTTGATCACCCACATGGATCGGTCTTGAAAAAGGACGGGCTTGTTCCTCAAGGCTACTATGATGCCATGGTAGTAGTCATCGGAAGAGTAGTCATCCAAGTTCCAAGAATTGGTGGGAAGATCTAGAACCTTTTCCATTCCTAAGTCCAATTGGGTGTCCATCTTTTGAAATGCCTTCCTTGCAAGTTCCTCCGTGTCCACTTGATAGAGGGAGTTAAAGTTGTTCCGAGACAAATAGTCACATAGTTCATTCTTGACTCCTGGCAGGTGATAAATATTCAAGTTGAACTGACTTAGGAAGGTCCACCAGCGCCTCATACGCTTATTTTCCGGAGGAGGGTTATTCAAGAAAGTGGCAGCGGGCTGTTGGTCACAGAACCATACTAGACGCTGGCCAGATAGGATCCTGTATTGGGAACCCATCAGAAGAACCCCTGATAGGAGCTCTTGCTCATAAGTAGAGTAGTTCTTACGAGCTGGGTTCCATTTCCAGTTCCAATATCCTATTGGAATAAGAATCCAATCCTCCTCATACGTATGTTGTAGCTTTCCTTCCTTGTTGGCCCCGGTAGTACAACCAGGGGTTTCATCCAACTGACCCTGCTCAGGCTTTTGCCATTGGTACAAACTTCCCCCTCCGCCGACGTCACTGGCGTCGGAAATGAGGACAAACTCTCCTCCTTGGGGGCCGTACAATGGGACCCCAAGTGAGGAAACTTGAGCGAGTTTATTCTTGAGTTGGGACATATGAAACTCATGCTCATGTGTCCAGACAAAGGTGGCATTCTTGCGAGTGAGGTCTGAGAGTATTGAGGCATCGTAGGTGAAATTCTTAATGTGGCGCCGGTAGAAGTTACAGGCCCCTAAGAATTGCCTCACATCCTTCACGTCCTTAATGGTAGCTTCCAATATAGGAGCCACCTTGGAGGATGAAGGTCTCCACCACCCATAGCCACTCTCAAAACCCAAATATTCCACCTTGTGAACGAGGAATTGGCTCTTGTCATATCGGAGCTTGAGGTGGTTCCTATGACACACCTCGAGGAAGGCTTCCAACAAGATCCGATGGTCTCCAAATGTACGGGTGCCCAACATGACATCATCAATGTGACACTCTAATTCGCCTCCACGTGTAAACACTCTTCGTGCCTTGGAATGGGACCTGACCTGAACCATTACTTGGTTCATAATCTCCTGAAAGACGGCCGGTGCATTAGCCAACCCGAATGGCATCACTTTCCACCTAAAAATCCTTCCTTCAGGCGTGATAAAGGCCGTCAGCCTTTGAGCTTCAGGTGTTAGCTCCACTTGCCAGAAGCCTGACCGCATGTCAATCTTGGACTTGAACTTGGACCGGGCCATGCATTCTAAGGTCCGTTCCATATTAGGTAACGACCCAGCATGCAAGTAGGTGAGTTTGTTCAGGCGCCCATAATCTACCACCAAACGTAAGGCGATACTTCCGGGCTTCGGCACTAAGAAGCACGGAGAGCAATGAGTAGGGGTTTCCCCATGTTGCAATTCTTCAACCACATTGCGCCGCACACATTCTTCAACTTGCTTCTGGATCTCCTTCATGTGTGCCTCACTGCAAGGGTATGGCCTGCACTTGAGCTTTTTGTTTGCAAATTCAGGTTTCAGGCGCAAATCCATTTGAATAAGTTTCTCCACACTACCTGGTTCAGGAAGATCCCCGTGTAAGTGCGGCTAGCCCCATCTGCTCAGATTTTCAGACATTCTGCCCAGATTGGCTACATTTTGGTCATTTTCTTTGCTTCGGCGGAATCGCCGCCTCGCAGCTCAGTCTCAGGATATTTCCTATATATTTCTGATATGCCGGATTTGATTCCGCGGTCCATTTCCCGTAAATCCGCCGCGTTCCGCTATTTTAGCTGGAATCGCCATTTGCCGCTGACGCGCGCTCGCGGGCCAGATCGGCCAAACATTTTTACATAATTGGATTATTTAAATCTTTTCAGACAGTTTTGGACACTCAGATGTATTTAGAATAATTCGCATCAATTTTCTTCATAGACTGGGATTTTCTGCCGGACCACAATCAGCATGGACCTTGCTTCTGTTGTCGCTGCTCTCGCCTCCGTTGGTGTTCGAGTATCCGGTTCTACCCCCAATAACAGCATCCAGGGAGACTCCTCGCGTGCCTGCCCCACTGGTCTTGCCGGCCCCGAGCCCTCCGGCACCCTCGACGACCCAGGGCAGCACTTTCATGGTAGCAGAGGCTACCTGAATGTTGTTCCTTTGGTCTCCCAACCACAGTTAGCTCCCCAGTACGGCCCCGTAGACTCCGCCACTCCTGGAGACGTAACGATTACGCTGCCGTGGTGCTGTGCGAACGAGGCCTTGAGAGGAATGCCTTGCGCTAGCCCAAGCTGCCCAAGAAGGGCACAAATCAGCAGCTGTGGGGACCCAAATTACAATCCCAATCCCAGTCGAAATTGGCCATCAAGCAGCTGGAATCTCCCAGCCTACGCTGATGGCAACGCTCCGGTGGACCTTACGGAGCTGGCAGGTACCCACATCCCTTACCAATGTCCCACATTCGAGACCATCGAAGCCGACATTGACGACATTGAGATGGGTGGTCCAGGTGAGGTACCTAACTACAATCGACCAGCCTCATGGGCACAATTGGACAACCATTTGTCTTCAGAAGTGACCCGTAACCTTGAGGCGCTTGAGGCCCTTTGTCTATTAGCCACGTCTAAGCTGATAGGTCAAGAAAGAATCGCCTCTGATTTTTCATTTGAATATTTTTTCCTTCTTCAGGAAGAAATTAATACCAGGATGTGGTGGCGTTCTCAAGAAGATGAATCTTTTGCCATTTTTTTGCAGATCCGGGAGGCAAGCCCCTTCCCGAAGGAGAAGACCAAGGCACCTGTTGCCGGGCCCTCCGCCCCTCATCCCTCTGTTTCCATCCGCGACGATCTAGCCGCCGCGGTTGAGGAAGGAATTTTAGAGGCAGCTAGGCAGGCAAGCCTTGAAATTAGGGCTGAAGGAGCTCCCCAAGTGGACTCCTGGCTGCGAACCACTGAGATTAGCGGTCCGACAGCCTGCTCAGGCCCTTCAGGACACGGTATGTACTGTCCTGCCGACTGCTCTTGCAGATTACAGCGAGATACTGAGCTCCAATTGCTCAAAGATCAAATGCAACTCATCATTCAGACGCTGGGAATTAAAGATCTTTTCAAGACACACATGCGGTCTGAGGGCGCATCATCGGTGGAACAAACAACAGAACCGTCGGAGGAGGCGACAGAAATTTTTTCGATTGCTCCTTCGGTGGACTCTAAGACCACCGATGCAAGGATCAGCAGGACTAAGCTAAAGGAAAGGGTTACAATCTGTCGATCTCAGAGTAGGTCGGCGAAGGCTAGGACTGAGGCTCAGAATGCCAAGCGAACTGCCTCCCGTACTGCCCTTCCTGCTGTTGATTCCAATGCAATAGCCCAGATGTTGCTCGCCCAGACCCTCGCCGGAGCTGGTGTGGCTAATGATGCCGCCAAGGTGTCTGCCATTACGGCCGGTGTTGGGCTGGATTCACTTCTAAATCCTACTTCATTGCGACTTCGTCAGGTTGCCAAGCAACCGAAGTATAATGGAAACCCCAGACGTTGGCCTCAGTTCCAACGGGAATTTAAACTGTGGGTTAAGACTCAAAAACTCCAAGATGATCAGTTCCTGATGGCCCTCTTGGACTGCCTTGAGGGAGCGCCGGCCAACACTTGGCTCCGGACCTGGAGTGATCGTGAGGATTCAAGTTCCCCCCTTACCTTTGATGAGGTGTGGGAACAGCTGGAGGTACGTGGATCCCGGCTGCCAGAGGACCATTACCACCAGATGTTGAAGAATTTTCCTTCGTTCTCGCGATTAATCTTGCACGAACTGCAAGACAAGAGACAGCGCTTCTGGAATCTCGTAGAAGAATCTGAACATTCAGGCGAAAAATTTTCTAGTGCCGAGCTGAAAAGTCTGATTTTTGACAAGATCCCCTCAGAAACCGCCGCCACCCTTCGGAATAGCCAGTCCGAAGAAAAGGTCAAGACCTGGTGGGCGGAGGTCGATGGCTTCGATGCCTCGGCCAACCGGTTTACAGTCAGGGAGGCACTTCAAAAGTGCTCCCCCACGTCGTTTACCAAGGTGAAATTCACTGAAAACACGTGGAAGATCAAGTTTAATGAACACGAGGATCGGAACTTGTTTGTCCAAGTCCTCAACAGGGGAGTAAGTTTCCACGGACATCGCCTGAAGGCCAGGAACTGGGTGTTTTCGTTTACCCCGCAGGAACTGTGGGAAGAGGTTGAGCGGCTCGCTGACGCCGCCAATCAAAATTTCCATGAGGGTCTTGGGGGAAACAAGAATACCCAGCAAAACACCCAAAATGGGGCCCAAAAGGGCAACAAAAAGGTGAATGACACCCGGAATGTTCAGGATCATTGTAGCATCTGCCTTCTTTTAGGTTCTACGAACCGAGCTAAGACGCATTCTACTGGTAATCACCGATGGTCTGCTTACGATCACAAGGTGATTGGTGAAAATGTCAGTAATTCGCAGAATTCAGACAGGAATGACAGACAGGTGCATGGTGCAAAGGGGGGAAAGGGTAATCCGACCCCCTCCGGTGGAAACAAAAATACTGGAGGCCCTGGCGGGTCCCAAGGCAAAGGAAATCGGACTCCATCCGGCTCCGGTGGGCAGCCGAACGGCCAGACAAGTCCCAATGGCAACGCCGGAGGCGGAAATCGAAATCCAGGCCAAACCCCTCAATCCGGTACAAACAAAGGAAATGCTCCAGGATCACAGGGTAAAGGCAAGGGAAATCCTTCGGGAACCCCTTTCTCTGGTATGGGCAGAGGGCGTGGCGACGGTGGTGGTCCATCATCCGGCGGCCGTGGCCGTGGACGTGGAAAGGGCAATCATCGTGTGGATCAGGTCTCAGGTGCAGATCAGGTGTCCGATGCGGATCGAGATTACGTTGAAAATGCCTTGAATCCAGCAGATGATCCGTTCCAAGACGAGTGGGTCGACGAATCAGGCTGTGTTCACAATGTTAACGCAGCCGCTGGAGATCAGAACGCCTAGGGGAGCCACGAAAATCGCCCCTCCCCAGGCGATTTCAGGCATGATCCCCAGATTCCAGATCGACCATTACTTGATGTAGGGTCGCTTGTCTCCTCTCCCCTGGATCCGGCAGCGGATCCTTCTGTTGTAGTGGACGAGGTTGGTGTACAGTCCAAGCACAGGGCTCGTCAGTTTGTCACAAAGCTGTGGGTCTCTGATTGCAAGGGAAATTTCCACCTCGCCACTTGTTTGTGTGACAATGGATCAGAGGTAAACCTCCAATCCAATTCATTCTTACCCGACGACTGCGTGTTTGAATCGCCTCATCCTGTTACCCTCGAGGGAGTTTCTGGACATTCTCTCGCAGGTGGGCAACGCGGTTGTTATATATCGACTCATTTGGTCGCTCAAGACCTTTGGGAAGAGCAAAATGTGGAAGAAGTTGTCCTTAAGGATGACTACTTCTATCGTGCCGACATAAAGTATGACCTTTATTTGGGCCATCCTTGGCTTCGCAAGAACAGGGTAGCGCCCGTAGGTCATCGTCGTTGTTTTTTGCTGGAGTCAGGTCCCTTGGAGCGTCCTGAATTTCGTTTTTTGCACGCAGGGTTTAAAAGTGCAGAAGAATTTTTGAAGCAAAAGTTGACACCAAAATTTGGTGAAGATGTCACCATTGCAGAGGTGAATGGGAGTGCCGATTACTCCCAAGAGTTAGAATGTCTTCGTAGGGACTCCCAGCCACGACGTCCTTCGCGCTGGCACTCTTCATCCTACAGAGTTGTCGACAAATGGCGCGATTCAATTTGTGAATACTTTCATGAACACCATTCCTTTTGGCCACAGTATGATGCCTTTGCTAACCGTATGAACAAGCGCTTTGACAAGCACTTTAGCGACGCTTGGACCCATAAATGGGACAAGAAGTTGTGGATTAATCCTCCGTTTCACTTAATCCAGCAGGTCATCCACAAAATCAAGCAAGATAAAACCCAGGCAATTTTGGTTGTGCCCTTGTGGGACGACAAGCCTTGGTTTCAGGAATTACAAGACATTTGTGTAGATTACATCGAACTTCCCAGGAAGATTAAGCTGTATGCCAGGGACGACACAGGTCCCCTGTCACTGCGGTCCTGGAGTTCGCTTGCATTCCTGGTGGATGGAAAGCTTTCTGACTCTAATTCTGCTGATTCTGGTACTGATTCTTGTGTTGGGTCTGAATCTGAGGTTGAGCGTGGTACTGATGATGAATCTATTTTTTCTGATTTTTGTCCGTCAGATACCCAAGGTGATCCAACGTCCAATGGATCCGCCTCGTCTCCCTCTTCCCCAATACGATCGACATCGAAAAGAATCTTCAGTGCACGGGCGAAGAAAAATTCGAAATTGCGCCGCAAATTCAGAGTTTGTTATGAAAAACCCCCTGTGGAAGCTTTCATGGATCCTTTCGAGGAGCTGGATCACGAAGAGAATCTCTGGGATTTCGACACAAGACCCACCTATCTTCAAGAGGCAGTTGATACGGACCTGTTTAGGGACATCCGTAAGAAGATTCTTCCTGCCAAGGCCGAAGAAGTCGCCAAAGTTTTTTCGACAGTAATTCCTGGCGATCAGGTGGACACTGAATTGTGTTCCAAGTCAAGAGAAAAGATTTTTGAGGAACGGAAGGACACAGCCCTTTCTGGGAAGTTGATCAAAGATCCCCCTGTCCGTGGGCAGTTCGGTGAAGCCTTCATCGAGCTTCGTGAAGGGTACAAGGCAAAAAAACAGCGCCCTTATGAAAATCATGGACACAAACATGAGATACTCAGAAAAATCATCGAGAGAAATCTCAGGGAATTTGGTTGGCTTGAGGGTTGTATGACCAGCGAATGGTGCTGTGCACCCTTCACAGTCCCGAAGCCACCGCCTGCAGACCAGAACACCATTGATGGTTGGCGAATGGTGGTTGATTTTCGCAACCTCAACGCTGAAACCAAGGCGGATTCACACCCCCTGCCCCTCATTGAGGAGGAAATCGCCAAGAGGGCAAGAGGTCGTTTGTTTTCTGTGCTGGATCTCCGTCACGGCTTTCACCAAATGCCGTTGAGGAAGGACAGCCGACCTCTCACCTGTATGTGCACGCCATGTGGCCCAGTCCAGTGGACCGTCATGCCCATGGGCCTGAAGAACGCCCCCTCATTTTTTCAAAGAATGATGGAGGATGTGCTTTTTTCAACTCATCCTGAGCTTCGTGCCTTCGTGAGTGTGTACATAGATGACATAATCATCGCGACGGAGGGGGAGGGACTGACCGAAGCCGAGCTGGTGGCCCTACATGAGAAGCAGCTGAACCAAGTTTTGGACATTCTTGACGCTAATCAGCTGATTTGTGGGCCAAAGAAGGGAAAATTATTTTTAAAATCAGTCGAATTTTGTGGTTCTCTCCTAGAGAATGGCACCCGACGACCCAGTCCAGGGAAGCTCGTCGCTATTCAGAAGTGGAAGCGCCCTGAGACGATCACGGAGTTGAGAGGATTCCTGGGTTGTTGCAATTTTTACCACACTTTTGTGCCGAATTATGCAAAATTTGCTGCCCCCCTCACTGAATTATTGAAGGTAGGGAGAGATGCGGGCAAGGCAGGTTCAAAGGTTCGTGTCAAGTGGACTGACGAGTGCGAGGAGGCCTTCCATCACTTGAAGGCGGCCCTCTGTGAAGTCGCCACGTTGCATGTGCCCCAATTTGACCGACCCTTCTACATCAGAACCGACGCTTCTAGGTACGCGATCGGAGCTGTCCTTGAACAGGTTGATGAAGCCACAGGTGATCATTACCCTCTTGCATTTTGGTCTCGGAAGCTAGCCCCACGCCAAATGCAATGGTCGCCACGTGAGCAGGAAACGTATGCCATAATTTGCGCTCTAAAAAAGTACCAATCGTGGGTTGGCACCAATCGAGTCGAGGTCCTGACGGATCATCGATCTCTGGAGTATTGGGCCACTGAACACATTGATACTGTCGCGAGCCCAGCTGGTCGACGGGCCAGATGGCACGAATTTCTCAGTCTGTTTGACCTCCATGTGTCGTATTTGCCTGGAAAACACAACACGGTAGCGGATGCTCTGAGCCGATGGGCTTACCCCGCCTCAGAGGGGCTGCAAAGTACCAACATCCATGGTACGGAGCAGGACCGCCATGTCATCATCGAATGGGATCAGGAAGAAAAGAAACTCATTCGACGTGCATGCATGCAGTGTGCTGTTAAACAGCACGCATTGCCGTGTCACGACATCACGGCCATCACAGATCCGGCGCATGCTCATGAGATCTGCACCAAAACACTGAAAGTCGTGGAAAAAGTCACCGATCCCTCCTCAGGGAGTGTGAAACGGTTTGACTATACCCGACGAGTAAGTAGATTTCGGTTGATCCAGGGCATTAAGCGTCGAGATCCGGCCAAAACTCCACCCCTGCCTAAAGATTCCCTGATCATCCGTGACTGGACGTCCGATTATCTGCAGGATCCCATGTTTAAAGAGGTCTTTGGAAATCTCCAATCCAAAGATGCTCACAAGGATGGGATTTTTGCTGAGTACTCGTTGGATGGGGGGAAGCTGTGGATGGAGGGTAAATTGTGCGTACCAGACGCCCTGGCCCCCCGAGTGTTAAACTGGTGGCATAAATGGGAGTCCCCCCACGCACATGGCCGTCGACTGTGGTCGATGATTAAACATAGGTTGTTTGGCTCACGGCTATATACTCACTGCATGAAAGTAGCCGCCGGATGTGCCCAATGTGCTGTCTCGACGCCTCCCAGCGCGAAGAAGCACGGCCATCTGAGGCCTCATCCTATTCCGGAGCGCCTCTTTAACAGAGTCACCAGTGATTTCTTCTATCTTGGTGAGCTCGATGACGAAGAGTGCCATTGGACGAATAAAAAAGTCAATGGTGTGCTCCTTATTCAGTGCCGTCATTCCGGCTACATTCAAGTGTTGCCTTGCAACATTGAGTCGATGACTGGCAAGGCTGCCGCCAAATGGTGCGCGCAGACCTGGATGGGAGGCTGGGACGTCCCATCCGAGGTGGTGACGGATTCAGGCAAAGAGTACACCTCCGAATGGTGGAGAGAATTATGTGCTCGCCTTGGAATCCACCACCTCCGATGTGAAATCCACTCGCATCGAGCGCTGCCTGGCGAAAGAGCCGGCCGCTCAATTATTAATATGCTTCGTAAGGAGCTCGCGAGTGAAAAGGATTTCCATTGGATGGAAGTTCTCTTCGCATTGCTTCGCCGTTACCACAACACGCCTTTGTATCATGGCCTTTCTCCAAATGAAATTGTCTTTGGACGAAAGAAGTGTTGGTGGAACATGCCGTTGAATAATCCTCGCCCCTGTAAAGATGCTTCGCTGTTTTTGGACGAAGTCCAACGAGCAGATAAATCTGTGTCGAAATTAATCGAGAAGCATCAGGCTGACTGGCTTTGGGTTCAGAATCAAGGCCGAAAAAACCCCCACAATTTTGAAGTCGATGATCGAGTTTGGCTTCGAAAATCCGAAACCACCCTGGACGGAGATGATAAGCTTCTTCCCTTGTGGGAGGGGCCATTCGCTGTTACAGCGCGTCTTGGTGAGAACAGGTGGAGGATTCGTGTGGATGTCAGCAGGGAAATTGACGTTTCGGGCGATCGCCTCAAGAGAGAGATCCCCTCCCCCAAGGATCGGGTTAAACCCCTTTTTTGGACTGCGAAACATTTGTCTGATCGGGTCATCGAAGGGGGGAAGTATGAACTCAAGAGGATTGTTGAAGCAAGACGTGACGCCAAGGGCGAATGGGAATTTCTGTGTGAGTGGAGGGGCTTTGATTCCAGTCACAACAACTGAGAACCAGCCCAATCTTTTGTCCATGGATACACCAAGGGGTTCATCGACTTCCTGAAGAAGCACCCCGAAATTGGCGTACTCCTGACAGATTGTTTGTCGAAACCAGACAGACAAGTGGAGAGCGACGGAAAACGACCTGTGGTGAATCGAGATCCAGCCTTTTACGGCCCTCAGCAGCCACATTCCAGGGCTGATCCTTCGATCCCCCCTCCTGCGGTCAGGCCAGCCCAGGAGCCAAATGAGGACCAAGCTTCAAGTTCGGCCGCTGATTTGCAGCGCCCAAGCCGTACGAGGGCCAGGCCAGACAGGTTGGTGGTCACATGTATTCGTGCTTGGCCGAATTGAGGAAGCCATCCTACCACATTCTGCTCAATCCACTGTGCATTCTTTCTGTTTATGTCATGATGTGGAGAATTACGAATGTTTGATAATTTGACGTCAATCAATCCATTTTTCTTTGGTCTCCGTTCGGTAACGTATCGAAAGTCGAAAGCCGAAAGCCACGGAGTGTGCTGCCGTGTTCAGAAAAAACCAAACTCAGGCTTAATTCAGGCAGATTCGGGGTAATCTTGTCTCTGTTGGTCTGTGCATCTTTGGAATTTGGCTACTCGTGCAGATGGAAGCAAATGTACATAATCAAAACACCGGCCGGTGACATTCACCCCTACAGGCACCCCCTGTAGTACTGGCTGCACCAGATGCGACGCCAGGAACTCAGATCTCACCTTCATTTGCTGTGATGCTGACGCCAAAGTCCAGATTCAGATCCAGGATCCTCAAATTTACCTTGAATTTCTCAGGTTTGTCCATCATTCTGCCATTGTTGTGCAAAAGCCAGACGTCAATTGTTCAGACAACCTTCATATAGGAGCTCTAGGGACTTCTAACAGCAACCTCTGAAGTCCGTAAGCTTCGTTGTATTTTTGGCACACGCCAATGTGAGCTCAATCCGACCTGAAACTGTCGAAAATGGTGAATCCAAGTGTCTTGTGGGACTCCATCGAAAGATTGGCCTTGTCCAAGTCGATTGACACCACCGCCACTGTAAATTCGGTGTCTCTCAGTTATATACTGTCAGTAAAGCGCCTTCAGCGAACCTTCGGCGCGTTACATGCCAAGGATCCAGGGCTATCATGTCCCATCATGATGCATCATCACATGATCCACATTTTCAATGAATCTGTTGGATGCTCGCGAACCAACGTGCCGGAAAGCACAATTGAGCTGAATAAACGACAATATATATTAACTTTAGTCTAAACGAAAGTGTTAGTAGTTTCAGTTCCAGACATTCCGCTTCATTTCACCTTCATCTCAGGGAATTTGCTGATTATAGGACAATTTAGATTGATTTCCTTGTCATCTCCTCTCATTCCTCGAAGATCTGTTTAGATCTAAGTACACAGAAAAACATCTCTACCTTCAATGGTTCACTTAGGGTCTGTAGACTACATCTGTATTTGTTTTCCCACTCTGTGCTTGTTTAATCTCCTTCATCTTTGCTCCAAATGAATGCTGAATCTTGTGATCATCCACCAGATGCGCCAAATCTGACGCACATGCTGCACTTTTCAGAACGAGAAAAGCGGGAATAACACGATGTAGAGTTCGGCGAGGACACCGTAGCGTGCCCGCGACAGCGAAACTGTGCCAGAGCGCTGAGATGTCACTCCAATTCTTGATCCCCCCACTCAATCCACCAATAATCTACCTCATTCTCAACCAATGCATGGTTTGGTATCGATTCTCGATACGTTTACATGCTTTTTAGCCCCTAACCTAATGTTTTACAGCACGGAGGACTGTTCGTCACTTCTCATTCTGTCTCATTTCAGGTTCATCCAGCCTGATTCAGTGCCAATTCAGCCCAAATCAGGTCAGATCAAGCAGATTTCGCCCCATTGAGGCTACATTTCTATTTTTTTCTGGGACTTACCCGCACTACGTTCGTCGTTGACGTAGCGACACACCCCAGTGTGTTTTTGGAGGGGGAGTGTAAGTGCGGCTAGCCCCATCTGCTCAGATTTTCAGACATTCTGCCCAGATTGGCTACATTTTGGTCATTTTCTTTGCTTCGGCGGAATCGCCGCCTCGCAGCTCAGTCTCAGGATATTTCCTATATATTTCTGATATGCCGGATTTGATTCCGCGGTCCATTTCCCGTAAATCCGCCGCGTTCTGCTATTTTAGCTGGAATCGCCATTTGCCGCTGACGCGCGCTCGCGGGCCAGATCGGCCAAACATTTTTACATAATTGGATTATTTAAATCTTTTCAGACAGTTTTGGACACTCAGATGTATTTAGAATAATTCGCATCAATTTTCTTCATAGACGGGGATTTTCTGCCGGACCACAATCAGCATGGACCTTGCTTCTGTTGTCGCTGCTCTCGCCTCCGTTGGTGTTCGAGTATCCGGTTCTACCCCCAATAACAACATCCAGGGAGACTCCTCGCGTGCCTGCCCCACTGGTCTTGCCGGCCCCGAGCCCTCCGGCACCCTCAACGACCCAGGGCAGCACTTTCACCCCGAAGGCCTGTATATACTTCAAAAGAATACCTTGGAACTCTAGAGGTAGGTTGGAACCCAGAATGTGTTCCTTGGTGGCCTCGAGGTCACTTGTGAGGTTTGTACCCCCCCCTACCTTTGTACTTGGGCAGTGGTCTTGCACGTGCAAAGGTACTTCACACAAGTGAGCCTCATCACCAGGTTCCCCCAGAAGGGCCATGATGCCAATATCTTCATAGTCACCCGGGAGTGGGTGGTGAGTATTGAGTTGTGCGTCTAACCCAAACTGAGCAATCTCGGCCTTGAGAATACACAGGTCTTGGTAGCTCATAGGCTCAGACTTACTGGGCTTAGCCCAAGTATGCTCATCTGAAAGATGCATCGGCACTTCTTCATCCAATTGGGAACATTGGGATGTTATTCCCCACTCATGGACCAAGTCGGCTTCTTCGATTAAACTTTCAATCAGAACAGACATAGCATCAGTAAGTTCATCCAAGCAACCTCCGAAATGCTCGACTTCATCAGTTGAGGGGGGCAATTCACTTACGCCCTCCGAATCTTGTTCTAGATCCTTACCGTACTGGCGGGCAGTGCTTGCCTCCACAACAGGGCGAGCTTGTTGCAAGTCTTGTGTAGAACAAGACTCTTGGTGCCAGGGTAACCTGGCATTGGGAAAGAAATCTAAGAGTTGCACTAGTGATTTGTGCATATGCCGAACTAGGACCCACTTGCGAAGACTTGAAGGAACATCTTGTCTTGACATCCCTGAGCCTTCAAGCACAGAGATAATGGTTACCCAAGGGGGTTTGGGTAAGACTTCACAAGAACCATCCGGTATCCATAAAGGTATGTCCGGAAGGGTAACTCTCTGAATGGTCAGTGCATCCAACATGGGTCTCCATTTCCTGGCACTCTCACTCACTGACCAATCAGGAGTGCATATGAGGAGGTGGGCCTTATCCAAAATGACCTTGCAAAGTACATGATGGATTTTAGAGAAAGGGGGATTGGCCCACGGGCATACCTTGACGGGAGAGCGCCCATCGGTCAAAGTAGCCCAGTCGTACCGTCACGCCGACTTGCCTCCATGGCTCTTTCCACACCAAAGAGGGGAGGTATGGTTGAGCGCATTGGCAAACAAGTCAACCGACACTTCTTTTCCAAGCTCGGAGAGGGCGGCGTTCTGAACTCTAGGGTCCAATCGGTAGTTTTCAGTTTTGAACCTTGACGCGTGGAGGAAGCCAAAAGCTGCTGGCGGGGGTGTGGTAGGAACCGTGAGGGTAATCCTAAGCTCTTTCTTGGAGGCATTCTCAAAGATGAGAGCCGGTGGATCCAGTTCTAAAGCCTTGAACCTCGGAAAGTCATCTCTGAGGAGGAAATGGAGTCCCACCACACCTTTGAAGGCCGTGGTATCAAAGATTGTGAAGTCTTGACTTACAATCTCTCCATTGTCAAATGGAATATGAAAGCGACCCATGCCTTGCGTCATGACTCGGTGTCCGTCTCCCATGCGCAGCAAGGATACGGAATCACTCGTAATCAGACAAGGCGGTACTACTGAAGCGGCGACGGCACAAATAGTGGCACCCGTGTCCAAGAATGCTTCCACCGTCTGTCCTCCAACCACTATGTCCAGGGTCACTAGGTTGGCTCCTAGGAGGTTCACAAGTTCCTCCTTGAGGAAGTTGAACCTGGTCCGCTTCTTATCGGGGCCATCATTAGTAGTGTCTCCTCTGGGTTCACGGTCAATGCTCATATTGGAAGCTGCTCGGTGAACAGTCATAGAAGATGCAGTTCCTGAGGAACTCGCAGGAGCACTAGGCCCTGCAGTAGCAGCCGCCTTTGACCCAGGGTGGACTTCATTCAAAGGGCCCACGGGGTGTTCCAGCGGTGGCATCATGGGGGGTGGTGGAGGAATGTCCTCACCCGAAAGGGTAGTCGAAGACTCTTGAGCGGTACCTTTCCCTTTTCCTTGAGGACCTCGCCCGCCACGCCCTTGACCTGATTCACCCCCTTTTCCTCTTCCTTTGCCTTTTGCTTTTCCTTTGCCTTGTTCATCGTTCTGCTTCTTCCAGCACCAGGAAGTGAAGTGCCCTTTCTTGCCACAGTAGCCACACATGATGCGGGGTCTGAACATATTATACTCAAGCATCTCCTCTTCTGTGGGCTTCTTCCCCGTCTTCCCTTTGCCACTCACGCTTGCGTTTATGGCCATCATGTCTTCTTCAGTAAATATAGCCTGAGTTTCTTGAACCCAGAGGGCCTCTCCTCTGTTCGGCTGCTGGCTCCAATTGAAGGTACTATAGTCTTCTCCCCAATGGGAGCCCTCTGTCCCATAGGAGGGCACATATTCAACCAAAGAATTCACTGCGGCCTCCTTTGGTGTTTTGATAGGAGGAGAGGGGTTCCGAGGGCTCTTGCCTAAAGGCGTATTGCATAACCTTTCTAGCATGCTGTCGCGAAGTCGGTCAGCATGGGCTTCTTTAGTCAACTCTTTGGCTTCGTGACGCAGCAAGGCTTGGAGGGTATCCAGCCTTTCCGTAAGATGTTTCTTCTGGTCATTATCCCGTAGGCGCTTTAAAAGCTCTTTGGGCACACGGCTTTGGAAATAAATCAGCTCTTCTTGTTGGGACATGGATCCTGGGGACATCTTAGACCGTACCTCATCCCAAGCAGTGATCAATTCCTGGACTTGGTCTGTAGTGGGTGTTGACCCTAGAGGTCGTAAAGCCAGTAGCTCCTCCCTTAAGCTAGCATCTGCATCGACACTAGGGTAGTTGGTATGGAGGGCGTCCAAGAACCTATCAAACAACTTAGGACCCGAGCTTAAACGGTTGAAGGTCTTTTCGACTGCTGTCTGGACCTTAGCCGAACAGAACTGAATGAGCCATTGGCTTTTCTTGAGGGAATTGGCGGTTGCTTGGTCAGTCAAGATCAACCACCTCTTGTAGCCCCGGCAAAAGGAAAGGAAATTGGAACCATCAAAGCAAGGCTCTTGTAGCAGGGGAACTCTTGCGGAGGGACCCCTTGGACCGCTTTCACCAGAGGCTTCTGAGGCATCTTTGTAATACATGATGGCCTCCTTTTCCACCATCTTCAATTCTTCCAGCTCAGGTGGGGTACGCTCTAGTAACAAATAGGGACTCGGGGTACCCTTGTCAAGGTTCTCCATTCCCGTAGCTGTAAACTTGAGGACACGCATGGGGTCCTTCAGAGTCTTCAGATCATGCTGCATGCAGTCTAGCTGTTCTTGAACCTTAGTAGGGGCACACAGGGACTGCTCAGCCTTGGTATTGATGAGCCTTTTCATATCCTCATACAGCACCGGCAATTCCTCTGGCAAGTGCCCCATGCTCTGCACGTCACTGTACAACCCTTGTAGGCGGTACTCTAGGTGAGCCTTTGTGGTCTCCTGGTTGTTTCTTAGCTCTTGCTGCTGTTCCAGGAGGCCCTGCAATTGAGCTTGAAGAGCTCCGGTCTTGGTTGGAGAGGCCAAGGCTTCTAGCCTCAAAGCCAATCTCTGGAGGGTGGCTTGTACATCCTCCTTCTCGTTGAGCATTTCAAGCCTCAATTGGTTCATTTGGGCAGCCTGCTTCTTGAGAGTGTCTACCACAGTCTTCACCTTTACCTTTCCGCCTAAGGGTCGTGCTAATTCCTTGGGATCACCATGGGAGTCAACATTGTCCTCTACAGCCATGGAGAAGTCAGCACCAGGGGAATGGCTTCTTTCGTAGCCAGTCCCTTGGGGCTCCTCTTCGGGCAAACCAGACGTATTAGAGGTGCCCCTAAGTTCTTCGGTAGCTGACGAGTCAAGAGTTACGGGAAGTGCTAAGCTCTCCCGATGCCCGCCTTGGCTAACTAATGTAGGGGAAGTGCTATTTCTTCTAGCGTACCCACAAGTGTCAGAAATGTTGTCTGGTGGAGGGACGGGCAACGTCCCCCCTAGGATGTGGTGGTCCACTCCTCCAGAGTCTTCTGTGAGGTGGTCACTAACATCCTTCACGTCCAAGGATCCCACAGGTAGTTCCTGCTGACCCTCTCCCCCGTACGATCCTGGGGCCTAAGTAGAGCGGGAACATGCCCCTTTGCAGGGACACTCGCAGTAACCACGGTAGGAGTAGCATGGGATCCCATAGTAGCACTAGAAGGTAACCCGTACTTCCGCACACGTCGTGGCGAAAGGTCTTGCAGTTCGCCAATTTCACTAGGTTCCACTCTTTCTTCTTGCTCCCGAGTGGAGGTCTCTAAGACTCTCTCCACTGTAAGTGGCTCTTTACCACGTTGAGAAGAATGTACAAACTCCTTAATAAAGGAGATGTCTTGAGCTTCGCCTAGAGAACTTGACTCACCTTGAGTTGGAGGATCCATCACCTCCTGACTCCTTTTCACCCTAGTAGAGGGCAACTCCTCGCTTGTTCTAACACCCGTTGGGTGCTTTCCCGAGTCCATGGATTCCAGGAGAACAGGAGTTGGCATGGGAGAGAGAGAAGAAATTGCCGCGAGGCGAGGGGGTGATCCTTAGCCCACGCAAACTGCACCCCCTTTTGGAAGAGAAGGACCTAAAAAATGACCGCCCAAATAACTATTTTTTTTGGACATTTGCAACACACATGGCCCAGATGCCACCGAAAAAATACAATTTTACCCAATTTGCTGCTTTTTTCCACTTTTTGCTTATCAAAATAAACTATTATTTTGTCTGATTTGAGGGGTGTGTTTTACCAATCTTGTCGTTTTTGTATTTCAAAAGCCAACTGGTGCGTGCCTGTTCGGGAGCTCATTTTCAAAATATGACATTCTGCGGGTCTCCAGTTGCACCTATGTTTGTCCTGCGAAATAAATTGCTTTTTTGTGTACCTGAGTGCGCGAGGCCTCGCGCACTCAAGGTCATGGAAACAATTGTGTACAGAGGGCAACAAAAACAGGACACGAAGTGCACAACGTACAAACACTGAGATAAAAGCTTGGCAAAAATGTACAACCCTTTAAGGGCATATAATTGCATTCGCGTCGAAGGCGAGTGCGCGAGCCCTCGCGCACTCATGACTGCAAAAAGAGGCGTAACACTTGGGTTAATGGTGACTTACTTCTTCTTCGGTCCAGCAACCTTAGCCAACCTGGAACCCAGGCTTCTTGCTGTTGTACTTGTCCCACTTGGAGAGGCAACGGTACCTCGAGACGGCAGGGTACCAGAACGCGAGGGCGGCTTGAACTCTGCAGTAGCACTGGCAGCAGTCTTCGCTTTCTTCTTGGACTGTTCCTTACCAGAGTCGGGGCTGCTTGCATCGAAGTGAGAGGCGGATGCCCGCTTGCGCTTCTGCTGGGTCTCCAGTACTTGCTCCAGATCGTCTTCTTCTGACTCCTCGTCAGTATCGTCGTCGTCTGATTCCGCGGGCTTGTCCGATTCCTTCTCTTTCCCTTTTGCTTGCTTCTTGGTACTCGAGGGTGTTCCTTTTCCGGCTGCAGTACCCTGAGTTGGTACAACTTTGGCAGTCTTCTTCATCTTGGCTTGCATTGGCAAGGTAGGTGCAGGCGCACCAGGCTCAGTGTCTTCAGCGGGGGCCTCAGTCACGACATCTTGCTGGACGGCTTCTGCAGCATGCACCTGCTGGTGCCCTTCATGCCCTCGTTTGCTGTCCAAAACCCACAGTGGAATGCCACGCTGGAGCCACTCTTCTTGAGTATCCCAAGTTGCAGCTGTTGCTCCCTGCTCCGTCTGATCGGCCTCCAGCATGTACCGCATCACGATTGCATGCTGCAGAGCACCTCCAACGGCATTCCCTAGGTCCTTTTGCTTGATCGTTGACACAGCCAGAAACGCCACTTTAGTTTTGAGGTCAGACATCGCAATCTTTGCGGCCATGGCAGGCGTGTCGTCCACAACAACCACTGCATCAGGAAGCCCACTGCACAAAACGTATCTGTCCAGGTACCACAGCACGTGAATCAGAGGCATGAAACCGCCGAGGTTCTTCTCTTGCATCTCTTCGAAATGTCCAGCGGAATACGACACATAGTTCGGCAACTGTAAATGTGATGAATATAGACGAATAACGGAGGCAGCAGTGCGCGAGGCCTCGCGCACACAACGGCATCGTAACAATCGAAAGAAGCAGATATACCTGCTTATCCCAGCGACTCGTTGTTCCGATCCACATACAGTGCTCGTCGAACTGATACGTACTGCTGGTCACGGGACCCGATAACCAAGAGTACACCGGCAACCGAACATGGTAGAATGGCACTGTGGTTGGATCCTTGTCCTTCTCCATACGCCAGAGCCTCTGCATTTCGCGGCCAATACGGTGCACAACATCAGCCTCGCCATAGAAAATGACGTCTTTCCCCAGCATCATCACATCGAACAGCCACTTCGGAACAAATCCTGGAGAGTCGTATTCAATGAAAAGGTCAGCGTTGATGATCCACAACGGGTACTGCAGATCCCGGAAACGGCCTGGCGGTGTCTCTTCAATATTCTCAATACGGCAGGCTGTCAAAGCGTATTTGATCCCTTGCTCGTCCGACTTGGAGACATTGATCACATCGCCATTACTGAGCTGTGTCTGTGAAGGTGCCGATGATGGTGCCTCAACCTTCCTTTGCAGTTGTTTCCGCACGGCCAACGTCTGTGGTAATGGAGGTGCGCCCTTGTCCCCAGTGCGCCACAGAGGTGCAGTGAGCAACGTCTTCCATTTTTGGCCAGGGCGACCGAAACTTCGTACTTTTTGCGTCCACCCAATAACCCCAATTTCCAAGCCCAATTTTCAATTGCGGCGTGCCCAGTGCTGCGACTTCTGCTCGGATCTTCGCATCGGCAGCTGTACGGATGTGACAAACGTGGTGAAGTGCGCGAGCCCTCGCGCACTGCAGCTGCGACACTGACGCATACCTGCGGTCTGGTTGACATGCTGCGTATTGTCCGGATGGTCAAGATGGAAAATAACCCATTGTTCCGTAATCTGCGCGTCAATGTAGTTCTGGGTGGTCTTCAAGGTCGAGTCCTTCAGGTTCATGTGCGCACAGACTTTCTGCAATAGGCTCGGTAGATGCAGCCCCTCCAGCCTCTTGAAGGCATTCCTTGTAACGTCCTCTTTCTTGCTCTTACTCTCGAGGTTCCTCATACCAGTAACCGCCTCACGGCCGCAGTAATACGCCAGGGAGAAGATGTCCCTCCAATTCTTGAATGTCGAGTCCTGCGGGGGGAGACAGTGTCATGGAGTGCGCGAGGCCTCGCGCACTGTAACCGTGCGATACACGAATACATACTGTATGTCCTGCTTCCTCCAAAGCCTCGGGTGCAAGAAACGCAGAGTTGACGGCAGCTTGGACAACAGCAATCTTGAACCTCTCGAAATCTTGTGGCTCTTTTTCCCGCTTCTGATCCTCAATGTACAACAACATGTTGTCCAGCGCCTCGGACAGCGGAATCCACGTCACAGACTGGCTGCCAGCTTGTTGCAATCCTGCAACCTTGGCACGGATCCTCCAAGGCGTTTCGTACTTCAGAATGTCAACGTAGCAAAACTCCTGCCAATCCTCCAATTCTTTGCCTTCTTCGAGACGCTGTTGCTGAATCTTTCTGCATGTTTCTGTGCCATGTTGACCATTCAGAACGTAAAGGGAGCCATCTGCAAAGCAAATCATGTACCGAAGCAAAAAGAAGAACCGTCTTCGATCGAAAGCGAAGCGAGTCATACCACCATCCTCCCACGCCGTTATGCGCAACGGTCCAGCTGGTGGCAGTGCTTGGTATCCTGCCACTTTTCTGGCAACGTCGTCATAGTTGATGGATCGGATCTGTCCGCGCTCCTTGGTCTTGTCAATTTTCAAATCAGCAATCTTTACCTTCACGGCTTTACCATTCTCCTGCCGCAGCCACTGTGCCACTTCGACTGTGAGCTTCATCTCCGGTATTGCTTTCTTCTCACCCTTCTTCTTGCGTCCTTTCTTCGGCGTGTCCCCGTGGTCGGTCCCTGGTGACGACTCCATGGCCTCTGCGTCTGTTACTGGACGTTCTGGCGACCCTGGTTCACTCATGATGCCAAACAATACCTGAAAAGGGCAAATGGCATGACATGAAACACGGTCATTTGAACTCTGAAATCAGTCGAAACGGTATTTTGCAGGTCGTTTTCGGAAATCTGTTCCACAAACGTCTTTGTTGTGACTTAATCCACGGCACTTAGCGAAGTACTCAGTGCGCGAGGCCTCGCGCACTCACATCGCATTACATACCTGTTTTCATAACGTTTAGTGCGCGAGGCCTCGCGCACTGCGGGTGTCAGTTACCGCAAGCGTTGCCGCACGTTGCGTGTTGCTGCTTCCTGTCTGTCGGCATCCATATCTGTTCTCTGTCCCACAACAGCATCCAGTTTCCGTTTCAGTTGGTTGGTGGGATTTGTTTTCTGGTCAATGAGGGCATCTAGTACGCTGTGACCAAGTAGCCGGTAGTGGTCGTAACCGAGGGGTTGTGTAGGTGAGGGCGGAAATCTCGGTAACCTCCGGGGCCAAGAAGGTGCAACCGTGCTTACTCTGTCCGACTCCCATTCCACATAGGCCATGCATATCCGGTCTGTCGCCAAAAATCTGGTCAGTCGTTGTCGCATGCTGTGTACCAGGTTCTTGGGAACGTTTTGCACCCCCACGCGTTTTCCACCAGGACCAACCTTTAGCAACAAGTAATGGTTTTCCACCTCCTGAACAGTAACAGAACCCGTGTTTCTCGCCTTGTCCCGCACCAGCTTGCTCAACATCCCTTCTCCAAACTCCTCTGAGTGTGCCTGACCGGGCAGGTCCTGGTGCCACTTGCTGTTGTACAACAATGTGCACATGATTGTGCGCTCGTACTTCAGTATGGTGTCACACGGTCCTCGACGCAGCCTCCGCAACAGACACAAACTCAACTGCAACACCTCCTGAGCTCGTGTCCCTGTAGCGTTGTTTTCCCCCGACCAATTGCACTCCCGTACCAGGTGACCCAAGTACAACAACAACGGGCACCAATCCGACAACAAATGCAAGACTGCGTTTGCCACTGCTGCCCTGTTGGCATGCGTAGTGTCACGACCACTGATCGCGGTTGCAGCTTGTGCCTTGCGCCGATACGGGCGTAGTATTCGGGGTGTGGCAAGCATCAGCGCAGCAATAGTTTTTTCCATAACTATCAGTTTGGGGTATGATAGTATGGTGGAACCAGGTCGTAGCAGACCTTTCCGTAGGTAGGTTAGAATAGGCCAGAACACCCGAAAAGTATGAGTAACAACGAACTTGTAGGCATGCCAGACACCGTAAACTACAGGCACGTAACGCAGGTATGCACGCATGTTCCATCGTTGGTTCTTGGCACCGTACAACAACTTTAGTACCCTGTAGTGTATGTTTTCGTCAACCAACAGCGGTAGAACTCTGTTTGTCTGTTGTGCTACGTCCCTTGCAAAGTGTAACAAGTTTAACAGACCAACACCACAAGTTACCTTCTCTTTGGACAGGGCAAACGGGCGCCACACCGGTGCCTGTACAGTCCTTGCATCCCTCCTCACATCCAACGGCGCTCTCACGTTTCCAGCGTCTGGTGTACACCCATCTGCATACCCCATGTCACGCAATGTCTGGTGGATTCTCCGTTCACGCTGTTGCAGAGCCCTTGCGACTGTCGTTATCCGTGCTGCCAGTTCCTCAATGGCTGGATGTCCTGCCCAATACGTGGGCCTCTGTTTCAGTTGAAGTACTGCCATTGCAGTACAGTTTTGCGACCGGTCACTTTCGTCTGGGTGTGTCGTGTATTGTGCCCGGTACCAGTTGTCTATCCACAGCACGCAACACGACGAAAGCACCAGTGACCAAGTTGCTTTAAGTGCTGCTGCTGCCTGTTCGTCCACTGTGTCTGCGGCAGCGTCTGCTTGCCCGAGTCGTACTTTTGTTCGTCTTTCTGTTTGCGTCAGGTACCCTGTTGTGTTTCCCGGTTTTTTCCTGTTTGGTACTGCCCGTTGACGCATCAACAGGTACAGGTTCCAGCCCTCCTGTTGCAAAATGCGCACCCAGCGCTTGTCCTCCTGTCGTTTAGCTGCTGGTAAACTGTGGCGCGTTCTTTTGTTGAACCTGAGTCGCTGTGCAAATGTTAACACCAGTTGCGCCGCCAGGTCGTTCCGTTTCAGTCCTTTCCATAGGTCACCTGCTGTTTGGTATGCTGGTTCTGCCGCGCATGCCTCTCGTAGTGCTGCTGCTCCTTTGCTTACTTCTGCAATCATGCGTTGCTCTACGGATTTTCTGGCTCGAAGTGGCATTTTGCGTCTTTCTCTGTGGAATTATATTTGCGCACATATGTTGGTTATCGTTTCGCACAGCGACCTTTAAAAAAAATGTATTAGAAAACATCTGGCCTTTTCCTGTCGTCATTCTGGTGCGTGTGCTGTCGCCGCAAATTGGATTTGGTGTCTGCGTGTGCTCCGTTCCCAGTAACCGCAAACTGTTTTCGCAACCACAATTTCCTGTTCTGCATCCGTCTTTAAACCCAGTTGGAAAAAAAACCATGTCTATCGGTCAACGAAGGCTACGCCGCTATTAAAACCGGACACGTCTACCATCGAGTGGCTGTTGGAAAAAAGCAAATCATTCCCCTGATCCCCTGAAAAATATGACGAAGGTTACCGATGTATAATCGACTGTCACAGGTGGTAGACGTGAAGGGGAATGTAAATACCGGCGTAGCCTAGCTTGATCGCTTTTTCATTTTCTTCTGTCATTTAAGTGCGCGAGGCCTCGCGCACTGATTGTTTCCGGGGAAACAATGTTCTATACCGTGTTGAATCTGATCAACATGGTGTCTACACACATATACACCGGAAAAATCAAACGTGTTTGTCCGTCTCGTACTGTACCTGCAATTGTACGCGTCACATCCAGTCTGAAAATTCAATACATAACGTGACCTGAGTGCGCGAGGCCTCGCGCACTCAGGTTGCTTAAATTTGTATTTTATTTTCACTTTACAGTACATGTGTTTCCCCTAACATGGGAAGTCCGACAGCCATACACTTCCAATGCTCCCTGGTCAACACAATCCTAATTTTAATACCGTGTGGGAGCTGCGTATTTCCGCAAAAGCCAGTCCTTACGGGTTGTTACGTTTCGTGATAAACTCTGCTTTCGCTATCTTGAGTGCGCGAGGCCTCGCGCACTCAGAACGCCAGAGAAATGTAAAAAACGTCACATTGCGGAACACGGAGTTGCACAACACGAAAAAAGCAATTTATTTCACTACGTCTAAAATCACGTTCATGAAACATCCAAAAAAATAGTTTTTTTGCCCTGTTGCGAACCGGTCCTTTTTTGCGCGTTCGGCGCGCAAAACAGGGTGCAGTTTGCGTGGGCTAAGTGATCTGAAACCCAACTCTTCTTCTTGGGTCTCTAAAGCGAGTGGTGTAGGCGATGGATTCACCCCAAGATCCTCTTCCCTTATCTCCGTTGGAATGGCGTGCGAGTGTTCGGGGGGGAGTGGGGTTCTCTGAGGTGTTGGAGTCTTTTGGCTCTGAGTATCCATTTTCTTTCGGTCTTTGTATGAAGATACGAGAGCCTCCGGAAGCCTCTAGGCAACTTGGCTCAAGTAAGAAAAAGGGAAAAACTGAAGTCAAGAACTTAATGAAGAGAGCCTGTTTTTCAGGCTAGATCTAGAGGATCTGAGAAAACGAAGACCCGTCAGATTTTATCACGTTCGGGCCTAAAATGGTACAAACAAAAGCCGACTGGGGTTCCTGAACGCCTTGTAAGCAGTCAGCAAGTCAAGACCCAGGAAGTCTCCTTTGAAAACTTGATGGGACGGATCTGCGGGATTTGTTTAGCCGTCAGTTTTTGGCGCCACACTCGAGGGCACTAAAGCTACGAGTTGGCTTAGGACACGTTAAAAGCGTCCTCTGAGAGTCAAAAACGCAAAAGGTAGATTTCAGCGCTTCAATGTGCCGGATCTCAGGATTTCACGGATCCGTCAGGATTTTAAGTTTTCTTGCCAAACTTGGAGCAAACTAAAGCTACCTGTTGGCCTGGGACACGTTACAAGTGTCCTGAAAGAGAAAAAAGCGAAAAAGGCCCCTTTTTGAGACAGATGGGGCGGATCTCAGGATTTTGAGCATCCGTCAGGATGGAGAGTTTTCGGGCCGACCTGGGTGCAAACAATAGCTAGCCCTTGTCCCTGAACACCTGGGTGGAGCCCGTTGAGTTTAAAAAGGGCGAAAACACGAGTTCTGGAGCTGGATCTGGCGGATCTCGAGATTGTTGGATCTTGCAAGATTCTGGGGTGTTGGGGACTTTTGGAGCGAAACCAAGGCCCAGACCTTAGGGCAGGCGAGTGTATGAGTGCCAAGCACGCTCGCAAAAGCGAAAGCGCGCTTTAGGAAGGCGAGATGCGTCGGATTTCGAGATTTTGGGGATCCGGCGGATCCTTGGGTTTTGGGCCCAAAAAAAAGAGCCAAACTGGGTTTCCAAAGTGTGGAAGGGGTGGTAGGGGTGGGGTACCTCTGTCGGCAACTGTCGGCTAAGAGTTTACCAAGCCTGATGCGGCCGTAGATGACCGAATGGAGGCTCAGGGGAAGGCTCAAGGAGAGCCTTACAATCCCCTCAAAACAGGCCTACGGGGCCTGGAGGACGAAGGAAAGGAAGGGCAAATACCTTGGTAGTTGCCTGGGGTG
Source organism: Eutreptiella sp. 'Long Island Sound 2002' (assembly GCA_964036045.1). NCBI lineage: Eukaryota > Euglenozoa > Euglenophyceae > Eutreptiales > Eutreptiaceae > Eutreptiella > Eutreptiella sp. 'Long Island Sound 2002'. Next base: position 21,273,617 of record OZ038398.1, on the reverse strand, counting down.
CGCGGAATCTGGACAAAGCTGGGGAAGGGGCCTAGAAGCAACCAAAGACGACGACAGCAAGCAAGACGCAACAGAACAAGAAAAAGGAGGAAGGAGAAACACACTGTGGAGAATTCTGTATGATTTGGGCGCTCCGTTGTGCCTGTTACTGTCCTGAAAGGTTGAAAATCACAGAGAGCAGACACGCGCGCACAGCAGGAAACGGCGAAACGGCTAAACAGAACCACCAGCGACTGTAGATTGAGGGGCACGATCGGCACCCTCTGCTTACCAGTTTGAAGTCTGCAGGCACGCAATTCAAAGAAATCAATTCGCAAATGGGCTCATGTTGAAAGTATACACAAAGACCTATGCAACAAAGAAGAATATGTACAATTTCAGTGCAAAACATACTTGGAGGAGCAGCAAAGTGCTAAAACATCGTAAATCTGGGCTGACCATCATGAAGTCAGATTCGCGAGTGACTGGTTAGGGAGTTACTAATTGGTTGGGGAACGGGTAGGTCTACCGGCAAGGAGGACTCACCCATCTATTGAAATAAAATCATAAATCCCCATTTGAACTCCCAAATACCTCCATTATTGAAATAGAAAAGTGGTGGAGGTAAATGATGGATGTGAATCATCCCAAATCAGGTTTACCTCATTTACCTCACAAACAATAGTTTAATATACAATGTGACCTCTGGTCGTTCTCAGAACTCTCTGAGTTTTTAATTTTTTTTTGCCCCAGTGGCAATGCCAAATATGGAGCTGGACCCTGCAGGAGCGCCTGTGGTGCTGAACATGGACAAGGCCAAAAGAGAGCAGTGGATGGGTTTGAAAGCAAGGAGGAGGAACCCAGTCTAGCGGCGTGGAAACGGTGGGTCCAGGGGCTTTACGTGGCGTTCGTGGCTAACAAAAAAGTGCAGGATCAGGTGGCAGAGTGGACCATTCAGTTCATAGAGGACCTGTCGGAGGAGAACGTGCCGGATGGGGCTGTGCCAGCCCTGGTGGCGAGAACAGGGGTCAATGTGGACCGAAATCAGGCGATGGCAGCTCTGGCATTATATCCAGAACGCAGGAGGCTCAAACCGGACTTCGTGCAAGGTATGTTCGTCTTTTACTTAAAGGGGGAGATGGTCAAGGAGGAGAGTACAGGACCATAACACCAACAGGGGGGCCAAATGGGACAACTCCGAGCGTTCAATGAGTTGGTGGCGCGTCTGGCGGCGGCGAAAGTCGAGAACGAAGTCCTGCGGCAAAGTCTCATACCGCCGCTGGGAACGGACAGCTTGGGTCGACTGATGACTGAGCAAGTACTATATGCGTGGATGGGTATACTCGTAGCGAGCCTGAAGGAGTTCAGCGACAAGGATCCGGAGTGGGCCTCACACCCTATGGCACAGTCAATGTGGCAAGTAATAAACGAGGAGATCAGGGCCCAAAGACAAGGGAGGAATTCAGCGCCACAGGCTAGTGCCACAGGCCCTCAGCAGCACGGACAACTGGTGATCGGCGGTGGAGGAGGCCAGGTGGGGGGGGGCATATGGATCCTGGAAGTTGTTTCAAGTGCAGACAGAAAGGTCACTGGGCGTCATCATGTCATGTAAAAGGCCCACGGAGGAGAATGCAAGTGGTGGGACAGAGCCAGTTGTGGGTACCGCAAAAAGGGGTTGCTTTTGACATGCACAGCCCACCGCCTTCGGCATGCAGGTACTGTGGAGGAGGATATTGGGAACAATTCTGCGCCATCCTACAACAACAACAAGCGGGTGGAGCAAGGACAATAACAGCAGCCTATGATGGGAGTCCCCCAACCGCAGTGGGGACAGGGCCAGCAGCAGGCGAATATCATGATGCAAGGAGCGCGTATGGGATCTCAAAGTGGAGAGCTGGGAAACAGCGGCATCGCACAGCACTGGTGTACCGTGAATTGGGCATGCAGCAAAGAGCGCCGAGCCCTTAGGGCGGCCCACCCAATGATGGGTCGACCGATCATCACAGTCCTAGAGCAGTGTTGTTTTTCAAAGCGTCGAGCGACGACTGGGAAGAGGGACCACTCCAGCTGGTTGTGCGGCGCATCAAAGGAGGATCACGCACTACTTACGGGTCAGCACTCCGGAGAGGCCTGGACGGCCGTGACGAGGTGTGGCAGACGAAGTCAATGATCGATTGCAGCTGCTCGCAAGAAGACCCAGGAGGGCCTCCGCAGCGAAAGGATTGCTACCGGCGATCAAAATATTGGAAAAACTCGGCCTCCTCCCTCTCACTGACTTCAGTCGGCATTGGATGCAGGTCGAGGGAATCCGTAGGATATCAGCCCCAAACACTGACCTTCGTGTATTTGCCGAAACAGCCAACCTGGAGCACTTTGGCAGGACCCGAGAGCATTGGAGTTGGGTCCGGCTGTTCTTCTTCTCCCTGTGTGCAGCGGTTTTCAGAATGCGGTCAGCGGACTTAGAGAGCGTCACTTGGGCATGTATGGGGACTACAAAGTGGATCGAATTTTTCGATGAAAAATCAACAAATACTGGGTGGCATACCCTTTGTTCTTTTTCTTGGAGGAGTGGAGAAAGTAGAAAGTACGTCTACGGACAGCGTCACCCGGGAACCCTAGAAGCCAGCCCAGGCCCTCAAAGATGCACTCAAAGCTTGTTTTCACAGGCATAGTAAGCCTCTTCTTCGGTGGTACCTTTGGGGACGCCTACAAGTGGCGGCATTTGTCCGTTTGGGTGGGACTGTTGCGAACCTCACAGCGTGGGCGAGATGGCACAATGAAAAACACGCACGACATTACGCCAAGCATCCCTGCAAGTGAGAGTTCAAGGAATCCATCACTCTCTTTTTGCTAAGAAGTTTCTTAGGCACCCTATCTGCAGACCTCGGGTTCGTGGATGTGCGAACTTAGGACCTGTGGCCATTAGATCCCTGGAAGCGACAAGCGGGGCCCGTTAAGCTTTGTGCTAGCAAGGTTTCAGGGGGCAGCTGGGGCACGAGTGCGTTTTGAAAAGTCCAGGCCGAGTGCGGACACTTCATCGTCGTCAAAGTCAGATGATTGCAGTAAAGATGAAGAGGAAGAAGTTGCGGAACAGGACGAGCCCATGTGTCCCTAGGAGCCCCAGGAGAGAGCACAGGGAGAGTCGGAGCCAACAAGAGAGTGTGGCAAGTCAGCAAGTGAACAGCGCCGGCAGCGGAGTGGGGTACGTAACTCCCCGGGAGTCAGCCAAAGCTCTACCCGAGGCCCGCCATGCCATAAAAAAGAACAAAGCTGTGCCCGAGTCCCAATCGGAGAAAGGGGGTCGGAGAACACATCAATGCCAGGGGAACCCCCCCCCCCCCCTCTGAAGCGGACCCCAGTTTACCAGCACGCAGAATAGAAGTCGTAGGTACGGAGCCAGTTATCCTGGTCATGGACACCCTCTCTCCAGCGCCCAGAGAAAGACCACAAAGGGGAGCAAAGAAAAAATTATTCGAGACAGATAAGAGAGGACATGAACCGTCAGGTGAAACCCGATACCCCCAGGGTAAGATTCGCCTTGTACAGAATGTTTTGCCCGTTGGGGCCGGAGACCTCGAATCAGCGCCACACACAGGTTATGACCTCTGCGCGCCTTTGCATAAAGGAAAATTCATGCATTGGAGAACAGAACCCGTGTCATTGTCTCGGAATGCGCTCCAAGTTCCCTGGGCACGTGGAGCAAGTTCAGAGGGCGATCCGCAAAGCAATCCAGAGCCTTGGGTTCAGGCCGCAGGCTCAACAAACAACTGTTGGGTTGTTGCGGAACTGGGTGCTCCTGACCCTGAACCGGGCATGGAAAGGAGTGTTGCTGCATACAGTGAGTTTGGTCCTCGAGGTTCTGCTAATGTTGCTGGCTAAAGAAGAGTATGATCCGTACGATGGTGTGGGGAGACCGTCTGGCCCGCTAGATCCTGAGATAGGGGCTAAAGGGCTAGGGGTGGCTGGTAATGTTCCGGTTCGTGCTCTGTGCCGCCCCCGCAAAGGAGCATCCCCGGCTCTTGCTCCCACGGAGCTCGTCCCCGCAGCTCCTTGGGCGCTCGTCCCCGCGGGCGGTGCTCCTAAGGAGCTTGTTCCCTGGCTCCATAGAAGCGAGCAGCTCTTTAGCGGCCGATCGGCTCCATAGGAGCACATCAGCTTTTTTCAGAAATTTGTACGTCTAAACGTTTTCCTATTGTTCATTTGCGCTCTCTGTTTACCATTTGGGGAGCACACAGCAGTCGCAATTCCAAACCGTTGATGTATAGTGCATGTACCAGTCTCCACGATAGTGGCATTACAATGAAGACAAAATGTGGCGTTTCACCTCGGAAGTAGATTCTACATGTTCACGGCAACAGGCTTTGTTATGTGAGTGCTCGGTTTTGCGGCATACCACATGTCGAAAAGTTTGCAATTTCGCACGGCCATATTCCACACCGCATACACATTTTCGGGAAAATCAGTCCCTTAGGCTGGCTCTCAGTCACTACCACCAGGGATACAAAAGCATGCGTCGGCTCTCCGCTCAGGCTGGGCGTGCGAATGCAAAACACACACAACCCATGTAACAGCGGCAGCTGACAGCCGCGCTAGCGGTCTTTGTACGGCGGGTTCGCACGAACACATACACTCGCAGAACCTAGGCTTGCTGATAGTCACTGACGCATGAACGAACACAATATCAGCTCATACTCCCATGCATAGGCCTTAGTGAACTCAAACTGAACACAAGGGCATCCACACACCCGTGTGCTCTACACGTGCTTACACATACACACACAAGCACGCAGAAGTGTCAAGCTAGCTCTCAGTGATGCAGTTGTGCCCATACACACACAAATGAACACTAAGCGTGCCCGCACTAGCGGAAATACACAGATACGTGCGCGTGTGCAAGCACTCACAACTAGCAAATGCATCATCATGCGTACGACTTCTGTGACTACAATGCATTGGCTGAATTCATATAGTTCCTCAAGCTACCACCAACCAAACACCGGCAATTTGCAGTCCAACTGCTACCAACCTCTAGGCAGCATCTAGGCAGCATCCACCTAACCTCCAGCCCCCTGAGGCGAATTTTTTGCACTCTCCAATAAATTCTTCAACAAGATTCGGCAACCTCCGGACACACCCAACAAACCTCAAGCAAGCTTCAACCAACTTGCAGCACCCTTCAACCACTATACAACATTAGTCCTTAACAGATGAACTGCGGTCCTTCAAAATTTTACCATTGGCCTCTAAAAATTCACAGAAATCCTTGAAAGACTAGAATGTACGGTCCCATTAACCACCCATGTGGAAAAAAGAAGAAAAGGCCGAGCCTAAAGGTGAAAAAAGGTGATCACTACCCAATCATGGAAAATTTCTCTGACATCGCAATACGGGGCCCCTAGCCGAGTTCTACCGTACATCATGTGACCATCAACTGCATAAGTCCCCTGCACTATCCGCAGAACAACTACTTTTCATTTTGTAATCGCGCGAGCCCACCATACTAGTTCATGCGACTACTCCATCGCTTGAAGCCAAGCCAAACTGGGGCGATGGTTGGGAATTGTTCGAAGAGTGAGCACGTTGCTGCAGCCACGTGAACGATCGTTGAAAGAGCTTCAGGCTGTCATCCGTTCCCTGACTTTACACACGTTGTGCCAGGGGAAAGGGTGTGCCTGTGCCTCCGTGATGAAGTGGGTCGATATTTGAGCAGTGACAACATTTGTAGTCCAGCGAAGACGTAAAAAGTGGGGTTGATATTACACAACAAAGGCCGAAAGGTTTTTGACGAATGGTTCGAAATTCGTTGCTACGAGGACGTTGACACACCTTTCTGCACTTGACTGCAACTCCACGATTCGTGCTTTACTGTCCATCCACGCAGCGCGACACAGCCGCGTGGTTGCTCCCCTATCGCAGATTGTTTTTAGAGCACCATGTCTGCCGTCCCGGCCAATTTGATCGTGAATATCACTTTCAACCCTCCCGAAATCCAGATTTGCGGACCCATTAAGGTTTGCCTTCCAACACTCCGCAGACAGTCGGACAACAGCGGTTGTTCTTTTTGTTTCGGTTCGTTCAGTTTTGGACGTTGTTGGGAGTGGTGTTGACAGGCTCACGTGCATGGACGGAGTCGTCGTTGTTTGTTGGTTTTGCGGAGACAGCGACTCAGTGCTGCTGTCTCCACGAACTTCATCTTTTGGTTCGGAATCCCCAGTTGCGGGACACACCAAGGCAAAGTTTTGTCGCGCGCAAAGGACGGCACAGCAAAGAGCTGATAGTGTGGACGCCGCAAAAGGTGAACACGTTTCAGCTGAAGAACGTTGCTCGCGCCGCACCCAAGGGTACACTGTCGCGGAGCGCCACAGCGGGCTGTTTTCTTGGAGGGCACTTGTGACCATCCAAGACGTCCTCAGCACGCAGACCAAGTTGCCAACTCCATCCCGTTTCCTAGGACACGACCATCAGCAAGCTCCAACAGGTCATCCCACAGCTGTGCACCTCCTCACCGGGCCTAAAGAGTGGAATCGTATTCACAAGGCACGAAAATCCCCCACATTGGGAGGGCAAGCTCCCCAGCCAATACTGCAACGAGGACATGGGGCAGTCTCAAATTATGTTGGCCATCATGGATGCTTTGGAAGACGAGGCAGGTGTTCTCCCAGAAAACTGCTGTTCCGCTCTCCTTGGTCTCCCAAATGCTGAGTGTGTTGGAGCGCCAATTTCACGGCTTTGAAAGCGTTGGACAGCCGACCTTGACAGTCACGGTGCAGTCACGGTGAGTGGGGTTGCCGAACTTTGTCTTTTCTCCTGCTCACTCGGGCCTGCGCCCGTCACCTCCTCAACGTCCGCGTTTCGTTTGCAACAGACTGGAAGCTCAAAGGAAGCAATGGCCTGAACCATGATGGGGATACGAAGGTGACATACAAGTTCTTCTTTGTGCAGAAGAAGTAAACCATTAGCAGCCCGAACCCTGCCCCTAACCATGTGTTGTAGCCTTGTATTCGGACATGTCGTTTCTCCGTGACCTGCTGCTGCTTATGACCACCAGGTCACAAAAGTCGAGGGATTCCAAACCCCAAGGTCGTGCTGGTGCTTTTTTCTTTTTTTTCTTGTTCGCCTCAGATTGCTCTGAGCAGTCTTCGGCCACTGCATGTATCTGTTCTCAAATTCGGGCAACCCAGATTCCAATGGTGCTGTACACTGCATGTTTTTTTCACCAGGCTGGCTCGCTATGCTGAATATAACGTTCTCCAGTTTTTGCTGCAGTGCCTTCCATTGTGCTGCAACTGTGCACAGTGCGCAGCTGAGCAGGGTCATTGCCAGGAGGTACAGCTCCCTGTGTTTTCCAAAGTTTTTACAGTGTGTGGCGGACGGGTAAACTAGTAGCCTCATTTCTGAGTTTTGCAGAACCTTTTATGTGAATCAGTTTTATGCTGCATTGTCAGGTGATTGTCACCAGCCACTTCCACAGAAGCTCGCAGGCAACCTGACAAGGCTGAGCAAGTTTGGTCCAGCAGAACCCAAAGAGCCTCCTGCAACACATGGCTCCATGGCAACACCAACCACCTATCACAATGCTGAACCGCCAATGAAATTTAGATTGGGAGGTTCGATTTCAATGGTGCTACATAGCAATAAGCAGCCACAACGGGCTCAAAAGAGGCCAACACCACCCCTCCAAAATGTGCCAAAAGCCCCAGAATCCGCGCAGACTGGCCGCAGATCAAGAAAAGGCCCCATCCTCGGCTGTGTGAACCCAATAAGGCGAGCACCCATTCCATCCGCAACCCCCCACTTTTTGTGGTTGCCATCCCTCAGAATTGCCGAACTGGACCCCCTTACCAGGGCCCATTACACTGCAGCAAGCCCAAGCAGGTGGGTCCCAAAATAGGTCAGCAGGATTCACTGCGGCAGAAAAAGGCCTTTATTCAAGAATGGTCCCAGGGGGGGGGGGGGGAGTCAAACCTCTTTGCAGGTCCAGGACAAGGGTTTCGTCACAGTGAGTTTGACAGCATGCCCCAAATAATCAATCAGTACACAAGCCTCCATTGTTCCAAAATCTCACACAAAATGCCTTGCATTTGCACAAGCTGTTTCTGCACTTCACCCCTGTTTCTGCCTGACTACTCAGGCAGGAACATTGGGAAGTTGGTTGCACCAGAAATATGGCAACTGTGGTACCAAGTTTCGTAGCACCATATCCAACTGGGCACAATAAGCATGTTTTTTTCTGTGGCGGTGCTGGTTGCACAAACCGAATGTTTCCTGAAATCTCATTTATCTCAAGCTTAACAATTGGAATAGACCACTAAGTACGTTGTAATGGAGTGGTCAATCAGAAATCAGTAAACAGTTGTTTGGTTGCGGGATGGCAGTGGTTGGGTGACATAGCGTCCTGAGCTGATCCGCCACCTCAGGTAGGTGCTACGGTGCATCGAACATGGAGCTGTGGCTGCTACCTTGCCTTATGGCACTAACCTGAAAGGGGACATAGCGTGGTTGTGTGTGTGGCTGTCCTAGCTGGACAGCTGATGTATGTGCTTATGTGGGTAGGGTTGTGACAGTGGGAAAAAGTGTGTTTGGAGGCGGTGGGTCAGGCCTACATGGCGGGTCAAGCAAGAATGGGTCAAAAAACAGATCACAGTGCAATAGTGCAGCAATGCAAAAAGTTGGAGCAGGCTGGTAACAAAAAGGTGGGCACATTCCAAATTTGGAACCCTTGTTTGCCATTTTGCAATTAAGTGAAGACCCAACAAACTAGGCAGGTGACGGAGCACAGCATGTTGTGATTTCTGTCGACCTATGGAGGGGGTCACAAAGGGATATGGGGGAGCAAGCGGAAGGGGGCTCCACGAGATGGGGAAGGGCAGTGTGCGGGCTGCGATCGCCTCTGGAAGGTATCTGTCGGACGTGGAAGTCAAATTGCACAATATGCACGTGCAGGATCACGTATTTATAACAAAGAACGATGAGCATGTTGAGGAAATTTCAATGAAGCAATGATAAATGATATGTTGTGGAGGGTGTGGAAAAGTAGGATTAAATGAATCCTTCGTTTTTCGTGCTTGGTCTGGCTTTTCCTTTGCTGGTGCGAAGCACCATCAAAAGAAAAGCCTTATTACGTCTTTAGCCATTTTCGGGTCACCTTTCCATGTCGGAAGTGGAGCGGGGCGGTGACAAACAAGAACAAAAATACTCCTTTGCCTTGTGTTTAAGCTAGCTGCGCAAGGACAGGGAGGGTGCATTTGGCAAGATTAGCGACAAAGGGTGCAAACAGCATAAAATTGACATATTCATAACTTGGGCCTATTGTATCGGATTTTGACAAAATTAAGGGCAATTTTGGTCAATTTGGGGGTGTTCTTTTCATTTTTAGAGCTTGTAAAGGCGGCTGGCTGTATGCGCTGAAAACCGTCAAATCGAAAAGCGGTGCTAAAACAAAATGAGGGCGGATTTTCAATTGTACAGCAAGGCGAAGCTTTTACAACCATTTATAAATCTGGTGTTAGATCGAAATTTCGTGCACTGTAGCCCCATTTCACTTTGAACAGTCAAAATGAAAGATCGCAAATGCCGGCGACTGCGAAATGCAAGCGTGCACAGCAAATAAATAATATGGCAAATAGATTTCTTGGGATTTGGGGCCTGTGGCTTATATATAGTGTTTTTCGTCACCTCAACTTTGCTAGTGCACCTTTAAATCGCATCCCTAGCTTATATGGAATTAGTGGATGCGGGTAAAGAAGTCAAAGCCTTGTAAAGGTCCTAACTTTGCAAAACACCCATGATGAATCAAAAGCAATATGACAGCGCGAATCAGCTCTCCGAGGCGGTCCTTTAGAAGGGCTGCATCGTAGACTTTTGAGGTATGTTTCGTTTCGGCGCGCGGACTGTATATAATGGCATAAGGACTGCTTTTAGAGGGGGGCGGGGCCCCATTCCCCGGCCCCCCAATTAAAAGCCCCCCATGGGGGGGGAGGTGAACAAGACAGCTGCACGTGTCTAATATTGGTACCAAGGTTTTTGTGCCCCCCCCCCCTTTTTTTAAGGTATGCCTTTGTCCAAGCAACAGCAGGCGTAGGGACCGTATTAATTTGGTACCTAATTTGAATTCGGTACCAAACGTAGTGCAGCCACATAAGACATGGGTTTGACGAATTTGCCAATCACATAGAGTCATGGACATATTTGTTGTGTGTGTTTGCCCATTTGAACGCATCCCATTTCTGATGCTTCTTTTTCAAGTGATGATTCTATTGGCTGCGATGATGCTCCCACTGAATTTGTGTGGGCTTAGGCTGCCTAAGGTGTGTGGAGAATGGCGCATGTCTTTGAAGAGAAGTTGTATTTTACAAGAGACCACATGCAAGGCAATTTCATTCCTAATAATTTGAAGTTGCTTCAGCCCAAACCAGCCCTCAAACCTCAAACAAAGGCATGTTCAAGTGGTGAGCATGTGCAGTTGTTCCGCATGGTATATGACCGTAAGAAGGGTTTCTAAGCTGAATGTTTGTAGGCTTCTCATGTTTCATTGCTGTTGAAAGCATGGGAGTGAACCAGAATTTCCATGTTTCAAACACTCTTTTGTGTTTGGATGTTTTTGGGAACATGGGTGGAGGTTGAGGTGCACTCATACTATGCGCTTATTTGTGTGTGCGTCCATCGTTGCATGTGTCGCACGCAAGCTACGCTCGTGTCCAAGCTATACTAGGCGTAGGGACCGTATTAATTTGGGACTTTGGCGTAGCTTATGCAAGGGGGGGGGGTGGATTGACACATTTTAAGAGCACGATGCAATAGCAAAGCATTTTCAGTGACTTAAAGATTTGTAATCTATGATTGTGATGTTGGATCTTCTGGAAAGTGAGCTTCAAGTAGGGATTTACATTTCATAAATATTGCTTCGAAATCTCTATGCCATTACTGGTTAGCAAGTTTACTCTGCACCCTCCGTTGCCTTGAGCAGAACTCAGAGTGTGATTTGAAACAAGATGCCTCCGAATGATTGGTTTTGCGACCGTGCTTGCACGGAGAATGCACCTTTCTCTTGGTCTCAAGTGTCTTTTTGTTACTTGTACGAAGGATATTGCGCTCGCATTTAGTCTTTAGGTCATCACTTCCACACTAGATGTACCTCCCATCTTTAAGCCGTTGTATCATTCTTTTATGGGACACCATTTTGTTGTTCCTCCAACCCTGACGCCAGAGTGACTTATCTATTCACTATCAAGACTTTTCTTTCTATGCCTTCAGCTGCATGTAGTGTAGCGAGCACCCTAACAAGCCCCATTGTGCGCTCGGCCCCATGTGGTGCACTTGGGGGGCTCCGATTATTAGTGCCTTCGACCTTTCTTTGGGTCTCTATTTAGTTTGTTTGTGCTGTATCCCCTATGAGGTTCGCAATGGATTCGGGTTCTATTTTTTTTTTCAATACAGAGTCCAAAGTTGCAGATAATGTTCTCAAGTGGGGCAGCCCAACATATAAATTGTACCCACATCCCGGGACAGGTTAGTGGCGGGCGGTTAGCCCAAGTTCAGTCTGCGGACAGTGCAAGTGTAGGTGTGTACAAAGGTGGCATCACCACTCATGGTCACCCTGCTAGTGTTCCCCGGGGTAACACGGCCTGAAGGGGCACGTGGTGGGCTAGTTGCTGCCAAACAGACCCTAGTCATTCAACTGTACTACACGCCTATGCTAGGCGAGGGTTCTATTTCTGCTTCACCGTTACTCCCTAGTGATGCTGAACCGCCATGCCGTTGTGCCAAAATCTCTTGCCCTCTGGTGCAACAAGAATTTGTGAAGAATGGATGCATGTACCTCCTCTGAGCGGTTGGGCTTACCCCGCTTCAGAAGGGCTACAAAGTACCAACATCCATGGCACGGAGCAGGACCGCCACGTCGTGATCCAGTGGGACGAAGATAAAAAAAAGCTCATCCGACGTGCCCTCAAACGGCATGCATTACCGTGTCATGACATCACGGCCTTTTTAGATCCGGCGCATGCTCATGAAATTATCACCAAATCCCTCACCGTCGTGGAGAAAATCAGCGATCCCTCCTCCGAGAGTGTGAAATGGTATAAGTACATCCGACCCGTAAGGAAATTTCTGTTGATTCATGGCATTAAACGCCGAGATGTGGCCAAATCTCCACCGCTGCCAAAAAATTCTCTCGTCATCCGTGACTGGAACAACAATTATATGAGTGATTCAATGTTTGAAGAGGTTTTTGGGAACTTAAAATCCAAGGATGCTCATAAAAACGGAATTTTTTCCGAATATTCCTTGGACGGGGAGAAGCTGTGAATGGAGGGCAAATTGTGCGTACTGCCCCCCCCAGTGTTAAACCAGTGGCACAAATGGGAGTCACACCACGTACATAGCCGAATGTTATGGTCCATGATTAAGCTTAGGTTATTTCGCTCCAGGCTTTACACTCATTGTACTAGAGTAGCTGCCGGATGCACCCAATGTGCTGTCTCCACGCCCCCGAGCGCCAGAAAGCACGGCCATCTAAAGCCACATCCTATTCTGGAGCGCCTCTTTAACCGAGTCACCGGTGATTTCTTTTATCTTGGTCAACTCGACGATGAAGAGTGCCATTGGACCAACAAAAAGGTGAGTGGATTGCTCCTTATTCAGCGCCGTCACTCCGGCTACATTCAGGTGTTGCATTGTAACATCGAGTCGATGACTGGCAAAGCTGCCGCCCAATGGTGTCAGTGGACTTGGATGGGAAGTGGGGATGTCCCCTCCGAGGTGACTACGGACTCAAACAAAGAGTATGCCTCCAAATGGTGGAGGGAACTTTGTACCCGCCTTGGAATCCATCACCCCAGATCTGAGATTCCACTCACCCAGAAAGTGAAAGAGGCGGCCGCTCTTTAATAAATATGCTCTGTAACAGTGAGAAAGACTTCCATTTTGTTGAGATTCTCTTTGCTTTGCTTCACCGCTATCACAACATGCTTTCATATCACGGCCTTTCCCCAAATGAAATGGTCTTTGGGCGAAAGAAGTGTCGGTGGACCATGCCGCTGAACAATCCTAACCTGTGCAAAGATGCTTCGCTGTTCATAGATGAAATTGAAAGAGACACAAAGACTGTCTCTAAATTAATTGATAAACATCAGGCTCACTAGCTTTGGGTCCGAAATAAGGGCCGAAAAAAACCATACAGTTTTGAAGTGGACGATCAAGTTTGGCTTCGAAAATTCGAAACAACTCTAGACGGACAAGATAGGCTTGGGAGGGGCCATTTGTTGTCACAGCCTGTGTAGGAGACAACAAGCGAAAGATCCGTGTGGATGTCAATAACGAAATTGAGATTTCCGGCGGTCATGCACTGATTCCGGTAGGCCTTGCATGTGTCCTCGCTGGCGGTGCATCAAGATGGATCGGCACACCCCTTTGTTAATTTTCTCTATGATGTGAAACATAGCATGTAGCATGCGTGCATTGCACCATTTCTATATGCTAAGGGTTCCGAGTGGCTGATGCTTCTTGTTGTTTGATGCTGGTCACCATGCACCTTCTTTGAGCCACATATGCACTGTAGCTAGTCCAAGCTACACCTTTGTAGGGACTAACCATACGTTCCATGATTTATTGAACTCTTGGCTCCTGCTTGCAGTTGCAATGGATCGCTGTCTACAAACCACATCCACATAAACCCTATCGATCAGGTGCTGCACAACACTATATCCCCGGCCATGATGCACCAAGTGCGCACTTACTACCCACACACACACACACACCAATGCCAACAATCTGTTAAATCATTAGCGGTGTTGATTGTTTCCTAACTACCGTCACACAGAACCATCACTCAACTGCCAGCCCAGCAGGCAGTCCATGCAATGTAATCTTTCACCAAACACAACCCGAAAAAACAAATTGCTGCATGATCTGTACTTGCTTCTCCTCCCTTGGTCTGTCAATTTTCTTCTCGAGCATTTGCATTTGGCGGGTGTCTCTGCATTCGCACCTCACCACATGCGCCTCGACATTCTGAGTGCAAAACAACACCAATGTATCCCCCTGCCTTTACAGGCTACATCTTGTCAAAGCCACATGCCCTGCAGGTACCGTTTTTTTTTGTACCCAGGTAAGTTTGAGACCAAATTGGTAGTCCCTCTGAACAACTTTGTGTGTGTGCGTGTGTGTGTGTGTATGTGTGTGTGTGTGTGTGTGTGTTTTTGCGGAGAGATGCAATTGTAACAATCTGTTTGTACACAAATAATTTGAAGCGAGTTCATGGTTGCTATTTGGCTTGCTGAAACTATGCTAACATATGCGCGTGTGCGAGCAAACTTACAATACCTTGCCAAAAGCTCCTTGCGGATGCAGGCATTCCAGGTGGAAGGTGCAACCCTCACTGGCCCCACCGGCCGCAAACCGGCAGCCGGCAAGTGGAAGGTATCCCAGGACTAGTCTTGATCCTATCCACCATGCCCATTGGATCATTGCAAAACGCTTCATCAAGGTGCAACATTCTAGTAGTCTAGTGTGTACCAATTGTAGCTTGGGAGATTCTGCGCATATCGCATACACAGTGCACACTTTGCAGGAGAAAAGGAAAGAAATTTATGGTTTTTTGGTGGGGGCATTTGTGCACAGCATGTGCACAACGTGCAGTTTACAGGGTAAAATTGGGGGATTTTAGGGTAATTCACATTATTCTTGCCTATCTAGCCAAGACTATACCCCCACAACAATGAGGTCTTGATCACTCATACCGTCTTTCTTGTGTGTGATCCCTATATGGATGACATCATGGTGTAGGAGACTCAAAAGCCATCATATGCTGCACAACTAGCATATGGCACAAACAAGTGCAATATTTGTGGGAAACTTCAAGCAAGTTGTTTGGTTCAAATGTCAAATTGGTTGTGCCATTTTTAAAAAGAGTCTGTCCTGCCACGTAATGCACTGCACTAGAGTATTGCCCCCGGTATATACCAAACATGTTCATAGGCTCTCGAGATAGGAACTGGGACATGAGATTGACGAGCTATCCCCCCAGCTGTGGCCCATAGCATTTTAGGGGATTTCATGAGTTGGGACACCAAAAGGGGGGGGTGGGTGGGGCGTGTTTGCCTTGCACGCGCCCTGCACTCTACTTTTATTATGACCTTCCCAGATTGAGTCCCCAAGTTCACCATTACCCAACGAAGAACCCAAGTATACCAACCTCTTGCCTACCAAATGAAGCAAACCATCACCTAAATTCCTAAATAACATGATTAAAAAAAAATGGGCACACAGGCCACACTCTGCCGCCATGCAAGCCCCAACCGGAAAAGGGCTAGGCCATATCCCCAACCCGAAAGGGGCTGATCCATATCCCCAATTGGAAAAGGGCAAGTCCATGAGAAGAAATCATCTCAAATAGCCCCATCCCATCCACCTACCCACTCACCCATCCGAGGGGCAGAATCCATCACAAAAAGAGGGGTAGAAATCAGAAGAAGCCCAAAAAGTTGCCCTGCGCACTAAGCTTCCTCTACGGGGGAGTGTATCCACAGAGTTGCACACCAACAGGTTGTTGGTGTGCACGGCCCAAAGACCAGTGACCGGCAAGACAAGCAAAAAGGCACCAGAAGCAACGGTGGTCCGAGCACGGGTGAGTGAGTGCTAGTGAAAGTGACACTTTGGGGGGATGCACACTTGTGGGAATGGCATAGTGTTCAGGTAGACAACCCATAGGGGGCTGGGAGCTTGGCCTTACATGTGGCCTGCCCCAAAAAATGTTGGGGTTTTGGGGTTGCAGGAGAGGATGGAGGGGGAACATGATTTGGTGTGTTGGTCTGTCATCTGCTGTATTGTAGAGGGTCATGGTTGCAGAGGGTGGGCAAGATCCCACATCAGTGATGGCCATGTGTTTTTTCCGTGATCACACACGAGCTGAGTGTGAGGCTATGTACACTCAATGTTGTGCAAAAGCGTGCACTACAAATGGCGTGTCCTGGGGAAGAGAGTATGAGATGTCACCGACAAAGATACCGATGCCACCCCCTTACATCCTGTTGGCTGAGCGCCGCAAAGCTCCATAAATGTCAGTAATGACCAAGGGCACAACGCATAACCAGGTCCCAGTCAATCTCAACCTCATCTCAGCCTTCCACCCAATTTTGTCTAACAGTGATCCTCCTTGAGAAAAGATGTGGGTGCACTTGTAGTGCACTTTTAAATCCTCAAAGAGCAGAGGGGATTGCGTGTTTCGCCTCCCCGGTCCTGTGGAACAACCTACTGCTGGCCCAAAACAAAGCAGTAGTTCGCTGCACGACATGGGCCAAGTTCTTGCACTACGTGCGTGCTGCGCACGCAGGGGTTGGGATACTCACTCAAGAATAACTGTCACCTGTCTAGTAGCACGGCGAAGCAGCAAAGCCCACACGAGAACAATGAAAATGCCTTCAAGGGCGCCAAACATCCACATGCAGAACTAGACATCTACACATGCATGGGTTCACCAATGTGTAATTGTACCTTGCCATTTGTGTTTTGGGAGCTGATCTTGGCGAGCATCCTCAAAGCTTTCAAACATGATTTCCTTCAATGCTTTCCATCTCTTATCTTGTGTGGTGCACCTTGACAATTCAAATATGCCACATCCTAAATGCTTAGGAAGCTAAAAAAACCCTGGTACGAACCAAAACTTGTGAAAAGGGGCTGAAACTAGGGTTCGAGTATTTGTCGACATCCAAAACTTCGCACTGTGTGCGCACTGCGTACACACTGCGTGCATGGCATTCCCATGTAAACCACTAAAAACCAGACCTTAGATCCCTCGGACGAAGGATCGGTTTGGATGCTGTGTGTCAAACACCAGTTACTGTCTGCTCCAAGAGCGCTGTTGGCTGAGAAACCACACTGTAGTGCACACTTTTGTGGGCTGCCTAGCCGTTCGGTAAGGCATTGGACATCTCTGTTTATGCGCGTAGGGTGGCGTGTCCTTCATCCTCCTTGACATTATTGTCCAGGCCATGCATCCCCCCACTGGATCATGACATGGCCAGGCCCCAAAATAATAATGTACACATACGCTCTGTATCTTAGACAGGCCGTATCTTACATGAGACATGAACACCGTAGTTGCAAATGTGATCCAAAGCAGTGCATGGTATCCCTATTCCCCAACCCTCAAGATGACTGCACACCCTTTCAATCAAGAGCAGCAGAATTGCAGTTTTACAGTAACATGCAACGGCTAGAAACATCAAACCTCTGGAAAACTGCAAACCGAGCAAATCCTCACATTTGGAAACAGGGACTACATGAAAATTGGTCCTGATGTGGTATGCCCGTCTTGCATATCCTGAGGGGGAGCCCTTGCACTGCGTGCAATGCGCACTGCTTTTGGACTAAATTGCCCCCCAAACACATTGTTTCCAAATGCCCTCAAAATTAGGCCACCTGAGCTACCCTAGCTCGCCACAGCTGCAAGCTATCTTCCCTTTTCATAAGATATCATGCACATCATAGGCAACACGAAGGCATGGGGTCTCCAACTCCCCTGAAGTGATGGGTGGGGTAGCCAGTTATGCACCGCCTGTCAACAGGCCAAGGTGGGGGAGGATGAAGACTCAGGAAAGCGGCAAACCTACAGTGGAAGCTGGTAGAGCGGAAGCTGATGGGGCACTGCATTCGTACAGCTGGATGGGAGCCCTGGTCATGTGCCCCCTGCAACCCGTGCTACAGTGGAGGGGGGCCGGGATGGCCATCCCCTGTGGTGCGGGATACACCAAATTTTGGGAGCGACAACACAGTAGCAGTCAGGCAGTAGCAGTCGGAGCATCCCATACAGACATACACATACAGACATGGTGGGCAAAACTCAGAGAAAATGTGGCCATAATGGGCCAAAAAAAAAAAGTGAAAATGGGTGAAAATGGGTGAAAAGTCAAATCCGACATATCCCCAATGCGGAAGAAAAATCTTTTGTCAAACAACAATGCTGCCACTAGTATCACAAAGTATGGGTTTTTAGTCTGACCAGACGCCCAAATAGGCACTGCACATGCACTATGCTAAGGGCGCCCCTGAACAAGCCATAAATCCGACGATGGCCATCACCCAGATCGAACATCCAGTGCCACATCTTGGCCATAAAGCGACAATGGTTGTCAGCCACCAAAAACTGCGTGTATGCCCCTCCCCAAACCATACACAATCCCGCTTTTTTTTTTTAGACATGGCGGTTTCCCGCCCAAGACATCATCACAAACTGCTCACCATGCGAGGTTCCTCGAAGGACAGCCGCGGGAATAAAACCCATACAAATATGTCATGCCACTGTAAATTTCCCTGGGTGCAAAGCACTGCCAAGCGAGGCACCAATAGCCTAGGGAGAGTGACAAAATGGCAGTCAAATCTTGCTGGGCTATCTCCAGGAGGGGAAGCAGTTCGAAAAACGTGATGGAATTGACTGAGATGAATCATGTACGGAGCCCATATGCAGTACCATCACTGCATGATCTGTTGATCTGCACCTGAAGCAAGGCTGATCTGCAGAGGTGAGGGGCTTGGAACTGAAAAATAGAGCTGACCAAGTGTCATCGGCACAAAATCAAAATAATAAAAGAGCAGGAAACGCTCAGAATTATCAGTGAGGTGAACACTGGCCATCCCGCTTGCATCGACCCCTCACCCGCTTTGCTGAACCATCTGTGCAGGCCACCACCCACCCCTCTGGTTCCTTGCGCTCCAATTCCTTCATCAATGCTTCTTTGTGTGCCCCCCACTTGGCTTCCTTCGCCTTCAACGGGCCTGCTGCCACCGCTGGCTTGGACACTGTTGTCGGCGCGGCGCCACCGAAGAGCGCTTAAACATAGATTTGGATTCAAACCACCCCTGCAGCCCAGAGACCAAGTGATGCAGGTCAACCTTGCTGCAGGACATATTGCGTCCCCCCACCTCCAACAGGAGGGAGGGGATAGGGAGGGGGGGGGGGGGACGGCGCGCAAGGGCTCTTGAGTATACGTCGCATGACAGATAATTCTTTGTTTCCCACACCAGATGAGTGCCAAGCACATCACAAGGGCAAACTCAACGGGCGCTCATTAGCAGTAGTCTCGAACAACACACAGTTCATGTCTTGTAACGTCTGAAGTGGTTAGGTTGTTGTTGTTGGCCGGATTCAGAGCTTTTGAACTGTTTGGACAGCCCCTCCAGATGGGAATCAAGGCATCTCCACTTCATCGCTTTCCCCTCGCATTGCTGCTGCTGAAGTTTAATGCAATCTTGCGTACAGCCACTGTCATGTAGAGAATCATGCGCAACTCACATCACAAGGGTCATCCAGCGGGATATCATCATTCCAGAGACTGCCGTGGCGTGCCATGGATGAAAAAGCTGAGTGTGTGTGCGTATGTCTTTTGTTCTGGCCTGCCGGTGCCTGGCAAGCTCTCGAGAGAAACAGAGAATTACAACTTGGGGTATGACTGAACACAGTGGCCGCGCTCACACTGTTCAGGGCATTGTGTCCAAAGCGGTATTGACCAGGGAGCATTTGCCGCACTGCAAATCTACCTCCCATCAGAATATGAGTGTTTGTGGCAGGGCTTGGAAAAGAGTACCCCTCCCCCACCCCAGGGAAGACGGTCCCCCACCACCCCCTGGGGGACGGTCACCAAGTGACGGTCCCCCAACCCCCCCCCTAGGGAACCGCACTACCACCGTATACGCACATTTGCAGGCACAGAAATTGCAGCATAAAACAAAACAATTCAGCATAAGATACGTTCAAAGGGCTGCCAATGTACGGAGACCTACTCCTTGACCAGCTCGGTGTAAATTTTCTTGGTCCTGCTCCACTTGACCTTGAACTCTTGCACATGCTCACCACTTTCCACTGGAATGCTTTGGGCAGTACTCTTGGGTGGTGGTTTTGCCACAACAACACAGTGAGCTGCAACGAAAATTTTTGGGTTGAGCAAGTGACGGTCCCCCACCCCCCACTGGGGAAGGACAAGGGTTGGGAACGATAAGGGGGGGGGGGGGGTATGTGGGGTACATTGGCATGACCAGCACATCCAGAACAGCATGTGCCTGTTACAGTCCTGTTGTGTCTGGATCAAGTACAGAGTTAGGGAGCAGGTTACCCCACCCTTCACTTCAACCTTCTACGCTCTTCCCACAGGACATGGCGCAATAGAGTCTGTTGTACAAGGGGTTAAGCGGCTTTTTAAGGGGACCGCAGAATGGGTCAGCAAGGGTTCGTGATATGGAAAGGGTCAGGCATAGGCCGGGACCAGCGGCAGTCTGACTGCCCCTTTCCTCGGCCCTTTGGTTGGGCTAGCACCTCCTGGACATATCGATGACTGCTCATCCCCCAGGGTCACCATCATCGAGCAGTACTTCTTGTAGGCATGGTCATGGGATACTGAGGAACCCCTCCTGCAAGAGCAACGGTAAAGGAATTTGATGGAAACAACACCAAGTGTTGTTCTGACAAGCGCGTTGTTCGCGTACGCTGCGAGAAGACACAGCCAGTGACCATTGTGTCAAAAATGTACTAGTCAACAGGTCCCCCAATCTCCACTTTCAAAGGATAAGAAAGGGTGAAAGTGGGTGGCAGGACACTTTGACAAGTGTATCGCTCTCACAAGGGGGGGGGGGTCTTACACACACACACCTGCACAAATAAAAGCAAACATTGCAGAAACAACACCAATGCCGTTTCAACAATGCCATTGTTTACACAAGACTTTACAACACACATGCCCAGCACACTGTGTCCTAAAAAGGACCATCTTGGGATTGGCACCAAAGCATACAAGTCCCATTCCCAGCCACAGCAAATCAATACTTACCCACAGCAAATGCGCCCCTTTCTATCCACCAACAAATAGAGCTACACTCCATGGTTCCCAAAGCAATGCTAACAACAGCTGGTGTTGTTTGGCCATAAGAACAACAATGGTCGCCACCTTCCAGCTGCACCGGGAACATTTACTTACGTAACCTCACATGGAGTCTTGCAAGATCAGCAGTGGAGATCAGCAGTGGCGTTGTGTCCCAATCGCATCTTGTCCATAAGGAGGACGACAGCTGTCACTCAGGGACATGTGCAACATGCCAAAGCGCACACTTAGCTAGTGGGGGTATTGTTGTACAGTGCGCGCACAGTGCAGCACCTTTTTGATGATTCCTTCCAGAGATTTTACCCGGTGCAAGGTCTTCTCAAAATCAATATGGCAGGTGTTCCTAGAGGCTTGTGGATGTATCCTAGAGGCTCTTCGATGGTTCCTGTGACTTCTTGGTGGCTTCCAGGTCGTTGATGTTACTTCTTGCTGGCTTGCTGGGGGTATTTGGTGATTGTTGCTTATTCCTGGTCGCTTCTGGATGGTTGCTGCCAATTCCTGTTACCTCTGGATGGTTCCTGTCAATTCCTGGTGGCTTCTGGGTGGTTGCTGTCAATTCTTGTTGCCTTCTGGATGGTCTGCGTGCTGTTGGTGCAGAGCCTAACACAATGGCAGGAACTCGATCATCCATACTCATGCGCTGTACCCATGTTAAACCGACATCACACAGAGACTTTGCACGGTGCGAGCACGGTGCCTGCAACACCCTCAGTGTTGCGTTGACAAGGTGCAAGGGGGAGGGAGTGCCATCCAATTCCACTGAACAAGAAAGTGCTTCAAAATATCCTCCCACGGTATGCACGGGGTCAACAATAACAGCAGCGGTACAACAGTTTTTTTTTGGAGGGGGGTCCAGGCCATGGCAAGCTGGCGAAGCCTGCTCACCATGAGGCACTCGAGAAATCTCTCGGAATCAAGGATCAGAGCTGTCCAATGCTACGATTGTCCTGCAATTAGAGCAGCTGTACAACACCATAACCTCAAGCACCGCAGCCCACAACTCTTTTCTTGGCTTGGCACGGTGACTGTCTCCACCACCCACTGGGAACAATATAGGGTGGGAGATGACAAACGGGGCGCGGAGTACCCCTGGGGGTACAACTAGGTTACGGGGGAGGGACTGCACAGTGCGCACTGTAACGGAGGAGTGGCAGCAACAAATTTGTCGCAACGTGCACTGGACGCTTCAGTTTCCATTTCCAGTCACAGCTTCGTGATTTTTGGAACCAGCAGCAAATTTGAAGAGTCTAATATTGGCCCACAGAGTGTGTGCAGCGGCCCTCTACATATGAATATGCACAACACAATGGGGAATCATGGCGATTGTGCAGAGGGGTGTGGGTGTGTGTGTGTGTGTGTGTGAGCCCAATGTCATTTGAAACTACAGCATACCGTTCGGTAACATACATCACCTCTCTACAGTTCTGTCCGCACTGCAGACATTGTGGCATATGTGTGTGGCGGGGGGGGGGGGGTGTCTGTTGGAATCTGCATGTCAGGTTGAGCAGACACAAACAGTAGCCTGGGTGCAAGTTTGATGCATTGTCAGGCGATGCGAAATGGCCGCAAATACCACATTATGGCCGGAAATAAAACCTACGCATGTGGGCTATGATTGAGACATATGTATGGAACAAAGCCTACAAGACACCACGTGCAGGGCAACGGGCATTAGAAAGATATATGGGCCATAAGCAGTGTGCACCGTGGGGCCCCGTCTCTGCCGTGTCTGCGGACCCCTGGTCTTCCACACCAGCACAACGTCATCCAGCGCCATGTGGTGGGAGCACACGTGGACAGTCCGATGGCATGGCATGCCATGTGGAATCGTTGACTGCTTTTGTTTCGTTGGGGTCCAGGCGCAAGTTAGCTGGCGAAGCCCCCGCACAAGATGGTGCACAAGAAAACTCTCAAAACCAAGGATGAGAGTTGTCCGAGGCTATGATTGTCCCACAGAATAATGTGGTAGTTGACATAACACGTAGTGAGGGGGCTAAATCTGATACCAGGAAATGCGGTGCGGAGTCCACTGACTTTGGCTAAGCAACAAAACATTCGGATGCAACAAAATACCCCCCCCCCCCTTGTATAAGCTACACCAAAGTCCCAAATTAATACGGTCCCTACGCCTACTGTAGCTTGGACACGGGCGTAGCTTGCGTGCGACACATACAACTACCAACGATGGGCACCCACGTTCAAAAAGAGAGGATTGCATGGTGAGCTGGTGCAAGAAAGGGGCATATAATGCACAAACATCCCCAAAATCAGAGCTATCTGGGTCAAGTGCGCAAACACTCACAACAAATCCATGACTCTATGTGACTCGCAAATCCGTCACCAAACCCATGTCTTATGTGGCTGCACTACGTTTGGTACCGAATTAAAATTAGGTCCCAAATTAATACGGTCCCTACGCCTACTGTAGCTTGGACAAGGGCGTAGCTTATACAAGGGGGGGGGGGGGTACAAGTACCCTGCACTTTCCGCATGAGGCAGTTGATGTGGTGCGTTGCTGAAAAGTGACAGGATGGGGCAGGAAACTTGCAACCATGAGATAAGGCAAGAAAAGCAAGGTGCGCATAGCTATTCCATACTCCGGAGGTGAGCAGACGTTTGAGGCACAAAAAATCCTCAAGGGACGCGGGCAGATACATGGACACTAATGACCGTGTCAGTGATTTGCACTGTCATGAGAATAATAACCACTCCCACATAACAGGACACATGAACAGCACAATCTTTGTGATACAAGTGCAGGGATCAAGCTCCCCTGTGCTGCGTCTCTTTTTTGCACTGAGTTGTGCGGTGCGCTGCCTCTTCAACACAGTCTTCCTGAGGCGCCAGAGGCTGCTTGCATGTGTATTGCACACGCCGAATACATTGAACACTTCGAACACAATAAAGGCACGCACCGCACCACAACCATGAGTGCCTCTGCAAGATTGCCGAATTGCGAATCCTCGCTGTTTGATGATGGCACACAGTGCAAAGCAACCAGAGCTCAGCCAATTTCCCAGACAAAATCTAGATATAAGAACCTGAACATGCCAAGGATTGTCCAGCTGGCCGACCTGTCAGCTGGTGACCATGCGCTTTGCAGCAGCTGGTGCAGCAGCATCGCATGGTGCCAGACCAGATGGTGAAAGGTCTCCCGAAGTATTTTTCTGCAGCAGACTGCAGTTCCTCTGCCGGGGTGCAGTCACAAATCCGCTCTAGCAGAGCAATCCCACAACAGGAATGTATAACACTGCGCCCTGGTCTTTGCTGGGCACAGGAGTGCTGTCAGGAAACGTCCTTCCCGCTGAAACTTGGGCCCGACTATTCGCATACTCCCCGGGAGTTCCCCCAGAACAGGGGGCGCCGTAAACCAGAAAAAATATGCACAATTTCGCGCACGACGTGTAAAAACGGGGTCAAATCTGAAAAACCCATGCATGTGCAAATTTATGGCGCTTGAGCCATAAACAAAAGACACCTAACCCAAAAAATGCGCCAATCAAGATAATGCATTTAACCCCCTCACAGCAAAAAGGAAAACCAACGCTGTAAACATCTTTGATCCCACCCCACCGTTGACGGAGCTGTTCAACAGAGGACAGCCTATTCCCACGGTAGGAGGGGTGACACGATGGGGAAACCAAACAGCGGATTCTTCTTAACAAGGAAGAAATCACCATAACCCCGAAGTCAAAATGTCCAACCGGTGTAGTCTATATTTAGTGATACAAGCTACAACCCCTTTTTGCTGTGTGCACTAAGGGCAGCAGAAAATGTTTTCCCTTGTGGAACAGTACCTCAAAATGCTTTCTAGGTCCCCGTCTCCATCTACGGCGGAAGCGCCGTAAAATTTTATGGCTCAAGCGCCGTAAAAAAGTAGACAACCATGTGACACAAGACATATGGAAACAAAGGCACAACACAACAAACACACGATGAATTGCTGCATCACGTGTCCATACTGTTTGGACACCCCCATCAGAGGCGTATGAAACTGACCCACAGGCAACACCGCAGGCTTAGAAATAAGGACAGACACGTCAAAATATATAGCTACGTACACTACGGCATTGCTAAGCTGTTAAACAAGGCCTCCAACCGGGTGGCCCCTGGAACATCTTCATCGTCATCCGCAGCCAAGGGCTCAGCAACCGCTACCGGCTCAGGTCTTTTGGACCGAAGCCCTAGTGCCCTGGCTGCGGGACGTTTTTTTCCACCGGGGGACGCAGTCACGCTCGGCGCCTCCGTCCCTGCCTTGAAAGGGGTACCTGACTTCGCAGCGGCAATTTTAGCCGCATCCTGCCTGGCTACTGCTGCCTTCGCCGCAGGCATCTGGGCAGTGTTACCTAGGATACCTGTGTTGCTCTGTGGGACAACAGGGTGACTACCTGTCTCCAGGGCTGTCCCCTTCTGTTGTGCAGCCTTTTGCTACTTGCGGTCCTGAAGGGCGGTTTTCGCCTCTTCCTTGGCTTGAACCTTATCCTGATTGGCCTTTGCCTTCATTTCTTTCTTGTGGTTGGCAACCAGCTCACCAAACTTCCTACGCTATGCAGCCCTGTCCTCCACGACAGCTGCACAACATTGTGGCCATCCAGACCCTGGCCCTTACACAGAAGGGTCAGTTCATGGGCAAGGTCTAGCGACACACTCCCATAATAAATACGGGACGCCTCATGCAGGTCCCTATCGAACAACTTCAATCTCTGTGGCGGACACACCACAGATATCTGCTAGCGCGGAAAGTCATCAGCCAAACTGGTGGCCAAAACCAGACTGTCCTTGCACCGCGGATTGAGGGCCAGCGCCAAGCACCTGAAGTTCTCCTGGTCCAAGTCAGGCTTCAAGCCGAGCTTCAACATGGGGAACGACAAGACGCTGGCCCATACACCCGAACGACTCCCAATATAACTTGGGAGTGTCACGGCCTTAGGGCTGAGCACTTCCAACACAAAGGAACCTGCAAGACCTGTTACTTTGGGGTCAGGGAGGAACATCTCACGTTCTTCTGCGGACCCCAAAAAAATAGTCGCAGTAACCCTAAAGTTGGTGACCTGTGAGGCACCGTCGCCACAGCTTTGGTCAATCCGATCCTGGATGACAGTACCTCGCCCAAGTAGAATAATGGGCGTGCCACCATTGGCAATTTGAAGGTTGTCCTAGAAGTTGGGCATATCCTCCTTCATGGCCTCCACATACAGGCATTGGGTGCCGCGTGCTGCCACTACTGACCTAATAGTGGGTCTGGCAATCACCACCTTTTTCCAGTCATTGAACTCCATTTCCACACGGACCAGTTCCTCGGTAATGGCTGTCTTTGCCGACCGTTTCACGGTTGCTTCGCCAGAAGGGTTTTGCAGCCTTGACCTCAGTCCTATACAAGATTCATCCATCCAGATTGGGCTCTTCAAGAGTGCTGTCCATTCCGGCCAACCTGCACGGCCTGTACGGAGCTCCGCATACGCACGACCACCAAGGCCGCCCTTTGGCAGCCACTTGTCGTTGTGCTAGCCACTCATCACCGGCGCCAATTTGGTGCAGATATCTAGGGTCTCTGTGATGAGTGGGAAGCAATCGCGCCATGTAAATTTACAGTGCTAGCACCGTAAATGGCACCAAGCCAAAAACGCGGTCGTGAACATATACGTATTCTTTTCCTAGTGGTAACAACACCTAAAAACGCCGACAAACATACTATTTTCTTGGGCAACAAGTGTATTTTTTGGGTGGCACACATTCCAAATAATGTTGCGCCTCGTTTTCAGAACGCGCAACTGCTCCCCCAACTTGTTGCCAGTAACACTAAGGGGATGGTCCGACAGCCACTGCACCACGTCTTGCACATCTGTTGTGGTCAATCTAGAAGTGTAGTCCCGGAATGTTGCTACCTTAATCGGCTCTAACGGGGCATCGAACTGCTCGTTGATTTGCTGAACCATTTTGCTAAACGTGTCATCATACGACGTTGCACTGGTAATATAGCCGATACCAGTGAAGCGTCGTATGGCATCAGCCCTCTAAATGCAGGATATGTATGCAGGATGTGTGGACGGGAGACAATGGCAGTCGATAAAAAACTTGTGCCAAAAAATGGTGGCGAAATTTAGCATACCCTTGTGCTCAGCATTTCCGCTTGCGTGGCAGGGGATCGTGTCTTTTGGTCTTCCAGGCTGCCAATGTCCATGAGTCGCACTCCCGATGCAATCACAGCTGCAAACAACGCATCCGGACTCAGGTGAATGCCTTGGCCGGCGATGTTTTGCCGCCGAATCCTCCGGAAGAGGAAGTCGACAAGGTCGGCAGTCCGGCTTTCAGATATGCTGTGTTGCTGGCGTGGCGTTGATGCCTTCCTGCTGCCTCCTCTAGTGTGTGGATGGGCCTATCGGAGGCAAAAATCGTCGTAGACACGGTTTGGAGATGGGGGGAAATCCGATGTAGCAGTACCGCTGTATCCAAAAGATAGTTACGTCGTACCCTGCATGACTTTGTAATGTGCTGCCTGCCAATGCACATTGGCTTGTTCCATGGGAGATTATAGGGGGAATGTTTGCCCAGCGCGCGCCCGGCGCGCTACCTTTCTATTAACTATCCCGACTTCAGCCCTAGATATACCCTCTGATGGAGAAGGCCCCCCCAATTGACCATGAAGGACTGTGCACCTTCCCTACAAAGCATGTTGCATAATTAGGCAATAGCTGTAAATTCAACAACTTCAAATGTCATTTGTATTGTACTTAACAAACGGTACTTTGCCTTTACCTTTCCCATAGATTTCGCGATGGTAATAAGTCCCCAAGCTGCAAGCGGTTTGAACAGGGTTTCTACCTCACGTCACAAGAAGGAAGCGCAAACTCAGCATTGGCAACATCACCCCTGCCTTCTCAGGGGCCCAAAGTTGGGCGGAATGGCTACATCATCCATGCTTTCTTGGGGTACCCATGGTGCCGAGAAATCGACCTAGTAAGGAGTGGATGTGGTGGAAACAAGCAAAAAATGTATGAAAATGGGCGAAAATGGGTGAGAATCCAAATATACCACATCCCGAATGTGAAAGAAGCATCAAAATACCCGCTGTCAAACAACAATAATGCCCATAGTAACACAAAGCATGGGGTTCTAGGACGGCTAGACGTGCAAATAGTTGCACTGCGCGCGCACTGCACTTAGTGCACCCCGGGCGCGCCAACGCTCCCCCATATAAAGGTATAAGACAGACACGACAAGGATGGACATCGACTACACATCTTTGCGTGAAGTTTACGGCGTTGGCGCCATAAAATTTCCGGTCAACGTGCGACAAAGTGACATACCGGCACAGTCTTTAAGAATGACATTGATCTTGTAGAGTGGGTCGCCTTGTGCCAGCCCATCTACATAGTGTGCCACTAGTCGGTCATCCAATAGTCCGCAGTGACCGAACATCCCCTCCGTGTCGAAGTCGATCTCGTCCACGGAGACGTCTACGTTGGGGGATATAATATACTAACTGATATCATACCCACAAGCATCCCCTAAGTCCTGCAAGGCCTCAGTGTTCCCAGGGTTCCGTCGGGAGCTCGCCTCTAATACTTCTTGCCCCGTAGCCTGTGTCGGAATAGCATATTGTGGTAGAGCTGTCTGCCGTACTCTACATCCCGGTTGCACGACCGGCCTCAAGTCCACGTTGGCATACTCCTCGGCGTCCTCAGCCTCCTGTTCCTGTGTCCTGGGGAGCCCCACATACTCTGGCTCATAGCCATCCAGATTTTCGGTCTCCTCGTCCTCCTATGGCGCATGACTTCTGCCGTCTCGTTCATGTTGCTCGTTGGTTGGGTCTGTGTCTGGAGTCATCCCAAAATAGGTGGGGTGCTCAATGATACCTCAAGCGGACATCAGATCTAGTGTTGTCCCTAGTTTTGAGCCCCCCCCGTTAGGAACGGGGGTAGTGTCCTCGTTGGTGGTGTTGTGGTGCACTGCAGTAGGCGGTGCTCTCTTGCCACCACGGGGTGCCATTTTGTGTTTTTTGTGTGTGTGACAGAAGAAAGCAAGGGGGGGAAATTGACTGGTCGTCACCAAATTGCAGGTGGCACTCATCACACACACACCAAGCCCGCTGTTCACAGACTACTTGTGCCATGTGGAGGGGCATGGTGAACACTTGCGGGCACACTATTGGGCAACTTCTTTGGCGCCAGCTTGCTGGCAAATCCCTTGTCCCAATGTCGGACCAGCAGTCTCCAATTTGAGAATGCTGTGGGCACATACAAGACAGCACCTTGAACACCCACTCTTGCATTCATACTAAAAATGGTAAAAACACAACGGCTCAATTGGGCCTGTTTTGACGGCGCGCAGCAGCAGGCAATGGTAGCGCCAGCAGCTAACTGCCAGTAACCGCTACCTTAGTGGCGGTTAGGCGAACGCATAAACACAACCGGAGCACCCCCGGAGGGGGTCCTGTTTAGGCCACCAAATTTCGTTTGATTTGCGTTGCACACTGGTGCATTCGTGTGCCCTCATAAACCCTTCTGCAGTACACTCTTAATGCAACCGTTTGTGGACGACTAATGTCCCGGAAGCCAAACAAGTCAAATACCAACGCCAAAAGGATCTATGGCGCTGGCACTGTAAATTTTTACGGCGCTTCGGCCGTAAACTCTATGGCTAGATCTGGCAAAAGCAGCCCACGCCAAGCACCATACGTGCCTCTCAGCGGGGCGGAAGACCTAAATCTCACTAGCCAAGACATGAGGGAACCATGTTCCTTCACAGTGTACCAGTCCGGTGACGATATGGTTGAAGATGCATGAATTGGTAGTCCGCGCAGACGATTTGTTCTGTGGTTCTTGAGTTTGTTGAACCGGGACAAAAGATCCC
Source organism: Eutreptiella sp. 'Long Island Sound 2002' (assembly GCA_964036045.1). NCBI lineage: Eukaryota > Euglenozoa > Euglenophyceae > Eutreptiales > Eutreptiaceae > Eutreptiella > Eutreptiella sp. 'Long Island Sound 2002'. Next base: position 21,243,918 of record OZ038398.1, on the reverse strand, counting down.
AAAAAGTCTGGACGGACCTCGTGGAACAGTGGCCCAAGCATGGTCGTCGCAGTGGGACTAAGTGGGTGACCACTTTCACCCGAAGTTTGTGGACTTGTTTTAGCTCCATGCGAACATGGAGCGTGGGTGTTTTAGGACATAGGTCCTATGCAACAACTATGGTGGTCAGGCGGCTAGAAGATCTAAGCCGGCCCTGGCCACAAAGCTACACATTTCCAGACCGACTTTGGGTCTCTCCACTTGACCTCACTATGAAGGTTCAGGCTATAAAAATGATGTGAAACTTGCTAGCCCCTATAGAGATACGGGATGGTACTACAGTCCCGGACGTAGTTCAACAAGCCCACGATGTGTTTGGTACTATACCCCTACATACCGCCGAACTGTTGACCACAAAAAAGCGAGCCACTGTTTCAGATTGACCAAAAACTACTGCTTCATCGGCCAAGGCCTAAGCCTAAGCCAAGGGCTGCTGCACAACGCCAACCTAAGCCAGTGGTCACCAAGGCAACATACCTAACCCACCTAAACCCAAAGCCCCACCGAAACCCGAACCCAAGCCAGGTCCTTAGCCAGCTAATCGTCCGTCAGGGACACACCCGCCGAAACGACCGGCCTCCGACATCTCGGACTTCCTCGAGATGCGAAGGAAAATGATGTGTTCTTAGATTTACGGCGCGAGCGCCGTAAAAAAAAGAACGCGTTTCAGGGAATCAAACCACAGAACCCTGGTTTGCCGTGATTGCTTCAGGGGAGCACAAAATGCCCCAAAAGACAGGCTATACCGGAACAAAACCACCAACATCACAACAATAAATTGTTACCGAATAGGTGTTTACCATGAATAGTCCCCGTTGAACAGGTCATCTATTGGCCCACGCCAATGTGACTCCCGGTTGCCCATGTCTCTGGGCTCCTGCACTTTGTGCCGTCAGCGGACTTACGGTCCCATGTGCGTTTTGCTGTTTGTGTCCTTGTCAGTGGCCGCACGACACCACAGCGCCCCGCTCACCCTACCGCCACGAGAGACGGAGTAGGGGTGGATCCCCTTCGGAACCGGCACAAGGCCATTGCCTGGGGTCTAGGGGTGTGCTTTCGCGACCACCTACAGAGGGAGCCCGCGCTCAACCTCCACAAGCGTTGTGGCCGGACCATGATTGCGAAGCCGCACGGTTGCCCGGGGGTTGTTAGTCCTAATGGGGGGAATGGAGCCGACCCTGTCCTTGGGGGGAGTCTTTGCACTGCGCGCGCACTGCGCGCTACTTTTAGACTATGTTCCCCCCAAAGAGCCCCCAAGCAGACCCCTTGGAGACGCCCTTAGAATTAAGTGACCCAAACTGCCCCAGCTCAAGAAAGTTGCAAACTACCTTCCCTTCACATAACACACCACATGGGGCTGGAACGCACAGCATAGAAGGTAAAAAATGGCAGGAAAAAGCTGGGCATTTTGCAGGGGATTTTTGGAAACGCTTAGCACTTATGGTCACCAAATGGGACTCGTATCACATGGTACATATAAGAAATTCCAAGCGATATTGGTTGCGTTTTGGGTCCCGAGCTGGCTGCCAAAACTTCCGAGCATTTTTCCGGGCAACTTTGAAAAATTCTAGGCGATTATCAAATGAACCTTGCCATGTTGAGAGAGGGCAATGTTGTCCACCCATATACCTGACCTCAGCAAAGCAACATGCAAAAAAGAAAAGAGAACTTCAGGCAACAAAGTGTGGAATCAAAGATTGTCCTGGTTTCCTCAATAGCACCGGAAGGTTGGGGCCCAAAAGAGGGCGGAAATGCTACGTCACCCCTGCATTCTCGGGTGTCCCCAAACAAAGGGGGACAAAATCAGAAGTCAAAACGTACGCTAGGGGTCACCATGATGCCCCTAGGGGCCCCTAGTATCTCAAAGTATGGGTCTCTAGTACGGCCAGACGCCCAAATAGATGCACTGTGCGCGCACTGCACGCGCACTGCGCTTGAGGCGCCCCCTTGGTCTGCGCAGTTGCGCTGTTTTCCCCACCCAGTAAAAACCCTCGCCCGGCAGGTTTCTACTTTTTACACCACCCCACCTGAGGCAACTCGCTAGTACCACATGGTGCCGGCGAGCTGAGGCAGGGGTTCCGTTCTGAATCCCGCTGCCCCACGTGGGGCACAAGTCTGAAATTCAATTCACTCCAAGGCACTCCACACACTTTCTGCGGGTAATAGGGACCGGCAAAAGGGGTTTTTCTGTTCAGCCTTGAACGTTACGTGGAGGTCTCCTCCGCAGCAAAGCAGGCTTCACATTTTTGAATTATCCCTAACCCACTTTCTACCTTGTGTCCTGTAATGCCATGCCCGTTGTGGCCCGAATTGTACCAATGCATTGCTACACACAACACCATACCGTTCTTCTGCAACACGTCTTGTCGTGTTGTTGTGTCTTCGTGCAGCTTGCCTGTGGCAAAATTTTTACGGCGCTTCAGCCGTAAAATTCTGGGGAGAGGTGACATGGGGGTACGAAAGGGGAGGGTTCAACACTTCGACCTGAAATTTAGTAAAAAAATGGACACCGCGCACACGGCACTCCCAGCAAGTATGCGAATAGTGCAGCCCAAGCAAAAGCCAGAAGGGCTCCCTCAATACAACAAAGAGACACTTGATACAATGAGGTTAAATGCCACAGTGGGCTAGTGAAATGTGCAGCTCCCTTAAATATGACATATACGGCAAGAAGTCGCCCCCCGTACCTCGGAGGTACGGGGGGTACGGGGGGGGGGTACAAGGGGGAGGTACGGGGGGGAAGTGCGAGGGGGGGCCTGTGGCCACCGCAGGAGTCTTGTTATTTCAGGGGCCAAAGGCAAGGCGGTACACACAGAAGGCGGTACACACACAAGGCCGTGCACACAAAAGGCGGTCTGTAGCCACCGCAGGGGGGCGTTGTCGCACGGTGCGCGCACGGTGCGCGCACGGTGCGTGCACGGTGCGCGCACGGTTCAATGTTTTTGGGATGGTGGCCCAACTTGTACCCCGTTGAATGGCCCCCATAGAAACACACCCAGGGTCCTGATTTCTGCACCTTGCAGTCCATACTGGCATACCAGGATTCTTCAATTTTTAGTCTGATGCTTGTCACAGGTTCCAGGGTCCTATTTTCTGCACCTTGCACGCACCTCCGTAACAAACCATGCACAGGCGACGACACAAGCGACAACACTGGTTGGGTTACAGGAATTTCAATTTCATCCGCCACAGCATTCTGGCTCATGATCATCAATTCTAGGGGCTTCAACTTCCACTTCAGGTAATTGGGGCTCCAGTAAAGCGTCCATCGGCGCCTCATGGTGCACAGGTTGGGGGCAATCGGGGCTCTCAGCAGTCACAATTGCAAACTCCAACCGCTCCTCGGGTGCATGCTCGTACAAGACCTCTTCACCACCCAATGCGTACCGAATAGAGACGCGACGCCCACCTCTTGGAGAAGGGTCAACGACAGTGGCCGACACCCTATCCCCGTTGGAGCGGTGGTAGTACACAGGCAGTCCGGCGACAAGCCAGGGCAGCTCAGAATCAGGCATTGTGGATCTGGTGGACACAGAATACGCAAAAGGACGCACGGTGCGCGCACGGTGCGCGCACGGTGCGCGCACGGTTCAGGCAACACCCCCCAGGAGTCTTGTTATTTTAGGGGCCACAGGCAAGGCGGTGCATACAGAAGGCGGTACACACACAAGGCCGTGCACACAACAGGCGGCCTGTAGCCACCGCAGGAGTCTTGTTATTTAAGGGGCCACAAGCAAGGCGGTACACACAGAAGGCGGTACACACACAAGGCCGTGCACACAACAGGCGGCCTGTAGCCACCGCAGGAGTCTTGTTATTTCAGGGGCCAAAGGCAAGGCGGTACACACAGAAGGCGGTACACACACAAGGCCGTGCACACAAAAGGCGGTCTGTAGCCACCGCAGGAGTCTTGTTATTTCAGGGGCCACAGGCAAGGCGGTGCACACTGAAGGCGGTACACACACAAGGCCGTGCACACAAAAGGCGGTCTGTAGCCACCGCAGGAGTCTTGTTATTTAAGGGGCCACAGGCAAGGCGGTACACACAGAAGGCGGTACACACACAAGGCCGTGCACACAAAAGGCGGTTTGTAGCCACCGCAGGAGTCTTGTTATTTAAAGGGCCACAGGCAAGGCGGTACACACAGAAGGCCGTGCACACACAAGGCCGTGCACACAAAAGGCGGTTTGTAGCCACCGCAGGAGTCTGGTTATTTAAGGGGCCACAGGCAAGGCGTTACACACAGAAGGCGGTACACACACAAGGCCGTGCACACAAAAGGCGGTCTGTAGCCACCGCAGGAGTCTTGTTATTTAAGGGGCCACAGGCAAAGCGGTGCACAAAGAAGGCGGTACACACACAAGGCCGTGCACACAACAGGCGGTCTGTAGCCACCGCAGGAGTCTTGTTATTTAAGGGGCCACAGGCAAAGCGGTACACACAGATGGCGGTACACACACAAGGCCGTGCACACAAAAGGCGGTTTGTAGCCACCGCAGGAGTCTTGTTATTTAAGGGGCCACAGGCAAGGCGGTGCACACTGAAGGCGGTACACACACAAGGCCGTGCACACAACAGGCGGTCTGTAGCCACCGCAGGAGTCTTGTTATTTAAGGGGCCACAGGCAAGGCGGTACACACAGAAGGCGGTACACACACAAGGCCGTGCACACAAAAGGCGGTTTGTAGCCACCGCAGGAGTCTTGTTATTTAAAGGGCCACAGGCAAGGCGGTACACACAGAAGGCCGTGCACACACAAGGCCGTGCACACAAAAGGCGGTTTGTAGCCACCGCAGGAGTCTGGTTATTTAAGGGACCACAGGCAAGGCGTTACACACAGAAGGCGGTACACACACAAGGCCGTGCACACAAAAGGCGGTCTGTAGCCACCGCAGGAGTCTTGTTATTTAAGGGGCCACAGGCAAAGCGGTGCACAAAGAAGGCGGTACACACACAAGGCCGTGCACACAACAGGCGGTCTGTAGCCACCGCAGGAGTCTGGTTATTTAAGGGGCCACATGCAAGGCGGTGCACACTGAAGGCGGTACACACACAAGGCCGTGCACATAAAAGCCGGTTTGTAGCCACCGCAGGAGTCTTGTTATTTAAGGGGCCACAGGCAAAGCGGTGCACACTGAAGGCGGTACACACACAAGGCCGTGCACACAAAAGGCGGTCTGTAGCCACCGCAGGAGTCTTGTTATTTAAGGGGCCACAGGCAAGGCGGTGCACACTGAAGGCGGTACACACACAAGGCCGTGCACATAAAAGCCGGTTTGTAGCCACCGCAGGAGTCTTGTTATTTAAGGGGCCACAGGCAAGGCGGTACACACAGAAGGCGGTACACACACAAGGCCGTGCACACAAAAGGCGGTCTGTAGCCACCGCAGGAGTCTTGTTATTTAAGGGGCCACCGGCAAGGCGGCACACAGAAGGCGGTTCACACACAAGGCCGTGCACACAAAAGGCGGTTTGTAGCCACCGCTGGAGTCTGGTTATTTAAGGGGCCACAGGCAAGGCGTTACACACAGAAGGCGGTACACACCCAAGGCCGTGCACACAAAAGGCGGCCTGTAGCCACCGCAGGAGTCTTGTTATTTAAGGGGCCACAGGCAAAGCGGTGCACAAAGAAGGCGGTACACACACAAGGCCGTGCACACAAAAGGCGGTCTGTAGCCACCGCAGGAGTCTTGTTATTTCAGGGGCCACAGGCAAAGCGGTACACACAGAAGGCGGTACACACACAAGGCCGTGCACATAAAAGCCGGTTTGTAGCCACCGCAGGAGTCTTGTTATTTAAGGGGCCACAGGCAAGGCGTTACACACAGAAGGCGGTACACACACAAGGCCGTGCACACAAAAGGCGGTCTGTAGCCACCGCAGGAGTCTTGTTATTTAAGGGGCCACAGGCAAGGCGGTACACACAGAAGGCGGTACACACACAAGGCCGTGCACACAACAGGCGGCCTGTAGCCACCGCAGGAGTCTTGTTATTTAAGGGGCCACAGGCAAGGCGGTGCACACAGAAGGCGGTACACACACAAGGCCGTGCACACAAAAGGCGGTCTGTAGCCACCGCAGGAGTCTTGTTATTTAAGGGGCCACAGGCAAGGCGGTACACACAGAAGGCCGTGCACACACAAGGCCGTGCACACAAAAGGCGGTTTGTAGCCACCGCAGGAGTCTTGTTATTTAAGGGACCACAGGCAAGGCGTTACACACAGAAGGCGGTACACACACAAGGCCGTGCACACAAAAGGCGGTCTGTAGCCACCGCAGGAGTCTTGTTATTTAAGGGGCCACAGGCAAAGCGGTGCACAAAGAAGGCGGTACACACACAAGGCCGTGCACACAACAGGCGGTCTGTAGCCACCGTAGGAGTCTTGTTATTTAAGGGGCCACATGCAAGGCGGTACACACAGAAGGCGGTACACACACAAGGCCGTGCACACAAAAGGCGGTCTGTAGCCACCGCAGGAGTCTTGTTATTTAAGGGGCCAAAGGCAAGGCGGTACACACAGAAGGCGGTACACACACAAGGCCGTGCACACAAAAGGCGGTCTGTAGCCACCGCAGGAGTCTTGTTATTTAAGGGGCCAAAGGCAAGGCGGTACACACAGAAGGCGGTACACACACAAGGCCGTGCACACAACAGGCGGTCTGTAGCCACCGTAGGAGTCTTGTTATTTAAGGGGCCACATGCAAGGCGGTACACACAGAAGGCGGTACACACACAAGGCCGTGCACACAAAAGGCGGTCTGTAGCCACCGCAGGAGTCTTGTTATTTAAGGGGCCAAAGGCAAGGCGGTACACACAGAAGGCCGTGCACACACAAGGCCGTGCACACAAAAGGCGGTCTGTAGCCACCGCAGGAGTCTTGTTATTTAAGGGGCCAAAGGCAAGGCGGTACACACAGAAGGCGGTACACACACAAGGCCGTGCACACAAAAGGCGGTCTGTAGCCACCGCAGGAGTCTTGTTATTTAAGGGGCCACAGGCAAAGCGGTGCACAAAGAAGGCGGTACACACACAAGGCCGTGCACACAACAGGCGGTCTGTAGCCACCGTAGGAGTCTTGTTATTTAAGGGGCCACATGCAAGGCGGTACACACAGAAGGCGGTACACACACAAGGCCGTGCACACAAAAGGCGGTCTGTAGCCACCGCAGGAGTCTTGTTATTTCAGGGGCCACAGGCAAAGCGGTACACACAGAAGGCGGTACACACACAAGGCCGTGCACATAAAAGCCGGTTTGTAGCCACCGCAGGAGTCTTGTTATTTAAGGGGCCACAGGCAAGGCGTTACACACAGAAGGCGGTACACACACAAGGCCGTGCACACAAAAGGCGGTCTGTAGCCACCGCAGGAGTCTTGTTATTTAAGGGGCCACAGGCAAGGCGGTACACACAGAAGGCGGTACACACACAAGGCCGTGCACACAACAGGCGGCCTGTAGCCACCGCAGGAGTCTTGTTATTTAAGGGGCCACAGGCAAGGCGGTGCACACAGAAGGCGGTACACACACAAGGCCGTGCACACAAAAGGCGGTCTGTAGCCACCGCAGGAGTCTTGTTATTTAAGGGGCCACAGGCAAGGCGGTACACACAGAAGGCCGTGCACACACAAGGCCGTGCACACAAAAGGCGGTTTGTAGCCACCGCAGGAGTCTTGTTATTTAAGGGACCACAGGCAAGGCGTTACACACAGAAGGCGGTACACACACAAGGCCGTGCACACAAAAGGCGGTCTGTAGCCACCGCAGGAGTCTTGTTATTTAAGGGGCCACAGGCAAAGCGGTGCACAAAGAAGGCGGTACACACACAAGGCCGTGCACACAACAGGCGGTCTGTAGCCACCGTAGGAGTCTTGTTATTTAAGGGGCCACATGCAAGGCGGTACACACAGAAGGCGGTACACACACAAGGCCGTGCACACAAAAGGCGGTCTGTAGCCACCGCAGGAGTCTTGTTATTTAAGGGGCCAAAGGCAAGGCGGTACACACAGAAGGCGGTACACACACAAGGCCGTGCACACAAAAGGCGGTCTGTAGCCACCGCAGGAGTCTTGTTATTTAAGGGGCCTCAGGCAAGGCGGTACACACAGAAGGCGGTACACACACAAGGCCGTGCACACAAAAGGCGGTCTGTAGCCACCGGAGGAGTCTTGTAATCTAAGCGGAGGTGCAGGGGCTGGCCTCCGCGTCGAGCGGAGCGAGCCGTTTGTCGAGCGAAGCGAGGTGACCTAACCACGTGGGGGGATACGGGGGGTACGGGGGGGGTACGGGGGGGAGGTACGGGGGGGGGTACGGGGGGGTACGGGGGGGAGGTACGGGGGGGGGGGGTACGGGGGGGAGGTACGGGGGGGGGGTACGGGGGGGAGGTACGGGGGGATATGGGGGGGAGGGGGTATGAGGGGGGGGCGACTTCTTGCCGACTATCGGTTATTGCTTGTCATTGGGTAGCGTGAGGGCATAATGGGCCAACAGCACTGGGTGAGAAGCCAGGCGCTTGTACGTGCGTTGTGTGCATGTGGAAACCCAGCTGACACACCAAGCAGGAGACAGAGACTCAGTAGACCCCTGAGTGGCGGCTGACAACGGTGTGGTATGTATGGACCGGAACGAGCATGGTGGTCACGTTGGAGGCAAATGTGGACATGCTGACTGCTCAAGGTGAAAGGTGAAAGGTGAAAGAAGAAACTAGAGGCAGCAGGGAAAAGGGTCGGGGGGGGGGGATGGGTCACATGGGTAAAGGCCTGAAAACTGCCGGGATCCGCAACATGCGCAAAGCCCATAGTTGCTCGCAAAGCTCGCAAACGCAGGTTCACTTTAGCCCCTGGTCACAAAAGCGTCCTCACCTTACCTCCGCCACCCATTTCCTCCCTGTCCTACTAGTGTCTGTACCCGTTTGAAGCGGACTCCAAGAAGAGCCGGGACAAATGGCCGAAAGGTCGAGGAACGGGTCCCACGAAGTGCCAAGGCTTTGTTCCAATAATCGCATAACTCGGACCAGATGCTGCAGCTTGGGTAAATGAAGGACAAAGGGTCAGAACATGTAGGAACGAGTGATGCAATATGGTGTGGAGGGGGAAGTACACCCGACCCAATCATCTCGGTACCCAACACTCTGGGTACCGTCCAACGGTGTGAGGCAGATGAACCATCAGGCTATAGGCCAGTGGGCCATGAACATACGACACGGGGTCAGGGACCTGAGGGACCTGCACACCATCCCTTTCTTCAGGGGAGGGTTGTACTGGTAGGAGTGAACACAGGGACCACAGACTGCGGCCAAGCGACACAACGGTGGCTATGAGACCTTTAAAGACCGCATTGCTGTCGGCTTGCCACCACCGAACTGGGGTGGTCAGCGGTGGTGGTGGTCAGGGTCACTGCACGCAAACAAGCATGCAATCGACAAACTCTATTGGGTGAGGGTGACCCAATGCAGTGTTCCTCTTGCAAACTGCTATGCCATGTTATACCTGAACCCCATGAAAGCGCCAACCGACCAGCGGCTGCTGGCAATGACCTGCCATCTGCTGTTTGCTGATCACCAACCGCCGTCGGCTTTGCTCACCAGAAGGCTCCAAATTAAAGGTGACACGCGGATGTCACAAGCACATGCAAATTGATTGCGTTGCAAAGCAGGCACAAGAACCCAAGCCCACCCATACCCAGAAGCACAAAAACACGCAATCTGTACCCCACGGTCACGAAATGTGACAATGGGGACGGATTGAAGGGAACCACCAAAGCTACCAAACAACAATTGAGAGTGAGAACCCCCGATTGCGGGGACCTCAAATACTATGCACCGCAGCGTTCTTTGAAGCGCGCACTACAGCTCCTTCTGCCCGATCACGTTCTCCTTGGCCAACCAGGACTGGCTGCGAGCCCAGTACCCGCAGTGCACACTTCAAGACCTTCCCCAGTGACACGTGCAGCAGAGCGTAGCTGCTGTCCGCAATCATACGCACGCTCACCAGAATTTTTCCGAAGATCAGATGACGAGCAGAATGAAGGCCGAAGGATGGGGGTGTTCAGAGGGGCCAAGAATACATATTGACAAACCGGAAGACGGCCGCACACATATCGCGCACTGATCAGGAGCAGGATGCGCGGAATACAGCATGAATCACCCACCGGCCCCCACATACGATTGCAAAACAAACGGGCACAACGCAGGCACACACACACTTCGTGCGGGAAACCAGGGGGACCCAACACGAGTCGCACGACGTCAGTGAAGACGAAAACGAGAAGCGAAGGCACAGCACTGGTCACCGAAACAAATTCATCAGGCCATTAACAGAAAAAGGTTGGCAAGGTCCTTTCTGTGACAGGAGTGTTGCAGGGCAGATGGACGTAAATCATAGTGCTCAGTGTACTGATCACGAACGCACACACAGACAAACACGCACACACACACACACACACACACACACATTACCAACGCAATACACAGGCAGCAGTCAAGACAGCCTCAGTGCACTGATTCTCGTCGGACGCAATGTCAAACAAAGACGTGTTCAGACCCAGCGCTGGGCGCCTTTCTCTCGAAATACAGCACGATGCAGTAGCTCTAGTGAGCGCCCTCAGGACATCCCCTGGGTGCCGCACCTGATGAGCGCGCGCACGCACACACACACACACACACGCACGCACACACACACACACACACACACGCACACACACACACACACACAAAAACACTCACTCACTCACCCACTTATTCACCCACTCGGCCATTCACTCACTCATTTACTCACTTTCTTTCGTCACGGCGGGCCACAAGGCAATGCAGTGCCCATAATGGCGTGAAAAAGCAGCAGTTAGGAAGGTCACATGCGTAGAGAACTGCACCTCCGCAACCAAAGGGCTTTCAAAGAGCGCAGACAAGAATCCTTGCCGTTGGGTGACGACTGGCTGAGGTCCGCATGGAATATTGCAAGACGTAAGCTCTCGTTTCTTGGATGGCAGTTGCAGCGAATCCCTGCGGTTTACGGCCACGCACACCTGCAGCTACAGTGCAGCACAAGTTCAGACTGCTCTGCAGTGCCGGCCAGCCGTCGGCCAGTCACGAACCATGCCGTCTGCAGAAATGGAACCACCTTCGGCGAACAACCAAAGTGGAGCGGCCTGCCTGCCTGCCTGCCTGCCTGCCTGTCTGTGTGGCTGCCTGCCTGCCTGCGTGTGTGTGTGTGTGTGTGTGTGTGTGTGTGTGTGTGTCTGCCTGTCTGTCTCTCTCGGTGGGTGGGTGGGTGGGTGTCGCTGGCAGCGATTGGACGCTTGACTGGAGGGTGCTGGACAGGGCTGTTGGGGTGCAATCATCCGCAAGCGAGAAAAGTCTGACCTGCTGGAGAGCGCCCTGCGCCTAGAGAAGCAATTGCGCCGAAGAAAGATTTGGAAGGAAACCGGAAGGTGCCTTCACAGAATTTCGGCGGCGGACGGCCGTGAGGCTCCGCTCGACAGTCTGCTTCGTCCGCACGACGCCCCCCACGGTACGTGACCTCGTTTTATTGGTGCCCAACGGCTGCAGCTCTGGCTCCCGTGCCGACCACGGCCGCGTACTGCTGGGCACATCGAGGGTCTCCAGGCTTTCTATGGACCCCCGAAGAATCGAGTCGGGGCCACAATCGGACTTGCGCTTCCATGAGTTGCCGAGGCCTTGATCCAAAACCGAGCCGCGCCTCACCTGTTGCGAGCGCGCACGCGACTTGGCCTGACGGGACAGCGCGGGCGGCTCGTACCTCGGAACCTCCGGGGACGACTCGGCAGTGCTGGAGAAGTTGAATCCACCGAGGCCTGCACCTCCGCCGGCCCCGATCCCGGAGGCACCTGCACCAGCCTCCACGCCGTTGCCCAGCGCTACGGGATTTCCTGCACCGAAGCACGCATCCTTGCCGAGGGAGGCAACGCTGGAGGCGTGGTTGAGGGAGGCGAGGGTGCCCGGGCGGCCGCCTACTGTGGGGCTGGACTCCCGGCTGAGGGTCTTGGCACTCCCCAATTCGTAGTCTGTGTCCGAGTTGCCATCCTCCAACATGCCAGACAAGCCGGACATGCTGGACAAGCCGGACAAGCCGGACATGCCGGACATGCCCGAAATGCCCGACATGGCGGACACGTCGGACATGGCAGACCGTGCACTCAGAGTTGGGGAGCCCGCCGAGTGGGCCCTCATCGATATGACCGAGTCCCGGTCGACGCTTGCGAGAGGGAGCCCCCTCCGAGAGGCCAAAAGCGGCACGTCGTGCTGCTTCTGCTGAGAGTTCTGAGGGGATGCAGGGACGACGTCCACCTCTGGAGTAGCAGATAAGTGCATGTTCTTCATAGACTTGGGCCGGGGCCTGAAAAAGAGGCACGGGCAGAACGCAGTGTGTGCACAGTCCCAGCGCAGACCAAGCAAGACCAAACAGTCACCAGGCGGGTGCAGCAGGCGCGCATGCACTGCACGTGCAACAGTGGTGAGACCCAGGGTTCGAACCCACGGTTCAGAAGAATTACTGGATCGGCGCTGGGGGCAAAGCAGGCAGTCCGGAAAACTTGGGTGTTTGATAAGACGGAGTAAGAAATGAAGGGAGCCTGAGTAAAATATGGTAAAGCTGAGTAAAAATCAAGTAAAAGTGAAAAGAAACATTTTACAAAAATAATAAAATTTACTCAGCTTTGCTAGAATTTACTCAGGTTTACTTCATTTCTTTGATAGTCGGTGGTATTTGTGCTTTCGGGGATACAGCCCCCGGGTCACTTCCCAGCCACTCTTGATGGTGCCACCCCACCCAGGCCAAACCATCCTGCAGATGTGTGCTTTTATAGCATTTATCTAGGGCACATTTGTCCTTTTATACGAAATCACGACAGACACCCTTGTACATGAGGTCTGCCTTTGGGTGGGGTTGTGCAGCGGTTGGATTGGCTTTACACATGTTGCGAAAAACACCCTGCAACATGCAATCGCAAACACCCTGCAACATGCAATTGCAGTGTTCAATCATCTTTTTGTTATAGTTTGAGATAACACTCCGGAATGGAATTTTTCCTCACCACAAATCAACATTTTTGGCCAAACGTCATCTGTCGAAAGGGGCTTGACAACCATCGCTAATCAATGCAACTACTGCAGATATTTGCTCTTCACGTTGGTGAAATCCGGCACATACCTCCAATGAACACAAACCCACTCATTGCTTTAGTGAGTAAAAACAAAACAAGATATAGTAAAACTGAGTAAAAGAATTGGGGGGTTCTTGGTTTCAAAATTGAATAAAATTTTTCTTCAAAAAAATTTAACTTGGTTTTGCCACACAAGACCCCCCATCCCCCAATCGTATATACCCACCACCCCCATTCAGCATAGCCCAGTCAATCACCTCCAAGTGTCCTACAACTAGACGCTTGGGTTAGCACTGACCGGACTGGGATTCGCCCAAAGGGTCAACTACGTGGTCAAACGAATGGGCTTGTCATATGAAGAGTGCCTCAACAAGTTGCTGACCCCCTTGGATATGGTGGTCACCTCTAACCGCTCCCCTGCTTTGTATTGTGACCCCAAGCACTTGAAACAACACTCCAGCTGGTTGAGTGGTTGAAGCACAAGACTCCTCGGGTTTGGGGTATGACAATGAGCAGGCATGCTCCCCAACGCCACCCGTGATACCAGAGCCGAGGAGGATGCAACGCGCCAGCCATGGGCCTGTCATCGCATGTTTGTGCACCTACCCCGGCCAAGCAAACCCCCTTGGCACCATTGATATTGAGCAATTGATGCCACTGCCAGGTGGGCATCCCCATTTGCATCGTTTGAGGTGGGGTTTCTATCGCAGGATGTTATGTCAGGGCCATAGATGCCCGTGTCAAGTCCTTGTGCCTGCTGCCCCATAGTACACCGCAGATGGTGGTGCCAAAACCTCCAGCGTCAATCCTGCGTGTGTTTTGCATCAGGTTTGCATCAATCCCAGGAAGAGGCAGGCTAAATAAGCAATGGTCTAGAGCGAGGGGGGAGGAGAGCCCGCCCCCTCTGAGCAATGCACTACATGCACCACAAAAGCCTGGGCTTTGGGTCTGAAGAGGGCCTTAGGGATCCATGGGTTGCGTCTTCTCGGGAAGCCAGGCGTTGGCACACCTTACCACCTCAGGGCCCACTATCCTGGTGCGGTCGTGCTACTGTGGGGATTACATCCATACGGCCAGCTAGGCGGCGTGACATGCTAGACCGGGTGTGTGTCCACTGCTGTCCATGCCAAACGTCACAGGCCCAGGGTCCATGGGGGTCCACCCTGGTGTCCTGGTTTCCATAAGCCTGAGCCTTGAGCAAAGAGCATGAGCGCAATTTCCAGTCTGCCGGTCTCTCACTGAAGGTGGTCCTGCTACTGCAGAGAGCAGCACATACAGCTGAAGGCCTATCCATCGCTGCCCAAAGGGTGAGTACTTGGGGTGTGAGGGTGAGGAGTATCAGAGGTTGGGGGTGTACAAGCAAGAGCTGGGCCAGGGAAGGGTTCAGGATCAGGGTGCACCACCACAAAAGGCCGAGGGGTTCGTGGGGTTGGGAGGGGCTGTGGACGGGGGCGGTTGTACGTTCCCAAAAATTGGTACGTGTTGCATGTCTGCAGACACACAGCACCTTGAACATGGGGGACAAACAAGTGTGTCCTTTGCCATGTGCCGTAGGTGTGGAAAGAAATTTTGGCCTCCAGGGCCCGAAATGACCCAGTGATGTAGCTGATAAGAACAGCAAGGGTAGGGGTAAGGGGGGAGTGGGGGGAATGATCCTGCCCTCCCAGCAACCTAGCAATCCAAATCTAAGCCATCCCTGCCTCTTGACCCCCATTGACTTATCAATATGGAACGAGTAAAAAGAGGGACCACCACACAAAAGGCAAAAAATGGAAATACTAATGGACCGGACAGAGCACAGAGTAGACGAGGGCACGCTATCCAGGGACTGGTCCAGGGCAGGACAATGAACTGCTCAACTCCTGTAGACCCCCTCCCCTCTCCACCAAACAGCAAAATACTGGACCAATAAGTAACGGTCCAAAGCCCGAGTGTTTGTTCTGGGGGTATAGCTCGGCTTCCCCTTATGCCCGT
This sequence comes from Eutreptiella sp. 'Long Island Sound 2002', assembly GCA_964036045.1. Classification (NCBI taxonomy): domain Eukaryota; phylum Euglenozoa; class Euglenophyceae; order Eutreptiales; family Eutreptiaceae; genus Eutreptiella; species Eutreptiella sp. 'Long Island Sound 2002'. Next base: position 21,228,789 of record OZ038398.1, on the reverse strand, counting down.
CTGCACTGATTTCGGAAGTGAGTGACAGGACAAGAGGGTTGGGGTGGCGGGCAGTACAGAAGGGCATAAGGTGAAGCTGGAAGAATGCCCCAAACAACAAATACTGGCGGTTTAGACCGTATTGATCCGTCATGCCATCATGCACATGGAACATGCAGACCTGGCTGGTCTCAACGCCTTTTCAGACGATGGATCAATGGACCGAGTCCGCCTTTCGATAGGACGTGCATATGAGGGCAGCTGCTCCTCCTTCTTCTTTTTCAACCTCTTACTGCCGCCCACCGCAAGGGCAGCACCACGAAGAGTCTTGGCAGAGGTCGCATGGGACCCAGTGTCGCCCTCTTGTTTGCCGCTTTCAGGGTCACACTCTGAGTCAAGAACTTTGACGATTTTCTCCAACACTTCGCCGCGCTTCTCTGTGATCTCTTGCTGCAATTACAAACACCAATCGAACAAAGAAAATGTCAGACAATAAGAGACTGGCCACAAAACAGAACCTCCAAGATAGCGCAGGGAACTGGGGTACTTAGTTACCTGGGGAAGCCTGTTTGTAAGCCTATCTGGGGAACACAAATCTTGAGGTCCCACAACCCTGCCAACCCCCCCCCCCCATTCCTGCAGTGCAGTGCACACAATTGTGGGCCCCACAACCCCTGCCTCCCCCCTTACTCCAGTAAATTGTGCGCCCCAACACCCCTGCCTCCCTGCCTCCTGCATTCTGTTGAAGAGAAATGCCGGCGACAACATCCAGGTAGGTTCATTTGTGCTGTGTCTTTGTGGACTAAATCCTCCGTTTTGCAGAAGAGTGTGGGCTGCCTGCTTCTGCAGGCACGAGCCAGGAGCGTCTTGATGGTGAGTGGGGCGGCAGGACCACGTTCCAAAGCCACATTTGCAGCATTCTGCCTCAGCAATCCTCAAGCTCGGCCCAACCCAGGCTGGGAGGTGCAGACAGTGCTCTTAAACAGTGACGTGGGCTGTGTAACACAAGGTTGACAATCCCCCCCCTCTCTTAAAAGGAATTGGGGGTGCGGCAAAAAGGCTCAAGGAATATGCCGGTTGGTACTTCCGGGTTTGGAGAGAGGGGGGGGGGGGCGCTTTTGACAGACCTTTGGCATAGGTTGGCATGGCAGAGAAAACCTGAGGATAAAACCGACTGTCAAAACTGAAAATTGTATGGCACCATATTGACCCAATCACTGCATGGGGGTTGGTGGTGAGGGAGGGGGGGGGGGGGTTGGGAGGCGGGGGTGGAAACCCCCACTGTCTTGGGATGGCATCACCTTTCTCATAACCCACATCATGTCAATCAACTTGGGGAGAGCCAAGCCTCACTAAAAAATTGGGGGGGGGGGGTTCTGGAGGCAGTTGTACAACAATGTGGGTGATTCTTGGTTCCTGTCTTGGTAGAGGCAGCACAACATTCCCCGCTTTGTGCCCTTTGTCCCTCCTTGTACCTGTGGTAGAAACATGAACAAAATCTTCCCTTGATTTATTTTAGTGGGGGCTCTGGCCTTGCACAACATGATCCAAAACACAGTGCCAAGCTACTTTTGCTTTTCCTCAAAAGGCAAACTGCCCGGAAATGCTGAGCACCACTGATATGTAACACTTGGTGCTCGGGAGCTCACGTACAATTGCGCAATTGACTCTCTTTAGTGTTAGTGCAGCCTAACACCAAGGCTCATGTATAAACCCCCCCCCGGCCCTGTATTACACCTCCCACATCAGTGGTGGCGAACACATTCCAGCTTCACCATCGTGGGAATGACTGAGTATTAAGCATGCCAATGCTGGCATGGAAGGATGCCAAGGGACAGAAGCAGCACTTGTGAGCAGAGGCCCATTCTCACCTGCCTTCCCAGTTAATGTGAAATCTTCAAAGTCAACACACGGCATACTGTGAGGGAAAATCACAAAACCAAACAACCGTACAAAGGTTGCCAGATGCAACCAAGAAGTTCAGGTCTGGGCTTGCTGTGCTTGTCTGTGTTCATCTTGACCCGTGCAGGTCACTAAGTAGCAGTTGCTTTGGTTTTCATTCTTCCCTATCTTGTGTGCTTTCTCAGTGAGATGCAGGTATTTCTATGTGTGACGTTCGTTGTATGTGCGTTGTCTTCGTTGTGTAGCTTTTGTTAGGACAAGGTGCCATGCAGCATTGATTCCATCTCTTTGTTCTGCCTACGGAAAGAACAGGTGTGTGCTCGCAACATGGCCTGCCACACGTGATTGTTCCAACAATTAGTCCAGATTGCCCCTGTTTTTGCATTAATCACATGGTGAATCCTTCTCTTCTTGAGTGCTTCACTATGCAGCTTTGGCAAACGCAACACGCACGAGTGTGGGCTAGTGCTAGAGGAGCAGCCAAGCTCCCTGGCTGATATTCCTGCCATGTATACACACCGCCCATCGTTGCCACTGATGGCAGAATGCTAAAGACCTCAAGAACCCACGCTGCTTGCACATGTGCATGTCTTGGTTTGTCATGGAATTTGGGTGATGCGCGGATGCTGGAGGAAGCAAAAAGTGGATTGGATGATCTGTCAAAGTCTTACTCTTGGGGGCTACATAAAAACAAAGAGTTACAGGTCATCTCCTTCCCCTGTAGGTTATGCAAGCCAAAAAGGCTCAAGGCTCAAAAGGGCTGCCAAAATGGCAGAGGGCCACAACCAAGATTTACGACTAGGACCGCGCTGGGTCCTAGTCTTGCTTAATGCATAGGAAATCGGTGTGGAAGAAGACCGGCTTGCTTTGGAGATGGTCCTGCACATCTAGGTCGATCATCGCTCAGAAACGGCTCATTTCACCTCAAAATTGAGGACCCATTTACAATTATTTGATAGCCCAATCGCTATGGAAGAAGAACCGCCCTCATTGGAGGCGCCTACTTGATGCACTGGCGATCGTCCTGAACTTTCAGGACCATTGTCCTGAAAAATGGCTGAAAATGGCCATTTTTGGACACTAAATCGGCCATAAAACGGGCCAAACGGCGCAAAATGGCACAAACTTGTTGCGGGTGATGAGCATTTGCTCTGCAGTCGTTTTGAGCTACTTGGATGCTGGTTTTGAGGCAGAGTGTCCACAAAAAGAGTTTTCGCGTGTCTGCTTGCTTGCTGCTGCTGCTTGCTGCTCAAATGGTGTCCCTACTACAGTCACACGAGATGGTGTGGTGCGGGGTTATGAGTCTGTTCTTGGGCTGGGGGTGAGGGCTGCACAAGGGTGAGTTAAGTATGAGGGTTGGCACTTCTGGGTGTCTGAACTGTCCTAAGTTTTTGAGATGAAATTGTCTATGTTGTGGGTCCCAACCCAGCCCAAGGCCTAGACACGAGGCCTAGACACGGCCAACACTACCTGAGACCCTGCATAGGGCTTGGAGTGAAGGGGTGGTGTGATCGGCGCCTCCATTTTGTAGGAGGGTTCATCTGAGTGTTAGTTTCTCCTCCAATGTTTTTGGTGTCTCAGTCGCCGTACCCTGACCTCTGCGGTGTGTACTTTAAGTCCTCAAGCAGGGACCTCCCGTTATCTTTTCTTTGCATTTGAGCCCAGGGAAAGGCTCGGTTTGGATTTGAGAGTTTACCGTCCCAAATTGACAGGACGACCCCTTGTATTTCTCTGCATTTGTGCCGTGGCACGGTAATTTAAAGAGCAATTACCAAGCGGGGTTTACCCTGTCGAGGTTTTAAAACCCTTCTGACTGTCCATGAGGGTCCAAGTTGAGCAGCCAGTTCGGAACTCTTGGTGGTCCCCAAAGCCCTGGCTGACCCCGCCAAACCCCCCCACCACCCACCTGGAAAGCACCTCTGTCCAGGGGTGTCTGGGTGTCGTTTGCCTCATCAGGCCGCAAACTACATGGAGAGTGTTGCTGTGAAGTGCACTGCAGTCAGGCCCTCCCCAATGTGGCAGTACTTAATGCAGAGGCACCTGTGACACAAGGAGGAGGAGATGTGGCTGATCATCGCCACTGTTCGACCACCCCATGGTGCCGATGGCTCCCACCAGCGGAAGAATACATGCCGTGAGGTGACCCTGTGGGCAACTCTCTCCTCCCCTGGAACCTGGTTTGTGGCCCTGAACCCAAGGGGATGGTACACAGGAGCCAGCTCAACTCCTGGTCACTGGTACCCTGCCAGGGGTGCGTGTGACATGATCGTGGTCGTTCGCAGACATCGCCAGCAGAGCAAAAATATCTGCAGTGCAAGAGAATACATGCGCACCATGACATGCAGACCCATGGCACTGACAGCCGACTGAATGCATAAGCACCTGTGGCACAATCATGGTCATGCTGTCTGCAGACAGTGCCAGCAGAGCCCGCATATCTGCTATGCAAGAGAAGACACACACACACACACACACACACACACATACACACACACACACACACACACATACACACACACTACACACGAACACTCGCATACCTGCTTCCTTTTGATATGGTGGCCTTGCATCAGCCTTCGAGCCCTCTCCTCTTGTGCGGTCCTGGCCTTGTTCTTTTTTGAGCTTGTTTTTACCGCGTGTTTGATCCGGCGGAAGTTGTTTGCCGCATTCTCCTTCATGAGGGTGTACCCTGATTCCAACTACAAATGGTGAAGCACAAGAACCAATCAAATACTGGGTCACAAGGACGGTGTTGGGGGCCACGGTGGGATGGATAGCAACAAGCTAGCCAGATGACAACAGAAGCGGTGTGACTCAACAGTGCACTGAATAGCATCATCTTTGCGTACATCTCAGGATCGAGGCTGAGTGAATTAGTCTCCAATTAGTGCGGTACCTGACGCCTTAGGGCTGTATTGCAGCAATGCAGGGTGAGCACTGTTTCAGCGGTGGCTGATGCACCACATTGGAAAGCCCACAACATGTTGGTGCCGCCAACTCATTTTCCTTTGTCAAGCAAATGTGACGCTCATATGTGGGCAGCAGCGAGCATGACCCCGCTTCAGCGGCGGATGAAAATCCTTTGGATCCCTGTGCAGTTGAGGCAGGCATCCAATGTGCACTCCTCAAACAATGCCCTGCTCCCAACCGTCATAAGCGACATGTGTGAAACCGAAGCTACGGAAAATCTGAAGATGCGGAAACTTCGAGGCTGACAGGGATGGCGGAGGGGCCAAATTTGTGTCAGTTTCGGCGATCCTACGCAGAGGTGCCGCTGGAAGCAGGGGTCGTGCGGCGGTTGTCCCAGTCCTGGACGTCCACTTGGCGAAGACACTTCGAAAAAAGAGAACAGGGAGCGCTGGAGCAATCCCTGGACCAGAAAAATCAATAAAACCACGGCTTTCTGTCGGCCGCTGCGGCCGCTGCTCCTGCTGATGTCGTTTCCGCGTTCGCGGAGCCCAGTGGTTGGTATGCTGGGGCTGTGCTGGATGTGGCAGCATGTGCCGTTTGCGCGTCAGCGGCGCCCAGTGGTTGGCGTACTAGGGTCGTACTGGTTGTTGTAGGGGTCGTTTGACTGGTTTTGCTGTCCACACACCTCCGTCCTCAGGCCGTCCACAACCTGCCTCTCTGTGTTTCCGTGTGCGTGAGCCCCACGTGCCCTGCTCCGCATGGTGTCCCGGATGATTTATTGATGGCCGCCGTCGTCCTTGCTTCTGCCCACCCCGGTTCTGCCCACCCCTGGCTTGCGCCATTGGCACACCCACCACCAACCCTCCTCTTGCGCCAACGCCCCCCCCTCTTGTGCCAACCGCCAAATGCACCCACCCCCACCAACTTGGCACGCCCCCCGCCCCTCCTTTGTGCCAACCGCCAAACGCACGCACCCAACTGTGGCATACGAACGTCATGGTGGTCGCGCACACGCCGCCCTTCGCCAAGGCACAGCACGCGTAAAGGGAGGGGTCCATGAAGTTTCGTTGGGACCTTTAGAAAAGAGGATGAGATGCATCAGACGAGGAGGATACTCAAAGGAACAGGGTCAGGTGCTGTGGTGAGCTTGCAGTGACGGACATCACACCATTGGCCCAAGCTGCTGCTTTGCTCTCGGTGACATCTCCTCCAACTTCATGAGAGTGGTCAATTCTTCCATCGTATCGCAAAACCTGACATGCTTTGGTGGCTCATCCGAAGACGCTTGTTCGCCGCCTTGAGCAGACTGCTCACCGCCTTCACCACCCTCACCATCAGCAGTCTGCGACCTGGATTGTCCCGTTCGAGCCTTGATTTTTTTCGAAAAATTCAAAATTTGGCTTTGCATATTTCTGAGGAAGATATTGCAAATGCATGCGCGTGCAGCATGTTGGTGTAACAGAGTGTGACAGCAGTGCAACAAACGGCAACGGAGGGTGATCAAAAGTAACAGGAGTGTAACTGGGGGGTAACAGAGTACAACGGGGTATGGCAGAGTGTAATGGGGGGTGACAGAGTGTAACGAGGGGTGGAACAGAGTGTACCGGGGATGTAACAGGAGTGCAATAGAGTGCAACGGGGGTGTAACAGAGTGTAATGTAGGTGTGACAGAGTGTAATACAGTGCAACGGGCGTGTAACAGAGTGTAACGCAGGTGTGACAGAGTGCAACGGGGGTGTACTCCGTACCACAGTAGAGAAGCAGCGCTGCTTATTTGGAATCAGACCTGGTTCCGGGCCGAGCGTTGCTTAAAATGTATCAATGCGCGCGCGACAACTTAGCGTTGCTTATTTTTTTTTGGTGGGCGTCGGTTCGATTCCCTCCCGGTTCTCTACCGCCTATTCCACTATCATTGCTTGGTACTGGCATATTTTTTCAAATTCGCTCGGCATGAGTGTGGTACCCCAAGTGCCAAGTTTTCCAGCAATACCTCCCATGTCTTCACAAGACTTGCAGCTGCTGATATCCCAGTTGGGCTTTTCGAGTCATCAGTGAGTATGAGGTGATGATACAATGTGCTTTGGGTTGTGCCATTGTTCAGGGAAGCCTATGGGGACATGCATTATGTGTTGATGGTGAAAAAAAAAAAGAGGAAAAAAGCGATAAAAAAAATATAAAATACAAAAAATGGAAAAAAATGGAAAAAAAAAAAAGAGAATGGTTCAAAAATGGTCCAATTTCACGGTAGGATGACTCAACATCAACTCGGTAAGAATTGCCAACTCGTTAGGAATGGAGGTGCTGCTTGTGTAAGCGAGCACTGCTTATAATATCCACGTCGGAGCATTGCTTCTCTACCGTGGTACGGAGTAATAGAGTGTACCGGGGGTGTAACAGAGTGTACCAGGGGTCTAACAGAGTCTAATGGGGGTGTAATAGAGTGTGCCAGGGGTGTAATAGAGTGTGCCAGGGGTGTAACAGAGTGTACCGGTGTAACAGAATGTACCGGGGGTGCAAAAGAGTGTAACGGGTTGAATCAGGGTGTACTGGGTGTAACAGAGTGTAACAGGGTTGTAAGACAGTGCAACGGGGGTGTAACAGAGTGTACCAGGGGTGCAATAGAGTGCAACGAGGGTGTAACAGAGTGCAACGGGGGTGCAAAAAAGTACAACGTAGGGATGGAGGCGCATAAGGAAAAAAAGATACAACGGGGTTGGATCGCACGAAATATGCCCTTGTGCTGCTGGTGGAATCCTGGCGTCAGTAGCGCTGCCGCTGCGGGTGTGGGGTGGCTCACTATAATGCTAGGCCTGGTTCCCGACGCTGAACTCAGCACTCACGTCTGCAGCTGCGTGACGGCCCCACTGGCGAGCACCATATCTCATCGCGAACGCAACTGTAGGTAGCGTGAGGTCTAAGGCTGAATTCTGAAGCCAACCAAACACGTCTGGACATTTCGGTCAGGCCTGGGATTCTGGTGTTCAGGTGAACAAAATTCCAGGTGCGTTTGAGGTGGTGGTGGTAACGTAAATGAACTCAGGCCGGAACGGATTTGGCGCCCTCATCCAGCTGCCATTCTGGTCCACCGTGCCAAAATTGGCATTCCAGACAAGCTATACTGTTGTGTCGTGAATGTTTGTAATATTCTAGAACATGCTGTTGTTGTTCTTATTTCCCCCAAATTCGCGATGCTTAAAGCATGCCCAATTCTTTGTGTACAACCCCATGACAAAAAAAAACGCCAACAATTTGTGTCCCAGCGGTGAAACACATGCCCAAAAACCAACACCAAAACACGCTGATAGACGGCGGTTTCGTGTTTTTTTTTCAACAGCAAACACTACACGAGCTGCGTATTTCCATTGACCCAGTGGTACTGCCTGCAATCAATGAAGGTTGGGTGGTGGTCAGGAGGGTTTTCTGATGGGGCATGCCTGTTCTCTTCCTCAATCTCCGCCATGGCTTCTTCTGTCTTCAACTCGACCTTGTCCAATTCCCCTGTCTCTGGAATGCCCACTGGCACAGCGAATGAGATGGCCCTCTCTCTCTCTATGGCTCGCTCTATCTTTGTCTTCTGCTTTCCGATTCTGTCCTGCAACGTATGCACGATGCATTTGGTTCGGTCATGAAGCTTCGCAATGACATCTGTGGTGTGCCTCACGCGTTGCTCCGCCTCATGAAGTCCGATGTGGTCAATATCCCCAAGGTCCAGCAGCGGGATTGGGGCGATTTCCATCTGCAAAATGGGTGTGGTTTGGGGTACTTTGGGCGTCCCGCCTGTAAATCGGTAGATTGGGCTTGATCAGGGCGCAATGCTTGGTCACACAGAGTCATGGCTGGGGAAAATTCAATTGGCGAGGGTGGTTTGAGCCTGGAGCGAGGCCCTTGCCCAGCGGCAGACAGGCCCAGCAAGGGGCAGCAGGAGGAGGAAGTCCCTTGGTGTGCGCTGTGTTAAGTCCCTTGGTGTGCGCTATGGTAAGTCCCTTGGTGTGCGCTATGGTAAGTCCCTTGGTGTGCGCTATGGTAAGTCCCTTGGTGGGCGCTATGGTAAGTCCCTTGGTGTGCGCTATGGTAAGTCTCTTGGTGTGCGCTAGGAGGAGGATCAGTGACTCAGCACATGGCTGCTCACTTGGCCTGCGGCGGCTCGTGTGAGGTTCCCCAGGCGAATCCTCTGTTCCACTTTGCACACACTGACGAGGGGATCGTTGCAGGATGCACAAAGACTTCCCTCGGAGACTCGGCCAAAAGGACCTGCTCACCCCGTCCCACAAGGCCCTGGTCATGAGCCTTGGTCAAACTGATATAGGGGGTCTGCAGACATGAGTGTTTGGGCAGCCCTATGCCGGTATGGCCAGGCATGCTGCACCAGACAGGCTTTTGCTGTTGTGCAGTGCCTGCTGTGTTGCACCCAGACGGGGCGCCCTCCTTGGGAAATCCAGTGCATGCACATCTCCCCCTGAAACCCATTGCCTGCACAATGTAAGCCTTGCAGTCTTGGGAGTGCGTTCTCCCTGGCATCACACCTCCCTGACATTGGGGAGATCTCGCTAGCGCTGGTGTTGTTAGCGACTGTGTTTGCTCTGTATGTGTGGTTCTTGGCACTCATGCTTGATAGTGTTTTGTACGCTTAGACATCCCCTCTGCCATGTTGGATGCCAACCACTAAGTTCTCCGGCTCCTGATGTGCCATTGACCGTATATTGCTGCCCCGCAGCCCAGCCCTATTTTCCAACCCACTGTACCCCACGTGCTCCTTTGCCTGCTTGTGATAACACCGTACCCTGCTTTCGGTTTGAGTGCCCATTGATTTGATTTGCATGCAGTCTGACGCTGGTGTACTTGGGTACTTGGGTTGGAGACACCACTTGGACCCTTTATGGACTGAGCAGAGTAGCATCATCCTCTCAACCATTGCATACAGGAGAATGCTTTCGGTCTCTTCCGAGGCATGGGGCAGTGATGCAGTCCCTGGGTGTGTTGATATCTGTAACCTACTGCCGATGTGTCCTACTGTCGTTTTCTTGGATGCACGCTCCACACTCTGCGGGGCACTTTTTTCCCCAAAAAAATTTCCACCTAAGCCACATTGCGGCCCAATCACGCAATTACTTAACGAACTCCATTTCAGGGCAGGGGAGGGGGATTGCAATTGGCCAATCCATCAAACCCACAGGCCTGCCCACCTACCCACCCACTCAAGGACCGCTAACCCCCCCCCCCCCTGGGGTGGCAGGTGGGGGCAGGTTTAACCTAAAAAACACAAATAAGTGACCATGCCATACGCCAATAAGCACACTTTATATACGCATAGAACCCTAGCGAGGGGATAGCATAGGACCATATTCCATTCCCGAACTAAGCCCCATATGCGATGTTTCGAACTCAGGTGGGAGCCCACTGTGGACCACTTGTTATGATTTGTACTTTTCGGGGCAAAACGGTGGCTCAATCGTCCATGCAATACCGTACTGGGTCGGTACCTTTTATGTAAAAAAAATACATAATGTAGGTATGGCCCAGGGTGGTTCCGAATTTCAAAGAGTACTGAGGTGGGAAACCTTGCACCCCTTTTGATGACTTGCAGTTTGCAGTCTGCAGTGCTCACCATGGTTCCAAGAAAGAATTTCCGTTTGGGTGCACCTGACTTTTTCTTTTGCATTAACAAGAAGGATCCTGCAAAAATGAAGCACAAATTCTTGCCGAACTCTGTTTATGCATTAAACCTGAACCCTCTCAAATCCCCAAACACACCTGGGAGGGGGTTGGGTTGGGTTGGGAAGAAATTGGGCTCGTGGCCAATGCACCCACCCACCCTCGCCTCGTATTGTACTATATATTATACGCATGGTATATTTACATGGAAGCCGGATACCTAATACCGGAACTACCAATAAATCAATACCGAATGTGGTCTAAAGTTCTACCGGGTGTCGTCGGATGTGACCGAGCGGCCTCAATCTTTGCCAGAGACTATTGGCAACTCTGGTAACTGACGGTGCGGTGCGGTCGGGTACGCCTCCGATGTCCTGGTCCCCAGCCGCTACCCAACAATATCGCACCGTACCCAAGAGCACACCGGGCGTGCCGCAGCGTATTCGGCAATGCCGTGGCGGATCCAAGTGGAGCCAGGCCGACGGGCAACCGGAATGCAACGACCAAGATCTGACCTTTGCGTCAGCAAGGCCTCTGTGGTAGTAGTCAGGAAGCATTGTGCAGCCACAAACAACCTGAGAAATAGCCTCTTTTGCGTACGTTTCCGCCCCCCCCCCCCCGCCCCACCTCCCAAAAAATTCGGGAGGCAGTCACCTCACAGTATCCTCAACAATATCCTTTGAGACTGGACAGACCGGGAAATGGAACAGGAGATCCACAAACATGAGTGTCCCTTCAGGGGGTTACTCCAACAGTTGGTGCATAGACAATGGCCAACCCCTGTAGCCTATCATGGATGTACGGCGATGTGAGTAATCATTGCACACCTTATCATACATCAGCTCTGAACCTCCGGGGCTAAAGTATGACAAAGCATGCAACCCTTGTGGTCGCCACTTCAGGCAACAATCTCAGAATACCTGGACGCTCTCAATCAGGACATTAATCCACTGGCCGAACGCTGTGATTTTGTCGTCCAAGTGTTTGAACACTTTTGGGTCAAACTCAGCAGACTCGATGACGTCATCGGGCTTTTGTGGCTTCGCCCAGGCCTTCTCGCTGAGGAACTTCTCTGCCGTGGTGCGGTCCAACACGGGGAGATCTACCCTGTTCTCTTTCTTCGCCTCCGCACGATCCAAATAATAATAATGCCCCTCCACGTGCGGTTTGACGAGGGCCGCCCACTTCTCCAGGCCAACGGTTAATTCCTGAACCAAGGCACACAATCTACGACACGTACCCCGATCAAATGAAAATGGACAACAGCGTTGGTGGCGGTTTGAATGGAGCCCCGCGCACCCATGACTGGGACTGTTTTTTTATATTCGAAACAACCATGTGGGAGCCCTCATACGATGCGTGGCTGGGTTGGATAGGCAAGGTTGTGGGGGTCCTGGAGGGTTGTGGAGGGTTGTGAAGGGTTGTGAAGGGGTGTGAAGGGTTGTGGGTGGGTGTGGAGGGTTGTGGGTGGTAATGAAGGGTGTTGGAGGGTTGTGGAGAGTTGTGGAGGGTTTGGTTGGTTGGTCGGTAAAGCGTGGTTGAGGCCTGCTTGCTCCCTGTCTGCAGGGTCATTGCTACCTTACCCGATGCCTCAGTTGCTGCTACGGCCTGCAGGAAAAAAGAACTATAAACGATGAAAAATCCCCGCTCTGCGCCCCCTGCTCCCGATGTTGCTGGGCTTCTGCACAACCAACCGACCAAATGAGTCAGCTACATCTGTTTCCTGATAGGTGCCGATGTAGGCAGGCGACAAAAACCGTCCCTCGTGTGTGCAGCGATTACCCCCTCCCAGAGTGGACCTAATCATTCGGCCATTGTCCCAAGGACGAAAAATGCCGGTATTTTCTTGCCGGAGGGAATCAAGCAAATTGGAAAAATCTCTTGCAAAACGGAAGTGCCCCTTAGTTAGGGAAGTGCTAAGATAGCGAAAAAATATTACATAACGTCCACATGTTTGCAGCAATCTTTCGCGAATTGGTAGCTTACTTCCGTTGTCGCGGTAGTTAGCCTCCATGTGCCTTCACGCGTTGTAACTCCGCGCGATTCATGAGTGGTGAATGGCGGCAACCCTTGGGCGACAACCTACTGACCGTAATGGTGTTGTCCCTTCACGTCTACAACGTGCAGCGAAAATCAACAATTCACAAACCACGTGATGTAGCAGCCGGTGCAGACTACTAGGCACACCACTAGACCAAAAAGCATCCGGGCAACCCATTGTGATAGGTTCCAACCCTCATCTGGTACGAAAACTAGAGCAAAAAAGTCGGGACACGATTTCATGACCAACCATGCCAAGCGGACCACCCTAGCTCGGAACAAGGCCGTCAAGTTTTCTCTGCCATGAGGACCCCTTTGGGCAAGGTTTTTTGCCAAGGCACACCACGGGATCAAAAAGCATCCAAGCTGTTGCACACGGAAACAATGTTATCAGATCTTGGGCGGAAGCGCCACGACATTGTTGTGTGGTCGCTCTGTGTTTGCTCTCGCCGAACGCCTGCAAACTCGTGGCGTGTTGAAGCAACATGCATCCTGTAAGCGTTGGCCATCAACTGCTATCACTTTCCCTTCAACGCCCCTGTGAGGCATCAACCGCCGCCGTCGCAGACCTAAAACCGCGAGCCGTTTTTTCGTGAAATCTTCGTATCTAGACTAGCGTTGCATTTAATCAAGTACACACGGAAAAGTCCCCACACGGGACCACACAGGCGCTGAAGTTCTATTGATGTATTGGAAATTTTAAAGTCCCCTAAGCTAGAGCAAATGTGGGCACCCACCTGCGCACATTTAGCCCACAACCGGCGAAATTCGACACCACAAGCACCAATGATCCTCTTGTGATGCAAACGCAGGCTTCGGACGGCGACCAACACCGGGCTCATCTTTGCGGCCAAAGATTTTTTCTTCGTCCGTTGCAAGTTTACCCTAAGCATGGTGGTGCAACGGGAAGAGAGCGAAAGCAAACCCGGGGGCTAGGAGAGCGACACGCCAGACAACGCATAGAAATCTCAGGTGAACTCCATGCAGGTTCGTCCGATGCCAGAGACTACTTGGTTTTTTTTGGTGGTACCCCGCCAAAACACAACAAAATCAGCGGCTTGACCCCGGGCAAATAAAGGAGATCATTTCCATGAAACTGCGATGTTGCATATGCGATGACGATCCGATGATGATCTAATCCTTGCACCATTTGCATTTCGATGGTTATAAATGCAAGGGCACGTGAGGATATTCAACCAGCAAGTCAAAAATGCTTCTCATTAGCAACAATTGAAATACCTTGGCAATCGATAGCATACCTTTGAGCCTGTATGAAGTCCAATTGCAATCTAGCACTATTGTACAACGTTGACAACCGGTTGATCTCCAGAGACTTGTATTCGGCATCTTTTTTCAGCTCTTCGACCATCTACAACATCAAAAATAAAAGCGCTTGAAGCCAAATGATTCCCCAATCAACTTGAGAAACCATTAACGCACCAATTTTTTGCTCAACCATGTACTTCATGTGGAAATTTGACTGTTTTTTGTGCGCTTCTCGTAGAATTCCTTCCTCCATAACCACCAAGCAACGCGAACGTTGCAACTGGACCTAGATGTGGTGCGTAGCCGCAACAACACTTGAATTGTGGAGCGACTTTGCAAGTGTCATCCTTTCTCGATGACCTTGTTGATCAGATGTTATTAGATGCCACCACTTGTCAGTGGTTCGGCATTGTTCTACTTGTGCTTTGGTTTAATTGTGGTTTCCAATTCCGTGTGGTGCACCCCCCCCCCCCTCAAGGTGCTCTCTAACGATGAAGGTTGGTGGGTGTGGGCGGTAGTTGGCAAGCGCTTGAATTGGTCCAACCCAACGGTGTTGGGAGGGGTTGGATCCCTGCACCGGCTTACAACCGTTGTAGCGAGATGACTATTTTCTTTTCGTGGGGTCGGGTCGAACTGGACCTCTTGGAGAGGAGGGGTCCATGTGGGAGGCGTTTTCGGGCTCAGCCCCCTCACCCAAGCCCGCCAGGCGGACGCTAAGGGGCTGAAGCAGCACGCCTGAGCAAAGCGACAACAATCCCACTCTCAATAACACTCCCCATCGTATTCGGGAAAACGATATAGATTTCTCCCTAAAACCCAAACCAGTGCGTACTGCAAACCAACACACTTACTAGTTACCAGCTTCCCCCCATGGCCTAGGTCCGAAAACCAATCAAAACTTGCGACTGGGACCGAGCCGGGCCTTTTGGTTCTCCTAAACTTGGTTAAAAACCAGCTCATTTTCACCTCAAAATGGACCACCGCAGGGCACCACGGCGTGAGAGACGCCACATTGAACGCCCATTGGCAATCATTTTTGATAGCCGAATGGACATGGAAGAAGAACGACGCTCATTGGAGAGGCCGACATCACACATTGGTGATTGTCTAGACTTTCATGATCGTGCGAAAAATACGCTAAAACAACGGCTCCAAATGGACCCACCGCATTGCACCACGGCGTGAGAGACGCCTCATTATATCCGTGGAAGTGTATAGAACACCCATTTGCAATCATTTGATAGCCAAATCGCTGTGGCATTGGGTCGCCTACATGACCCGTCATCTTTGGATACCAAATCGGTCACACAACGTGCTAGACGGCTCGAAATCACACGAAACTTGTTTGAGGTGATGCGCATTTGCTCTGCGGTCGTTTTGAGCTCCTTGGATGCCCATTTTGAGCAACGGTGTCCGCGCAAATAATTTCTAATCGTCTGCTTCACACAATTGATCCACAAAATTGATAAAAACTTTTATCCAAGAAGAATGGTGGGCCATATGTCGCGACAGTTCATCAAAAAATTTCCTCTCGGTGAAATACATGTGGTCCCAAACAGGTGAGTGTTGATGCATAGGTCAAAAACCGGTGAAGAAGGCGATGAAGAACACGTGATCGAAAACATTGCACGAAACGAAAGCGATCCTAGAGTGACCTCCCCCCCGCGTGACAACAGACCCGACTGTAAAAGGCACCCCACAAGAGACCCACCCCGATTTCCACACCAAGTTCCCAGACCAAAACGATAAGAGACCCACTTGAAAAAATACGCCTTAAGAGACCCACCTAGGCCAAAAACTGGCCAACCAAAAAATTAAAAGTGAGCAATATCCTTTCGTTTCAACGATGCCATGATGTCACCAAATGATGGCGCCGTCACCAACAAAACAGGTGCTGAAGAGTGAAAAAAGCGGGCTCATGGGGTACGGGTTTTGTCTGTAAGTCGAAAACACGTCACAACAAGTTCAAGGCCTGGCATAAAGGAGACCCACTACGGTTTAAGAGACCGGGGCTTTGGTTCTGGGTGAGAAAAAATCAGAACAAAGTCTACAATCACTGGGGGCAAAGGCCGATTAAAATCCAATCACTTGGGGGAAGGGGTATTTCGGTCCACGGATCACCGCCACCCCAGCCCCGCCCGCCACCGAGCCCCCCCCCCCCTTGGCTGCATTTGATTGGGATGACGCGGGGCGAACTGCGAATGCTAGGAGCGAAGTCTCAATGCTTGCCGCAATGAAATATGACATATGGACTTTGGAGGGAGCAATTAGAAGGGCCGACAAGAGGGTTCAAGTCGTCGTCAATGCACCGACCAACGTGATGGGATACTATCAGGGTCCCTTCCCCCTTTTCGCACAGGACGTTGCACGGACGGGCCACACGAGTCAAACAAGCATGATGCGCACTACTTCCGTCTCACCTTGTTGCTTGCTTTAAGTTCATTTGTTACTTGTTGAACTTTTTTGCTTAACTTGCTGGCCACGACGTCTTTTCTTGACAGGGCTTGAACAACATGGCTTTCGAGCCTCGAATTTCTTTCCTTGATTCGCGGTAAAGGTGCTCCATCAGAATCCGAGAGAACGGAACACGACGACCGTGAAGAACTCAAGCTTGCAGACTCTTTGTGAGCCTCTTTACGGGAGTTGCACCGGGAACTATGGTACGCACCCTCGGATTCATTTTCGGAGGTATCCGAAGAAACTTCCAACGGTGACGCAACATCCTCGGGAAAATCTTGCATCACTCGTTTGCATGGAACACCATTCATGCACCGTGTCGGTGTGTCGGCGGTGGCAACATTTGACAAAGACGGATACGGATCTATTGGCCTGATGTGAGTAGAAGAATTTCAACAAGGGTACGCAGCATCTAACCCGAGTGGCAATCAAAAGGGACCGGAATCGCCATCTTCGCTCTTACCACTTTTGTTGTTGAAGTGCAACATATGCAACTTGGAAAGTGGAAAGTCAAACGAGTAAAAATTAAAGCCACGACAAACGGCTTTCACTTGGGGCAACACCGAAATCCTTTCAACCCAAACAAACTAGGATGTTGTGAAACAATTCTCACCCTGCGAGACACGCGTATGCCTTGAAGTCGGGAATGTCCCGTGAATAATATTATGCCCCCCCTCTACACGTTCTTGATATTTCGCGGCCCAGGAGGTTGAACTATGCCACATGGATTGCCGCATTGTTGGTATGGCAAAATGCCAACGACATAATGCTTTTGCACGAATACGTTGGGCGGCCTCGAACCAACGACATACTGTTGAATCATGCGTCCCACCATTGCCTCCTGTCCATCAATTCATGTTCATTTGCCCAAGGGACTTGAATTCAAAATCGCGTTAATCTTTAGGCTATGCTTAAGCGGGATTTTGGCAGAAAGACTGAATGCTCGGCAGCTGGCTGGCCGCGAAAGTGGCCACGGCGACAGCTGGATGGCTGGTAAGGCTTCGTGGTAACCTCAAATTGAAGCCAGAGACGATGATCCCCGTCGTTGCAGGTCTTGAGAATGTCCCAACTGCTGAGCGGGATCATCAGCGCTTTTACGCCAGGCTCGCAAAAACGTAAGAGGGAAGCTGAGGCGGAAGCCGAATCTCAAAATGGTAACGAAGCAGTTTCTCAATCCACAAGCAAGGCCTCCCAACCCAACGACCCAACTCCAAGTAAGGCTTTGAACTTTGATGAACACGCTGAACCAGCAGCCAAGGCAAATGAAACGCGTGCCAGAGAATCCACCGGAAGCACCAAGCGCTCTCCTTCTACCAGTTCGAGTAAACCAGATGTGGAACCACCTGCGAAAAAGCAGAAAACGTCACCTCAAGGTAGAGCGCCTTTGCCACTGCATACAGTTGGAATTTCCCTCGCGTTGTACTTATAAGAGTGCAACCATATTTTCCCTTTTGAAATGCAGCATCCAAGTCGGTGGAGCCACCCAAAAAAGTTGCAAAGCCAAGAGGTGTGTAAACCTCGCGTTTCGAACGGCGATGAACTGGCCGCATCGTTAGGTTGAGCATCTGGGCTAAACTGTTGATTCAACCTGAACTTCAAATTGTTTCTTCATTTTCAGCTTCAAGCGCCAAGCCACCGAAGCCTGCCCCTCGAGGTGTGCTTTTGAGCCATTCCGATTGACAATAGAAATGTGGCTGCCTGGAAGGAACCTATGCCTTGTGCTCGTTTGTGCGCGATGCTCGTTTGATTGTATTCAATCTTTAGGTTCAAGTGCAAAGCCGCCGAAGCCTGCACCCAAAGCCGCAAACAGAAGCAAGTCGCCGGCCAAGCAACCTCGTGGTATGTCGCACCGGCTGCACTTTCGCTGCAACCGCAACTCGGAGCCACTGAGCCGACTTGTGCCACCCCGAACGATATAAATGAACAACGACTTGGGCCAAGTCCTCGAACTGGTACAAAGCCTTTAGCCCCAGTGCTAAAGACCCGGGGGTTGCCGTCACCAAGCATGACGTGACCTACTTGGGAATATGCTCCCATATTATTAAATTGGGAATATTGCCCCATACTAGATTCTAGGCTCTCTTACCTTATGGGATCTCCTTTGAAGGACACTTCGAAGCCAATCCAGCCCAGGCCAAAGAGAACAAATCGGTTGACTTTCCTGAAAGTCTGTGACAACTTCCTGAACTTCCGGAATCCTGTGCTGTAGTGTTCCGAGTCCCGATCCACTGCAACAACACTTGTGGCAAGTGACTCTTATTTTTTCCCAAAAGAAATGATCGCAGCCCCCGCACCCGCACTGCCAATAGCAGAGGTTGACCAGCCACCTCACTCTACTGGGACAGTTTCTGCAGCCGCCATAGGCATAAATGGTTGTACCCCATATCAGTGGGCAGTACACTGGCTACACTGGCTGCCAAATGTGGGCTGTGTCGTTCGAATCACTTGTATTTACCGTGTCCATTGTTTTCCCGCCCGCACACGGGCCCCAAACGCCACCGTAACTGCCCCCGCAAGGTCGAAATGTATGGCTGAAAGCGTTGGAATTATTATTTGCAACAGGCGCACGGGGGACTGCCCCAAACAGTGCAGCTTTGCAGCACTGCGAGGGAACTCACAACTAAACAAGCATTCTCCCAAAAGTATTTCAGATCAAGCTTATACCGCTGGGGGTGCAAAACTGCTCACCGTGCAGGCCCGGAGAACAGATATAACGTACCCCCTAACCGCCTCTTAATGGCTCAATTTTTTCAGTAAAGAGCGCCCCTGGTGACCCCTTTTCCATTACGGAGAGCCCTCAAGGGGTGCCTGCCAAGCTGGCGGTTACCGGCCAAGACATCACAGGTTTTGGATGGCTCCTGGTGGCTCCTTTTCCGTTGTGGAGAGCCCTCAAGGAGTGCCTGCCCAGCGGGCGGCCACCGGCCAAGACATCACGGGTTTTGGATCATGAGCCCCACGCCGAGCTTGAGGATTGGAGGCTTGGATAAGGTGGGGCATCGGCTGGTGTTGAGGCAGAAGGTGTAGCTAATATCTGTGAATCTGACTTCCGGGACTCAGTGTTGTAACTTTCGGTTCGCAACGCCCAAACCCACTTGAAAACGTTGTGCTTCAAGCGTTCCACGACGCTGCAGTATCCAGCGAGGCGCGATGCCCGATTTCGAAGGCGGATTTCATGAATAAAGCTGAATTTTTGGATTGCAAGATCTGTGGTATGGATTGCATTCGCAGGCAATGAGGTCGGTCGGTCGCAAACTATTTGCAGCTAGTGAGTCAGCGTGTGGTGGGAATCATGGCTCTCAAGTGTAGAACGATGCACTTGCTGGCACATGCACCGCAAGCCCGCTTCTGTCACCCGTCCACTGCGGTTTTGCAATGCCCAATTTTTGTTGCAGACAATACGGTGGCTTTGCATCCAAAGGATTTCTCTGCGACTGGTTCATTTGGTTACCATGGAAATGCAAGAATCCCAGTCAAAGTTGGAAGGCACAAGTTGTTGGCACAGTTGTCTTTGAATTTGACGATCATCGGTTCTAAGGATTCCAAATAATTTTTTTGAACTCGGGTGTGCTTTTCGGCGCAACAAGTGGAATCATGGGTTGGTTGAGATGCCCCCATTTCCTCCCCTGTGCCGCAACGGCCAATACAACCCCATGAAGCGACACGATCGTGCTGTTGGCGAACAGGCACGTGGGTTGTTGTTTTGTCTGGACGGCGCTCGGCACAATGTGCACCAAATCTTATTGGGTGCTGTTTATGGGTTGATTGGTTTGTTTATGAACACCCAGCACATACCACACACACGATAGATGCTCTCCCTCAGGGAAGGACTGCTTTTACAAATGCTTGACAGCAGCCAGCTTTGCTGGCTGCCCCTTCCCCCCCCCCAACGCAGCCTCCTTCCCACCCCTAACCTGAGTGCACCTTGCTCCTGCGGATTGGGTTCAGAGGCACACGACGAGAACATTGGATGATTTTCCATTGCGGGTCAGCAAAGATACTACCAAGTGCTGGTAATGTGCCTCATTATGTACATACCCTGAAGTGTCATGTGTGAGATCTAAAAGCTAAGAAAGGAAACAGCACAGCCGATCTTTGAATCTCACATGCACACCTTTTTTTGTAATTTTCAACCAATTAGAGGTCTCATCACTGCGGCTCTGCAGGTTTTCCCTGTGAGTATTGACAGGATTGCACATGCATTTTAGATGATTGGATTGTGATTGTATGCTGGCATCATTTTGTTTTGCCAAGTTGAGTCAGCGCTGCCACTGCAGTGTTGGTCTCTTTCTTCTTGAGATGCTCACTTCAGCAACTAGAATCATCAGACTTGAAAAGACCACTGGAAGTTACAACAAAAGGCTAAGGTGTAGAGAGAAGACCTGTAGGTTGTAAAGCAATCCATGCTACAAATGCAACACATCTGTAGGTTTACCAAAAAAAAAATTAAATTGGTGAGCAAAAAAATGAAAGTATTTGATGTAAAGGGATATTTGGTGGAGCAGCAGCAAGATTGCTTGTGCCTCACTCGGGGTTCACATGCGATTGCACGGACAGGGCACAAAAGACAGTGGAAAATTGCATGTTAGCAGAACATGGATTGCTTTGTAGCATGGATAGCACAACAAAACAATGCACCTGGTGCGCCGGCCACAACTGTAGATTTCCATGATTGGTTACGCAATGGAGCTATGGCTCAGTTCTAGATTTTGTGTGTCATAAATCATGTGGCTTGTTCACGTGTGTATGTAGTTGGTACTTTTGCTCTTGTGGAAGAAGGGCGGCGAACAAACATGCTTTGCATCTTTTTACTCTCACAACATGGCTCATTGTGCACGAATTAGTTCACAATAAACACAAAGCATGCACCTTTCTGTTTCAATGGTGTGGTTCTATTTGCATGCATATTTCAGATTTACCTCTTTGTGCCATATAGCAATCTTTGTGGTTGTATTTGATAGTGGCGGGGCTGCACTGTGTTCAAAGATAAATTTCCGTGCGCAATTTCTCCCATTTTTTTTAGAAGGAAAGCTTTTCGCCCTATTTTCCACATTTCACCGTTTTGCCCCAATTGCCAAAAGCGTTGCTTCGGAAAAATGACCAGCTTGATTATCATCTCTTTTTGGTCCATCTTTGATTGGGCACTCTGTTTGCAAAAATTTTTGGGTGCCACTAAGCGACTTGAACAATTGGAAGTATATGTTTTTTGGGACCCATGAGCAGACAGAAACATTAGCCATTTTGGTTTTTTGCGGGGCCATGGGCTGAGTAGCCACTACATAGGTTTCAAGCACGTGTATCATGATGAAATGACCACCCGATCTTGAGGGCGACAAAAGGTTTTAGATTGAAAAGTTTCTAGTATCCAGAGTTTGCTACAAATTGGTACCCATCTCTAAGCCTTCATTGAAACAGTGCTGGCTCCATAAATAACCAGTGTGCTTCAAAGCATTTTGGAAAAATTTTGTAGATCCAGCTACTTGTAAGCTCGATTGGAATTTTTCTACTAATCACAACTCATCGGAAGCCAACGGCTCGAATGGAAAGTTTTCACCCCAAAAAAAGATGGACGTAATAGCGGACTTAGTTGTAGAAAGTGGTGGAAAAGAGGTAACCCATCGTAGGGTTCCCTGGGATTGAAAAGGGGCAACCAAGGTTGCTTTTTGTTACAGAACACTGCACAAGCGTGGCATACATGTGGCAAGCTGGTGGTTTTTGTGAGTAGAAAATGTGTTTTTGTTGGTGGATATAGGTTTTGTGTAAGGTCCATTCCGGCAAGCTTGGTAGGGAAGTTTTTCGGTACAAACGGATAGTTTCTGGTACATTTAGAACCCTTTTCTTGTACATTTTTTGAGGTCTTTTGTGGGATCGCCGGGGATTTTTTTGAGTAGGCAATAGGCGCCAAAATGCACCCTCATGTCCGTGGCTACGCCGGGGGACAAACAAACCCGAAGCGCTACGCGCACGGCGCTGTCATGCCAAGACGGCTTGCGCAACCGCCTGTTCTTCCTATAGTGCCGGCAAACGTTGTTCTTGTCCCCCTTCACCGCCGACCAAAGGACACACAACTCCTGTTTCGCTACCACAATCATGGCCCGTCGGGTCGGCGCGGCAACTGTGGCTCATGCCGCATTGCGTACAGTCACAAGACAATATCCCAAGCAGCAGCCACCTACCATGTAAGGTTTGGAATCGATTTTGGCGATTAATCGATTAATCGGTTAATCGGCGATTATCGTCGGTAATTTTTGAAAAATTGCATCGAATCGGTTATTTTTTAAAAAAAATCGCTATCGCATCGATTATTTAATTAGAAATGCCGCTGCGAAGCGCACCCTCAAACTCCGCAAGCCGCAACCGAGAATGTCCTGTGGTTCACAGAAGAAAGAAGTAACATGAGAAATCAAGTACATCTTTGCTAAAAAGTGTAACCATTTCGAAGAATGCAAGTAATTATCGTTTCGCTGCATTTTTTGTTATCTTCAGAAAACCAAAAGGAACAAGAGGAACGATGTAGGAGACAAGTCAAGGCTACTACAGGAGAGGGCCAGCGCATGAGATTCTTCAACGAGGAAGGCTAGCAAGCTGGAGACTTCGCCAGAGAATAGCAGCGAGCAGGAGGCCATCAAGCAGGAGACTTCATCCGAGAACGCCAGCGCGTGAGATGCTTTGCCTGAGAAGCCCAGCGAGCAGGAGACTTCGCCGGAGAAGCCGAGGGAGCACGAGACTTTGCCGGAGAAGGCCAGCGAGCAGGAGACTTCGTCCCAGAAGGCCAGCGCGTGAGATGCTTTGCCGACGAAGGCCAGCGAGGAGGAGACTTCGCCCGGAGAAGGCCATCGCGTGAGAAGGGACTACTGTGACGGAGACAAGCAGAGCACGCCTTCTGTGGGTGTGTCTGCTCCGTGTTTTTGTCTTTGTCTTCGGTAGCTTTTGTTTGTCTTCGTTCCTTTTCGTTTCTGCCGTCATTTTCGTAGATCTGATTTTGTCATCTGATTGTTCGAGTTTGTACCTGTGCTGTGGAGAGCTCTGAGACGTGTAGCATTGCACTGACATACGTGCTTGTTTTTGTTTTCACCCTTCGTTAGTTTTTTGCATCTTGTGGACTGCTTGGTCCAGGTCTCTGTCGTGGCAGATTGTGTTGTATGCCATCTAATTGCGACTTCGGATTCTTTTGTTTCGCCATGATTGCGTGGCTTGTGTTACTTGCTCTCGTTTTCCTTTGCTTTTGTGTTCTGCTGTGAGGCGTGTATTGTTCTCTCTTCTTTGGTCTCTGCAGGCAAGACAACGTAAACTTTAGAAGTGTGGAGAGGAGATGTTTAATATTTCCAGTTTTGTACCGTCAGTGTGTTTGAAGTACTCACAAGTGTTGAAAAAAGATAACCCACATGCTGCTTGTGGAAGTGCTGTGTGGTCTTTGCAGTGATTGCCGCAGTTTTTGGATGAGATTTTGTGTTATTTTGCTTTTGGCCTTTGAGCTTGTTTGAGGCACAGTGAATAGACTCAAATTGCCATGTGGTTTGCAGGTGCCATTGGACAGTGTTTTAAGAGGGGAGTGCCCACGGCTTACCCTCAGTGGGCAGTGTGGTCGCACAGGAAACCAACTCTCAAAACTTCTCAATTTGAGCCACCGGGCATAATTGTTTCAAAATCCATTATTTTGATGGCAACAATCAGAAAAAACTGATTATTTGAAGGGGCGATAATCGGAACAATCGGTTATTTTTTGCAAAACGATCGGAAAAAACTGATTATTTGAAGGGTGTAATTCTTTTGTAGTCCCGTTAGTGGTCTATTCTTTAACAGCGCCTTGGTGCTGAAAACTTTTGATGATTTCCAAAACCCAATCTTGTAATTTTCCACCAAGTTCTAAAACTCCACGAGTCCTCCTTCAAACCCTCGCAGAAAGGCATAGCAATACCACAGAGTCCTTGATCTCGATCTCCATTTTGTTTGTTGTCAACGAGTCCACTGAAATAAAAACATTCGTATCTGCATGGTAACAATGCAGACAAATGCACACAGTGATATAATTAATAATAATGACAATGGATGCATATAGTGGCGACAGTGCTACTGATTTGTGCATCCTACACTTTAGATTGCTGCGATTTCACACGCGACTGATTGCTCTGCGCTCCCAGGGCCTGCTCAAATAAGCAGGCAACAATGCATGGGGGAGAGAATATGCGACAATGTGAGAATTTTCGGTTGAGAATAGGAATAGCCGGACCCCCCCCCCTCCCCCCCCCTCCCTCCCTCCCTCCCTCCAACACAGGTCGGTGGCCCCACACTCCCTGCTACACCCGTATACCCCCGTAGCAAAAGACACAAGCACTAGATAAAGACCAACATCCTGAACACACTGCATCTCCTTTCGAAAATCTGTAACCTTCTTGTCATTCGTACTCAAACACCAATACATTACCAAGTTGTTCTCAATTTTACGAGCCGTGTCATACATTGTTATGATACTCTGCTTGTTGATGTATTTTCTTTGTAATCTCCAAATCTCCTTGTGTTTTCAAAATCCTTCGGATCCCAAATCCTTCACAAGCGCAGCGCGATACAAATCAACAAACATTTCTCAAAACTTAATGTCATCCCATCAGTCTGTATACGCACAGAAATGTATAACGTAAAATACCTACAAATGCGCTGCTCCTCGCTTTCTAAATGTCTATCTTATTTTACCTTCAAGCGTGTCTACATGCGCGCGCGATCGCATTAGCGATCTTTACACCTAAACCTATTACACTCCCCTCCCAAGCTATTTGCAGGGGGGCACCTCAGCAAATGGCTGACTGAGAAAAAATAGACACTCAGATCTTTACACCGGGGGGGGGGGGGAGGAGGGGCTGAGCTATTGAATGCCCAGCACAGGGTGTCAAACAAAAAACAGTCAAACACACACCCGAAAAAAAAATCACTGAGGCGTGCTACAGAATTTCACTGCAGCCCTACATACCAGTCAGAATAGGCATAGGTGTTGAGGGGGGGCGTGTGACACAGCATACTGACCTGCCTACAAACAGAAAAACTGTTTGCAGCAATGGCTAAGCAGGCGCTACAGTGCTGTGAGCGGATTCGGGGGGGAGGGCTGTCAGAAAAGCTGTAACAATTTTCGCGATTGCCTGCCCGTAAAAAGGTTCGACTATGTACAGACATTAATACCCTGCCTGCCCTGCAGCACAAACAGCGTGGACGGTGTTGTGATTATTGTGTTCTGCCCAATTCTCTGAAAGTGCAAACCTGCAATAATATACACAAAATCCACTTAACCTGTATTAACCTGAATGCATTCTGTTTGATGGTCCTTCACCGAATGCAGACCCTTGAGCGCTTCGTCCACGTGATGCCTATTCGCTGTTGCTGCAGTGCAAAGGCAAAAGGAGAAAAATGCATATCATATAAAAGACGTGTCTAATCTTCAGTCATACCTGATCATGTTCACCAAACCGAAACTTCTGATTCCCACTTCACTCGCGGCCTGAACAGCAAGCACTGAGGTTAGAAACTACACACTACACAACAACAACTATGCTAATGCACATGACATATAAAAACGTGCATGAAGACGAGGTGAGCCTAACCTGCAAAATTTTTATCAGCTGTCGTGAAGCCAAACGCGTAACTGTATTTGTTGCATCTGTAATAAAAACTGAGCAGGCTGACGCAAAACTCAACGACAATCAGCCTTGAAATGCCATGGACACGCACAAATACACACGTTTACAATAAAAGCAAGTAAAGTAACACAACACACTTACACAGACGTAAGAAAATGTACCACCGTATAAAATATAAAAAAGGAAAAGGAAAAGAAAAACTTACCGAAACACAAAAGGCGAAAACGAAAACACTGAGGTAAACACACACAGGGTCATAAAAGATGTTATACAAAAGCGGGCATACAATACCTGCTCACCAACCCACGACAACAATATCCCGAAGACCAGGCCCTGTGAATCACACATCAAGGCCAGGGGGCGGAGCGAAACACACGCACCACCCCGAGCAGAAAAATCACCCTAAAAATACAACCAATCTCAGGGAGGGGTGTCCAGGGAAAGAATCACCCAAACCCATAGCACAAGATGCATCGCGCACCAAAAAAACAATCGCTGCATCACGCAGCGCGGGCGGGGCACCTCACGCACCACTCAGCGCATCATGCGCACACCCTAGGGTTTGGGGGTTTGGAGCCTCACGCTCCTTAAACAGTAGGGGGTTTACCGTACATCTAATCATCGCCCATTATGGGCAGCAGTTGCTGCAGGCGGCAGACAGAAAAATACCACCCATACAGAATTGTAGAGATAGAAACCCTGAAACACCTACCAACTCACCATGGAAGGTCGCACCCTTAACTATAAAAAATATGAAGTGAAATACAAAAATGAAATAAGGGTCGTGTCTTTACCCAAAGGGGGCAGGCAGACAACCAGTCCAAAATACATAAAAAATGATGGACAAAGAAAAGACAACAAAAAGACAACCCAAAGGGGAACACTGACAGATAGCACGCACACCAAGCAGGCATGCAACAAGCAACACACCACAAATGTGTGCTTTGTTGCTCACCATGCTCTCGGCACTTTATTCTGTCGTTGACATTTGAATCCACCTGCAAGGCAGGAGCGGAACACAAAACGCAAAGTAGTAATCATAAAATTTAATAACATACGAAGTGAAGCACAGCGCGTTCAAAAGCGAAGCACAAAGCGTTCACAACAAAAAAAATGCATACAACGCACCCATGAAATTCTACCTACATTACTCCTCTGGCTACGTCCCTGGACGCTTCTTACTGGCCACTCCTGTTCATCGTCAACCCTGAAACTTTGCTGCGGCGCTCTGCATGGCGCCAGTCTCCTTTACGGCTGCCAGCAAATTCTCCACGCGTATTCTCAATGCGGCGTTCTCGTCATCTCTGGCCGCCAGTCTTCGTTCCAACAAAATTATCCTAGCACTCTGTTCGGCGACCTTCGTTTCAGCGGCCTCAAAGCGGCCTTGGTCATCCTGCTGCCGCTGCCGCATACGAGCCGCAAGCACCCGTATTTTGCGATGAAGGCCCTTGCAGGCCTTGTTAGCGCGCCTCCGCTCTGCACGCAGCTCCTCAGCGTGCTGGGCGCGTGCCGCCTCAAGCAGGCGGCTGATCATCTCCTTGGCATCCAGCAAGTCGTCACATGGCGCTCCGGAAGCTGTACTGGGCAGATCGCTCTCGCAGAGGCCGTTGTCCCCACAGCTTGAAGCACTCCTTGACGATGACGCCCGTTGCACAGTAGACATACCGAAGATCTCCAAGATTTTTCGACTGATGGGATTGTTATGATACTCTGCTTGTTGATGTATTTTCTTTGTAATCTCCAAATCTCCTTGTGTTTTCAAAATCCTTCGGATCCCAAATCCTTCACAAGCGCAGCGCAATACAAATCAACAAACATTTCTCAAAACTTAATGTCATCCCATCAGTCTGTATACACACAGAAATGTATAACGTAAAATACCTACAAATGCGCTGCTCCCCGCTTTCTAAATGTCTATCTTATTTTACCTTCAAGTGTGTCTACATGCGCCCGCGATCGCATTAGCGATCTTTACACCTAAACCTATTACAACATTTCTTGTAACGCAATGACGTCACACTTTGGAACCTTACAGCAAGTCATCCAACTAGATTTACGGATTGCAGCAGTGGCTACAGTGTCCAACTTGGTCTTCATAGTGTGAAAATTGGCGCCATATTGGCGCTACGCAAAGAAAGTACGAAAAAACGACTTTTTCCAAAACCAGCCAAAAGGGTTGGAAACACAAGGCAATACAACACTGTCGACGGGCCGATTAAATCACAGTTATGTTGATGTATTGATTCGTTGTCTTACAAGCAAGCAAACACGCAGCAGAAAAGAACAAGCTTATAGAGGGTCTTTTTTGGGTTTCCGGCAGTCCCGATGACAGACTTGAGAATGGGAATCGCCGGAGCCCCCCCCCCCCCAAAGTTCTCAGATTGTCGCTCATTCTCCCCCCATGCTCGTTTCTATTACAAAGGGGCAATAATCGGAACAATCGGTTATTTTTTGCAAAACGATCGGAAAAAACTGATTATTTTTTTTGAAACCAATTCCGAACCTTACTACCATGCTGTGGCTCCATCCAAGGTTAGCCTTGGCCTGAAGCGCCGACAAAAGGTCCCCCCTATGCCGCCACAGGCCGGGAGCGCCGGGCGGACGGCAATAGTGTTCTTTTTCGCTCAGGCGGACAATAAAAAACGTTATTATAAGAATCGCTCTACCTCCAACCGCCGGAGATGGGCTAGAGCTCGCAAGTGTTTGAGCCAAACGTTGTGAGACTGTGATGCGAGATATGGCAGCTGCAAACACAAGTCTTTGGAAGCCAAGAAGTCGGTGTGTGCCCCCAAACGGGCGCACAGGTTGCTGCCGGCAGAGACAAGGAAGCAGAACAAATTAGAGTTGGCGATGGAATTGGGGACCTTTGGATGCCCACCCGTTTATTCATCACAAAGTGCGGAGGGGACACTGCACAAGCCGTAGGAACAAAAAAGCATGAAGGAGGCTGAAGTAATTGTTAAGATCCAACTACTACTAACTACTTTCTAAAAAACCTAAAACCAAATTGGGAAACGGCCACATTTGCAAAATGTGATCTACCACGTTAAGTAAACAAAGCTCGAGTTGCCGCACGGTCTCACAGAGTTACGCAAGGTAGGTAGCTATGTAGGTAGGTGCACTGGGTCGTTGAGAGGCGTCCCGTGGTTCCCCTTGGCGTCGCCTCTGTGACGGTACAGGAAGAGGCTCCGCGCATGAAGAGGGGAGGCGGCTTACATCCCGCTAGACCTGAGTGGTGGCCCCCAACAAAGCGGCCCCAGGCAGGACCGGGAGGGCTAATCGCCGCCAGAGTGACGAATGTGTCACGCCGAGAGGGTGTGCTCCCGTGCTTGCGCACATCCTCTCCTTTGGGCGGAACCCTAGGGGCTCACCGGACTTCCTGGCGTATCCCATTCCCAAGGCATACCGACGGCATCGTCTTGGTACTTGGGTTCTGAGGTGCTTGGGTGTCGTACACTCCGCCTCAAGTCCCAAGGCAACGCAGGCCTTAGGATGCAGCCTTACCCCCGGTCTCCGGGTCACGTTTGGCCGGGTTACCTGCAGGGCGCGGGCTGCCTCAATGCCCGGGCTATGGAAACTGGGTTTCCTACTGTCGTGTTGCGCGTGCGTTTGGGTTTGGGTAGTGAGATTGAGCCCCATGGAGTATATATTTTGAACTCAGAGTGTACTTTATTTGAACTCAGAGTGTACTTTATGTGAACTCAGAGCAGATTCAGATCAATCATCATCATTCATCATCATCATCATTCATCATGCATCATGTGTCATGTGTCATGCATCATGTGTCATGACATGCTGGCGCCCTAGCATGTGTTTTTCACATTCCAACCCAAAACTTCACTTTCGCTCAGAACTAACACAACCACAACCCCACTCTTATGGGTTCCTAAGAAGGTTATACTATTCATTTTTCATAACTCTTTGAATTTGGATGATCACATTTTTGACATCATGGATTGTCATGCATGTCATGCATGATCGACTCATTTTGTGAGTGATACCACACATACTACCTTCGAAGGAGTCTAAGGCCCCTAAGGGACCTCTATATACTCTACAACCCTTTTCCATGGTTGTCCCTACTTCTACATGTATTTTAATGCCTATTTGGTGGGTCCCATGCATATTTCATGTATTGGGGGATCCCAAGAATATACCTAGGCCTAAGCCAAGCCCCAAACACAAGAGGAGAGAAGAGAGATAGATAGAGGAGAGGCGCCTGGCGGCGACACCAGGGAGCACGTGGTGCTTCCTAGGTAAGTCCTAACTAGGTGTATTTTACTACAAGAGGCATATTTGTATGGTGAGAGTGGAAGAGAGGTAAGGAGTGAACATGAGTGTAAATAATGATTGTGTTTCATAGTCCCTTTTTTGCTATGGACTGAGCTGGGATACAACAATTCTATGAGCCCATTACTTTGCAGTTGTTGAGGAGGGTGCCAAATCTAACTGGTAGCAGAGTAAACCTGCTCTGCCTAAATCCAGTATCCCTTGGATTTAATTTCGATTCAATTCCAGCCTGGAAATTTAGTAAGGGACGGAGAAGAATTCCTGAACTCAGAAAATCGAGTCTGAAAAATTGAGATGGACCCTGTGAGAACTCCAAGCAGCCTAGAAGCTACGGGCGTTTCTGAAAACGACGTGCAAGTCATGATACCGGTCTCCGATGAGGAACTAGTCGCGCCTACCATGGCCGGGTTCGGAACCCCAGAAGTACCTCTAGACGGATCTCGATTCGAAGCCTATCGTTTTCCTGCGCCTACATGTCCTGAGTATGCTGAAGCTGTAGCTCCACGCCCAGTGCCTTCAGCGAGTAACATGACGACAGCTGAGCTAGCGAACGCTATGGAGGTCCTATCGTTGCTCAACCAGAGTAGTCGGTTGCAACAAATGGTTCAACAAGTCGAACACCATGAAGGTTCATTCACTAATGCCCCACAGACTCATGCGTCGGGGACCACATCGTCTTCGACTAATCCTTTCCAATCTGTGCCATGGCGTTCTAATGTGACTTACGCCACTATGCCTCAACCCCCTATCCGTGGAGAACCTATTGTTCATGGAGTGCCTACCGGAGTTCCTGAGCCTAAGTTTTTCTCTGAGCCTCAAGCTCCCAAAAGGACTCATGTTTTCGAAGCCTCTCCTTCTTCGGAAGAGAGCACTATCCTTTTGTCGACCTTGCAACAACTCAAGGGTCGTCTTGAAAACTTAGAAAATAGGACTAATGCTAACTTAACCACTAACCCTTGTGTACCTTACCACCCCTCGCCTCTAACCCGAGTGTGCACCGGGCTTGCCGGTGTGCCTCCTGGAGTCAAGTCGCCCTTTGTACCCCGTACCAAAGCACCCAAACCCGTGGCGTGCTTTACCACTACCTACGAAGTATACACCCTCGACCAAGCCCTCGCCCTAGGACTCGGTCCACTAGCGCCTATGGCGCTACTCCCCGACCCCACACAACCGGTGCCACATACTGGTAGAGGAACCAAAGCTTTTTTCAAACCCCAAACCGAAACCAAACTACCCAAGTTTTCGGGTAGAGACCTCGACGTTTACGCCGAAGATTTTTTGAGGTTCTTGAGGTCGACAGGACAAGAAGACCTCAACGAAAGAGCCAAGGCGGACCTTGTTATCAACGGTTGTGATAACAAGGACGTAAAAGAAGTGGTTTCGGGGGCACTCAAGAAAAGTGACTCTTGGGTAAGGTTCCTTATTACGCTCGAAAAGCTCTACCCTACTTACGTTACCGACCTAGAGCTTATTCAAGAGATAGAGCGTATCCCTCGGTTGAAGGAATACCCTACAACCGCGGACATAGCCCAATATGTCCAAAAGTTTACTACGCTTACGGACCAATTGGCTACGTCCTACTACGACGACTCCAAAGCCCTCCTACACCTCCTACCTCGTGTTCCGCCCAAAACCATGGACGAAATACGTGCTACTCCCGAGAGGTTGTCTAGAATACACACTTTCAACTCTCTCGTTGACCTCCTCTACGAGTTGGCCCTCCAGAGAAAGTCCGACGCTACTTTGAAGAACTTGCACTCGATGGCTCAACTCAAGTGGCTAGACGGCAACACCAACGCCGACTCCAACGCCCCTATGAACCAAGAAGAAGCCTTTGCCCACTCGCTATGTGAGGAGTGCTTCGTGTCTTTCCAACAAGCACGAGGACAAGCAAACGGCAACCGTGGTGGTGGCGGTCGTGGCCGTGGGAAAGGTGGACGAGGCAAAGGACAAGGCCAAGGGCAGTGGTATTGGCGAAGGGAAGTCGAGGAGGACAACTCCACCGCGCCCAAGTTCTTCGCCACCGTGTTTTGCCCCAATTGTGGGACAAAACACAACGTAAGAGACAAGGCGTGGCAAGACAGCCTTGACGCGAGGAAAGAAGAGCAAAAGCAAACGAAGAAAGGTCAAGGCAAAGGGGGAAAGGACCAAGCGAAAGGAGGAGAAAAAGGAAGTGGAGGAAAAGCGAACGGAGGAAAGGCGAACGAAGGAAAAGGAGGCAAAGGAAAAGACGATGACAAAGGAAAGCCTCAAGAGAAGAAACGCTTGGAAGAGTTGACGGAAGGACAGCGAGAAAAGAAGCGAAAAAGAGTTCTCAAGCTGGAGAGGCAAGCTAAGAACCTCAAAGACTTTCTCGCGGGTCAAACGCCGGGGGAAGCCTAGGTGGACACCGAGACGACGCACCGAGGTATTGCTACCTATTGAGGGTCGCTATCAATGGTGTATGGGTGGACGCATACCTTGATACCGGCGCTACAATCTCCCTAGTCTCCTCTAGGTTCGTCAACTACGAGGACCTAGTTCCCAAAAATATTTGTGGGGTAAAAACGGGAGAAGGGGGAGTCACTCTCACCGAAGGCGAGATAGAAGGAGAAGTACAAGTGGGGGACCGAAAGGTACTTCAAAAGTTTCAAGCGTTCGACACCGACGCCTTTGAAGCCGTATTGGGGACGGACTTCTTTGGGCAAAACGAGTGGATAAAATATTTATCGCTACAAGAGCCCACTCACTTGTTGGTGGTGAACGAAGAGCAAGAATGGGAAGCAATACCCCTCAAGGAGACAAAGTGTCCAAGACCTACGCTCAAGACTCTCAAGAGTTTTCCGTTGGCACTCGATAGCGAGGTGAAGCAAGAGAGTATCCTTGCTACCTTGAGCCTACACCGAACGGAGAACTACACTCTCGACTCCGCCGCCAAGCGTG
This sequence comes from Eutreptiella sp. 'Long Island Sound 2002', assembly GCA_964036045.1. NCBI lineage: Eukaryota > Euglenozoa > Euglenophyceae > Eutreptiales > Eutreptiaceae > Eutreptiella > Eutreptiella sp. 'Long Island Sound 2002'. The sequence goes on along the minus strand of OZ038398.1, from coordinate 21,195,748 downwards.
ACGCGTTTCGAGAACTTGGCCTTAACCCGAACACGTGTAACGGCGACTTTGTCGAACTCTTTGCGTCCAAAGAGAACGCCGACGCGGAGTACTTTTGTACTCCCAAAACCAACAACACGTGGTGGTATGACTGGGGAAAATTGGGAGCTTGGAAGATGCTCTACGCCAACCCCCCTTTCTCAAAAATACTCCACACGTTGGTAAAAGTTTATGTGGACCAAGCTACGGTCGCGTTGGTTATTCCCGAAGGGAAGAAGTGGGAAGAAAAAGAAAAGCTATGGGGGCCTATACTCGAAAAGTTGACGGTGACAAAGTTGCTCTTACCTGACGTTCCTCTTTACCGACTTAACCCAAAAGAAGAGGTTTTGCCAAAGCCCCGTTGGCGAACCGCTATGTACCTAGTCTCGGGGAAGAACGTGTCCTCTAACCCCGTGGAAAACGTGTCTGAGGAGATAAAGAAGTTCGTGATAAAGCACCATGTAAGTGCGGCTAACCCCCATCTGCTCAGATTTTCAAAGATCTGCCCCAGATTGACTACATTTTGGTCATTCTATTTGCTTCGGCGGAATCGCCGCCTCGCAGGTCAGTCTCAGGATCAGACCTATATATTTCTGAGATGCCGGATCTGATTCCGCGGTCCATTCTCCGTAAATCCGCCGCGTTCCGATCATTTGCCTCGAATCGCCATTTGCCGCTGACGCGCGCTCGCGGGCAAGATCGGCCAAATATTTTTCACAATCGGATTTATTTAAATCTTTTCAGACAGATATGGACACTCAGATGTGCATAGTAGAATCCGCATCAATTTTCTTCTTAGACTGGGATTTTCTGCCGGATAACACTCAACATGGATCTTGCTTCCGTTGTTGCTGCTCTCGCCTCCGTTGGTGTTCGAGTCTCCGGTTCTACCCCCAATAGCAGCGTTCAGGTCGACTCCTCGCGTGCCTGCCCCACTGGTCTTGCCGGCCCCGAGCCCTCCGGCACCATCAACGACCCAGGGCAGCACTTTCATGGTAGCAGAGGCTACCTGAATGTTGTTCCTTTGGTGTCCCAACCACAGCTAGCTCCCCAGTACGGCCCCGTAGACCCCGCCGCTTCCGGAGAAGTAACGATTACGTTGCCCTGGTGCTGTGCGAACGAGGCCTTGAGAGGAATGCCTTGCGCAAGCCCAAGCTGCCCAAGAAGGGCACAAATCAGCAGCTGTGGAGACCCAAATTACCATCCCAATCCCAGTCGAAATTGGCCATCAAGCAGCTGGAATCTGCCAGCCTACGCCGATGGCAACGCTCCGGTGGAGCTTACGGACCTGGCAGGTACCAATACTCCTTACCAATGTCCACATTTTGAGACCATCGACGCCGATCTGAACGACATTGAGATGGGTGGTCCAGGTGAGGTACCTAGCTATAATCGACCAGCCTCTTGGGCACAATGGGACAACCATTTGTCTTCAGAAGTGACCCGTAACCTTGAGGCGCTTGAGGCCCTTTGTCTATTAGCCACGTCTAAGCTGATAGGACAAGAAAGAATCGCCTCTGATTTTTTAATGGAATATTTTTTCCTTCTTCAAGAAGAAATTAATATCAGGATGTGGTGGCGTTCTCAAGAAGATGACTCTTTTGCCATTTGTTTGCAGATCTGGGAGGCAAGCCCCTTCCCGAAGGAGAAGACCAAGGCACCTGTTGCCGGGCCCTCCGCCCCTCATCCCCCTGTTTCCATCCGCGACGATCTAGCCGCCGCGGTTGAGGAAGGAATTTTAGGGGCGGCCAGGCAGGCAAGCCTGGAAATCAGGGCTGAAGGAGCTCCCCAAGTGGACTCCTGGCTGCGGACCACTGAGATTAGCGGTCCGACAGCCTGCTCAGGCCCTTCAGGACACGGTATGTACTGTCCTGCCGACTGTTCTTGCAGATTCCAGCGAGATACTGAGCTCCAAGTGCTCAAAGATCAAATGCAACTCATCATTCAAACGCTGGGAATTAAAGATCTTTTCAAGACACACATGCGGTCTGAGGGCGCATCATCGGTGGAACAAGTAACAGAACCGTCGGAGGAGGCGACAGAAATTTTTTCAATTGCTCCTTCGGTGGATTCCAAGACCACCGATGCAAGGATCAGCAGGACCAAGCTAAAGGAAAGGGTTACAATCTCTCGATCTCAGAGTAGGACGGCGAAGGCTAGGACTGAGGCTCAGAATGCCAAGCGAACTGCCTCCCGTACTGCCCCTCCTGCTGCTGATTCCAATGCCTTAGCCCAGCTGTTGCTCGCCCAGACCCTCGCCGGAGCTGGTGTGGCGAATGATGCCGCCAAGGTGTCTGCCATTACGGCCGGTGTTGGGCTGGATTCGCTTCTTAATCCTACTTCATTGCGACTTCGTCAGGTTGCCAAGCAACCGAAATATAATGGAAACCCCCGACGTTGGCCTCAGTTCCAACGGGAATTTAAATTGTGGGTTAAGACTCAAAAACTCCAAGATGATCAGTTCCTGATGGCCCTCTTGGACTGCCTTGAGGGAGCGCCGGCCAACACTTGGCTCAGGACCTGGAGTGATCGTGAGGATTCAAGTTCCCCCCTTACCTTTGATGAGGTGTGGGAACAGTTGGAGGTACGTGGATCCCGGCTGCCAGAGGACCATTACCACCAGATGTTGAAGAATTTTCCTTCACTCTCGCGATTAATCTTGCACGAAGTGCAAGACAAGAGACAGCGCTTCTGGAATTTAGTGGAAGAATCTGAACATTCAGGCGAAAAATTTTCTAGTGCCGAGCTGAAAAATCTGATTTTTGACAAGATCCCCTCAGAAACCGCCGCCACCCTTCGGAACAAACAGTCCGAAGAAAAGGTCAAGACCTGGTGGGCGGAGGTCGAAGGCTTCGATGCCTCGGCCAACAGGTTTACCGTCAGGGAGGCACTTCAAAAGTGCTCCCCCACGTCGTTTACCAAGGTGAAATTCACTGAAAACACGTGGAAAATCAAGTTTAATGAACACGAGGATCGGGACTTGTTTGTCCAAGTCCTCAACAGGGGAGTAAGCTACCATGGCCATCGCCTGAAGGCCAAGAACTGGGTGTTTTCGTTCACCCCGAAGGAACTGTGGGAAGAGGTTGAGAGGCTCGCTGACGCCGCCAATCAAAATTTCCATGAGGGTCTTGGGGGAAACAAGAATACCCAGCAAAACACCCAAAATGGGGCCCAAAAGGGCAACAAAAAGGTGAATGACACCCGGAATGTTCAGGATCACTGTAGCATCTGCCTTCTTCTAGGTTCTACGAACCGAGCTAAGACGCATTCCTCTGGTAATCACCGATGGTCTCCTTACGATCACAAGGTGATTGGTGAAAATATCAGTAATCCGCAGAATTCAGACAGGAATGGCAGACAGGTGCATGGTGGAAAGGCTGGAAAAGGGAATCCGACCCCCTCCGGTGGAAACAAAAATACTGGAGGCCCTGGCGGGTCCCAAGGCAAAGGAAATCGGACTCCATGCGGCTCCGGTGGGCAGCCGAACGGCCAGACAAATCCCAATAGCAACGCCGGAGGCGGAAATCGAAATCCAGGCCAAACCCCTCAATCCGGTACAAACAAGGGAAATGCTCCAGGATTCCAGGGTAAAGGTAAGGGAAATCCTTCTGGGACCCCTTTCTCTGGTAAGGGCAGAGGGCGTGGCGACGGTGGAGGTCCATCATCCGGCGGCCGTGGCCGTGGACATGGAAAGGGCAACCATCGTGTGGATCAGGTCTCAGGTGCAGATCAGGTGTCCGATGCGGATCGAGATTACGCTGAAAATGCCTTGAATCCAGCAGATGATCCGTTCCAAGATGAGTGGGTCGACGAATCAGGGTGTGTTCACAATGTTAACGCAGTCACTGGAGGTCAGAACGCCTAGGGGAGCCACGAAAATCGCCCCTCCCCAGGCGATTTCAGGCATGATCCCCAGATTCCGGATCGACCATTACTTGATGTAGGGTCGCTTGTCTCCTCTCCCCTGGATCCGGCAGCGGATCCTTCTGTTGTAGTGGACGAGGTTGGTGTACAGTCCAAGCACAGGGCCCGTCAGTTTGTCACAAAGCTGTGGGTCTCTGATTGCAAGGGAAATTTCCACCTCGCCACTTGTTTGTGTGACAATGGATCAGAGGTAAATCTCCAATCCAATTCTTTCTTACCCGACGACTGCGTGTTTGAGTCGCCTCATCCTGTTACCCTCGAGGGAGTTTCTGGACATTCTCTCGCAGGTGGGCAACGCGGTTGTTATATATCAACTCATTTGGTCGCTCAAGACCTTTGGGAAGAAGGTAATGAGGAGGAAGTTGTCCTTAAGGATGACTACTTCTATCGTGCCGACATAAAGTATGACCTTTACTTGGGCCATCCTTGGCTTCGCAAGAACAGGGTAGCGCCCGTAGGTCATCGGCGTTGTTTTTTGCTGGAGTCAGGTCCCTTGGAGCGTCCTGAATTTCGTTTTTTGCACGCAGGGTTTAAAAGTGCAGAAGAATTTTTGAAGCAAAAGGTTACACCAAAATTTGGCGAAGATGTCACCATTGCAGAGGTGAATGGGAGTGCCGATTACTCCCAAGAGTTAGAATGTCTTGGTAGGGACTCCCAGCCACGACGCCCTTCGCGCTGGCACTCTTCATCCTACAGAGTTGTCGACAAATGGCGCGATTCAATTTGTGAATATTTTTATGAACACCATTCCTTTTGGCCACAGTATGATGCCTTTGCTAACCGTGAGAACAAGCGCTTTGACAAGCATTTTCGCGACGCTTGGACCCATAAATGGGACAAGAAGTTATGGATTAATCCTCCGTTTCACTTAATCCAGCAGGTCATCCACAAAATCAAGCAAGATAAAACCCAGGCGATTTTAGTTGTGCCCTTGTGGGACGACAAGCCTTGGTTTCAGGAATTACAAGACATTTGTGTAGATTACATCGAACTTCCCAGGAAGATTAAGCTGTATGCCAGGGACGACACAGGTCCCCTGCCACAGCGGTCCTGGAGTTCGCTTGCATTCCTGGTGGATGGAAAGCTTTCTGACTCTAATTCTGCTGATTCTGGTACTGATTCTTGTGTTGGGTCTGAATCTGAGGTTGAGCGTGGTACTGATGATGAATCTATTTTTTCTGATTTTTGTCCGTCAGATACCCAAGGTGATCCAACGTCAAATGGATCCGCCTCGTCTCCCTCTTCCCCAATACGATCGACATCGAAAAGAATCTTCAGTGCACGGGCGAAGAAAAATTTTAAATCGCGCCGCAAATTCAGAGTTTTTTATGAAAAACCCCGTGTAGAAGCTTTCATAGATCCTTTCGAGGAGCTGGATCGCGAAGATAATCTCTGGAATGTCGACACTCGACCCACCTATCTTCAAGAGGCAGTTGATACGGACCTGTTTAGGGACATCCGTAAGAAGATTCTTCCTGCCAAGGCCGAAGAAGTCGCCAAAGTTTTTTCGACAGTAATTCCTGGCGATCAGGTGGACACTGAGTTGTGTTCCAAGACAAGAGAAAAGATTTTTGAGGAACGGAAGGACACAACCCTTTCGGGGAAGTTGATCAAAGACCCCCCTGTCGGTGGGCAGTTCGGTGAAGACTTCATCGAGCTTCGTGAAGGTTACAAGGCGAAGAAACAGCGTCCTTATGAGAACCATGGACACAAACATGAGATCCTCAGAAAAATAATCGAGAGAAATCTCAGGGAATTTGGTTGGCTTGAGGGTTGTATGACCAGCGAATGGTGCTGTGCACCCTTCACAGTCCCGAAGCCGCCGCCTGCAGACCAGAACACTATTGATGGTTGGCGAATGGTTGTTGATTTTCGCAATCTCAACGCCGAAACCAAGGCGGATTCACACCCCCTGCCCCTCATTGAGGAGGAAATCGCCAAGAGGGCAAGAGGTCGTTTGTTTTCTGTGCTGGATCTCCGTCACGGCTTTCACCAAATGCCGTTGAGGAAGGACAGCCGACCTCTCACCTGTATGTGCACGCCATGTGGCCCAGTCCAGTGGACCGTCATGCCCATGGGCCTGAAGAACGCCCCTTCGTTTTTTCAAAGAATGATGGAGGATGTGCTTTTTACAGCTCATCCTGAGCTTCGTGCCTTCGTGAGTGTGTACATAGATGACATAATCATCGCGACGGAAGGGGAGGGACTGACCGAAGCCGAGCTGGTGGCCCTACATGAAAAGCAGCTGAACCAGGTTTTGGACATCCTTGATGCCAATCAGCTGATTTGTGGGCCAAAGAAGGGAAATTTTTTTTTAAAATCAGTCGAATTTTGTGGTTCTCTCCTTGAGAATGGCACCCGACGACCCAGTCCAGGGAAGCTCGTCGCTATTCAGAAGTGGAAGCGCCCTGAGACGATCACGGAATTGAGAGGATTCCTGGGTTGTTGCAATTTTTACCACACTTTTGTGCCCAATTATGCCAAATTTGCTGCCCCCCTCACTGAATTATTGAAGGTAGGGAGAGATGCGGGCAAGGCAGGTTCAAAGGTTCGTGTCAAGTGGACTGACGAGTGCGAGGAGGCCTTCCATCACTTGAAGGCGGCCCTCTGCGAAGTCGCCACGTTGCATGTGCCGCAATTTGACCGACCCTTCTACATAAGAACCGACGCTTCTAGGTACGCGATCGGAGCTGTTCTTGAACAGGTTGATGAAGCCACCGGCGATCATTACCCTCTTGCATTTTGGTCTCGGAAGCTAGCCCCACGCCAAATGCAATGGTCGCCGCGTGAGCAAGAAACATATGCCATAATCTGTGCGCTGAAAAAGTACCAATCGTGGGTTGGCACCAATCGAGTCGAGGTCCTGACGGATCATCGATCTCTGGAGTATTGGGCCACCGAACACATTGATACTGTCGCGAGCCCAGCTGGTCGACGGGCCAGATGGCACGAATTTCTCAGTCTGTTTGACCTCCATGTGTCGTATTTGCCTGGAAAACACAACACGGTAGCGGATGCTCTGAGCCGATGGGCTTACCCCGCTTCAGAGGGGCTGCAAAGTACCAACATCCATGGTACGGAGCAGGACCGCCATGTCATAATCGAATGGGATCAGGAAGAAAAAAAGCTCATTCGACGTGCATGCATGCAATGCGCTGTTAAACAGCACGCATTACCGTGTCACGACATCACGGCCTTTTCAGATCCGGCGCATGTGCTCATGAGATCTGCACCAAAACACTGAAAGTCGTGGAAAAAGTCACCGATCCCTCCTCAGGGAGTGTGAAACGGTTTGACTATACCCGACGAGTAAGTAGATTTCGGTTGATCCAGGGCATTAAGCGTCGAGATCCGGCCAAAACTCCACCCCTACCGAAAGATTCCCTGATCATCCGTGACTGGACGTCCGATTATCTACAGGATCCCATGTTTAAAGAGGTCTTTGGAAATCTCAAATCCAAAGATGCTCACAAGGATGGGATTTTTTCTGAGTATTCGTTGGATGGGGGGAAGCTGTGGATGGAGGGTAAATTGTGCGTACCAGACGCCCTGGCCCCCCGAGTGTTAAACTGGTGGCATAAATGGGAGTCCCCCCACGCACATGGCCGTCGACTGTGGTCGATGATTAAACATAGGTTGTTTGGCTCACGGCTATATACTCACTGCATGAAAGTAGCCGCCGGATGTGCCCAATGTGCTGTCTCGACGCCCCCCAGCGCGAAGAAGCACGGCCATCTGAGGCCACATCCTATTCCGGAGCGCCTCTTTAACAGAGTCACCAGTGATTTCTTCTATCTCGGTGAACTCGACGACGAAGAGTGCCATTGGACGAATAAAAAAGTCAATGGTGTGCTCCTTATTCAGTGCCGTCATTCCGGCTACATTCAGGTGTTGCCTTGCAACATCGAGTCGATGACTGGCAAGGCTGCCGCCAAATGGTGCGCGCAGACCTGGATGGGAGGTTGGGACGTCCCATCCGAGGTGGTGACGGATTCAGGCAAAGAGTACACCTCCGAATGGTGGAAGGAATTATGTGCTCGCCTTGGAATCCACCACCTCCGATGTGAAATCCACTCGCATCGAGCGCTGCCTGGCGAAAGAGCCGGCCGCTCTATTATAAATATGCTTCGTAAGGAGCTCGCGAGTGAAAAGGATTTCCATTGGATGGAAGTTCTCCTCGCATTGCTTCGCCGTTACCACAACACGCCTTTGTATCATGGCCTTTCTCCAAATGAAATTGTCTTTGGACGAAAGAAGTGTTGGTGGAACATGCCGTTGAATAATCCTCGCCCTTGTAAGGATGCTTCGTTGTTTTTGGACGACGTCCAACGAGCAGATAAAACTGTCTCGAAATTAATCGATAAGCATCAAGCTGACTGGCTTTGGGTCCAGAATCAAGGCCGAAAAAACCCCCACAATTTTGAAGTTGATGATCGAGTTTGGCTTCGAAAATCCGAAACCACCCTGGACGGAGATGATAAGCTTCTTCCCTTGTGGGAGGGGCCATTCGCTGTTACAGCGCGTCTTGGTGAGAACAGGTGGAGGATTCGTGTGGATGTCAGCAGGGAAATTGACGTTTCGGGCGATCGCCTCAAGAGAGAGATCCCCTCCCCCAAGGATAGGGTTAAACCCCTTTTTTGGACTTCGAAAATTTTGTCTGATCGGGTCATCGAAGGGGGAAAGTACGAACTCAAGAGGATTGTTGAAGCAAGACGTGACGCCAAGGGCGAATGGGAATTTCTATGTGAGTGGAGGGGCTTTGATTCCAGTCACAACAACTGGGAACCAGCCCATTCTTTTGTCCATGGGTACACCAAGGGGTTCATCGACTTCCTCAAGAAGCACCCCGAAATTGGCGTACTCCTGACAGACTGTTTGTCGAAACCAGACAGACAAGTGGAGAGCGACGGAAAGAGACCTGTGGTGAATCGAGATCCAGCCTTTTACGGCCCTCATTCGTCACATTCCAGGGCTGATCCGTCGATCCCCCCTCCTGCGGTCAGGCCAGCCCAGGAGCCAAATGAGGACCAAGCTTCAAGTTCGGCCGCTGATTTGCAGCGCTCAAGCCGTACGAGGGCCCGACCAGACAGGTTGGTAGTCACATGTATTCGTGCTTGGCCGAATTCAACTTGAAAGAACCACATTCTGCTCAATCCACTGTTCATTCTTCCTGATTATGTCATGATGTGGAGAACTGCGAATGTTTGATAATTTGACGTCAATCAACTTTTCTTTGGTCTCCGTTCGGCAGACAAGGCGTAGATACGCTACCGAAAGCCACGGAGTGTGCTGCCGTGTTCAGAAAAAACCAAACTCAGGCTTAATTCAGGCAGATTCGGGGTAATCTTGTCTCTGTTGGTCTGTGCATCTTTGGAATTTGGCTACTCGTGCAGATGGAAGCAAATGTACATAGTAAAAACGCTGGCCAGCGACATTCACCCCTACAGGCACCCCCTGTAGTACTGGCTGCACCAGATGCGACGCCAGGAACTCAGATCTTACCTTCATTTGCCGTGATGCGGAAGCCAAAGTCCAGATTCAGATCCAGGATCCTCAAATTTGCCTTGAATTCCTCAGGTTTGTCCATCATTCTGCCACTGTTGCACGAAACCCAGACGTCAATTGTTCAGACAACCTTCACATAGGAGCTCTAGGGACTTCTAACAGCAACCTCTGAAGTCCGTAAGCTTCGTTGTATTTTTGGCACACGCCAATGTGAGCTCAATCCGACCTGGAACTGTCGAAAATGGTGAATCCAAGTGTCTTGTGGGACTCAATCGAAAGATGGGCCTTGTCCAAGTCGATTGACACCGCCGCCACTGTAAATACGGTGTCTCTCAGTTATATACTGTCAGTAAAGCGCCTTCAGCGAACCTTCGGCGCGTTACATGCCAAGGATCCAGGGCTATCATGTCCCATCATGATGCATCATCACATGATCCACATTTTGATGGAATCTGTTGGATGCTCGCGAACCAACGTGCCGGAAAGCACAATTGAGCTGAATAAACGACAATATATATTAACTTTAGTCTAAACGAAAGTGTTAGTAGTTTCAGTTCTAGACATTCCGCTTCATTTCACCTTCATCTCAGGGAATTTACTCATTTTAGGACAATTTAGGTTGATTGCCTTGTCATCTCCTCACATTCCTCGAAGATCTGTGTACGGCTTTGCCTAACTAAGTGAACAGAAACCTGCAAAGGTTCACTTAGGGCCTGCAGACTACATTTGTAACTGTTTTCCCTCTCTGTGATTGTTTCATCTCCTTCATCTCTGCCCAAATTAATTCCCAATCTTGCTGAATCTTGTGATCATCCACCAGATGCGCCAAATCTGAAGCACATGCTGCACTTTTCAGAACGAGAAAAGCGGGAGTAACACGATGTAGAGTTCGGCGAGGACACCGTAGCGTGCCCGCGACAGCGAAACTGTGCCAGAGCGCTGAGATGTCACTCCATTTCTGGATCCCCCCACTCAATCCACCAATAATCTACCTCATTCTCAACCAGTGCATGGTTTGGTATCGATTCTCGATACGTTTACATGCTTTTTAGCCCTTAACCTAATGTTTTACAGCACGGAGGACTGTTCGTCACTCCTCATTCTGTCTCATTTCAGGTTCATCCATCCCGATTCAGTGCCAATTCAGCCCAAATCAGGTCAGATCAAGCAGATTTCGCCCCATCGAGGCTACATTTCTATTTTTTTCTGGGACTTACCCGCACTACGTTCTTCGTTGACGTAGCGACACACCCCAGTGTGTTTTTGGAGGGGGAGTGTAAGTGCGGCTAACCCCCATCTGCTCAGATTTTCAAAGATCTGCCCCAGATTGACTACATTTTGGTCATTCTATTTGCTTCGGCGGAATCGCCGCCTCGCAGCTCAGTCTCAGGATCAGACCTATATATTTCTGAGATGCCGGATCTGATTCCGCGGTCCATTCTCCGTAAATCCGCCGCGTTCCGATCATTTGCCTGGAATCGCCATTTGCCGCTGACGCGCGCTCGCGGGCCAGATCGGCCAAATATTTTTCACAATCGGATTTATTTAAATCTTTTCAGACAGATATGGACACTCAGATGTGCATAGTAGAATCCGCATCAATTTTCTTCTTAGACTGGGATTTTCTGCCGGATAACACTCAACATGGATCTTGCTTCCGTTGTTGCTGCTCTCGCCTCCGTTGGTGTTCGAGTCTCCGGTTCTACCCCCAATAGCAGCGTTCAGGTCGACTCCTCGCGTGCCTGCCCCACTGGTCTTGCCGGCCCCGAGCCCTCCGGCACCATCAACGACCCAGGGCAGCACTTTCACACCACCGTGGGTACGGAAAAGAAGAGATGATGAAAAGGTTTCCGGACGTGGACGAGAGCAAGGAAGAGTACAAGTTCGAGACGCCTAAGTTTCAAGTCGAAGAAGTGGTTCAAGAAAGTCCGAAAGAGGCAAGAGAAACTCAAGAAGAGAGCGAAGAAACCTCCGACGAAGGGGGAAGTATATCCGAAGCTCCTTCCGAGTCGACTATACCCTTTTCGAACGACTCCTACACCACTATGGACTACGACGACTTGGTCGCCAACCTGTTCTTGGAAGAAGTAGAACCTCTAGAGGCTCCTTCGACCCCTTCCGAAACTCCTAACCCCGAAAAACTTCTTTCACACGTTTCCGTCCCACTTGAAACGATGACGAGCGAAGGAGACGAACGTGAACTCCGTCTCCTACACGCACGCCCTAGTAAAAATTCGTTCCCCTCTTCAAAAGAAGATTTGGAAGAAACTCGTCTCCTTCTACTAAATCAAATTGACAGACTCCAAAAACTGGAGCTAAAAGAAAAATGGAAAAGCATGGTCTACCTAGACGAGTACGACGGAGAAGATGGGACGTATTTTGATGTCGGCGAAGAATTGGTCATGCTTCACGAACTACACGAAGCATTGGAACAAGAAATTGAAGGAGAAGAAGAAAAGAAAGAAGAAAGAAAAGATCAATTACGCCAGAAAGACATCAAGAGACTAAGAAAGAAAGTCAAAGAAAAGAAGAAAATTGATCACCAAGAGAATCAGATGATTTTGGACCCCGAACAGGTCCTAGCCCTCAAGAAATTGACGGAGCAAGATGAAAAATCTAAGAAACAAGAATTAGGTGCGTCCAATCTACACGCATCTGAAGACCTCAGGATTTCGCTCGACAAAATGGATGTTGACGAGAGGATCAAGAAAATCATCCTGCATTTCTCTGACATTTTTGGTCCGTTACCTCCACCCGGATCGGTGAAGAAACTCGTGACCATGGACCTAGAACTAAGAGAAGAATTTCTCAAAGATCGAGTTCGATGTCGACCGTACCCAGCATCAAAAGATGACATGGCTGAGATTACTCGCCAAATCAAAGAATGCGTGGAGGCCGGTTTGGTTTACGAGTACAAAAAGACGGACTATCCTAAGCATTGCAGTCCATGCTTCCTGGTAGCTAAACCAGGGAGCACTGCAAAAAGATTGGTGGTCGACTACAAAAAGGTCAACCAGAAAAAAAAACTGCACAGCGGTTCGTTGCCCCTGATGGAGAACACCGTGGAAACCGCTGCTGGATGCAGATACAAAACTAAAATGGACAAGCGGTCCGGTTTCTGGCAAATTGACCTAACGGAGCGTGCCCAAGATCTAACGGCATTCATTGCTCCGGATGGACGGGTCTACAAATGGCGGGTAATGCCATTTGGTATTGCTAACGCCCCGGCGTTGTTCCAGGAGCTGATGAATCAAATCATCGCCCTGTGTAAACGACGACCGGCCGTCCAAGAGCTCCTACAGCGTGGTGCTGTCCTGGAGGCTCACATCGACGATGTCATCCTAGGGACGAACACCATCGATGACCATCTCCTACTACTCCGAGAATTCTACACCGTCTGTCAAGAAAATCACCTCCGCATCAAGCTGGAGAAATGCGAATTTCTCAAGACGGAAACAGACCACCTCGGATTCCACATCGGAGATGGATGGTGGAAACCGCAGGATCAAAAGATGAAGCCCCTGATGGACTTCGACCTAACGGATTCTATGTCTAAAGCTGAAGGAGTTCAGAAAATCCGACAATTCATCGGATCCTGTAATTTTTACAGGCGGCATCTCCGAAATTTCACGGAAGCCAGCGCACCACTAACGGATCTCATCAAGAAGGAGACTCCGTGGCGCTGGGGACCTATTGAAAAGCAAGCAATCGAAGATGTCAAGAAGAAAATCCGAGAATGCCTAGTACTTGGAGTACCCCAACGCTACGGCGAGATGATTCTAATCACGGATGCCAGTAACGTTGGAGGAGGAGGGACATTATTACAGTGGCAAAAGCTAACTACGGATCAATGTAAAGACATTGATTATCGCCTAAGAGTTCAAGGTGTCACAAGAGAAGGATTCATGAAATCTGACTATGACTCCCAAGAATGGCGCCTAGTTCCACTTGGCCACTGGAATTGGAAGTGGAATGCAGCCCGCTCACACTATCACACCTACGAGCAGGAGCTGTTAGCTGGAGTTCTAGTGTTGGCTAGTCAACACAGGATCCTGGGTACCAATCCCATCACGTGGCTATGTGATCAGGATTCCGTGAAGTACTTTATGGAAAGACCACCGCCGGATGGAAAACGTCTACGACGGTGGTGGGTCTACCTGAGCCAACTACGACTCGCTACATTCCACATCCGGGGAATTAAAAACGAACTCTGTGATTATCTATCACGGAATTGTTTTGATTCCCTGGTAGGGGCAGACACCGAGATGATGGCCCAAGAAGCTTTCGCCAAGATGCATCAACATCTCGATCTCTTTACGAGGAAAGAAAAACTCATGTCCTGGAGTATGAAAGACCTGACGGCCGATTACTCGGACATCTTGGACCAGTTGACGATTGGGAGCTCAAAGATCCTGGATGGAGTACAATGGTCCCGCACGTCAACTCACCTATACAGGGAAGACCTCATTTGTGTCCCCAAAGACCACGAAGAAACTATGTTGGAATGGGCACACAAAACGGATGGTCACCCTGGGGTGGAGAGAACTCTTTGGTTCTTCCAGAAGTATTTCTTCGCTAAGAGTAGCGATGCATCTCTCAAGAAGATTTTATCTAAGATCATCGCTGAGTGTCCCTGCACTAAGGCTAAAGCTAACACTGCAGCGGATCGTGGTGAGGTAAGGAATCTCCCGATTCCGAACCAAATGAACTCCATCCTCTACGTGGATTTTATGGAGTTACCTAAATTCGCTGGCCATGACTTCGCCCTCCTGGTGACGGATGGACTCAGTCGCTACAGCCGAGTGTTTCCCCTTACTAAGAAGGTGGATGGTGAAGGAGTATTGAAAGAGATTTTCGAAGGATGGGTACAAGTCTACGGTTTACCAAAGATTATCCATAGCGATCAAGACATCCGGTTTACCAGCCCTACTGGTTGGTACCGAAGCGTCATGAGAGCCATGGGTACGGAAGTCCAGTTCGGAACTCCTTACCTACGAACAAAGAATCCTCTATGCGAACGCCAAATCGGCTGTTTCAAAACAGTCATGAGGATTCTGATGCTGGCCGAGAAGAGCCGAAACTGGCTAAAACTAGTCCCTTATGCTATCTCCTTGATGAATAATCAAGTGAGTAGCAGGACTGGTTTCACCCCTACGGAACTGTTCCTAGGGAGGCCAGGTTTCAACTTCGAATTCACCTGCGCGAGCGAAGGAAATCCTAAAGTTGATGAATGGCTCACCGAGCAAAAACGGATCGCCGATCTATGCCGATCACTACTGGAAAAGAAAAGAAGTAAGGAGAATCGTACCAAGAACCGCAAAAGAAAAGAAGCTATCTACCAAATTGGTGACTGGGTTCTGGTACATCATACAAGATTCAAGGCATGGCCCCGTAACACGCTGGACAGCCCTTACTTCGGACCATTTCTGGTCACGGATGTAGCTGAAGGATCCGTGTGGATCAAAACTCATCCTAAGTACGGAGGTCTGGTTGAAGTGGGTTACCCACAGCTTAAGCACTATGACGTGCTAGACGACCTCTACGACTGGGAAGAAGATCTACAAGAAAGCCTGGAAGCTGCAGCCGAAGATTTGGCCGCGGATCCTATGGATGAAGATGAAGAACTGCCGCCTATGGAGGATGACGGTTCACTACGGATGCCCGAAAGGGACATCTCTCTCTCTAGACCTACTGTACCTACACCTACGGCCGTAGAGGCTAGATCCAAAAGAATAAGCGCTAGTGAACCCATTACGTTTACTGAATCAGAGATGAAAAAGCAAGACTACTACTTTGTTGAAAGAATCCTCCGCCACACCTACAAACGTGGTTGGAGATTCTATACAAAGTGGTCTGGCTATTCTATCTCTGACTGTACCTGGGAGCCAGTGACGGCTTTCATACTCGATGACGGTAACGTCAACGAGGTTTTTGCTGATTACTGCAAATCTCAGGATTTGCGTGACATTCTGCAGTCAGCCCAAAATCAGGCCCGCAAGCGTGCTGGGAGGTGAGACTACTCCCTCGTGTTTCATAGCACCTGTGAAAACGGTGCATCTATGGTCCTAAGGCCCTGTTTCACTGAGCAGTGAGTTCACACTCACTAGCTTGGGAGTTGTCGTGGATTTCCAAGGGAACTCCGAGGCTGGGGGACAGGTTTCACCAATCTAGGGAGGGAGAGAGATGAGCGGTGTGTAACTGGCGCGCGTGTGAGTGTCAACAGCCCCAACTGAAGTGTGTTGCCTAGGAGAGAAGTGAAACACTACTGCTAAGCAAGCCGATTCTTACGGGTGGTGAACACCTGGTTCCATTTTGGAACAGTCAAGCATCCACCACCGGAGGGGCAGGGTTGGTGTTCCCCAGGGAGGGGACCTCCCCCAGGAACTGGGTGGGCTGCAGGACGAGCAGAGTTTGCATGGGCTGCCCAACCACGACCAGGGCTACCCCCTTGGCTGCAAACCTCCCCGCCTTGGGCACCCACCGTCAAAGACGCTAACGCCTGATCCTACACCGCAAGACACCCTGATCCTACAACTTCCCACACACACGCCCACGCCAAGGCAAGTCAAGTTGTAGCTAACACCAAGCATCCCTGAACAAACAGTGAACGCTTTGGGTGCATCTCGCCTCCGGTCCGATGACACCCGTGCAAGTGTGGACACGGAACCGAAGCTCAACGTGATCCGTGCAGAGTGAGTGAATGGCGCGCAAAAGTGTGTTGTGTTGAGTATGTGTGTGCAGTGCTGTGCGTGGATGTGCGGTGCAGGGCGAGCATGTGTGTGAATCTACCTCAGGGTCTCTACCTTGGGGCTACCCAAAAGAAAAAGAGAGAGGGTCACACACGGGGAGACAAGGAAAAAAACCGTCGGGGATCAGAATGGGACTGGGAACAAGGGCCAGCGTACGCTGACCAACGTGAATGCCCTTGCCCATTCCAATCCCCTGCCTTCCCAGTCTCCCACACGCTGAACTTAACGCTCTACAAAGGAGTAGCCCTTTGCAGGAGCGCCCCTTGCTAACGCCTCCAACCCACATCCCACTCTCCACTCCACACTCCTCCCACACTCGGAGAACTCAAACCGCGCAACTTGCAAGTCGGGAATCTCACCCCAGAGTTTCATTGGGCTTTTTGAGTTCCCACGGTCCTACACTCTCTAACACACGCTGCATGTGTGAGCGGCACGGTGAGACATATGAGTGTTTTAGGTGCCTGCACGTGAGCATATGCATG